>OX453252.1:10090293-10720008 GCA_949709985.1 Luffia ferchaultella | reverse complement strand
ATGTGGAGAAAATCTACGAGGAAGTTAATGATTCAGTTGAAATTGGGGATGAAGAACCAATGCAGACCGAAAATAATGTTGGAGACGAAGACGGTGATGGTCTTGAAGATGTCGAAGATCTACTAGAATCAGAAAGGCCTGTCGAATCTAACGATCAAGAAATACCATCAAAAAGACAGAAACTGATGAATAAGTGATTCGAATGGAATACAATGTTTTGATAAATACAAAGATTAATGCTTTTAAAAATAATATAATGTATAATGTAATCATTAAAAAAATATCTACTCAATAGTACGATTTACGTGTATATTTCTATCTAATGAGATTTTCTAATACATAAATGTAATGAAAATTTAATAAATCAACTTTTATTACTGAAAAAAATAGCAGTAGTCACATTTTTTCAATAAAATCTATGTAGATTCCAGAACTTTTTTTTTAAAGTAAATTATCACAATTCTTGTAAAGTAACTTAGCCTGCACGTGTATTTATATGAACGATGTTATTCACTGTTCTGTTTCTTGAAAACTGGCTAACGGTTTTTACAGCTGCTACGAAATAACAGGTAGTAAGGCCCAGACCCTCCAAGCCCCTTACCCACTACTCTATGAAATACCTTTTGATGGGCTACAATTTTCCGAAGGTCACTCAGGTATATAGGTATAATTTTAAAATAGCAATAAATAGGCATCTACGCATATAATTTAAAGAAATTTCGACAAATTTCTCAAAATTTTGTAGATGTCATATTAAATATTAACCTTATTAACTTATTTAGTTGTTAATTATAGTAGTACATTTCAACTTGCAATTTTTTGATTATTAATCTAACATGGAACCTAACGTTTTTCGAGTAATTAAAATAAAAATTTTAATGAATACCTTAAAATTGTACATAAAGATTAAAAAAAATAATTTCGAATTTTAGTATTTTTCGTTTTTTTGCATTTTCTGAAAAAATTTTCCATGGTAATGTATATTTTTTTTACACCATCAGAAAATAGAGATTTCAACGAACAAAAAGCCTACCGACTTTTTTGAAAAATCAGATATTTTGACGTGAGAATTTTCGATTGAAAATTAGGGTGCTTTTTCGATATCGAGTCAAAATAGGGTGAAAAAAATAATATTTTAAATCTTCAAAATTCCAGTGTGTCCGGAACATAACGAGGTAACTTTTCACTAAATATCATTAAAAAAAAATTTTTTTGTAAAAGATAAAAATAAAAAATCAAAAAAGTGGTTTTTTGGATTTTTCACATGAATTTTGAGGTTATGGAGAAAAAGTGTAGATATAAAAGTTGTAGATCTTTTTATTATCTACAACTTTGTCATTTAAATTTTTTCGATAGGACTTGTAGTTTTGCCGGAAATTGAGATTTACCGATTTTTACTTTTAAAAACCCACCCCCTACCCCTTCCCAACCTCAGATCGCCCGTAATTTATTTTTCCTTTCATTTAAGTGGTATTCCCTTCCTTTTCCAATAGGTTTCATCTTACTTTAATTTTTTTTCGTTTTTTATCATTTTGGACGGTATCGACACTGGTCTATAAGTTTTTAAACCGCGGGAAACCGAAAATATTCGTATAGAGCAAATGCGTGGATAATGTGTTGCTTAATTTAAATAGAATGCAAAGACGATATCCTAAGGAGCCTTCGTTTAGGAAATAGAGCATATGTTAATATCCATCCATACAATTATTTCTTTTAAAAAAATCACCAAATTTTGCTGCTTCTTCACCAACAAGCAAATATACATTATGACTTTCGCATTTTAACAACAGACAAAATGTATGTTTTGTATTGCAATCAAAAGTCTTCAATGAAATTGGAAAAGAGGAAGTATGAGATTAGCCGTGGGATAATAAATACTAAACGAGGTATGCGAGTACATTTGCTACGAACTTCACTATCAAAAACGTCCGGCTATAAACAAATGTCTATACATAACTTCAGTCATGTAAACGGTAAATTATCGCCATCTTAGTTTATTATAATTAATTTTATAAGTTGAGACCCCGGTACATATTTATTTGAACTATTTCGCTCACAAGACGGTTTAGAATACATTGTGTGACCGTGTTGAACTCTAGTCCTCTCGGTGCAGACGAAAATTAAATCACTTTGGTACTTACTCTTTTTTTTGCCGTTTGGCGCACTTGTAAATCTTTTTCAATTTAAATATACTAATGATAATAATTAAAGTACTCACCGGCAACGGGAAGGGCGCTGGACGTTGTTGGTGAGATAGGGGAGCGAAGGGTGGCGGCGGCGGACGAGTTTCGGGTGCTGGTACACGCTCCGGTTGAGGTCTCAGCGGCAGACGTGCCGGTCCAGATAACGGGAAGGCGAACACTTGTGACGCCGGATCCGGGAAATTCATTGGTCTGTCAACACACACCCACACGTCAAATGTTACTGTTTGCTGACTTTTTGTACTTAGATAAGTATGGCTTACCGCATGCAGGATCTACACCTACCGAATCGTTAGGACAGAGAACGAAAAATAATTCAAATGAATATTAATCTAAAGCTTAACCTTACATAGCATTATATGGAAATCACTCTGCCTAAATTAAATTCATTTTCATGACTTTTTATGAAATTTCAAAACCGCTTAGCTTTTCTGTAATTCTCACAGAATCGTCTATATCCTTTATAATTTCATCCTGTCCATTTGTCCGTCACAGCCACTATTGACATTCCTTCCACTTCCACCGGCCCATTATGCCCCACTGCAGGAGCTTACGCTTCCCCCAGGGTGAAGGGGATTGGAGTTTAATTCACCACGCTGCTCTAGTGCGGGTTGGTGGATATTGACATAATACAGATGTAATTTGGAAGGTAGGTGTAATCTATGAACTGCCAAAGAATGATGTAGCC
Organism: Luffia ferchaultella; assembly: GCA_949709985.1. NCBI lineage: Eukaryota > Metazoa > Arthropoda > Insecta > Lepidoptera > Psychidae > Luffia > Luffia ferchaultella. The sequence goes on along the minus strand of OX453252.1, from coordinate 10,717,119 downwards.
TAATTGCAAAAAAATCGTTTGGCGTAGGTCGCCATACAGGTAATTCGATTGTTTGTTTTATTAAACAAACAAACAGATTAGAAAATTCGAAAATTATTTCTATGGTCAGAGATCACTATTACAATTTTATAACATGTGAAAATACATAAATTTTGATTAAAGGCATGCTAAAAGATTTTGGTAAGTAGGTATAAAATTCTACAGTGAAACCCTTAGCGCCCTCTACTTTGCTTGAATAGACATAAGGCATGCTAACGTTTCTCATTTATTAAATAGTCAGAAGTTTGCGTACGTAACGGGTAGATGGCGCTGACTATATTTTACAGAAAATATATTTTTAACGTGTTTTTTCCTTATCTTTCCTTGTGAAAGTTGAGTTTGAAAGAGAAAGACTAAATTTAACTAAACTCAGGGTCTAAATAATCGTTTCTGTGACGTGACTCCATAATTTCTTAATAGTAAATTCTATTAGTCTCAGCAATTCTTTCCATTCGAACCAACAAAGTATCACATATTCTTCAGATCCTTACTAATATTATAAACGCAAAAGTTTGTATGTATGGATGTTTGTTACTCCTTCACGCTACTACTGAATGGATTTTAATGAAACTTCACGATAATATAGCTTAGGCATACATCAGAATAACACATACGCTACAATTTATAAAGATACTTACTAACTTTTCGTCTGCGGCTCTGCTCGCGTGGACTACACAGTTGTATCGAGACCGCTATAATTTTTTGCATAGATATAAGCTGCAGCGTGCCATAGGCTACTTTTATACCGAGAAAAGGGGTCCCGGTACAACTGTGTAGTCGACGCAAGCGGAACCGCGGGCAGAAAGCTGGTATATTTATATGCGTAAAATATCTGTAAGTACCTAATTAATAATGAGAAACGCTGAATCAATTATGTTAATATTAATAACTAGAAAATTGCAACTCGGTCGTCTCTGTCAAGACGGTCCGAATGAGTTTTTCTACTTAAAACGATATGCAAACACACACTTCTAATTTCTCGATGTCCGTCACAAGGACAAGACGTGAAAATTCAAATGAGAGATACATAGAGATACCGCATCGTGATCACAAAAATGTGAGCAAAAATTATACGCCACAGAATAAATATACGCCACTTAATGTTTTCACATAGCACTATGAAATAGAATTTAGTGTGGCGTAATGTAACAATATGTTTAATACAATGATGATGACACATGGTCTGTCGATCCACGATCTATCATTTCGTTCACGTTTTCTATCGTTTCGAAGTAGTAAATGCTCCATCGTGATGGTTCTCTTATCTACGATTCGAATATAATTAATCGTGTCTTGTGGAATACACGATAAAAACTATTTCAATAACGTTTGAAGACGAAAAAACCTAAGAAACATTTACTGTCTTTCTCCCTTCAACTTTTTATTATTATTACTTTGTTTATTTTTACTAAGTACAGGGTAAGTCAGAATGTTATGCAGGTTTTCAAAAATTTATTATGTGAAATATAATGAACATATAATATTGTGAGATACACTGTGTGAAAGGTAAACTCTCAAAGTTTAGTTTCCTGAAACTGATTCCGCGTTCGCCCGCAAGATGTCAGCAGGAGAGCAGTTAAAGAAAATGGCGCTGACTGGCGAGCAGAAGTCGTTCTGTGTGCTTGATTACCATGTTAACAACTCCGTGATTACTGTCCAACGACATTTTCGTACCAAATATCAGAGAGACCCGCCAGATGGGAGGTCCATTCGTAAGTGGTACCCACAATTTAGGGATGCAGGCTGCATCTGTAAACGAAAATCAACTGGCCGTCCGTCGACTAGTCCCTCGTTCACCCGATCTAACCCCGTGTGATTTCTTCATGTGGGGTTTTGTAAAGGATCGTGTTTACGTAGCACCACTTCCAACAACACTGGATGAACTGCGTGCTCGCATCACAGAAGCCATTGCTAATATCGACCGCGAAATGCTGCAGAAAGTTTGGCAGGAGATTGAATATCGGCTTGATGTCTGTCGTGTAACAAAAGGCGCTCACATAGAACACCTGTGATGCGTTTTTTTTTTTTTTAAACTACACTAAACTAAACTTTGAGAGTTTACCTTTCACACAGTTTATGTCACAATATTATATGTTCATTATATTTTACATAATAAATTTTTGAAAACCTGCATAACATTCTGACTTACCCTGTATATTCATTGCATTACATTTCGGTACCAAAAATCCTATATTACCTACACATCGCAGTACGTCAGAGTTTTATTTTTTCTAGCGTCTGATTACATTAACAAAGTTGTTACCTAGGTTCGTCTCCGCCATGGCAAATGATAGCAATACGTTCAGCCTGCGAGGAACGCGGAGCGAAGGCACCCAGGATGTTGAAGGGGAAACGCCTCTCCATGGGGTCATCACGACGGCGCTCCACCACGCAGTTCATGCGACCCCTAATAACAAAAATGTTATAATAGTGAAAACAATGCAACCTTATTTACAGCCTTTAATCTTAAATTACACGACGCCAGTTAGAATGTCAAGAAAGTTACGTGGATGTGTTAACACGTGTTGTAACGCAAGTGGAAGCCAGCCTAATCAATTGACAATGGTCTTGAAAAATGTTTGAGAACTATGTAGAAAATTAAAAAAATATTTAAATGCCTATCGATGCCGTGTTGGCAGCTAGACGCCACCACGGTTTATTGTGCTATAATAGGTACCGTCACGGCGGCCTCCACCTCCAGCGCCGCCGTATAGAAACAATATTAACTACAAACAGTTATTTCAAAGCAACTAGATAAATTTTTGTGTTTTAATTTTTTTTTATCTATTTTTATACTAGGTAGATAACTTGTCATTGACATTAACATGTACCTGTATAAAAAATATGGCGGATATAAATAATTGCATTAGAGTTACCTAATGTGCCTAATCTCAAAGAACTACATATTATTTTATATAGGTAGATGATTTACTTTTGGTTGTTAGCGAGGAAAGCCCCAGCCAAGTCGTCGAGGTCGAATTGCACAGGCAGCTTAAATAGAGGTCGCAATTCATCTTCTTCGTCCTCCGCTGAACTATCTTCGCCGCTGTCCGATCCGCTCTCCGATTCCTTTGAATCGTCTCCATCGATTTTCTAAACAGAACGATTTTATTGTTAGCTACTACTTTATAAATTGTATCTCTATCAAAAGGTTAAAGGTAGAAAACTAGTGGCCCGTCGTCGCTCAGAGCAAAAAAGTGGCGCCCGCTGCCCAGTACCCATATATAGCTCGATTATAACGTGATTACAACACAGCAAGGAGTCATATATTCCGATGTCTTGGGAAATTTTTAAATGTATGTCTAAATGCGTTCTGCTCAACAATTTTCTTGAAGAAAAATTTTAAATATGAACATGTAATCGCAAACGACTTTCTTTTATATATTTTCAAAACTTATTTCAATACAACTGCGTAATACTTCTTATTCAAAGTAGGTACTTACTAAGTAGTTCCACGAAATTTTTCAGTTTTTTTCATTTATCTGTTAAAAAGTTATATACATACTATAAATATACATACAGAAGAACATAAGTCATTTTCTATTTTTGGAGGGAAGTTTACTTGCACTGTACCCTATTTTTTCATCCTTTATATCACAGCCGATTCAGAAACGTTTTTAGGCATAGTTTAGTTGATATGTTTTTGTTCAATGATTTCTTGGTAAGGCAAACGCACCTTCATACTTCACAGCGTTCGGAAATTGATCCACGATGACAATATGCCATCGCAGATGTTAATATCATATCATGTAATATCACATACCTAATTCTAAATTCTTAATAGTTGAACGCAATTATTAATTTAATTGTTAATTATTCTCGCATTTACTCGTATCCCTTTTAAGTCAGTATCTAAGACTTCTCTATTTTTCTTGCAGCTTATTCACAATTGCCATTTGTCGACTATTTATCTAATTAAATATTTATTAAGAAGTATAAGAAGCCTCGTTACTTCTGAGATACTAAAAAACATATTAATGAGATTAATCTAACCGTTATTACAGAGTTTAATCCAATTTCAAAATTCGCCGCCGCTTACAGACATAATTTTTTTTTTTAATGTTCGGGCCTGAATTATAGTCCTTATAGCCGCTATTTGAATTTTTTTTGTTTATCTTATAAATCTCTTTTTCAAATAACTTTTTCGATTGTTTATTCAATCCATGTTCTTAATTATTATTATATGATTTCGAGTCCAACTCTGCGTACTTTCATAGATGACTTATTTAGATCATATCGACTATTCGAACGGGAATCTATAAAACTAGAATATGATTATAACGTTCTAGCCTATTTACTGGCCACAATGAAAGGCGCTCGGGTATCCGCGTCGCGAGACAATGCCCCTGCGGCATTGTTCCATCCCCACATATTTTGTAAACAGTTCGCTAAACACTATATTCGATACACAGTGATTGATCAACATATTTATCATTGAATGATTGAAATATCACAAGATTGAGCAAAGTCCACGCGGACGTTTAAAAACGATAAATCATTGCGACATCATTTTTCATGAAAAAAGCAATCGCAAAATTTCGATGAAATACGTTCCAATTATATCGAATTAAAAAGCGATGCTATTTCACAAATTCTCTTTGAAATTTAAAGCCAATAAAAACGTTGAAATTATAATTATGGTTCTTTTTATGTACTTTCGAGCCGGATTACAATCAAGTTATTCGCTTTCGTGGCACGTAATGGTCTGAAGATAACAAAACTGCCGTATTATTGCAAACCAGTGAAAGCAAGTCCACGCGGTGCAGTAGAAAGCGGTGCGTTGTCGGCCGCCTATACCAACCAATGCACAAAAATATCATTCTTTATTATCCTATGTAAATGAACATTATTTCATGTGTTTGACAGCTCTTCACAAATCGAGATATGAGATCAACTAAATTGAAATCTTTTTGTGTACGATTCTAAAGGTCAATATTTAGAGACTCCTATTGTTATAGCCTTTTTATTTTGACTTAGCATTTACATAATAATAATAATAACGTATACTTCACAACAACGTCAAGCATTAGCTGGTGTTTTGGATACCAAGCGAAGACACCACATACATATAAAAACGAAAACTCGGAACCAGTATCAATATTCATCATATAAATACTGACCCGACCTGGGAGTCGAACCCGAGACCTCCAGCTTCGTAGGCAGGGTCGCTATCCACTAGGCTAAGCGGTCGTATTTCTCTATTATACGCTATATTATTACGTAATTTATGCAGGATATTATTTTTTATATTTATGTAGGTATTAGGCTTAATATTTATTTTCATAAGATTATCGAATGAAGAATATGTGCAAGAAGAAACCAAATTATAACTAAATTATATAAAAAGTAAAACTAAAAGTATTTACAAATTAAAAAATACTATGTAAATTATGATAATTGACAAAATTTTAAAGAGACGATGGGTTCAGGGTACCAAGGATGCTTGCCGCGTTGCCGCGCTGTATTGCGACACTGATCCTCTGAACAAAGTACTCCTTGCTCAAAGGATCCCCTGTCAACAGACACAGCGCGACACCCAAATCGTGGACAAATGATTTGGTATCCTTGGACCAGGGACCCATCGTCTCGACAGCAAAAGGGATGAAATGGTAACGATGTAGGTATAGTATTTTGAGCAATAAATACACTTAACTATAGTTAACTACATAGGTTCGATTACTATCGATATCTACATATCTTTAGCAATAATAATTTTGATTCTTAACCGATTTTAATTATATATACTAACTGAATGGTGAGTATTCTTTTACAGTGATAAACTATTTGTTAAACTTTCTTTAAAATAGGGTCATGCGAGAGTAATATTTTTATTTAATGATATATAAGTATACTCTTAATTAACAGTAAATTGCTTGCATTGCAATTGTCGTCCTATTTTTTAAAATATTATTTCTCACATAGAACTCACAAAGTGGCCATCCAATGGCGTAATTTGGTCTGTAGCGTATTATTTTTTTTGTTTGCTTAAAAATTGATGGTTGGGTTGCAGTATCTTGATCGACATCTATGTAACACATAATTTATGCTTTCATGAAGATTAAATTAAAATCGAATATAGCTAATGCTTAACCTGTAGTTTGTCCTCATTCAGTTTAGATTCGGCTTGGTTGAGGGCATCGTCTTTGGTATGTGAGGCTGGAGATGGAACTGCTGGTGCAGCAGATGGCGCCGCAGGTGGCTGCAGGGCGGGCTGTGGAGGCGCGGCGTGCAGTGCGTGGGCGTTAGGCAAAGGCTCTTCCTGGAGTTAAATAGAATATTATTATTATTACTTTACAGATTATTTTATTCACTTATGCAATAGCATTTAACTTACATAAAAAAAGTCAATTATACACATCGAAAAAGGTGTAAATAATGAATTTAGCAAAAAATAATATAATTCAGTTTACTAAGAAACGTCCGAGTCACTTTTAGCGTCGGTATATTTATGCGTGCTCGTGCGTGTTTGGTCACTTAATCCAAGTAGCTATCCGTATCCTGTGCTGCGATTGGCTAGTACCATTTCTTAGGTCTCTATTTTTTCTATATTACACATTCGATATATTATGTGGTTTGTCTTTATTAGATGAACAGAATAGCAGCCGGTATATTATAACTGGTATAAATTAGATTGTTCTGTACTATGAGGACTTACACAACTATAACCACAAAAAGTTACTGGGGTTATATTCTCACATTTCGGTCTGAGCTATTAGTATCTAAGAAAACATAGAGTTCTACCCACAGACGTAGGTAATAGAAACTCTAAACTCTCTGTCACTAAACAACCAATGAAGCACAGGAAGGATCCGGACGGCCCCTTATGTAATTGGTAGTTACCTCGTGATGCTACGGATATTCCTAGGTTCATGGTTCCAATATTTACCTAGCAAAATCTAAATGTATCTATAAAATAATTATATAAAAATGTATTACAACAATACGTGTGACATCCCACACCCCACACAGAGGCATTATATCTAGGTCCAAAGTAAACAAATATTGTGCTTGTATTACGGGTACTAGACAACTGATATACATACTTAAAGAGTCTTTTTAATATATTATAAGGAATATATATTTTACATCGAGACACGTAACAAATAGATATGTTCATGCCGACTAATGTTTGACCCGGGCGGAAATCGAACTCATGACCTTTGGTTCTGTTAAGGCCTCTAACTAGTCCACCAATCGGTCAGTTACATGTAAAATGTGGCATCCTAAACAAAGTGGTAGCCCGCTACAATGCATAAGTTTTTATCACTTACTATAAACGTAACTCATGAAATAGAATATCGGAATTTATATACAAATAACTTTGATTATTTATATGTCTATATAGAGACACGCGATGCAATGAAAAAAAGGATCAACACTTATATGGTTATGACAAAACAGACCACATACTCTCGAGACTCTATATATTAATCGGGTACTGTAATTTCTGCGTCAGTTATAACCGACCGAACTAGTCTTTGGACCGAACCGTTAGGTGATATTTTTTCTACGTTTTTTGAGGCCGGATCTCTATCTAAAGACAGATATAATAAAATTAAACGAAACAATCATTATCGTCGATCTACTATATTTGGGTACATCTCGCAAATAGAAATCGTATTACCGAAGTTAATAAAATACACAAACAAAACATGTATTGTTCTTGATGTCACCTCTTCTGAACATCGATTTGTTTCAGCATTTTTTTTCTCTCTGTGTTTATATTTATATGTGTAATAATTTACTTGAGTGTTAAATTTTCATGTTTAGTATAAATTTAAGTCGGCGTTGAGCAAGACATGAGTCAACGTTTTTGTAATAAACACGTAATTCCATATCACCTATCACGTACTCAAAAATATCGCGCACGAAAACTTTGGTGCCGGCTCGAATTGTGACACAGCAGCCAGTGACGCGGCGCCGCCGCTCACTTTCGGCACAAAAACCACAAAAACGCTGGTCACAAAACGACGGATTCGCGTTTGAACGGCCACCGGTTACGTAAGGCGAGTACTATGGGTATCTAGCTAGGCATTGAAGTGTTCCATTGTTTGTACGTTCTCACTACACCCACCGCGCATAGCGTGTTCAAACACGATCAAACAGAAAAAAAATTATTATGATTCTCACAAATCATCGCCGTGCCTAGAATTGCATATATACACTCGTAAAGGCCGAACTACTGAGCGTCTATCGGCAAAGGATTGCAATCTATAATCACCACGTAGCATACATAAAGGTGATTCACAATAATATTATTACATTAGATCGTACGTGATGTACAGTATAAATTACGATAGCAAAAATAGAATCATCCAAATCAAAGCAATATATGAGCCGTGCTATATGTTATAGCTATGGAAAACTTAAAAGCGCTATTTTGCTGAATTATTGATTAACATCGCTAGCAGCCACCGGAGCAGAAAATGTATATATGACCGGAGTTTGATGAAAAACCGTGATTACGTGAACGGCGAAATGCCGTCGACAGCCCACCACCTAGCGGTTACTCGTTTATCGCGCAAATATCTAAACCCACCGCCACGTCGAAGGCGTGAGGCCAGTAGTGAAATATCGGCATTTTATTAACGTTCATTTTACTGCTAATATAAGCGTTTCAAACCGTTGTCGGTCGCTCATACCTCAGTATGGCCAGGAGACTATCCGTGGGTATTACGAAAAATCGCCAGAGAAGTTTCTCGTGATTGATTGCAATTCACGCCGATGATTGCAAAAAAAACGTTTGCTCCATTTCGTGACAAGTTAAGAAAAAAAATCCATTATTGCGATTTCAGTTTAAGAATTGAGGCCGAAAGTACACGTACGTCATTTCGCTAATGACTTACCTACGCATTATTATATAATGGCTGATTGCGGAAATAATTATCTGGAAGTTCAAACGTCCGCGCTTGTCCATTATTCTGGTACCCAGAATACATGCAAAATAAAAGAAAACTGCCAAATATGAAAATTCCACATTAGTCAAATTACAAGTTAAAAATTAACTATGTACCTTTAATCACAACTGAAAATATTTCGGATTTTATAACCCAAATCATATATTCAAAACATTACATTTTCACTCTTTGTCTGCAAAATTAAAGTATTTAATAATATAAATTAAATTGATTATCAAAGAAAAGTATTTATTTCAAATAATGGCAAAGGTTTCTCATACTATCTTCCACTACTCCGTAGCAATGTGTTATACACTTTAAAGACCATGTTCAGTGAATAGCTGAGTGATTTGTAAACATGACCGGTTGTCATGTTTCATAAAATCAAGACTATACACAATCAGCTATCATGTAATTATAGGTTAGCTGAGCAGTCGCTTTAATTACTAATACATTAGATGACGCCGCCCGTGGAGCGGAAACGCCGAGCACAATCATCATGAGCGTCCGTGGAAAATCGTCAGTTTCCGCTAACGCCGTGTTATTTGCGTTGATACTATTTTGATATCGACCTCATACTAATCATCGTTTCTCTTTATTTCGATTTTTGCGTATTAAATTCGACGTTCGTATGCCTGCCTGTGACTTCCTGTCTGAGTATTCGTTCTCAATTAAGAAGTTATTTTGTCACAGGTGTTTAAATTTCATAGAGAACTTTATGCTGTTTTGTGGTTACTAATCTTAAATGAACAGATTGTTGCTCATTAATAATCTCTTAGTAACCTAAAAATACGTATATTTTCTATTTGTTCAACGCCAAAATTAAATATAAGCTAAAAGAAGTCTTCGTAAAAAATAATGTGGATTTATGATTAACAATTTACAAAGTAATTATTTACTCATTTTTTGAATTATACTTTATCGCAAAAATCACAGAAGTAAAGTTGTTTAGTTTATTGAGGACTATTTTTGTCCTTACAACCTAGCGTAAGACAGGTTTGTAGGCAAATGACACGCGGTAATATCGACATATATTCATAACAAGTAATCTAAGTTTGTCCAATCGATCACGGAAATCGATAACTACTACTACATACATGACGTGGTTTGTGATGTCGCGTATTGGTGACAGATGTCGCAAGTCCCGGCATTCGAGTCGTGCCAAGCGAAAGTGTCGGTCGACGAACTCTTCCCAGTACGCATGTCGCTCCTGCCGCAATCCTACATTGTTTAATCCTTTTCGTTTGTACTCATAATTTATCAAAATACAGTATTTTATTTTTTTTGTGTTTAAGTATTTTACGTGGCTGTGGCGTCACCATAGGTGCACATGGTCCGCTAATTTATGGAGTTGTGTGACGAAATATCACATAACTCCATAGTTTTCCTACGCTCTTTTACAGCATTTCCCTGTTTTCATTTGAAGGAAATTTGGACCATACCTAGTTATGGTGACAACCATAAAAGGACGAATTGACTAGAAGCCCTCTTCTACGTTTACCGTCTAACCACTCATACTCTGGCTAGCTTGTGTAAGATGGCGAGTTTCAGTCCGAGTTTCATAGCGCGAGGTCCCAGAACGCCTGTCTTCACCCCAGCGAAATCCTCGCGCGCCGGTCTTCAACTCCGAAAAATTGCGTAATGTCGCTTCGATACTGTGAAGTGACATTTATGACTCGATTAAAACTAAACTACGCTGTCAACTTAATTTACTCCTTGGTGACAACCGATCAACACATAGTGTTACAACTAGTATAGAAGTGTCGCATAACATCATCTGAGAAAAAATAGGTATGCCTATAACTTAAGTAAAACCAAGAACTTTAGTAATTTATAAAGACTGAAGAAAATTACTGCGAACTTATTGCTTACGTGTCACGAAAAATGAACCGACGATGGGGATACTAAATATGTCACGCCGATATATTAAATATCACTAAAGGCTTAGGAGGTAATCCATTAATTACATGACATGTCAAAGGTTGGGAGGGGCCCCGAAAGTATGACTTTGTGTGACAAGTGCATAAGAGTCACAAGCTATGTGATGTGACATTTCGTGTAAAACTTAATGGTTATGAAAATATCTACACGAAACTAGTTCTAGATTAAAATTTCCAATTTTTGTGGCATTACTATAGGAGGTTACATAAACGTGAATATCTGTGACGAGAGAAGTCAAAAGTCATGAAGTTTTTGTAACGTAATTTCTGGGTAGTCCTTTATCATTCCTGTATCACGATACGGTAAATAAATTAGTTACGTGTTTTGCAATATTCTTTTTCAATACATTTACTAATAATACGGTCTTTAGGACATCGAAATTTGTACCCTAATGTTGTTTTTTATAATACTAGGCCTTTTTTACTTTACACCAATCACAAAGGAGCATTCACGAACCGCGAAAAGCAACCCGCTCGTGCCCTTAGTTCCCGTCATTATTACATTTGAAGTATTATTTTAATTATTTTAATCGCAAATGTATTGAAAAACGTCGTATAATGCTCGTACTCAGTAAGCTGGCTATTGTAGTCATCGGTTTATTATAAGGACTCAGCTTCGCCTCGTACCTATAAACACCTCGAATATAATATCCAGCTTACCTTACTTGCACCATACTGTACTATTCCGCTATCAAAATTATTAAAATGTCGTAGTCATACACAACTGTAATAAAAATGCAATCTAATAATAATATTTTAGTGTAGAAAAGGGCAGGATGTCGTACTTAAGTTACACAAACATACGTAACAGACTTAGTATAATAAAGTGCCAGCTTTTTCTTGTTGTCTGTTTCACAATATGCAAATAAACTTCGCCTTTAGTATACACGTCATTTGAGTACTCACAAAAATAATATTTAGTTACGTAACAATAGCAAACTTTGCCCACACAAAAATGTATAGAGGTAACTTATAAATTGTGAGTATAAATAAAAAAAATATGTAAATTTAGCTTACTCTAACGTAGGAAAAAAAATATGAAGTCTGATGTTTTTTTTGGTTTTTATTACCATTTTAGAAAACAAAAAAATCTGTCTAATTTTGAATTTAATATGTTTGCTATGTTTAAGAAATATATATTATTGAAGGTACCGGAAAGCATAAGTTGTTTTTTTTTTAATTGAAAAAATTCATATCTTATGTGTCAATATATTTATTATTTATTTATTTAACTAAGTATTCCTTCATTTATGCATTTACGTGTTTCATTATTCAAAACCATAGACCACAGATACAACACCATATATAGTTCGATTGTCACCATACCTAAATGTGGACTAAATTTCATTCAAATAAAAACAAAGAAAGACTATGAACGAGACTAGAAAAACTATGGAGTCACCACTAAAATTAGTGATACATCGTCACATAACTTCATAAAGCGGACCGGACTATATGCAATTATAGTGATGCCTCCGTATTCATATAATAATATATCAATGTTGAAGACCATCTTCATATGAGGAATTGTCATATAACTCCATAGATCTACTAGTCACTTTCACATTCTTCCTTTTTGTTTGAATGAAAAGCCGATGGCTAGTTATGGTGCCAACATATCTATACGTAGGGATATACATCTATGGTAAAGTTGAAACTGATATGAAATACGAAAGTTATTTATATTATATATTTATTAACTGATATGAAATAAAAACCGCCGAAGATCGGAATATTCATACAAAAGTGTCGGTGTATTATTTTGAAATTCGTCCATATATTCAAATGATACACGTATCTCGTATGTAGGATTGCATACAGTAAATCTACGTCTGTACTGCGTACATTTTTTGAAAAACAGATCCCATCGAAAATTACAGTCTAGTACCATTTTTAGCAACTAAAACGCGGTGTATTCTGTTTTGTTGGTAAAAAAATAATAATAAATGAAAGTGCAAACATCTATAATATTATTCATTTTTAGAATAATAAATAAAAATTGCAATAGCTGTTTTTTTTAGGGGAATGGAAACAATAGTACAATTAACCAGCAAAAATGAATCAAAAAGAGGCATTCATAATCAGCACCCAAACGTCAGCACAGCCACTTATAGTAGACAAAATTTTGGAATTTGGCATAAAGGAATGCCTCGTAACAAATGTAAAGAAAAAAAATTAAAATTCCGATTCGCACGTGGCCGGTTTTTCATTCAATTATTCAATAAACTTTACTATTACGAATTCATCGTTCAACGCAAAAAATCTTTAAAAAAAAATCTTCATTGGAGGTTTATGACCATACAATTTGTTGTAAAGTCGTTTCATAAAGGCTTGAAACAATCGGATCGATCTCACCATCTACAAGCCCAAGTTAACATTGTTGGCCGTTAACTAATAGGAACTTTCTTAACGCGTTTCTTCACGGCTCGGACAATAGAAGGTCGTTCTTCACAACTGACTCATTGTCGGTACATAGAGGCAATTCTTTGTGAATCCATTGACATGCTAAGTGTCTGATCAGGTATTGTGTCGCCTCTTTCGTGCATTGTTTCAGGCGATGGTCGCCGTTCTTTGTCGCTGACCGTTTCTGCTACGGATCTTGTAGCACGGGTCACTGGGACGTCGCCAACGGGACTCCCATTTGTCGTACCGACTTAGCTCAATTGTTCACGTCGGTATACGTTCTCAGTTTGTATCTGTATTACCCATGAAAAAACGGCCGATAAAAATTGTATTCGGCTATCCTGATAGTGTACCCAGAGAGCACCAAATAACTAGTGCATTTTGTAAAGATGTCAAAAACTAATCATCCTTATTTAGTCACAGTTCTGATTTGATCTATGGGTACTTCATTTAAATGACAGTTCGTGATATTTACCTTATTATTCTATAACGTCCTGGATGACAGTCCGACTTTTACGTGCTTGTGTGCGTGATGCCACAGACCAGACACGCTCGCTATGTCATACTACAAACCGTTCCTATGTGCGTGAGTTATAACCGAACAGTTAGATGATATTTTTATTTACGTTTTTTTGGACGCCGACTCCCTACCTAGACATTATTAAGTCAAAGAATTAAAGATAGCTTTCCGCCCGCGGCTCCACTCGCGTGGTCCCGGTACAACTGTGTAGTACACAGTTGTATCGGGACCTTTTTTTTCTGGAATTAAAAGTAGCTTATGTCACTCTTCAGCTTATTAACTATACGTATATCTCTGCAAAAAATTATAGTGGTCCCGGTACAATGGTGTAGTCCACGCGAGCGGAGCCAAGGGCAAAATGCTAGTTTGAAAATAAAATATCACCTATGTTGTTCGCTATTTACTAGTGAAAAAATTTTTTTAAGTCAGTTAAGTAGTTTATGAGTTTAACGGTAAAAAAACAAAGCATCAAATCTCTTTAAAATATTAGCATAGATAATAATTAGCCGTAGAGACCCTTGAATAGGTATAGCATGACCAATCACAGTGTCAATTACCACGTACTTGGCCTAATCAAACTAACAATGATTTAACTAAGTTACCGACGGCCTTACTCCAATGGCCCAAGTCGGCGTTTCTACGTTTTGGCCCTATTCACAAATTGACTATTACTATTCTAACTGGCACAAACAACAATAAATAAATGTCTGAAATTATTTTAAAATAAAATCAAAATTAATAAAAACTTATAAGTTATTATACATTATTTTAATAGGCGACAAATGCAAAAGTAGAATACTGTAATCATTTCACATAATAAATCTCCTAATCTGTGATGTTCAAAAGAAATCCCTGCATGTGTGTCTACATTAAAGTTATTACGGAATTAAGAGTTATTTCATAAAATTTATTAAACTAAATCGTCTTTAGGTTTGTCAAATTCGGAAATTATGCCAGAAATACCTCTAAGCAAAAGAGTACCTACTTTCTGAAATTGTTTTCTTTGTCTTGAATAATTAATAACTTATATGCACTGCATAGGTTGCAAACATTAATTATTTATATGTCTAGATAGTCAAGAAAAATCATGATATAAAAAGCAGCCAAGTGCGAATCGGACTCGCACACGAAGAATTCAGTACCACCGCATAATATAAAAAAACGAGCGCGACGTTAATCGTACTTAACCATTAATCGTTATTATTATGTAATTTAAGAATTATTGTATAAATATATTTCATTTTTATTCGTTAATTATTTAGAAGGTGCTCGATCGTCTCTGGCTAATCCTAAAAGTAATAACATGAGTGCAGTGATAGCTAGAGACAATTTTTATTACTTATTTTATTACAGTGAACCTTTGACTTTTAGTATCGATTGCGAAGAGATTAGAATAGCTGTGCAAAGGAAAGCTTAAATTTATAGTACCTAATAATACAATGTAGTTTTCATCATAAAATGTTTTTCTTTTAATTATCTTTTACAATAACATCACAAAGATAAAATGAATCTAGTTTTCGCTTATTGGCTAAACGCTATCTGTCTTTTTCTATGGAATTTTCACAATTTTTTTACTTATAAAAGTACATTTTATAAGTTAATCTATTACTCGTTAAATACTACAGTCTATTTAGCTGTAATAGTTTCCCTTTTAACTACGGTATATTCTTTCCTGTCATAAATTTTTTCCACATATCCAAAAACAACGGTTTGGCTGGTAGAAAAGGGGGAAACTTGACTCTAACAAAAATTAGGACTTTAGGAGTGCATATCCCAACAACTGTTAACTTAAATAAAAAAAAATGTTTGAAACCTAGATATCATTTTTAAGACCTATCGTTTGGTACCTCTCGCGTTAATATACGATGATTTTTTCGTACTTCAGTTACATGTATGGCGACCTATCCCAAAAAAAAAATTGTTTCTTCATTTCACTACGTCGTTGTGTAGCGGTTCATAGATTACTGTAGGTAACAACCGTGTGTACCTACCTATAGACATGCATAAGTAAATTAATTATACAATAAAGAAATTGAAAACACGATATTAAATAGTCATAATAAAGGATTCCTTAGTCGGGACGAATGTTCAAGGTTAAAGCTGGATTAAGGTATGAATAATAAATAAGTGTTTTTGAAAGTTATACTTACTTAAATTTATACAAAATTTTCCATCCCACAGTTGAAAAATTAAAGGGGGGACACATTTGTCAGGATTTTAGGAGCGCATATCTCAACATCTACAGACTTAAAGAAAAAAGTGTTTTTGGAACCTGTATATCATTTTCAAAGACTTACCTATAGATTAATGTGAACTCCATTTTTTTTAAATTTTTTCTTAACGTCACTACACCATTGTATAGCGGATTATATTATATCTATCTTCCACATGGTATGGGAGTCAATAGTTTCCGAGTAAAATGGTTAAGACAGACGGACAAATGGAAATGGACGAAATTTTATGGGTTTCGTTTTTTATCATTTAGCTATAGGACCTCAACGAAATCGATTAAATAGTAAATAATATGCAAAAGAAAACCACGTTACTATTATTGCGTCACACCACGAAACAATGTTGTGTAAATATTTATTGTTACTCAATTAATTGGTGATATTTTACTGAAAATCCAAATAATTATAAAAAATATTTTTTAAACTTGCCTCTATGAAACTATTTGATGCGAAGTAGCAACGTAAAAGCTCCTTCAAAATTGTTTTTTTTTTTGAAGTGTCAAGTGATTAGTCGCCAGAAGGTCAAGAAGTCATTGCCCCCAATACTAAGAAACCTTCAAAAAGCTTTAGACGATCTAAACGTGTGCCTTTCTATTGCACCATCTATTCAGCGGTGAATGGCGAACGGCCATCATAACAGGCAACTTAAATAATTATATTTTGTACTACAACTAGAACTTAAATACATTGCTTACCTAAAATGGAATCTATGCGTATCGTTAATTAACATAGGCACTGACCAAAAATCTTGACATTACTATTTTTTAACAATTTAAGGCAATCTGGGGATAATCGATTCTTAAAATTTGATACCCGATGACGTCACTACTAATTATTATTACTCGATGTTCTACGGCCTATGGCCTATTCTATGGCCGTCGACCGCTGCATGATGTTCCATGTTTCCTTTTTATACATCTGTAATTACGCCTTAGAAAAATTTATTATATTTTCTGATAAATAAGGACCCTATTCTACGAAAACATTTTTTTTTGGACCGTGTTTCAAAATTTTTACCAATACCCCATGTTTAATGATTTGTATTTACTATATATTATACTGTAACTAATAGGTACGCTGATACAGGTTGTGTAATGCGACTATAGGAAACTTGTTATAAATCCACGCGTTACATATTTACGCTTTCTCTGCTTTTGACTCAGACGTAGGAAGTAGATTTTATTTACAGATTTTATTGCTATAATGGTGCACTATGTGTCTGCCATGATATGTTTAAATAGGTACTTTTGAACTCGTGTTCTACTCTGCCTTTCATCTCGAGAAATAAATTCGAAATGGTACAGACTTTAGTTTTAACCTTTTTACCCTTTGAATAATATTAACATTTACAGTATTGTCTTTAGCATATTTTTATGTTCAATTTTTAGATAGACCCGATTTGACACGCGAAGGTGCCTTCAACCAGAGAACTATTCTTCAACAATTTTAAAATGTTTACAAGGTCACTGTATTTTGTGATGTTTATCAATTATTTTCCCAGTGTAGTTAACTGACAGATCCATTGTCACACTACTCCTGTTGTGTTCCTACTTTTCTTCTCCTTATTTACTTTAAAGTAAGTATGAAGTATGAAGTTTCGGATTAGCCAAGGAGGATCGAGCGCCTTCTAAATAACTAACGAAATAAAAATGAAATATATTTATACAATAATTTTTAAATTACATAATAGTAACGATTAATGGTTAATGTCGATTAACGTCGCGCTCGTTTTTTTCATATTGTATGGTAGTAATATAGAGTATATAGAAAAATTTTACTTAACATTAAAACAAGCTATAAAGTCATTACACCCTAAAAATATCATGCTACTTGGAGACTTTAACGCAAGGATAGGTAAAATGCAAAGAGGTGAAGAAAACATTTTCGGGAAATACTCTCACGGAGAAAGAAGTAAACGTGGACAAAGTCTGATTGAATTCTCTCTAGAAAATAATTTTAAAATCATCAATAGTATGTTCCGGATTAGAACTGGTAGGAAATGGACATGGAGACACCCAAATCACAAGAATTTTAATGAAATTGATTACTTACTAACTAATCAACCTTCCCAAGTACGCCAATTTGATATTGTAAATAACTTTAATTTTGATTTCGATCATAGAATGATCCGTTGCAGATTATCGTTGAAACAAAACTTCAGCAGAAGACACATAAAACCAAAGATTAACTACCCAAGAAATATATCAGAAGTCACAGGAGATGATGCCAAATACTGGGAGAGTAGATTCATGAACTCACTGAAATCTGCAGGAAAAATTCAAGACCAGTACAACAATTTTGAAAAAGAACTTCAACTATATCTAAAACAACTACCAAAAAAAGAAGGGAAAACGCAAGACTTCATAGAACAAGGGACAAGAGAACTGTTGGAAGAAAGAAGAATCCTATACGCTCAAAAGAGAACAAAAGATATACAAAGTAAAATTACACAACTAAGAAAACAATAAATAGAAACCTAAAACAGGAGAAGAAAAGAAAAAGACAAAAAACCTTCGAACAGCTCATAAGCAAAACAGGAGCTCTACAGAAAGTTTATAAAAAACTCAACGAGAAGATAGATTGGACAACAAACCTAAAAAATTCACGAAATAGAGTACTTATTGAACGTCCAGATATAATAAAAGA
The DNA here is from genome assembly GCA_949709985.1 of Luffia ferchaultella. NCBI lineage: Eukaryota > Metazoa > Arthropoda > Insecta > Lepidoptera > Psychidae > Luffia > Luffia ferchaultella. The sequence goes on along the minus strand of OX453252.1, from coordinate 10,698,443 downwards.
GGCAACAAGTTTTTATAAGGAACTCTATTCGGAAAATCAACATACAACAAACCTAAGTTACAATGATGACATTTTAACTAATTACGCCTTAGATACACCTTATATACTAATTTCAGAAATAGAATCCGCAATAAAAACACAGAAGAATGATAAAGCTACAGGAAGCGACCACATTACAAACGAAATACTGAAAACACTTTGCTTACCGCTACAAAGACCTTTACAACTCCTCTTTAATAATATTTTACAGAAAGAAACAACACCACGGCAATGGTCCAAATCAACAATAACTCTCCTTTTTAAAAAAGGTGACCGCTCCGACCTAGGGAACTACAGACCAGTGAGTATTATGACAAACATATACAAAATATTTTCGAAAATCATTCTACACAGAGTAAGTAACACACTGGACGAACATCAGCCGCGGGAGCAAGCCGGCTTTCGTAAAGGATACTCAACAGTTGATCATATCCAGGTCGTTACTCAGGTAATAGAGAAGACAAAAGAATACGGAATCACTCTATATTTATGCTTCATAGACTATAAAAAAGCCTTCGACTCGCTTAACCACGAATCAATATGGAACGCACTCATACAACAAGGTATTGATAAGAAGTATGTAAACCTGATTAGAAACATCTACTCACAGTGCTACTCAAGAGTACGACTAGAAAGCGAAGGGTTGGAGTTCCCAGTACAAAGAGGTGTTAGACAAGGAGACCCGCTGTCCTCAAAAATTTTCTCCGCTGTCCTCGAATCTGTATTCAGAAGGCTCAGATGGGAAAATAAAGGCATAAAAGTTGATGGTGAATTCCTTAACCATCTACGTTTCGCGGACGATATAGTGGTATTTGCAAGGAGTGCGGACGAATTGGAGGGGATGGTTAGAGAACTAACTAGTGAGAGTAGAAAAGTAGGATTGGCGATTAACACATCTAAGACCAAAATAATGACAAATGGACAAGTTGGTAATGTAACGATAGATGGTAAAGCAATAGAATTTGTTCAAAATTACATATATCTTGGACAGTTAGTATCATTTGAAAAAGCAACAGAAAAGGAGGTTCAAAGAAGAGTAGCCTTAGCTTGGAAAAAGTAATGGAACTTGAAAGAAATTTTTAAAAATAAGGAGTTTAACATAACGCTTAAGAAAAAAGTTTTCGACATAGCCATAATACCTAGGCTCAGCTATGGATGCCAGACATGGGCATTAAGAAAAGAGAACGAAGAGAAGCTTGCTATTTGCCAGCGGAAAATGGAGAGGAGTATGTTAGGGATAAAATTGTCGGACAAAGTCAGGAATACAACGATAAGAAGGAAAACTAAGACAATCGACCTAAACAAAAGAATAAGACAGCATATATGCAGACTAGAAAATACGAGATGGTCAAAACGAGCAACAGAATGGATACCATTGAATGAGAAACGACAGCGAGGAAGACCGGAAAAAAGATGGAGGGACATTTTCAACCAACGATGCGGGCCTGCATGGATGAGAAAGGCGAGGGAAAGGAAAATATGGAGGGATTTAGGGGAGGCCTACGCCGCTGAGGCGACTGCTGTGGAAGAACAGATAGCAGTGTCAACGATACCTAGCACGTAATGTAGTAAATATAAGTAGTAATAATTAATTTCTCTTTTTGTTTTTTGGTATTTTTTAATGTTTTGTAAGCAGCAGAAAATAAAGGCTAATAATAATAATAATAATAAAAATGGTAGTACTGAACCCTTCATATGTGAGTCCGATTCGCACTTGGCCGTTTTTTTTTTGTTTTTTTTTAAATAAAAGAGCGTCCCTCAGTGTCTTACGTATTCTTCTGAGAGGAACCAGCAGTTTTTTGAATGCGCCTTTGTGGGGTCGTTTTCCCATAAATTAACTTTTGTTACAAATTTCAAAATTATGTTACATAACTACGAAATAAAAATGTTTAATTTAATTTGAAGACTTTTGATGTGAATTTTGATGTACCATCATCCTTATCATCATCATCTTTTCCTTATTTACTATGAAGTTATATATCCTCTGACCGACCTCGTAATGTGGCTTGGTTTATAATTTTCTGACTTTAAAATTGGGAAAAACAGATTTTATCATTCTACGTCTACGGGCCGTATGCTTTTGCGGCTTTCTAATCTTATATGATTTTTCACGTTTAAGTCACGGGGTGCAGACGGAATGGCGGCAGTTATAACGACTATTCTGAAGTCGGATTCGTTCCGCGATCTCCGCGCGCCCGCCTTCACATCCGCCGTTTCGAATCTGTGTTGTTTCATATTTAAAACAAAAACCAAATTTTCTGTTGTACCATTAATTATTTTTAACTTTGTTAAAATCTATGTCAAAGTTCTTTTTCCAGAAACCCGTACAATGTAAAATCAGCGCGTCACCATTAACAAATGACCTGTACGGATGTATTTATAGGCCACAATTTAGACTTCGAAAGATCCAAAAGCCGAGTCTTATTTTCAGCGCAATGACAGTAGATGAATTGTAACATTTATTCAACAGCGATGTAAATTTATGCCTTCAAGAGAACTGCAAAACTAAAATAAGTAAAGCACAAATTCGTAACCTTAGGTAACCATGCATAAGTTTAAAGTACTGTCACTTAGCTCCGAATATTGGTAAGGAGTTTAAGGCCGTCAAACAATTGTTGCTTGTGTTGCCATGAAGTTACACTCAACATGCATCGACTCAAGGTGAACTAGTGGCCCGTTCCGCCGCACTGTTGGTCTGCGTGCAGATGTACGCTTTAAAACTCTTAAATCGCAAGTATTGTGGTAATATTTATAAAAAAAAACTTCCGTCTCGCACATAATTGTATGGCTTTGTAGGATAATTTTACAGATATCTCTGATTTCAAATATTTTAGAAAATTCTAAAAGTAGGTAAATTGCTTATGTGCCCATCACATTGAATATTAGAAAATGTTTATATTTATTCATCGCCAAGATTTACAATTTTTCTGTGATATCTGGCCAATAGCTATTATAGTATATCTATTTCAATAATAGATATTAATAAATAATAATATCAGTGATATATTTCTGAGCTACATCAAATGATGTGTTCTATAAATATATTTCGAAATGGCTGCCATTGCAATAAATACTATTGCAGACGATGACGACAACGAATAGACACATGATTGATGCATGCAGTCGCCGCGTGACGTGTGATACCTGCCGCCATCTTGGTATTCGCCATTTGCGATAGCGCACAGTGGAGCGATGAAAAACGAATAACTCGACAAAAACATTTTATCATGCTACATAGCAGAACCAGTATTTTTTGTATTTATTTTTTATTTTATTCATTCGATCATAACGGTGCCTACCTACCTACCTACCTAAATATATATTTATAAACAATTTTCTGACACAAGTTTCTTTTAATGATATTTTATTGTAAAAACTTAGAATTCATAACAAACGATCCGTGACCGCCTGAGGCCGCTGCAATGCAATCAATGGCGCAATTTTTAATTTTGATCATAAATGTCATGGGTATCTTGAATAATCATTTTATTTAATTCTATCTTGTAAACAATAATATGTTATTGTATTTGAAACGAATCTTGCAAAATCTACACTTTCAAGTATTCATCGTATAACGAATAATAAACTGAAATGTATTATTTAAACTGCTCTGCACGCTCGCTGAAAGGCAAAGGCGCGCGTAATTGATTGCTTAATTTAGTTATATAATTATGAAAAATTTCTGTAAATATTGATAAGTACGGCTTCCTAATCCACGAAAAAACTAGAAAATGTAACCATCGAGTAATGTAGCTGAAACCGATGTTTGATATTGTTTCGTTGCGTTGTATACATATAGGGTTTTTTCAAATTGAATATTATAATATTTCATACACAGTTACACAGTAAAAAAAACCGGACTTAGCCTCGTGAGTTAACAATATATATACCCATAGTATATATATAAGGGACAAATAAATTTCCTATGATAATTGACATCTGTCTAACTGTTTCACTTATAGAAAGAAGGGAAGGTTGTTGTGGTCGTGTTCTCAGCTGCGCCTACTAGCCGACCAGCAGACCTTCGTAATAAAACGAAAGTCAAATCACAAATGAAATAAATTTCAATAACTTTAAACAAAAACTATTCACATTATTATAAAGCATAATTCTAGGCAAGGACTTGCGTACCTACATGAGTGCGGTGATTTTACTAGTAATGTTTAGTAGTGATTACGGCGTTTTATAATATTATTGTAACATTAGTATTTGAGATGGCTTCGGTATCTGATTGGCTCGACATGTTTAATACGTTGTTGTTTTGGCGAATCAGCAAACAATTTTTGTGATTGAAAGTCCATTCTTATTTAGGCCGTGCGATGACCGGCCTGCTGAGGTAGCAATAAAATATTGTTTTATCCGTGAATCATTGACCGAAATGACCGTGAAATGACCGAAAACTATCGCTAAATTGAGGTTACCGTTTTGGACTTAGGTACAAGTGGTCATTACCCTTATATGTATGTAGCTTGCTAGGTATGTAGGTACACATGAATCTGCACAAACATATTCTTACCATCTTACCATAGTGTATCTATCGACGCTATTACACTGCAAACTTTGTTGTTGACGTATGTAAAAAATAATAAATAATGTCGTCAGATGTAAAACCTGACGCGACCTTATTGGATTTGTAAAAAAAAAGCCAGCGTATCATCATTCATATGTACTTGATTAATTTATTATTTATTAATATTATATATTAATAATTTATTTATTAATTAATTTATTTCTATTGTCTCTAGTGTTATTACCTAGAATTATTTAAATGTATTTGGAAAATAAAATCTAGGGGTCCCGGACAGTGTTGTCAGTAATTAAATATGAAATTTATTCGTACGTATAGGCGATTGATATTCATTTGAATTAAATCAAATTTCTTTAAGTAGTAACTAATGTAAAACATGTATTGGTGCTTTTCATTTCATGACATTTCTTAATATTTGTCAGTATTTATCTACATTTATCATCTAATAGTGCCTTTGGATTGGAGTGAAACCGTTCTGATGACTCGCGACTTACCATTCGGTTAACTTCGCACCTTTTTGGGTCTGACTTTGCACTCCCCTCTCAATATTTATTTCTATCAACATTTTAGAATTAAAATATTTTTCAAATAAACAATAATAATACAATATATATCTTCTGCAAATAATTTTATAAAAATAAAATAAGAAAAATTTTTTTTGGTTTCATTTGAAAATATTTCAGTATATAATAAAATATTAATAAATTACACATCTAAGTGAAGTCCTGTAACGGCTCATTGTAATTTTTTTTTAGTAAGTAGTAAACTATTGCTTATTTATTTTTATACTGCATAAGCAATATTAAAGGCTATACTATAGTACTCTTTTTTCTTATAGCTGAGACGGTTTTTTAATACCTGCTCAATTCGCCATTGATTTTGAGACATTAAAAAAATTTGTGTGCCGTCAAAGGATTCCAGGCAAATGCGAAATATCTAAATTTATTAATATTTTTGTATTGAAATATTTTAAAACGGGAAATAATAGGTATATATTTTATGCTTTTATGAAATTATTTGGAAAAGAAACATCTCTTATATCGAGAAGGATGCGCTAAATCGGAAAAATATAAAAGGGAAGAAGCATGGCATGTCGCGACATGTCATCAGACGTTTTTACTCCAATCTAAAGACGTTATTGAATGAGAAATATTGAGGAATTCTGATATATGCCATGAAAGGTTATGAAATGTAATGTAATGTCATAGAATGTCATGTAGTGTTAAGAACTGGCATGAAAAGTCATGAAAAGTTGTGGAATGTCATGAAATATTAAGAAATATTATTGAGAGGGAAACACCAAGTCGGATAGAACCGACAAGGCATTTTTACTCCCATCCAAACGCGCCATTAGATGTATGACATCAAAGCATTACTAAATTCATTGATAGCACATAATACGAACTTCCTACCAAAATGATTACTCGTATAACTGTTCTTCTAGGAATTCTGGTAATACAATTATAAATAATGAATTGTTTTATAAGTTTTTGTTGTTAACGTGGCTACGGAACCTTGCCATATGTGTAGCCCGATGCGCACTTGACCGATTTCAAGTCTATATACCAAATTAATAAAAAATATCATTTTTTCAGGTTAATAAATAAACGTTTTCAAATAACTTTTTTAGAGATTTTTATACTTCTAGATTAGAAGAAAAAGATTTTCTCTTTTTTCTTAATTAAACAAGACTTTCATGAGCTATGATAGTTGTCCAGCTGTCTAAATAATTACTGCTACAATAACGTATCATTATGTTTCCATAAATTTAGAATAGTTCCTTCATATGACAATACTCTATCCACTCACACATAATTATGATAGTCAGTCTGGAGTTTTTATTACGTCTATATACAATCACAAAAACTTATACCAATTCGCTATTGAAGATGGTACCGTATGAACAATATAATTTGTAATTATATAAAAAAGGACTTAATGAGGCCCTATCACAGAATAATACTAAACCACTTACGTAGAAAATTATTTAACGGTAAAACAACAACCAAACAACCCGAAATATAAGTAACTGCAGGATACATTACCGGCATTAAAGCGTCGTTTCCATAGGAACGTCCCTCAAGTGCTAATTCTTTGTCTAGCATCGCGTCGAGCTGTTCTAGCTGGTGGCATGAGGCGCGTGCTGCCACCCAGCTGCTGGCCAGAATAAAGGAGCCGAGGATGAAGGAAGCTGCCACCACCGTCAGCGCGGCAATGCGCGCGATCTGCACTGATGTCGAAACGCGCTGCCGATATGCCTGAATCGGAATAAACATGACAGAGTTAATTCACAATCAATAACAATTATTATCCATGCATGTTGTATATATCTATATATACAGGATGCGTTGGTAATAATTAGGAATATATGTATTAAGATTGTTACATGTATTTCGAGCACCTAGAGTTACATAAAAGTAATAATAATAATAATAATAATAATAATATATAATAATAACACACACAATCACAACAACGTCTAGGTCCCAAACTAAGCATTAGCTTGTATTTTGGGTACCAAGCGAAGACACCACATACATATAACAACCAAGACCCGGTGCCAGTATTAATATTCATCATATAAATACTGACCCGACCTGGGATTCGAACCCGGGACCTCCAGCTTCGCAGGCAGGGTCGCTGCCCACTAGGCTAAGCGGTCGTCTGTAATGTAAGTGATATGAATTATGACCGTTGATCTTTCACACACGCAGTGGTTCATATTAGGATATCGTGATCGAGAACAGTTTCTCTGCTTGTTACACCTCCCTTCTTACCGCCAAACTGACCCTAAATGACGTCAGGGCTCATTAGTCGGGTCGCTTACAATGTGTAGGTTAGAAATGGGAATATTACATAATTATTGTTATCTGTGAATGTCAAATAACATTTACTTTTTTCCAAATAATAAAATAGTAAGTATATTAAATAGTAATTCTCTACAAACAAACTCGCATACATTTTTTATAACTTATATGCCCCGTATGTGCCCTTGTCTATTTAATTACTAAAATACCTACCTTCACACTATGTGCAAATAATAAATAATAATTAAGGGTTATTTGATTAACAATTTTTATTGTTCGGACGTTTGTAGTGTTAATTATTTTTTTAAACAATTTAATACCGCCGTTTTCAGATAAACAATGTCATTCAGATGAAACAATTCGATAATTTCATCACCCATATTTCTATAACTTTAAAATGGAACTCCCGTTTATGTCTTTTAAATGCGACTTTGAGCTTCTTTGATTCTTTTTGTGCTGTTTACATACACTATTTAAGAAAAACATTTAGCCGTAACTTTTCCAGTTCAGTGTAAACAGGAAACATTAAATCTGATATTTGATAGCCACGGACGAGTAATAACTTTAAATGAAATAATTGAAATAATATACCTATCCTACAAAAAAACAGTAATAGCGCTCAGAATATAATAAACGACAGTTTTAATACAAAACTAATTTATTTTAAAGTTTACATCAGATAGATTTGTTAACGTAAAAATTACAGAAATTGCAAAAAAAAATTAACTATTATTTCAGTAATTTATGTATTTTATTATTTTTATTTGAATTATTAGTACCTTCATGGAGTTCTTTCATATGGAATAACTGAAAACAAAAGTATGAACCTAAACAGTAGTTTAAATTAAGGTTTTAACAGAGTATTGCATTCGCGCCTGCAAAGCAAAACAGCCGAGTCATTTTCAATTTTTTCATCTACTTGCGCGTCCCCAATCTTTGTAACAGATTTATAACGGAGCTCAAAATTATTTTCGCGCCGTTATCGTACCCCTCACAGGTTTTAATTTGCGCTTGACATCAAGGCGACGTGAGCTTGTTGTGCGCACACGCAGTACGACGCTCCAATGATATTTGTATCTATTTAATTACACTATTACAAAAACATAACGAAATGTCTGTGCAATCAACATATTAAAGGAAAATATATTGGGCACGACTAATTTAGATATACCTGAACCCAAAAATTACATATTTAATTCCTTCATCTGTTTGTTCATTTGTATGTCTAAAACTAAATAATCTTTGAACCGAATTTCAAGAACCTTTCACGTTTAAAGCAAGATGGACCATTTTGCTTATTTATGAAGCTATTTTAAAAATGTATTATTGATAGTTTTAAGCCAAAAAAAAATGTTTGTACTTACACGACGCGGGCTTATAACGGTTCAAAACATTATAAGTTTTACTTCGTTTGATCTAATTTCACATTTTTTTTACATTGAACTATGATGGATTTTGCAAGATAATGCCTTATAAACCGTTCTTACAGTAATAAAGAGTTTTTACAATTATTTTTTTTATATATAAATTACAGTTTTTCAGCTTCATAGCTACGGGTTTTATTCATAGCTATGCGTAGAGAGATTTTTTCATCACTTTTTAAATTTTTCTAGACAGTAGGTATTGTCTGAAGATTTAATTATTGAAAAAGTTTAAAATTGTTTTCTTACACAAATATGTTTCTCGATAGAATTATCGACACAGCATCTTTACTTAGTTTAACATAAATACTACGCCTATTTAATGCAGCCTCTATATATGTACTAGCTTACATATCTTCACATTAAGTGATTTATTTTTAAAAAATTAGATGGTTAGTTTTAGTTATCCAGATGACTACATCTTTTTAGAGGTCTGTACCTCAGATGAAAACTTCAATAACCTTATAAGATTGCTCTATTGACCGTCTGTCTTCTATAACACGGTATAATATCACAAAAATAGCAATTGGGTAATTTCAAAGGAAATTTGACTTTGTAACGTCTGCGATACATTTAAGGATTATAAAAATATATTATCCAAATTTATGATAAAATGGTTTTAATTATACACTTAAGAATGTGCGAAAAAATACGATTTTCCTTCCTCTAACCTTTTAGGTTTTTATAGCAAAAATATATAAACATATTTTTATGTTTAGTATGTATTTAATCAAAGATAACTTGACTTCAAATTGAGTCAAAGATAAGTTAAAAATTGACTGACCGATTAGCCGAGTGGTTAGAGACCTTAACTGCGCTACCAAGGGTTGGGCTTCGATTCCTGCTTGGGACAAGTATTTGTGTGCATGAACGTTTTTGTTTCGTTCCGTGTCTGGGTGTAAAATACTTATATATTATTTAAAAAAAGAATATTTAAGTATGTATATCAGTTGTCTAATAGCCCATAACACAAGCATAATACTTGCTTAATTTGGGTTGGGACTAGATGGCGCTGTCTGGTATGTCCCATGTATTATATTATAACTGCAATTTTAACTATCAATCTCCACGTTACGGAAAAAAACTATATTCTAAATAAGGTTCGACTAAATCGACTGTTTTTTGATAGTGTATATATACGGAACCTTTGATTGCGAAGCCCGACTTGCACTTGGCCAGTTTTTTTTTTTTTTTAAATAAAACAAACATAGTCTAGTTCACTCCACATCTTCACTGTATTGTAATGACGTGCGTATGCATTCATAAATAATTGAAGGCAGCGGTTCGTCGCCGACCGAGGTATTCCCGCTTCGCGTTGTCTCCGGAATGTTTACAAGCATACGTGACTCGGCCTTTAATATCCGTGGAAGAGTGTGGCGACACCAAAGTCAACGACTGAGTTCGTGTGTTGGCGTTCCTAAGATGACACCGTGCGAAAGGCATTCCCACAGCTGCATGTTACGTATACTACAAATATTGATATTTGAAATGAAAACCGGCCAAGTACGTGTAAGAAATTAACTTCCTTTACTATGTTTTGTTCGATTTTCGCTGTATATTTTCAAGACAGCAATACAAAAACTACCAGGAATATAATATTCGTTAACTTCGTTAGCAAAAAACGCAATGCTAAATAGATTTCAATATTTATTATCGATTTGATATTTGAACTTTGTTAATTATTTTAATTTGGTGGCACTGATCGGTTACCATTAATTTTGATACGAATCAGATTGACAATTTGTCGACAACAAAACATAGTTCAAAGATAGGATGCTAGTCGACACATTGGTCTAAATTTTTCTTATATGAAATCGATTAATATATCGGAATCATCTGTTATATACCTTTAGTAACAGAAAATTTAGTACAACTATTTCATAGTAAACCAGACGCCAACATAGTGTTTTTCTTTCAATCGGGTATGGTACCATATGTCACGTTTTCAGTACTATATGTAATATCTTCTACATATAAGTAGGCAAAGACAAAAGATTTCATAGCTTTCTCCCCTCTGCTTGTCAACCGATTTTCTTTTTTTTTTTTGTTTAGTATCTATTGAAAAGCTTTAGATTATCTATAAAAAAAATTGGTAAACCGTTTTTTTCTAAACCTTCAACGTAGAGTAGAAGCCTTTTTTTAGAAGTCTTTATTTGTCACACTTTTATTCTATTCATTACGTTTTACTATTTAGAATTCATATCTATCTTCTATATATTAATCCATAAAAAGAAAACTTTATAACTCTTTTTAAGCATATTGAGCCCATGGAGGAGTGTGAGATTAGGCATAGTTAAAATATTTATACATGTGGAAAACTAAAACGTATTATATCATAATATGCATTACCAAATCCTGTCTATGTCAAACATATAATAGCCTTTTGTTTATGGTTTATAATTCATAGAATGGGTTTACTCTCTTTAATTTAATTATTGGTAGTTTCAAAAAAAGTGAGTACAGTCGCCTGTAGACCACTGGGCGACCATTTTAATTAAATTAAATGACTAAATAAAACAATTTAGTTTTGTTATTGATTATAAAACCTATGTAGGAAACAGTATTTCTTTTAAATCCTAATTACCTGTCCGTTATTGTATTTTTGCACGAAAGAAATACTAAATTTATTTTTACGTATTAATATTAAACATTACTTATTAAGTTAAGAATAACAAAACCCTGCACCCATTGCTTTTCCTTCATGCCTTGATGTGTACTAAAAGTCCATTCAATTTACGTTTTTTTAAAAAAATCTGCTAAATCCAATTGTTTTTATTTATTTATCTCATCGCGTGTCGCCGTTTGCCTGTTTGCATATAAAGCGATGTTAATTTTTTGCGTAACTAACTTAAAGTGACGTATTCTGTATTCAAATGAATGCAAATAGAGTGCCACAATAAATTGCTGTGCAGTTTTGATACCGGCGATTGCTCTCAACGGCATTTTAATAATCTCATTGTTGGTTTCAAGTAAACAAATTACAACGCACGAAAAGAATATAATTTCTTGCAACATATGTCAAAATAAACGTACAAGAAGATCCGTTTGAAAATTAATCGGCAGCATTTAACGTATCATCCTTGACTTTTCGTTCGAAAGATCAAAATTTTAATAAAATGAATCAGTTACGCTGTTTAGAATGAGAAAAAATTTAAATATAATTTATAGAAAAACATAATTTTGGATAAATTTTCGAATTTCGATACCACATTTGCATTAAAGCTTTTTAGCTATATTACTAGGATCAAATAACGCAATTCTACAACATTTTAAGTACAAAATTTAAATTCATTTATTATTACGTGCAGGAACAAATTTTTATGATGAAAATTTCGAACGAAATGAAGTAAGTACATCCATGATAGGTACTAAAACTTTTCTGGTGTTTCCTTGTTTATCACACAGCTACAATATGCCATCATACTGATACCAACTGCTGTGCCTCCTTATAATTTCAACTACAAACATCTGGATCCTAATCAAAACATTCATTTTATTTTTTTTCACTCTAGCCTACAATATTAGCAAGGAAACGGTCGAGGTGTGTTTTAAAAAATAGTATAGGAAAAATTAATTTGAATCATTATTTGCCAGTGGTGGGAAGAGCCTACAAAAATACTCGTACACTTTAAGATGATCATACACACAGATTTCAAAGCAAAAAATTTAAGTTTTTCGGTGACAAAATATATTTTAAGAAAACTGTGTAGTGACTGAATTAATAAACGTGTAGGTGGAATCTATCTCTACTTTACTAAAAAAAAAAAACGTAAAATGATACGCGAAAATAGAAACAAGAACTTTCAAATTCAGCAATCAAAATAAACAACATAAACAATAATAAATAATGAACATTCATAATTCGCACTATTCATTGCCGACCAGTCATTAACTTTAGGGTTTTTTCGCCTCATCATAATCATCATCAGCCCATTTTTACCCCACTGCAGGGGCTTAGGCCTCCCCCAGGATGAGGAGGGGGGCTTGGAGCTTAAGTCCACCACGCTGCTCCACTGCGGGTTGGGAACTGTAACGACCGCCATCTATTGACAGCGTCCGGGACCGACTGCTTAACGTGCCCTCCGAAGCACGGTGTCAGTGATATTGTGTACTTAAGTCAGAAAACTCATTGGTACACGCCCGGATTCGAACCATGGCCCTATGGGGTCTTATAAATTTGAGACAGGTTCGTTGCGCTCTGGGCTATCACGACACTCGCCTCATAGTAATATTTTATTCAGCTAGAACGCGTAGACGGAAGTTGGTAAATAATTACGGACTGGTGAATAATAAAAAGCATTGTGCATTTTAACTTAGTACGTGAATAAAATACTGAAATTAATCGATCCGTTTGACATCTTTGTTTGTGCACTATAAATATGCTTGATCGATATTTAACGCGCCATCTCGTGTTCCTCCTTCGGGATTTCCAATGACTAACACGAACGTGGTAAATTTATGTTATATTAAAATTGCACTCTCGATCCGACTACATTAGATTTACTGGTAAATACGTACGGAAATACATGTAAAAAAATTTAATAAATGACTTCTCGCGTTCACACTTTATTTAAATTATTACAAACTGTTATTTAAACGAAAATGCATTCAAAAACGCTCGCTTAATCAAAAAAGATGACATATAGTCAGTTATGGTTTATACCCGTACCAATGTCCATTTTAAACGAAACGTATGCTCGTTTTCCTTGTTGTTGCATAACGTAGCAAGAGTAAATTTGCGAATGACGTCAAAAACTCTAGCTCGATTGAACGGCCGTGCCACCCGGGGACGGCGGCGTTGCCTATTTCATAAAAACTCGCTAAAAGCGTGACAAACATGAATATATGTCCATATGGTTAGGTACCAATAAATAGAAAACTTGGAAACCGATTTCACTTCTGTTCTGGATTTGCCCATTAATTAACAACGAGCTACTTCAAAACATGATTAAACGATCATCCAAAAAATACAAAAAAGAATGCTTAGAAAATGGCTCAAGGAGTTGGGATACTACGGCGCAGAAACACTCTTAGAATTTCATACACAAAACACAATGACATGCTTGTTCCTTTTTATTTTTCAAATTATGTGATTATTTATCTATTTATTTATAAATAATTTGTGTATTTTTGGGGTATTATTTTGGACATTATTTGATTTAGGTATGTATCAAAAACATCAAAATTTATATTCTTCTTCGAAATATCCTTAATTATGAATTGCATAGAAAATAAGCTTACATCATAGCAATTATAACCAGCAATTAATAGGAGTATTTCTTTCTTAAAATTTTAATTTAAGAAAAATTAAAAATCATGTTTTTTGTCGTTTTTACCTTTGGTATATATTTCTGTGTCGTGATAGCCCAGAGCTCAACGAACCTGTCTCAAATTTATAAGGCCCCGTAGGGCCATGGTTCGAATCCGGGCGTGTACCAATGAGTTTTTCTGACTTAAGTACACAATATCACTGACACCGTGCTTCGGAGGGCACGTTAAGCAGTCGGTCCCGGACGCTGTCAATAGATGGCGGTCGTTACAGTTCCCAACCCGCAGTGGAGCAGCGTGGTGGACTTAAGCTCCAAGCCCCCCTCTTCACCCTGGGGGAGGCCTAAGCCCCTGCATTGGAGTAAAAATGGGCTGATGATGATATATTTCTGTATGTGTACCTCATAAGATAGTGTGGTATGGTATTTACAAAAACATTAAATACCTATATATACTATTATTTGATTTCGACCTAGAATTACAATTTAATATGCGTAATGGCATAGAGTATATTAATTTGACTGCAGCGTTCGGTTTTAATAGAGTCATAAATGTCACTTCACAATTTTGAGGGGTTGAATACCGGCGCGCGGGGATTTCGCGGGGGCGAAGACCAGCGCGCGGGGGCCTTGCGCACTGAAATTCGAACTAAAACTCACCATCTTACCCGAGCTAACGAGAGTATGAATGGTTAGACGGTAAATGCAAAAGAGGGCTTCTAGTCCTCTGTCTGTATGTCTGACAAAATTAGTAATAACTATATTACGTAAACAAAACAGAAAAGTATATCGCAGTCAATATTTTATGATTTCGTTAACAATTTATTAAAATACAAATGTTTGTACGACAAAGTCACTTGTTTCTATATTTTTTATTTTTTGTACTTCTATTGTTCTATTATTTATGACACAAAGAAATAGTTAAAGGATATTATTTTTTACCGCACTCATCAGAATTCTAACAAAACAATATTCATTTCTAACAAAATATATTTCTCACTATACCTAATTATTAAAACCATTGGTGTCAAATATATAACCACGTGATTAAAAACCTTCCACAGAGTACGCAATAATTAGATATAGATATGTAGGTACGTATTACAAATATTTATACAAAAATAACAAAATTTTGTAGTTCTCACACCTCATAGATGTGTCAATCAAACTTTTTAATATTATACGGCCGTACTTTTGTCTGTGTGTACATCATTTCATATTCACCTCGTGTAACTAATTATACGCAATTAAGAATAAATGATTTTGGTGTGCACCATAGTTCCTAATTCCTTTTAAAAATCAATTAAAACTTACGCTTTCAGGCGTATTGAGATAGATTACATAAATTGTACCACGTTGAACAAGCTCCATTAGATGCTCAATGGTTTATTTCAAAAATTGATTCGATTTCAGCCGGTACCTGTGCTTTTCAATGTAATTTATCATATCATTATAACTAAATTATTGGCAATAAATATTGACTGTGAATGAGTCCTGTCCTGTCCTCTGACTAAATGACGACCGCTTAGCCTAGTGGGTAGCGACCCCGCTTACGAAGCTGGAGGTCCCGGGGTCGAATCCCAGGTCGGGTCAGTATTTATATGATGGATATCGATACTGGCCGAGTCTTGGTTGTTATATGGTGTGGTGTCTTCGCTTGGTATCCAAAACACAAGCTAATGCTTAGTTTGGGGCTTAGACGTTGTTGTCATATATACGTTATTATTATTATTATTACTCTTATAATTTTATGCGCTAGATAGACAAATTTTTTTCTACATTGTTTAATGCAATAACAGCTAGATCACCGGAGCCGGATACAACAAAAAGCAAACTCGTGATGAACCGTTTAAAATTGACACAGACCATCATTACATTGAGTTGTTTTTCAACTCAAGGGCAAGCTCACTTACATACCTACCTACATACACGTACAATAATTTTGACTATTGTTCAAACAACCAGTTACTGGAGATATTTAGATATATTGATAGGTAAAATTGTGAACGATGAACGAACGAACGATGAATGAACGATGTAACCAAGAGTTATCCGTGTTTGTATTTTTGAAATGAACCTTTGTATTTTTAGAAGAAATATGATTATTTCATGTAGATATTGAATGACTTTTGCGACTATGTCATTTGCATAAAATAGTGTTGTTTAACTTAAGGTACCTACCTATTTTTTATTGGATGAGTATGCAGAATTTATGACATACAACTGACAAAAAAACCAGCCAAGAGCGAGTCGGATTCGCCCCCTGAAAGTTCTATACAGTAGTGCATGTTTATTTGTTTTGTTTCTTGCTCAATTTCATGATTCTAAGTCAAAGGGAATTATCGTATAGGTTTGTTTGCGTTAACTTAGAAACTTAATTTATTTAGCGCTTTAAATGACCGTTGACCTACTATAATAATTTGAAACTGATACCTTCTTCGCACGTTGCTGAGAAAAAGGGTCTTGACAGACAGACAGACAGCGAAGTTATACTATAAATGTTCTTTTTGAGGTTTTGAGGCACTGAACTCTAACAGTATGTATAGTGAATTCTATTATGTTTTATTAAAATTTTAATTCCGCTTTCAGTGGAGTAGCCCATTAACAAGTATAACAAATATATATATATATATAATTGAATTGTAATTAAATAATTAAGTACCTACCTACTGTATTTTGTATTAACTGCATCATAGATTAAATACTTATGCATATTAAATTGAATATCCAAAAAGTTTGTCTGTGGGTGAACACGTCACACCGAAAACTTGATTTGAAATCCGAAGCCGTCGAGGTCGCATGTTAAACATATAAGTGTGCCCGTCTGTGACCAAATCCGTAACATTAAAGTCGAACTCGTTCAGAACGACATTTGCATTTTTATGTGTCCAACATAAAAATGAGTCAGAACAGGAACTGTTGTACATAAGTAATAAAGAAACGATAACTGTGTTCTTTAGTTTAACAACAACCACAACAGGTTTCGCGGGATAATTTATATAAGCAAGGCCGTCTCTTAAATGAAGATGCAATTTTAGTGACAATGCGTATCAAACTAGATAGATGCTTTGTTCTAGAATATGGTGATGCCTATCCCACAGATCATTGTCTAAACTCACAAATAAAGCTGGTGCCTATCCATGTCTTCTGAATTCATATCTTTTATCATTTTAATGATTTAACATTCAATATGAAAAGAAAGTGCTCAACATGTCATAATTTATTCTTCTAAGTTCATAAATAATTTGTACAGCTACATCTGTAATTAACACAACTTTCATTATTGTGCAAGAAATTAACAAAGACAAAAGCTTCATAATAACTGTCAATACTGTCTGTTTAGAAACGTCTAAATGTTGCAACATCAATCAGAAAGAAAGACAATAAATGTATTTCATAGCTGATTGATCCTAGTAAAGCAATTCAATGACAGCAAGCGCCGGCGAAGTTTACATAACGCACGGAGGGGAGGCGCGGGAGGTGGGTGCAGTGAAAGTATTGCAGTCGAGAAATCGACTAACACAATCTGCAAGCGACTTGAAGGAACGTGATGAACCATCGATGACGCCGACCAATATGGCTTCGAAGGAAGTGGATATTAATTAAAAATGTCAATTTTCATTGCAAAAACTTTTTTTTTTGTTAGCCTAGAGTAGACAAGGTTAGGTAAAACAAAACAATGAATGTATGTTTTTTTTTTCTACGCCACTATTTTAAAACCCTAAAAAAAACATTGGCATTAGTGAGCCTTTTAAAGTCAAAATATTCCGCGATGTTTGTTCTATTTCTCATTCTCCTTGTTCGTACATAAGCGATTATAATGCCAATGTTTTTAGACCGATAATAATATTGCTTATTATTGTCGCTAACCACAATGGTCTCTAAACTGCGCACGCGACGACAAGCGACCTTGGAGCTCTATGACAGTCGAATAACTCACTCCTACACCTACCTACCGAACGAGAATTAAATATTGTTTAGGCTTTGAATAAGCCAGATCTACGGGTCTACACGAAATGTTATTATAATTCATGTAGGTCTTGTAGATCCATGTTTTTGACAATAGACCTTTTTTCGTCCTTTCATTATATAAAGCGAACTAAAAAATATTCTACACAAATGGCGTCCCATGACAAGTGTCCTATGTCACCTTTGAATCCTAATAAAAATTACATAAGTAAACAATAAACCCAGCATTTTTATAAGTTTCCTAGTGCCGACCAACGAGAAAGATAAAACAAATAAGATACCACGGAGATGATGCTACACAATAGGCAAGGGGAACTACTAATACTGAGACAGCACAAGATGGTATTTTGTATGTAAAGGAGGGCTGACCCCCAAGTGACACGAGGAAAAAAATCAAGGCAAGAGCATGTCGCAATCGCGCACCGAGGGTTCTGTACCACCACACATTATATGTACATTTCTATTATGCATTTACCAAAAATAAATAAATTTAACGTAAAAAAAAAATTTTAATAGAATGATTTTTTTCCTTGCCGTGAGACCTTGTTTTTTGTCTTTCATGATTCAAAGTTAACGGGTGAAGCCTACTCTATAAGTTTTGATTTGCGCATGTCAAGATATTAAGGGGCATAAATTACGCAGCAATAAGTAAATATTATTGATTGACTTAGAAGATTGACTTTTTTAATAGGTAAAGAAAGTATGCGACGTCCTTAAAGATCAAAACTCATTTGAAAATGAATAAACCAGTATTATTTCAGACTTTTTAAATGCAGATTTTTTGGGTTGGAGAAATTTTGCATCCGACAGCTAAGGTACATCATCATGATCAGCCCATTTTACCCCACTGCAGGGGCTTAGGCTTCCCCCAGGGTGAGGAGGGGGTTTGGAGCTTAAATCCACCACGCTACTCCACTGCGGGTTGGGGATTGTAACGACCGCCATCTATTGACAGCGTCCGGGACCGACTGCTTAACGTGCTCTCCGAGGCACGGAGTCAGTGATAGTTAATGTACTTAAGTCAGAAAAACTCATTGGTACACGCCCGGATTTGAACCATGGCTATATGGCCTTATAAATTTGAGACAGGTTCGTTGCGCTCTGGGCAATCACGACACGACGAGCTAAGGTACGTTATGGATAAATTAATATTCATATTTCCAACGGGATGAAACAAAAACCATTATATGCGTATAAGTTCAATTACAGGATATTAATTACTGTAATGAGCGTCTATTAGTTTGTAACTCTTTCACGATTCAGGAACTAAATAAATCGGATTCAACTTCACGTATCCACTTTGTGACAGTCTTGAATAAGGCTATTATATTTTTTTAATTTCTACAATCCGATTTACGTAATGAAAATGCTGATGACAATAAAACACGATAGGAGACTGAAGTGTGAGAGTTTCAACTCATGGGAACATGGGTTTGTTTTCGTTGACGGCTACGTCTCCATTTAAGATACAAACAATGGAGCTTTCACAATTAAAAAAATTGCCAAGCGCGTGTCGAACCGTATGCGGTGATCCCTAGGTAAAAAGAAAAGTCTCAAAAGTCTACAAAAATAACTTATTCAAACCGTATTTGTTAAAATTAAAGGTGAGGATACATTCTTTGGATTTTATTAAAGTATATCGTCTACAATTATTGACTTATATTAATAAAATCATTTTTAATCCTGTAAACCATTTTTAAGGACATATTTATATGTACTCCAAACGTACCTCAGTTACGTCTGGCCACCAACGCAAAAATAGTTTTTTTCATACTTTTATTACACCTGCCTTCCGAATTCCATTCTATGTGATATCAATAGACGTCGTGAAAATGGCTATAGCAGATAGACAGACAAACGGACAGGACGAAGTTATAAGGGTTCCGTTTTTGGCACTTCACCAAGGAACCTTAAAAACTAACATAAACAGACGTCGAAAGCGCGTATAAAACTGCCAGATATACCTGTGTAAATACCGATTGTTATAATGTGAAATAACTAAACAAGGCGAAGCATGAAATTCTGCTTTATTTGAATTTCTTGTGTATTTGTCATATCACGTTTCCTTTCTATTAGCACTTATTAGCATTTTTTCAAGTCGATTCGCACAAAGATAGATCTACTTTGAAGCCAAAAGTTAGCGCTGTATGGTGAGTTGCGTAAATTCTACGCTGGCCCAGTTTCGACAGCTCGATGCATAAAGTACGTGGTATTGCTGTATAAATTAGCTTAGCGTATTCCTCCTAATACACACGTCACTATAAACCATAGAGTTTTTAAAAAGAAAAGTGTTCAAATCAAATATATTAGCTATTAAATCATTTAGGCAGACTACAGTAATTTTTTGGTAGGTAGTATAAAAATATCAGAGACCAAAAATCAGCAGCTCATCAAACAGAATAATTATTAAATCTGCGAAATTATACGAGTAGGTACAATTGGTTAGCACGAAAATTATATCCGTGACATATATTATTATATAAATGTGTATGATTTTTCCATGGAATTTTTCATAGTAAAATTATGACCAGTTAAGAAATTATAATAAGTTCTATGATAATTGATTTAATTACGATTTCATTGAAAAAAATGATTATTTGCCTGCTATGCATACTTGGGGAATTTCAAATATGTTCTCGTACTAAGAAAAAATTGTGTTATTTGCTTTGTGAATGATTTTTTTTTAAATAAATAATAATTATTAAATGAATCGTGATATTTACTGACGCCATTTAATATGACGTTGTTTTTATCATTTTTTTTTTGTTTGTTGCTGTTTTGGCTGGTGAACGTTCACTTACATTTTTTTTTTAAATTCAGTTAACAAAAAAGATCCATTATGTAAACAGAATAATCATTCTTTATTCATTGAATTATTACATAAGTTAATGTTTCAATAACTGGCTAGGTACCATAGGAAATTGCTCATACTTGATGCTGTACAAATATTTTACAACTCATATAATGACTTACGATTCGCTTATTAAATTTTAATTTTCTGATTAATCTTGTGAGTTATGCCGACCACAAGTGAAATTTTCACTGAAATTCAGAAATTATGGAAACAACAATTTTGTTCTCGTTTATAACACAACCATGTATTTAAAAGAGTAAATTTTCTACTATCTTATGACGAATAATTAACTGGTCATTGAATATTCTTTGAAACAGTAAATAGGTTTGAAACGCCGAACAATACACATAGCTAGACGTCGGCTGTTCTATCTAGACCGGGTGCTTAACGAATTGGACAACAAAAACTGTACAATTGCGAGTTCAAGAATAAAAGGCGTATCGGATTGAAAGGTTCGTTTAAAAGACCCTAATGCGGTCACCTCATCTTCTTTAGAACTATTTAGTACATTTAGTATTTAGGACTATGTTGTAAAGTCAGCGGTATTAGTACATAGTTATCGACCCGATCACACTTATTTACCTTTATAAACAGTATGTAATTAAAAAATTTAAATGGCAACTATTGTAAATAGGAGTTTAACTCTTGTATGAATAGCACTCTTATTGTATCGATATAAACAAAACCTACAGATACATTAATTTACTTTCGTTAATGGAAAATTATTTTTTTTAAACTAGCTGCTGTTTACGGTTTTGTCCGTGTAGACTCCAGAAATCACAATATTTCTCACCCTGTCTCCACGATTATATTCCTTATTCTTTTCCGTGTTTCAAATTGCATCTCTACCAAATGTCATAAAGATTCAGTAGCTAAGCCGTGCACGCTCACGTACCACACAAACAAACACATTACATGTTCATATTTGTACTGTGACTTTAAAACAAATTATTTTCAGGTATTCGGATGCAAGCAATTTTTTTGTCAAGGTCGATTCAACAGTTTAGGTAACATACGCACACAGATACAACTCTGCGGTAAAAAGTAGCCAATGTCTGTTTTCGGGATGTCAGATCTACTTGTAGAATTTCGTGAAGATCGATGCAGCATTTAGCCATGAAAAAATAAACGTTTAAAACACATTTCCATGGTAATAGTGCCTTTTAAAGGGTTGCTCTCTATTAAAGATTTCATTAAAATCCGTCCGATCTGAATAAACAATTATCATAATGATGGTATATAATACGAACATACTAGGGACCTACTGGATCACGACTAATCAGGATTACGTGTAAAAAGTTCACGAGTTATGGCCTATTAAGTTAAAGCGTACCTAATTCAAATGTGAACAAAGTCATAATTTAATTTATAATAAGTTTATGTTGTTAGCATTGATTCTAAACCTTACCTCACGTGTGTCCAGATACGCATTTGACAAGTTTTAATATAAATTTAAATTAATTAGTGTAGGAAAATTTATCAATTAAAGTCATTCTCAGAAGTACAGGTTATATTAACAGTTATATTATTATCTCTGTTTTAACTCAGTCATCGTTTGGAACTCATCCTTCTAATTAAATTTTAAATCTCATTCACGATAGGGGTGTTGCTCACACAGTACTGAGTAGGTTAGAGATATTATGGATGGTATTTGTTTAGAGACACAATCAAATAAAAATACTCAAAAACAATTGCTTACAACGAAAATAAGTAAAATTAATTAATTTTAAAATTAAAAAGCACGACGATTAATAATTTAATCTCAGATTTGTCTCAGTATAGAAAGCGGTTAAATCGTTCATCCCTTTCCCTAACATCTTTGGTATGATTTTATGTCGCATTTTAAAGTTAGAGTTTAGGTTAAGACATATGTCTTAAGTACGCATTATACTGGATACTTCAACGGCACAGCATATATATATATACGCCTACATACCAACTCATACCTATTCTGTAACGTGTGGGATGGGGGGGGCATTCGCCACATCTTCGGTCACGTACTTATGAAAACAGCAATCGAGGCACATTGTTTAGCTGACTTCCTCGACCGCTTCGAGAGCACAATCAGACGTTACATATTAGTTTACAGCTGAGTCACGTATGTACATAGCGGGCGTACGTGGTAACGCCGACTGCCCTAAAGTGGAAACAATCGAAAGTGAAATCATTCAAACCGACCACACGGTGTGACTCCCACCCTGCGGGACCTCGTAACTTTCTTTTTGTTCAAATATGAGCGCGGTATCCATTACCAGGGCTGTCGTTAAAATACAAAACAAAAACATTTGGATAACAGATTAATGAAAAAATATTTTAAAGGTCTATAAAAAAGCGCTATCGAGAGTAGTAAGAAGCTTCGCTATTACGGTTGTAGGTAATAAGGGTACTTATACCGTGTAGCCTAACAACGAGTTGAACCAACAAGCGGCACAAGTTAAGAATGCTGGCCTGCACACGGGAAGATTTAGTTTCTGTTTCAAAGTCGAAAGTGAGGTCTGATAACGCTATTAGTTTATCAAGAACTCCTACTTCTTATGCCTAGTAGACCCAACGAAAAACCAATGCGCATGTGAAAGTCAGTATTCTTCACGTCGTTTCGCATAAAAGGTTACTAGGTTTCAAGTTATAGACAATTAATTGGTCCTTTGCTACTTATATAAAACAGATATTACCATCAAAAGTATTAGCATAAATTTTTGTCATTGGATATGAGTTTCATTTCGTTGGAGTATAGGGGGTCATTTGGGAGTTTTGTGAGACAGGCAGATTGCACGAAGAGTTTTCGAGATATCGGGATGACCGTGGTGTCAAAAGACGCAGCTCGGCGAGCTCTATAAAATGGCAAACGACAATTTGGAAAAAGTTGAAAAACAAAAAAATTATCGGCAAAAAACGAAAAAAATCGCAATTTTTTTCCCGATTTTCATTTTGGGAGCCCGATATCTCGAGAACTAGGTCCGAATAAGAAAAAAATAAAAAACGGCTCGGGGTAATTAAACGGGGGATCGATTGAGACTAAAATTGTTAGAATCGGACAAGTTGTGGTTAAGGGTGCCCTTAGTTGGAAGTCGGATATGCGTCGGTGTTACATTTCGTACTAATTCGGTTTGTTCGATCGAAATGTCGTACAGAATGTTATATTTCGAAGTTTTAAGCATATTCAGATACAGTTGTGTTATTTTTTTGCGAAAAAAAATATTTCGAAAAACATTATCCAAAATATGTGTGTTTTTTCCGTTAGGTTCATTTCCAATGTCGTAAGAAGTTCGTGCGAAAGCAGGAGATCCGTTGATTTCTTTCTTATTCTATACAACATGCTTAAGAAAACATTTATGTATAAAGACAACAGATGTCAGCCCTGGCTGAAGTGTAATATTGTGTTCGACAGTGTGACAGTGTGACACGCTCTGTTGTACAATGCAAAACCAATCGTTTCGCAGTCGTGAGCAATCATCCTGTTTAACTAGCAATGGTTACAACATATTTAAGAGACTCGTCACTTGTCACTTTAAATATACAAAGTTGTTTATTCAACTTTACGGCTGAAATCCGACCAAGGAGAAACCTCACGTCGGTATCGAAATTCGTATTTGAGTTGCGATTTTCTTGGAGCTTTTTTTATAGTGATTGTTACAGAAGCACGAAATTGGAGTTCGTTGATTATTTACTATTACGATATTATGTCTAGTCGAGAATCGAACGAATGCAATAGAGTAGCATTCGTCGAGGGAGGGAGCGACACGGTGGCAACGGGGGCGATGTGGCAAGCGTATCGCCGCACTATTGTGTCGCCATCCGCGGGTCACCGAGCTACGGGCGATTTCACCGAGACCGCTGCTGACGCTCCGCCTCATATTGTGTACCCAACATCCACCGCTTTGTCTCAACATCCTGTTTATCTGGACCGCTAAACGCGACCCATTAACGCCCCGCGACTGTCTCGCGAATCGGCCGACCGATGTTTACACAATCGCATACGTAATGAAAATTAATTTAAAGTGACAGCCTTCGAGCCATCGTGAACAACATATCTTATGAAAATAATGAAATACGCGGTTTAATTGTTAGTAGATAACTACGATAATAACCGACCACGTACAATAGAACAATGGATTCCGCACATCTGCTCGCTTCTAGGAAACGGAACGGACTCTAAACGTTCTTCGCGCCACGTAAGCCTGGCCGCGGCCATCTAGTAATACCGCATCTTTTGGAGATAAAGTTTAGAACGCACTTTAACATCGGTCGTAAAGTGCAGCCCGACTGGCGAAAGAAAGCTTCGCGTGTGCAGAAGAGGTCACGTTACGAAATGTATAAAACCTCAGAGAGACGCCTCAGGGAAGCTCGTTATGTTACGTAAGCACAGTTAAGTCTCACCGTAATCGCGCCCTATTATGCGGTGCTGCAATCAGGTAATATTCGCAAGATGCAGTGCGATCCGACAAGTTAACTCACACGTTCACCGAGTCTTTAAATGTTTAGTCGTTTAGATTCTGCGTGAAAAGGTTCGAAGTCGAAGATATATATAAACCAGTCCGTAGCTGACGTCATGTAGGCAAACGTTTGTGAAAATGTAAACTGCGAAATAAAGCACCACTTTGCGAAAGTTTGCATTTCCAATTACGCGGTTCTAGTGGCAGCGGCAGCTACTCTCTCTGCTTGCTTGCAGTATTTATATGCGATAAACGAGCGATCTTGTCATGGTTTCACCAGATTCTTTGATTCGTCGATGTTTAATTCGTTTCATTTACTATCAAATCGAATTTATAACGTCTCACACCGCGTAATGTTTTCGATTGTGTAATCCCTACTTTCATTTATTGTATTAAAAAATCTTTCCACGTTTTTTGACGTTATTCGATAACGCAAAATTACGTATTCGGTCTAACAAAAAGAATGTTTTCAATTTTTATTTTCAACTACAAAGCAATGAACATATAAATTATATAATTTCTTCACAGCTCTGTCTTGTGACATGGTGGTAATAAACAATCACAAACGTAACTTCATTTTTTCGAGAGCAACGACAATTTGTGGTGATAATTTCAATGTATATACGAGTCGACAGTTGACAAATAAATTAAATATGTTCTATGAAATACAAATAAAAGCGGTGCATTAGGTTTTGTATCTGTGGAATTAATTAGATAGATAATTAACATAAACTCTACTCTAATAACTGATAATTAAGTGATAAACGTTATAACTTATGTACTGTACTGAAAGTACCCGAACGAAGACAAATGATTTCATGGCATATAAATTATAGGATTTAATTTCAAGTCAGCCATAGTTTTCCTGTAATCTTAGGAAAACAATTTCTTTTTTGGGTTTTCTATAAAGGAATCGGATCAATAATTTCTATTTTGACGGGATTGCATAGTTTTTTTTTTTTTTTAAATCTTGTTTTTGGAGGCTTCAGTGCACCCTGGGTGACTATGCCAGCCTCATTGGGAAGTTCAAGTTATCCTACAAACACGTTAGTCAACTCTTGTACTCCAAGCTTCTTCGAAGAAACAATATAGTTTCTGGGCATTGTCAGACAAGGGTTGACTGAGAATTACATTTATTTCGCCGGTTTGATTTAATATATTTGGTAAATATTTCCTTCTTAATTCTTCGGTCCGACCACATTCCACCAATATATGAAATATGCATAGTTTTTAAAAATGATTCATACTGATATGGTCATATTCTCTGAATTTAAGAACTTAACATTTCGCTAATTTACTCCTAGATTATAAGTAAATAATAATACTTTATTTAGTTAGGTCTCCTGAAAGTGGACAACGTAAAAAAAATATTCATAGATCTTGAACAATCACGCTCAGAGAGAATGTAACATACAGTATGAAAACTTTAGTTTATAACCCGAGTTCCCGCTCCGAATTCGTATTACAAAATATCACGTGAACCAACCCCAAGCACTAGTTAGCGTTTCCACAAACTATCCTAAGAGCACTATAATTGATCGGGACGTACCTACACGAAGTGGGCGTGCGGAAGCTATTTTGCGGCGATGTCTCTACTTTCTGTTACAATAAACGATGTAACGAGTGGCGCTAACATCATTCGTATTTGCGCAGTTAGAACGAACCTGCGCAAATGCGCATGCCTTACGCAACTTCGCGCTTTCCATGGCGATTCGTCGCGCCGCTGCTGTGGCCGCGTTGCCTATTCGGTTTTTTCTACGCTTTCTTTTGCTCTTCTTCAAAGTGAAGCCTATCCGCAACGCTAACACCGTTCTGAGAACGTGAAGGTATATTTGACAGGACGAAAGTTTAAAATTCCCGACGTGGTATTGGTCAGCCATTTACGAACGGAAACAATTAGACTAATGTAACTATCATACCATACCATCAGGTCATTAATATCCCACTGCAGGGGCCTAGGCCTGCCAACGGGTTGAGGGGGCTTGGAGCTTAATCTACCACGCTGATCCAATGCGGGTTGGTGGAATGTAACAACTGAAATCTATTGACGGCAACTGGGACGCTAACCGGGGCTTAACGTGCTCTCTGAGGTACGGAGTCAGTGATAGTTATGTATGTAAGTTAGAAAAACTCATTGGTAAATGCCCTGGGATTCAATTCAGCTTTCTAAACAAAAAGTGGACTTGCTACCACTCGACTATTTATTTATTTATTAAAAAGCTAACCACTTTAAATTTGCATTTCACGAATAAAACTTAAATCAAATACAATTTATGCTTTGTTTAAATGTAAGAGCCATTACAGATGAACACAACATGCAATAATTAATACAATAACTAAAATTTTAGCTAAAGTTGACCAATAAGAATGTATCTTTGAAAATCACGCCATTATTGGCCGTGTAATTACAATTGTTAATCATAATAAATTATGTTCCTAAACCTGTTGGACAAATCTGTTTTGACTCTTGCATTTGAATGAAGGCTTATATATATTATACATATATTACCTTGTTTTCATAATGTACCTTTGGATACTATGTTAAAAAGCATTCACCAATAATTTGTTCACCAAATGAAATTTTATCAGTAACAGTGTATAAAATGTATAGGAATGTTTTACTACGATGACAGTTGAAAATAATTATTAATGTCTAATTAAAATTGAACAACCTGCGTTTTTTTTTGTTTATGGACGCTTATAGGCCTGGAATCGATCGCCATTTTTATGTAATTATTGAATTTCAGACAAAAGCTAATTCTGTGATAGCCCTTTGAACTCGGAAATCAATTAAAATATATTAACATTTTATAAAAGATCATATATATTTGAAAAGAATGATAAAGAAGAAGCTTTGTGAAAATCAAAGATTAATTAAAAAACTACATCTCACATGATTTCTTATTTATAAGTACAAAATTTAAAAACATTTATATATTTTTTTATAAATTGTCTTTGTTGCATATTATTAATTTTTTTTGACATAATTTATCTGCACAAAGCTTTGTTTTCATTTTATAAATTGTAGCTCGTATGGAAATACACAGGTTGTTCAAAAAACCAAAAATAAACCTTCAAGTACTAATAAACAAGCTCATAACCAAGTTGAAAAGCGAAATTTGATCTAATATCGACCTGATAGTTTCTGAATTATTGATACTTTTTTGAAAATCATGGAAATCTCCATCTGAGGTAAATAAATTAAATTAAATTAGCTATCAAACCAAATAAAAACATTTCCAATACACAATTATAGATTTCCCATATTATATTTTTTTTTTGCTTTCACAGGGGATTTCGAAGAGTGCGTATTACCTGAAAATAGAATTTTCTTAAGTATGAATTATTTTGAGATATTATTTTAAATGAGCAAGAATTAAATTATTTACGCAAAGATTAATTTCTGCCGGATTCTCTGAACTAAATCAAATAATAGACCCGTGCCTTTAATTCTCATATAATTTGTTTTATGCCAGTAATGCAAATCAAAAAACGCGAATCAAACGTGAATTGTTAAAGTTAGCCTTCTGCAAAATACAAAGTAGGCCATGGTAATTTGTAAAATATGTAATAGAGTAGGCATCTATCTATATATCATATAACTGTTAATATTTTTTTATTCAAATCTATTTGTTATTTATTAATTTTTGTTTAACTGTATGTCGTTTCGTATTATTAATATTATTGTAATGATACATAAATAATATGAACTTTGATGAGACCTATCAAAATTGGATTTTGTAGCAATTTTACAATATTTCGATAACTACCATTTAAAATTTGACGACCGAATGGCCGAGTGGTTTGAGATCCTAACTGCAGAGCCAACGGTCGCGGGTTCGATTCCCGCCTGGGACAAATATTTGTGTGCATGAACATGTTTATTTTCTTTCCGGGGCTGGGTGTATAATATTTATCTATGTATATATTATTAAAAAATAAAAAACCAAAAAAACACGCTTTAATAGCAAATTGAACAAAAAAACAGAAAATAATCTTTAGTATAAGGATAGAGTGATTAACAAGAAAATTAATTTTATTGTGAAAAAGCGTGTATAGGAGTATCCTCATGAAGAGACAATCTTAGCTTCAGCATCAATTCGTGGTAAAAATCATGGTTAACTATTACAATCCAACGTATATGCAAAATTTAGTGTTAGTGCTATTAACTGTTGAGGAGTATCCTCATGAGAAGACAACCCTGGCTGCAGCATCAGGTCATGTTTATAACTTTAGGGTATTGCCATCGACATACATATGTCTTCCTAATTTCATCCCGATAGTTTCAGTGGAAGTAGGTGAAAATCGCGCTCTAAGATTCCATTACATACAAACAAAGAAACAAACATACAGGTGGAACTAATATAAGCGTGTTAAAAAGTATTTAAGTATGTATATCAGTTGTCTAGTAACCCATAACACAAGCATAATACTTGCTTACTTTGGGACTAGATGGCGCTGTGTGGGATGTCCCATGTATTATTATTTTTTTGTTTCTCTGAAATTGTAACACTCAAACGAGATTATCATTGTTTTATTATATTATGTTATTGCGGCTATTTGATAGTAAAAAGAAACCATTTATGTCTTTCCAAATAAGTGTTTAGCAATAGGCCATTTTGTAAGTTTAATGTAACTGTTATTTAGTTTGCAATGTCGTGACGTGACAATGCATGCGAGTCCGCAAGAGGTCGGTCAATCGATTTATTACAAGTCGCCATGCTTCTTTGTTGCGTTTTATTCGTTTATCTATGTGACTTTTACCATTACGCAACTAGTACATAACAATAGATAAACATGCTCTGTAATAATTACGGTTTAGTGTACAAATGGCATGAAATATATGTGAAATCAGAAACTTTTATTTAAAGTTAAAATGTATCTTGTCTCTTTTTCTCCAATACTGTTAAAATTAATGACAAGGCAATACCCAATACCATATTTCAACC
This sequence comes from Luffia ferchaultella, assembly GCA_949709985.1. Taxonomy (NCBI): domain Eukaryota; kingdom Metazoa; phylum Arthropoda; class Insecta; order Lepidoptera; family Psychidae; genus Luffia; species Luffia ferchaultella. The sequence goes on along the minus strand of OX453252.1, from coordinate 10,668,176 downwards.
AAACTAGATCCAAATAAACCTTAGACATTAAATATAAATATTTACTAAAATATAGTATAAAAAGAAAAGGGACAGTAAATTTAGAAAATTTAGATATTGCAAGGAGGCAGGTTCTTTCGTGTTATTGAATGTCATCGAATTTTGATATACTTAGTTGAACCCATGGTTGAACCATAAAAGTTGTCAAATCAATTGACAAATGAAGCGTTCAACTCACAGAGTAAATACTCTGTGAGTTGAACGCTTCATAATTCGACGGTCAACTATTTCGATACCTTCAGTAATCCGGCTCTTTTTTAGTGACAGATTTTTCATCTACGAGGTAAACGGTCTTTAATAATAATTATATAATACTTGGCATTTTACACGCGGCTATCTAACCCCAAACTAGCTATAGACAACTGATACTTACATACATGCATAGATATTTTTAAAATACATACATGATAGATATTTTACACACAGAATAAATAGAAATATTCATACACACAAAGTTAAACCTAATGTCAAAGGGTTTACAACAATTGGCGTGTAGGTACCTATTAAATAATAATTTTTTGTTCAATCTATACTGACTGTTCCGTTGCTTTATTTTTTGTTACGCTGAACGGGTATTTTATTTTTCAAAGTGAACGCGACGCCGGCATCAAATATTAATCACAAACCTGTACAAAATTTAAATTTAATAATCTGAAAGTATCAAAGTAACAAACTCGACTCTGGCGAAATTGCTATAAGCAAAAAACGCCAATAACTAAAAAGAAGAAGAAGAAGAAGTGTAGGTACCTATTATCTGTCGTGAAAAACCGTTGCTATCGTCAAATAGTATTTAATAATTATTTTGTGTCTTGTATCGATATTCGGATTCCAAGTCCGGTAGAGTGGAACAACTACAGAGACAGTTAAACTATGTTTACAAACACATGCCGACACGACGACGCGACGGCGACAGCACGGCCCGTCGCGAGAGAAAGGCACTTTCCCGTTGCGATGCAAACGCTTACCCACTCCCGCACCGCTAACTCCATTACACCAAGAACCACCCACTAATGAAATAATCTGATAATATACCTTTTGAAAATTCTTTAACACGAACTCAACGTTTGTATGCCAAAATAGATAAATACAAAATGTGTCAGACAGCTATGTAATGATTTATTATTTATAAACATCAAGCGCATCAAACAATGACTTCATTTATGCTACGTAATCTATGTTATAAATATGCGAGTGTTATTAATCGATTCCTCAGAACAAAATTTCCTCAAATAGAAACAAATAAATACCACTTAGGAGCCATCCATAAATTACGTCACACAAATTTCATGATTTTCAGCCCCCTCCCTCGTCATTTACGTAACCGTACCCTAATTATACCGTCATTTAACTAATCTCAAATAAAGGACTAACTGAAATTAAACAATATTTTTTGTAATCAATCACATTCGATTTTTTAAGTTTATAAATGTCGCATCATAACTCTTACGCTCTATGTCTCACCACGTCATACTTTCTGTATGAACTTCTCCCTACTCTCTACCCCTTCACGTGTGACGTAATTCATGGATGTCCCTTTAATTTAATTAAATACGCTGAGAAAACACCTAAATGACCGACCGATGCATCTTTTAAAATCAATTAACGATTTATATAGTGTACTAAAAAACCAGAAAAAATGGACTCGACTAGAAAATGAGAAAATAAAACGGTTTTGTGAAGCAGATTTTTGGGTAAAATAATACAAAGTCGTACCGGAGGAGGCTCGGCAGTGCTGTATACTTCGGAAGGTGGATACTCCGGCTTCATGGTAACAGTAGCCATAGAATCTGGCTGGTGCTCCTTCTCCATCACTGATTGTAGAAAAAATAAAGTATTTCTAATATTGCGAGGTTTACGCGCTCGTTCACTGACGTTCCAAGTAGAAATGCGCGCGAGTTGCGAGTGAGCGGCGACGAGGCACGGCTCACGGCCCCGACCGTATCGTGGAGATGGAGTCGCGTGGCGGGGCGGTCACGCCGCCGCCGCGCCGCCATGCCCATAATGTTCATGGATGGTTGTTACATTAAATATACTGATGGTTATGGTATGCTAAAAATAATGAAGTCTTATCGTCCAGTAGTCCAATATATCACCGCCATTTACTGACAGACTATTAGTGCTTCACAGCTGTTTGACACGATTATACACTATCTATAACGCGCACAAAATTATGAAAATAAATATTTAAAAAAAGAAGGTTTTTTTGCGTACCTCTCCGACACATAACAAAAAAAAAACATATAAAAAGACGATGAATTGTGTTTATTCGCACTCCCACATCAGATACCGTTGAATAAGGAGTTCAAACAGTTAGGTACTATTTCGACACTAAAACGATAATCTTCACAACTAAATACCTAGGCTCTACAAGTTCGCGTAACTTGTATCTTGTAGTGGGGTTTGTAGAAAGTCCAAAGTTTTCATTCAAAAGCAGTTTTATACGTATTTGAAATCGGCTGAACCGATTCAAATTATATCTCGTATGTAGAATTAGATATGATATATCCTGTACTGTGAAACTTTTTTGACTAAAAAAAAGGCAACCATGGAAAAATTCTAACTTTTAACTACTAAAACATTATATCTTCAACTGTACTACCTACATATTTAATGTGAAAAAATTACCCAAAGCAAAAAACCTGACAGCGAACTTAAAATAAGATGTAAACTCTCTCCGATTCCACAGCCAACGAATACACCCTAAGAAACTTCATACTGTAGGGTCTGTATATAGGTAGTAGGTACACAATACGTAGGGCGCACTATTTTCTGGAATTGACAACTTATATAAACAATATTTAAAAAGTAATTACAATATTTGAAAATGGAACTCTTTGACTGTAGAATACAGTTTGTTTCCTCTGTCATTTGTTTTACATTGTGGCGTCATCTACACTATATCTACACTATAATATTATAAAGAAGAAAGATTTGTATTTTTGTGTGTATGTTTGTAATGAATAAACTCAAAAACTACTGTGCCGATTAAAAAATTCTTTCATCATTAAAAAGCTACATTCACCATGAGTAACATAGGTTATATTTTTTGCTAGAAAAGATTAGGGATCCTTACTAAAACTTTAGTAACGTAACCCAAGGTGTAAAAAAATGCCATAAAACATCTTTCGTCGCCTGCGCTGCGGAAACTATTGGTGACAGAACAAAATGTTCTACAATATTAAAGAACATATCAATAACTACAAAAAACTTCGCGATACTATATGTCCAATATTATCGTTTCGTTATGTCACAATAACCACTTTTTACATTTTAAAAGTTGATAGTAATACCGACCAAAATTAGACCATGTTATTCATACTTCTGTTTAAATCCTTATCCAAATAAATCATATTGTTTTCAAGACTGTTTCAATTCATGTAGATTACTTTTCGAATTGTTCAAATCGGCTATTCCATTCAATAGATATTACGAATTTAATAAGTCATAAACAAAATAAACGCTGTCGCGTTGTGCGTGTTTTTCATACCTTTTTATTAATCCTTATCCCAATAAATTATTTTGTATTCAAAATTGTTTTAATACCTGTAGATTACTTTTAAAGAGCCAGGCATTGCAGCGGTACGGGAGAGGGGAGGGGTGGGCACATCTACGAAATAGGTAGCCGCACGGCTCATTCCCGCGGTCGGCCGGTTCCCTACGCAGCGGACGTAACGTACCGACATTGAACATTTTTTGACTATTTTAATTACAAAAATTTTTTCCAAGTTAAAAAGTTCTTCTCAGAACTAATTATAAATTATTTATTCACGCTTTACTGTTTACTTTTCATAGTATTCTCTCACTTTTTCAATAGTATTTAAAAAAGTCAACAATATGCCTAGGAAAAAAAGGTCTCAACTATTTAAAAGTTGCTCCCAAGCGAGATTAGCAAAAATACGACGTATTGGAGAATCATCTGAAAATTCAGATCGTCTCACAAATTTGAGAGCGTATGCATCGTTTGTCTGTCGGTCTATCTGTCCGTCCGTCCGTCCGTCCGTTGTTGTACACAGTTGTACCAGGAGGGCTATTATTTAATAAGGCATGGTAAAAAAATATTGTATTAAAAAATATTTAGAGGTAATGGAAATGTGACATTATAAATTGTGTAAATAATCCAGAAAAAGTTACTGAAATCTGGATCTCGACAGCAGCGCCATCTAGAGGATCCAACTACAGCTATCCCTGAGTACGAAAAAATTTTCTAAATCGGTCAAGAATAGGTTATAGGGATGAATTACAAACCCACGCACGCCGGCATTTTGTATATAACGATAAAATACCATCTAGTCGTGGTATGGTAAACTATAATAAATAGAAAATGCATGTTTTACTAAAATATCGTGTCAATATTTGATTAAAATTATGTCTATGATTAAAATATAAATCTAAATTTGGATACGAGTAGACGTATAAGTGATTACCGAAAAAAGCAAAACATGTCGAAAACGTAAATTTTAGATTTAAAGTAATATTCAAAATGACATTTAAAATGTACGAAGGTAATTTTTGACATTTTGAGGATAAGACTAAAATGGCATGTTATATCTGTCAAGATCTTTTATCTGGGGAACGCGTAGAATTGAAATTAAAACTATATACTCAGGTCTACTGCCCCTTGCAGTTGTGAAAACTCAAACTTCTAGGATAACGTAAAAAAGATACTGCCGTTTATGCCACAAACGTATATTTGGACACTCTCAAAGGAATCAAAATTTATAGTATACTTTCCGTTGACCTACAACTATGAAATTATAGTGGAAAATCTGAAAACTATACGTTTCTAATTAAATCATGAACAATATAGTCTCATAGCAAATTATTTAATGCTAAAAAGCTGAAATTTTTTATGGTTATTATAGACATTTGTGTACTTAGGTACCTATTTATTTTTATAATAGTTTACCAACACCCTAAAACTAGAGTATTTAGGTACTTGTTAAGATGAATCAAACATGCTCAAACACAGGACAGATGAAACTAAATAATTTAAAAAAAAACGGATAAGTACGACTCGGACTCGCCCACCGAGGGTTCCGTAAGAATTTGTACGTACATATGACCGCGCATACCTAACCTCGACGATTAATTATAAGTAGGTACGTAAAAAAACTGGACAAGTACGAGTCGGGCTTAGCACCGAGGGTTCCATACAAATATAGTACCTACTTTGTACAGAAAACTCGGTGGGCAAGTCCGACTCGCATCTGTCTGGGGTTTGGACTTGTTTAATTCCCCTTAACAAGTAAGTAGGTACTTTAGTTTTAGGGTGTTCGTAAACTATTATTAAAATAAATAAGTACACAAATGTCATTAATAATAATATCAATTTTAGCTTTGTTGCGTTAAATAATTTGTTTTAACGTCATAAATACTAAAGAATAACATAACTAAGCATAAAATTATTATTAACTTTTTTATTAGCAATAAAATGCAATAAAAGCTTGTTTTTAAAATATTTTTTACCCGTCGTAATCGTAAGCTACTAAATTTGACTACAGCGTTGTGCAAAAAATGTAAGATTTCACTGGATAACCTACGTAGAGGTAGCTACGTAGGTTATCCACTGAAATCTTACACTATTTGCACAACTGTAGTCAAATTTATTTACTTTATGATTAATGGTTAGCAAAGTTTTCTTTCTGTTCCTGCTGTGTAGGTATTTGGAATTCAAATGCCGTGCTTTTACACATTGGAACTATACCTACCTACAATATTTATACACTTGATTTTTGTCTCAATGGCCGCGCGAATGACTGAATGCCAATGAATACAGACAGGCAACGTGAAGTCACATGCTGAGCCGTCGCACGGAGCGAGTAATTTTTCCAAGCGCGACTTTAATGTCCTTTAACTTCTTTATTTGTAGCGATATTTTCATGATTCTTTCAAACGTTTGTTTTATTTACTTAAATTTTATAAAAAGATATTTAAATCTAAAAAAAAATGTGGCACTCGAGGACTGCCGCGGTAAAGCTATTGCATAGCATTTTGTATCAACTTATGCAATTATAATTATTTATTTATTTTATTTATGCAGTATTTCTTTTTTTATTATTATTTTTTCTTCATTTTTCTTCAAATCTTTCTGACGCTGATAATATGCCCTTTGACGTGCATTAGTTTTTTTTTTCTTTTTAGCTCTTTACGCTTTTCTTCTCTATAAAACGAAAATATCTAGGTATAAATAATAGGTATAAATAATTAGGTATAAATAGTGTAATGACACACCAAAACAAAATTATTCATTTAAAAAAAAATAACGATATTAAGAAGTGATTATCGAATTTCGCGCGATGTACATTTATATAGATATAATATCATATATACTTTCTCTGTGCGGCATTCATGTGCATTATCTATACACCAAAAACAAAGGTAGGTACTGAATAGTACACGTGCTTGGTTTGATGGTTTCTGTTATATACATAATGAAGAATGAATTTATTTTATATATATATATTTATACATATTGAGAATCTAAATTGAGAATTTAAACTATACGCGTGTGTGTGTTTGTGTGTATAAAAAAGGGCTACTTTTAATATCGCTCATTTTAATATCAAAAATTTAGGTTACCTTTATAGCAGAATTATATTTTCAATTCAAAATTAATACTGCATTTGTGATAATAATAAAATGTATGTATATAAATTACTCACTCATTTTCTTTCACTATTTTTTCGTGACTTTCTTCATTAATAATAGATGCAACAGATTATAATAGATGGCGCTGTTTTAAAAAACGTACATCGCGCTATCAAAATTTTTCTCCGTGCGGCGTGCCCGTCGGAGTGGGGAGAGTGATGTGAGGTTTTTTTCGTTACGGAATTTCTGCATTCGGTCCCCGCGCTCAAGGCCCGCGATAGAAGCTATGCAATAGCTTAAAAAAAATAAGGATACAACTAGGTAGAGTTATTTTCCATCTTTTTTTCTCCCAAGCAGGGCTTTATAGAGCTTGCCTTCTCTGGTTACCCGACTTAAACACCCAGCATTACACCTCTATTGAACTAAGTAATTCAAAGCTCCGACTGATCTGATCCCGTCCCGCCGGTAAAACTTGGCGCTTTACTTTCGTACCTAATACGTAGATTTGTAAAGTGAAGTGAATTCTATGTTTGTCTACCGTCTATATTTCTTCTGTGCTTTATGGACGTTTCTTCTTCTTCTTCTTCTTAGTTATGGCGTTCTCTGCATTTAAAGCAATTTCGCCAGAGTCGAGTATTCTGTTCGTATTTTTAATAAAAAAATAACAAGAATAGGCAGCGTAGTACTGTTATTATGGAGCTTTTTCAAAATATCGCCAGAAACCACGACGTTCCACGTACGCCATTTTGAATGGTTCACGGCTAATAATTTATTACTAAATGAAAAAAAAACCAAATGTATAAGATTCTCGCTACCGAACGTCAAACAGGCACCTACCAATATTGTTATTAAAAGCGAGAAATTGGACCTTGTGGATTCTACTGTATTCTTAGGAATCACATTGGACGCGAAATTGCAATGGGATCCTCATATCACTAACTTGGCGAGAAGGCTCGGTTCTGCAGCTTACGCTGTAAAAAGGATTCGTTTCCTTTCGGACATAGAAACCGCGAGGTTGGTGTATTTCAGTGGTTTCCATAGTTTAATGACTTATGGCATTCTGCTGTGGGGACACGCTGCTAATGTTAATACAATCTTCGTGTTGCAGAAGCGAGCTGTTCGAGCAATTTATAAACTGGGACCTAAAGTATCACTTAGAGAAAAGTTTAAGGAAATTAATATAATGACATTGCCATCTCAATATATATTTGAAAACATTATGTACGTAAAAAAAAATATTACATTAGGTATTTAAAAAAAATTGTGATCGGCATAATGTTAATACAAGAAACAAAGATAAACTTGCTAATCATGTCAGCCGCCTCAATAAAATCACGAAATCTTTTAAAGGGTAATGTATACGCTTTTACAATAAGATCCCAGCTGACATTCAAGATCTACCCCTTAATAAGTTTAAAACTACAATAAAACGAAAGCTTTATGCAAAAGCTTATTATAAACTATCAGACTATTTAGATGATAAAAATCCATGGGTGTAAGCCGCTCACCTATCAGTTTGTTTCAATAATATTATTCTTTAAGCACTTATTGTTAAAAATTTTTAAATAATTTTGTTGAAAAGAGCGTCCCTCAGTTTCTTGCGCATTCTTCTGAGAGGAACCAGCATTTTTGAATGCGCCTTTGTGGTCACCTTCTTCCACAAAGTAATAAAATTCTCTCTTATGACGTATTTCAAGATTATGTTACATAACTACGAAATAAAGATATTTTGATTTGATTTGATTTGATTTGAAAAAACTCATAACGACGTTTGCTCATGGCGTTTGCTATACTTTGGCTATGATCTGTCATTAATGTCAATCACACATATAGTTGAAGCATAGTTGAAGATTGCATGATTTTGGTAGATTTCCTCATTTTCCTCTGTGTAATACTGTGTATATTTCTGTGATTTTCTGGTTCTTGTACTTTTTTTCCCTTCGTGATATTTACATGTAACTAGTAATATATTTCCTCTTTTTGTTCGGAATTGCTTAAATCTTATTCGAACTTTACAATATAACATTCATTACTTGTGTGTGACAATTTAATGAACAATGTCGAGCTCCAAAGGCACTTTTCAACCGGTATATATAATTCTTGCATTCTAAATAGGTGTACACTTTTTTGTGTTATATCAGTTCATATTATAAAGACCATGTGGCATACCAAACGTACGCGTACTTTTTTCAGGATTCAGACGTCCATATTTCATACGAAGACCAACAAAAAATTAACAAGTTTGCAAGGTTGAATGCAAAAGTTGATGATTTTAAGGATGAATTAAAAGTGTGTCAAAACGACATGAAAAATTTAGAAGAAGCTGTAGAAGAACTCTCTCTTGCAGATGAATCTGATATGATACCCTATTTAATCGGAGAAGTGTTTATGAGTCAAACTGTAGAAGAAACTTTGGTAACTTTTAATGCCCGTATTATTGTACACTTTTCTTATTGACTTAGGTAATTAAATTGCTATCCATTATTTTTCAGAAATGCTTAGAAAATGCTAAAACAAAAAAGGAAAAAGAAATATTTGATATAGAAAGCCAGTGTGAACAACTAAAATCTCAAATGAGCGAATTGAAAGCACATTTATATGGCAAGTTCGGCAGCCACATCAATCTTGAAAATGAGGAAGAATAAAACGTTTATCATTTCAAAATGCTTAACAATAGTATCTTGATGCATGTGATGCGGTGTGGTATATGTGACAAAGCAGCGTGCTTCTCCACTTGCACTCCAATACACTGCATCCCATTGCATGCATTGAGATACTACATTAACTTTACTGACAATATTATTATAAATAACAAGCAATGGTAAGGAACCTTGTAAAATATTTTATTAAAATTCATTAAATATGAGTTTTCACTTTTATCTTTCTTGTGACTTCTTTACAAACTATAGGGCTTTTTTAATTATTCATCCCTAGTCCCCCCGTCCCTAGTATTTTGCAGTGGTCTTTATTTATTGAAAATTCTTATGGCAGTCTATTTTTTCATACTATATTCATATTATTCATCTTAATTAAACTTCTCCATTAAGTATACCCATCTAATGTTTGTCTTTGACTTTTATGTATTATTTTCTGTTTTTTTTTTAAATTTGTTTTATGTGTTTTACAATACATTACTCAATTTTCCCTATATTAATTCCTTGTTTAAACCATTTCTCATAATAATCCTTTATTACTCCATATTCAACTAATACTTGAATTATACTGTCACTTAGACGACCGCTTAGCCTAGTGGGTAGCGACGCTGCCTACGAAGCTGGAGGTCCCGGGTTCGAATCCCAACTCTGGTCAGTATTTATATGATGAATATTGATACCGGTACCGGGTCTTGATTGTTAAATATATGTGGTGTCTTCGCTTGGTACCCAAAACAGAAGCTAATGCTTAGTTTGGGGCCTAGACGTTATGATGTATATGTTACGTTACTTTTTTAATAAGTTTCTCCATTCATCTTATTACATCTAATATCTTTTTATTAAAAAAATTGTATAAATAAAATTATTAGGTTTGAAATGAAAAATAAATTAATATTCAAACTCTGGCCTAAAAGAATTATCAATGGTTAATATTTAAATCATATAATAATACAAATGTTAAATGACATTGGTCATTTTTGTTTATATTTGTATGACTGCCCTCATAACATTTGTGCAAGTCTGTAAACTTCAGTCCTCCCATCCGCCAACAAGATAACTTAAAGGTCAAGGTCATTATTTGGGTGTCGACCTCGAATATGCTTAATAGTTCTCTGAATACGCGCTGTTAACCTAATGACTCTTTCAGAACATGTTCTATTGGTTGCTCGTCGTCACGGGAACAACTGCGGTTGTCATAGAAGAGCACTTTTTTCTTTGTTAAATGCGGACGTCTATATGTTATAGACTGTTATCTCTGTAAACTTCATTCAACTCTGGAACAGGTTCATAGAGTTAGCATACAAAGTCCGAAAGACCCTGGAAAATCGACAGTACTGCACTGCCGCGATCTTAGAAATGTAACAAGCATTCAACAATGTTTGGCATAAGGGCTTGCTATATAGAATTATAAAGAGACTTCCACAAACCTTTGCTTTGTTGGAATCAAACTTACAAGATTGAATATACCAAGAATCAATCAAAATTCTATGAAATCACAGCTGAAGCACCACAAGGATCAGCAATAGACCCAACTCTCTACATAATACTTACTGCAGACCTGCCAACCACGTTACATGTCCTTCCTGCCATATTCGCCAATGAAATGGCAGTGCCAAGTAGCGATGCAAATCCGGATGTTCTACAACTACATTTAAACAAATACATAAGTAGCTTGAAAAATGGAAAATAAAGGTAAGTGCTACAAAGTCAACTCATGTTACCTTCGGACTAGGAAATGGACACTGTCCACCAGTTGAACAGGCAATCACACATTAAGAAAAACCGAGATGAACAGTGACGCTTTAGGATCATTGAAATGGCTTCTTGGACAAAAGTCAAGACTTTCTCTTAACAAGGTACTCATATACTAAAGTAACTGAAACTGGACATATGGATTGGAATTCTGGGGAATTGTAAGCAAGTCGAATTTTAAAATTTTACGATTTCAAAACAGTGTGTTTCGAATGATCCTCAATGCTCCTAGTCACAATAGTCACAGAGATGTATGAATATGTTGAGGCCAGAACTATGAAGCAACAAATAAGTCATGCTTCAAAGCGCTACAAAGAGAGGCTAACAAATCACGTCAATAAACTAGTAATAACTCTGAACTCAAATGTTCCCAGTGTGAAACGTTTGAAAAGACACACAATTGGAAAACTAAAAGATAAAAATTGATGCACTGTTCATACGGTCACCGAAGTGTATGAAAACTCTCCGCTGGGAGGTGCCATCTCTACCACTCCAAGCATCTGCTTATAATACAGGCACTGATTACAGATAGAGTATTACAAAACAAAAAAAAATTTAAGGCAACTAAAGAACGCATTGCATTCCTGTAATTATAATCTAAAGAAAGTAGCTCATCTAGAACTTGGTACATAGTTCTGACTTCTTTTATTGGTGAATCTGTGAGGCGACTATCTTACACGTCTTTTGTATCAAATTTGGCTTCCATTTCACATTTATCTTTTTGTTGGGTTCATTTTTCTTCATATTTAAATTTTTTTTGTAATGGTTTTTAAATATGGCTGTCAAAACTAAATTAGTGAATAGAACTGGATGAAACTTTACATGAAGCCTAAAGAAAGATGCACAACAGAGATTTCATGTAATTTATGAACATTTCCGACATGACCGCTTAGTCTAGTGGGTAGTGACCCTGCCTACGAAGCTGGAAGTCCCAGGTTCAAATCCCAGGTTGGGTCAGTATTTATATGATGTATAACGATACTGGTACCGGGTCTTGGTTGTTATATGTGGTGTCTTCGCTTGGCACACAAAACACAAGCTAATGCTTAGTTTGGGACCTAGACGTTGTTGTCATGTATACGATATTTAAAAAAAAACTAAATTCAATATCACCATTCGTAAATGTCACCCCAAAGTAGAATTTTACCATCTTATCACTTTGCCGTCTTAATGCATAGTGAAGATTAAAAATTATGCCTATTTTAAATGTAAAATGTATTAACATATAAATAAAAAAGGTATTAAAATTAAATTACTTAATTAAATTCTTTATCTAGTCAACCATTTGTTGTTCAAGCTTTAATTTGTAATGTCTATAATACCCATAATACCAACATATTGTGATTAATTGTTGCATTAGATAAATATACATTATATCAAAAACGTATCAATCAAAACATGAAGGAAATGTAAAAATACAAAAATAAAAAGCCTTTTTTTTTAAATAATATAATATAGAGACCCAAGAAAAATTGTGCTTAAACTTTCTTATAGAACTTACAGTTTACATTAAACTGATATCACAAAAATGTTATTAAATTACAACTGATTAGTCAACTAATCGTTAACCATATAATTTCATATATAATAATACTTTTTTCATAAAAGAAACAATTTATAGGCGATTGATAATTAATTTATATGAACTGTAAATACACACGACATAAGCTACTATTATATGTGACTATAACTTGTGATAATACCTATGTATATTATGTATACATTTTTATTATATATTTTAACATAAATAAATACATTAATACATTTTTTCTAGCAGGTGGCTTATTTCTATGACTCAAAAATGGCAAATTAAAGTTACTTCGTAATTATTAAAGAGTAATGTATTGCACCAATTAAATTTATTTCATATTAAATAAATATATGAATAATACAATATTGTGCATAAACATTTTAAATAATAAATACAACCTTTTATCATTATTAAGTACACAAATAACATTGTGACAATATAAATTGAAAATAGGAACAGTAAAAAAATATATTGTTTATCCAGGTACATATAAATACTTGCATTTTATAAGCATAAAACTTCTGCAAAATTTTATTTTGTCTATTCACATTTAAATAATACTCTAAGGTTCAACCCTATGATCACATATGTATGACTAAAACATTTATAACTAAATAGCTCACAACAGTCGACTGTATTACTCTTAGACAACATGCTGTCAGACAGCTTTACAACATGGTCTTTTACAATTTAAAATAAAGTAATTAAAGGAAAATGTCATATTTTTATAAGTTTCACCTTTTATAACATCTTTCAGTCATTTGACAATAAAAACAAATTATAAAATATATACCTACTTTGCTAACTTGTTTATTGTAGGTAATTTGTACACTGAAACAGAAATATTTTATGAGGACCAATAAAAACTGCCCTGTATTCAATATTTTAATTTATTAGTTTGAATGTACCTGATTCAATTGTTTCTAATCCATGTACTGAGACTAATACTAATATGAATGAAACTGAAATATTCATGCAGTGATAAAATACTTTGTGCTTAAAGAAATGTTTACTAAACTAGAATTTTTAGTGACATTGTAATTTAAGAAACAATGCTCCATCATATCCTACAGTTCAATTTTGATATTTTGAATCGAAATGTGAAAGAATGAGTTGTAAAAATAAAGATAGTTCTGGGAGGTATCCCACGGCAGTTATCACAAAAAATGTTATTTTCTTAAATCTTAAATATTTCAGGATCGCTCATTAATTTTTTAGCTGAAACTATAAAAATTTCACTTGGTACATTAACATCTATGTCGAAAATTTAAAACTTTTTAAGTTACTGCCGTCGCGCGTCATATGACGCCCCGAGCGTGGGTAGTCGTTGGTAGAAATTCTTTCTCACTTAACTCACCATACCAATGAGCAACTGTTGGATATGTAGGAAACTTTACCTTTAATGGTCCTGGCAAGTCTTGATTTACCTGCTCCATAGTAAAAATTTTCAAACTGAGATACATATTTAATTACTGCACGAATCTCAATTATTTTTGCTCTCGAGAACACACTTCGACGTATAGGAAATACAAATGATACCTACCATTTTTAGAAAACAAAATAAATTGAAAAACTTTTTAAATTTTTATAAAAAGTTTGTTTTTTTCTTACCAAGAAGGGTTTCTATCTCATTCTTTTTATTGAACACCCCTCATATGTATGTCTTATACCTAAACTTGATTAAAGATATGGATGATAGATGTTGCTTACTTAATCTGGTAATAATTATGTTTATGAATACATCCTTGTTAGTAGTGTAATTATATTGTAATGATCAAACTATATTTACCCTCATAGTTGTATTAAATGGATATAATTATTTATTTAATGATACATGAAACAGTTATAACTGTACTCCTGATGGTGCCCGAAAAAGTAAAATGGGAAAAAATATTTTAGATTTAACAGTGATATAGCTATTTGCTTGATCAGATGTTTACAATTTATACATTCACAATTATTTATGAATGTACAGATAACATGTCATATATCATATATCCATTATATTATATTATAACCAAAATCAATAATACATTTTCATTGCTGCCCAAACATAAACAATATAGTGCAGAATGAAACATCAAGCAATTGTATAAAAAAATATGCTAATTGCAAAACCCACAATATGATCTACAATAACATTGTTATAAATGACAAAAATAATTTACTTAGAAATCAAATTATTTGCTCTTACCAGAAATACTCATACACCTCTTTGCAAGCTGCTGTGTGAGTTAGAAAGTGAGCTCTGTGGCAAGCTTTCTTCTTCATCAGTTTCACGGTCATTGGTAATCCTTATGGCCTGGTACCACTGGTTGGTCAGGTCTGTCATTTGACTTTTACAATCCTTTAGTTCCTAATTACACACCAACAAAAAAAGGTTAGCTAATATGTATTCATAATTCTTGTCCTCCTAAACAGCTACATCAATTTAGAGTTTTTTTTTTTTGTAGTTCAGGGGTTACCCAGGTAAGCCCTCCAGGTAAGTTAGAGTCAGTATATGACGCTGTTATCGAAATGCAGATTTTTTTAATTTTCTGACCAAATTTTTTTATTTTTTTTTTTTAATTTTTAAATAAGAAAAAATAAATTTCAAATTTTCAACTCCCCAGCACCTCTCAATAACTTTTAATTGAATAATATTTTTTTTTAGGGACAACTCATTAAATTCTGTGTAATCTACGCGGGCCAAGCCGCGGTCTGAAAGCTAGTACTTATTATTATACCGGTTTTACAGTTGTGGCCACCGAATTACAAATTGTTAGTATTAGTGAGATTTATTGATTTTGGTTAATTTTTTAATTTGATCATGTGCATTTTGTTGGTAAAAATGTTAATGTAAAAATAGTACCTACTAATAGAATATTTGTTTAAATCTAACAAAAAAACAAAATATATTTTAATAATATTATAACGGAAGTATTAATTTCACTCTAAGATTTTGAACTTGTCGGTTCGTATATGTTCCGTCGCTTGCCATGCCACTCGCGCGCGTCCCGCCCTTCATCTGCGATCACGCTGCCGTTTGTCATTTGACGTTTTGTTATCACAATTTTTAAATGAAAATATTTTTTGTAAATCTCAAATTTTAAATGAAGCCTAGAAATCGATTTTTTTTTTTCTTTTTACCTTCAAAATAAAATACTACATTAGTAAAATGGTAACTAAACAAGTAGAACTGAGTACCTATTTAAATGTAGTTATGCTGATAATTGGAGTTACCGAAGTTTGGCCGACATTCGGTATACCCTGGCATATCTAACCGAAATTCGGCCGGAGACGAAGTTCGGTAAAACCTGCCGAGCTTCGGCAGTACCGAATGTGAACCGAATTTCGGTGCAACACTAGTTTTTTGTCGGAAATACGAAGTGTGACGAAGATTTCTATGCACTGTCTATAAAATAGAAAGTATTCATATACTCTTGCCGTACTGTACGTTTTATTTGATACAATTAATATTTGATAGGATAACCTTTGTGACATGGACTCAATTTTTGACATTTTTCTAAAGAAATAGACGTGCAAACTCCGACAAATGCGTTGTAAAGTTCATTTTGATTAGAATATTGTTTATCACATAAGGTTCTTTCAAAAAACTTTTAACACAAAATTTCTAACAGGTTGTGATCAGAACTATTTCCTGGCCAATCGAGTATGTATATCAATTGTTGTACTAAAAATTGTTTTACACTGTTAGCTGCATGTTCTTTAGTCGACGGGCAGCAGCGGACCAGTGAAGACAGCAAGAGCAGACAGTGGCGAGGCGCGGTGAATGGAACCGAAGCGGCATCATGCTGAACCGGTGTTTCATTTAATACAGTCCACTTTCGAAGGGGGTCTGCTGGGTGCTCACATGACCCCGAGGCTCACATTTTTTAGTCGACGGGCAGCAGCGGACCAGTGAAAACAGCAAGAGCAGACAGTGGCAAGGCGCGGTGAAGGGAACCGAAGCGGCGTTATGCTGAACCGGTGTTTCATTTATTACAGTCCACTCTCGAAGGGGGTCTGCTGGATGCTCACATGACCCCAAGGCTCACATTTTTTATCGTTATGTTGAAACACCCATGTAACTACGAAACTAGCTTTACCATCGGAAACCATTGTCTCCTCTAAAATTTTTTTATATTAGAACTGGTCTAAAATTCCTTCAATTTTCTGACAGGGCCCACAGCGATTCTCGAAAAGCATCCCTAAATTTTGATATTCCCACCGCCGCCGTGCTTTACCATTTTCCTTGGATATTTATTATCCAATGCAGCATTGATAGGCCGGCGTACGTATTGTTGGTCATCAGAAGTACTCATATTAATTTTAGTTTTGTTTGAAAATAAAACTTTTTTCCATTCCTGTGTTGTCCAACTGCCATATTTTCTTGCAAAAGCTAAATGGTGTTTCACATGCTACCAATGCAAAGAAGCAGTACTCTGCGAGATATACTGCCAAATAATTCTGATTCCACTAATCGTCTACGAACAAGGCTTGCTGACACTCATATAGGGTATTCTTGAGAAAAACATTTTTCAAATTTCACTTATGCTCAAAAAGGTTCTTTTTTACAAAGACGAATGATTTTTCTGTCTTCACATACTTGTTTTCCTTGGACGAATTGTTCTTGGTAGATTGTTTATGGTTCCATTTTGTTTATAATGATTAACAGCATTAAATGTTTATTTTGCAGAACATACCAAATGCTCAACTATTTTTTGATATGACCCGTTTCTGTTTAAATGTAAATTACCATAAAGATGAAATTTTAACAACCATCCAAAAAAAATCTACATGTTAGGTATTAGCAACAGACCTCATTATGCAAATAAAAAATATAGGTTACATTTTCATAATAAATTATTTTATCTGCAGTGTTATTTTATGACGTTTGGTTGCCTTCTTTTTCACGATGCGTCCGAGAACCTTGAGACGGAAATGGGGCAGAGCATGCAGCGGCCGTGAATGGTGACTAGAGTTATTGTTTTTTTCGGAAAAGGTTAGTGTAGTCATATCTCAATATTTTTCTTTTGAAATTTACTAAAAGCAAACAAGACAGCGATCGTATTTTAACCAAAGATCATTAAGTTAAAATTTGGATGGTTGTTAAAATTTCACCTTGTATAGATTTATCAGAACTTGTTTTTTTTTCATTTTAAAAATAATTTTCTTAGTCTTTGCTAGTACCGAATTACTCTTAAAAAGGGCGTGAAATGTGCAAATAGAATAGGTAGGTACGTCATAATTTTTTCTTTTAAACTCTGCAGCCCGAAATAAAGTGCGTTTCTAATTATTTGTCCAACAGTTAACCGTTAACTCTATAAAAAAATCCGTCTACAAAAACAATTATTCTAAATTTAAATATACAAATATGTCTATTTATTGTGAATAATATATAATTCGGTAGTTATATATTTTTGTATTAAAATAATTTGTTTCGTACATTTTGGGCTTGAATGTTAGGTGTATCTAATTAGGTGGCCACAACTGTATAAATGCATTTAAAAAAAATTTAAGCTATCACAGAATCACAGATGTTAAGTGATGGTAATTTGTGCCTAGAATTAAGCAAGGTGTAGGTATGTTACAAGAAACGAAATAAACACGATACACCCACCTGATGAGTAAACCTTCTAGTAAAGAAGGGGATCAAGTATTTCAGGTCCAGTCTTACAAAACCTTTTATTCTTGTCGCATGTGAATAATTTACCTGCAAGTGAAATGTTCTTTTTAACTGCTTTAATTCTTTACAATATTAAGTGCTATGTTTAATATTACAATAACAATACCTCCAGTTCTTCCTCTGTTATTTCTGACAGATGTTCTGAGTCTATAGTTTGTCCCCACTCCTTTGTTTTAGACAAGCTCACTTCCTTCTGTTTACGCAATGAGCGTGACCTTTTTGTTTTCTTGTTGGCCTAAAAAATTAAGTAGCTTAAATATATTTACAGACATGTTCAATATGCACAACAGGAAAATATTTTAATCACAGATATACCGAGTGTTCGGCTGTACGTAGTTCAAACTTATAGTGTAAAGCTTACTAATGAACAAAATGGTTTTAAACAAACTTATAACACCCCTCTTTTTTCGTCGGGGGTTAAAAATGATGAAAATGGAATAAAAATGTTTTTCTCGGTAACCGTTAGTTTGCTGCATCTGTTCACTTGAAACTTTTTGGTTTAATTTGACAAGCTCCACATGCTCTATAAGTTTGGAATATATTCAGCTGAACACCCAGTATAATTAAAAGTAACAGAAGTAATTACTTACTCTCAAAAACTTTAACAGTGGCATAGTAGAGCCCCCGAAAAAAAGCGTCGTAAATAATACAATAATGAGAGTCGTTGTGATAATGACATGTCGTGTCTCATCAGAAAAGCCTAAATGCAAAGAAAGTGCATATGAAATTGCCCCACGTAAACCTGAAAAATGAAAATGTTTTTAAATTTCACAAGCATGTGAAAAACTCTATCAAAAAAATTATTTTTAAACACTTTGTACAAAAAGTTATCAAAGCAAAAATTTCACTAAATTATTATATTATTGCCACTTTTATAAGCGGGGAAATAAATAATAAAAGCGAAATAGAAATATCAAAATGAGTCATTACCACTAAACCACATTATAAACATCATTTTCTTAGTAATCTTATGCTCACGAAATTTATTGCAGAGCATAGCTAATGGGAAAATGTTTGCAGCTCGACCCAACAAACACATTGCGATACTCCACACAACCAGAGCCGGCTCCACTCGATGTCTGAAACTGTATGGACAAATTTGTCATGAATATTTAATAATAATAATAGTTGTCATTAAGCCTTTATTGCTGATACTAAATATGTATAACAAGAGTTTTTATGGTTTTATGAACATAATTAATAATTATGTTGTTACACATTGAATTTCCCGGTTTAAGGGTCAGCATATCCTGTAACACATAGACCTTTACCAGCTGTTTCCATTCTTTTCTAATCTTCGCTTTTCTTGACCAGAGTGTTCTGCCACTTGTCATGATAGCATCAGTCCATATTTTAACTTGTCTACCACTCTTTCTTTTGCCATCAAATGGTTGTCACCCTACGATTTGTGTTCATCTTGTTCTGCTGTTTCTTATCATGACATTGCGTCCTGTCCGTCGCCACTTAATCTGTCTTACTTTATCATATGTTCCACCTTTGTTGTAGATCTAACTTGTTCTGCTCTTTTGCAGTCTTTTAACGTGACGCTAACATATTTCTTTTGATTACCTTCTGGCACATTTTTAGTTTTAGAAGATGTTTTCTGAGTCAACACCCAAGTTTGGCATTTATTCGTGAGGCATGACAGGATATTGAACACTTTTCTCTTTGCTGTCATTGGGAAGTATTTAGTTTTAAGTGTCTCCTTCAGTGACCAGTATCTTTTCCATGCACAATGCATGCCATTCTTGTTTCTATTTCTATGACAGTCTGGTCTCTCAATGATATCAATTACCCTAAATATATATAATTTTTTACATATTCAATACCTTTATCGCCTACTTCTATGGCTGTTTCTTCCCTGTTTGACATTACTATTATTTTCAATTTATTTATGATAAGACCAACTAATCTTCTTGCCTCTACCAACTATTTCAGCATATGTTGGAACATACGTAACAAATTATGTAAATGGGAGTAATTTTTCCAATTGTTATTTAAACATTAGGTATGTTATTATGATCAGTCGAAAATTTATTTGGCCAGTTATTTTATTTTCGGGTGGTTGGTAAATGACTACAGCAGTAAAACATGAATAGTAATAAAAAGAAAATTTTGCGGTTATTCCTTACTACAATGAAGACTCAACAATAATTCTAACAGTGTAATAAACGAATGGCCAGTAAAATGATGGAATGGGCAGTTAGATACATAGTTCGGCAGTTCACGGTGAGTGGTAACACCCGAACATCACCTTGATTTCAAAGAGGGGCAATCTTCCATTAAAGGGGCCACCCCCTTTAATGGAAGATTTAGGTTAGTTTTAAAAAAAAATGGATAAAAACCGAAATTAAGTGCACTCCGACTACTGATCCAACAATTGATGGATCCAAACCACTAGCAACATAAAAAACGCCACGCAAATCGAATTTTCACTCATTACTAAAGTTTAGGAAATTCTTAACATATATATGCTGAAATAAACAAGGAGTACATTTTACCGCCTCATTTTTTAAAGAACTGTTTAGAATGAGATTTCTTATTGACTAATTCCAATTTGTTAACTGACCACTAATAACTGCCCATCCAGTCATATTCCTGCTCAATATTTATTTAACTGCCCATTTCAATATTTCTTACAAATAATTTCTATTTAGTTTACTGTTCAGTTTTAACTGCTGAATGAAATGCATGTTTAATAACAATTAAACATGCATTTTGTAATTCTTAACTTACCAATTTTACAATATACAACTGTCGCTTTAAATCAATGCCTTTGTAAACCTAAATAGTAGATCTACATTTTAACAAGTATGCCATTAATGGTTGAATATCCTGCCTTTGATACAAAAGTTCATAGGTTCAATTTTCACCATGGACATATTGACCAATGAGTTCACTTGAGTCGGTGAACTTCACTTCTGTGACAGTGGAAGTTAACAGCTCCAAACCCACACCAGACCACAGCGGCATATCCAGGATTCAAGTTTGGAGGGCCCATATTTTTCAATGAACTTAAAAACCTATGTGCTATACGCGCAAGGTACGTTCTACGATCTTAATACGGAAGTTCGGAAATTTTCCTCAATTCATAAAGACATCCGATGTAATTTATTTATACAAGCACAGTATTTAATACTAATTTCAACTTGATACCTCCATGCATACCGGTGAAAAAAGTCTAGACAGGCAAATAGACATACAGACGGACAACGGAGTGATCCTATAGGGGTCCCTTTTTAGGATCCCGTACATCAAAGATGAAAAAAGGAACCCGTATAGGGTTATTCTGGTATTCACCTGTCTGTCCATCTGTCACAGCCTATTTTCTCTGAATATACTGGATGCAAAAGTTGAAATTCGATACATGTACAGAGTTTGGTGACCCAATAACAAACCTATGGCGTAAATGAAGGATTTTCATTTTGGGGAGCAAAGTAGCAAATTTTAAAAAAAAAAACTTTTCTAAGGGCTCCTAATGTCAAATGCTTTCATTTGCGTTCATGCGTTTATTATAAAATATGGAATTTAGGCCTACTTTTATATTTTATAAAAAAAAACTAAACAATAAACAAATTAAATTATCACTTTGGGGGCAAATTACATAATTTGAAAAAATCTCAAGTGTGTCATAGCTCATACCAAATGAAAGTCTCATTAGATAATTTTTATTAAATGTTTATTATAATTTTGAAATGCATAGTGTAGTAGATATTGAAGAAAATATATGATATTCACCCATTGCCCCATGTATCTCAGAAACTACTAAGCCTAAAATTAAATCAAAACATCCGGAACATGTCGCCTCACTCATAGTTTACAGGAAAATAAAGTCTTTTCATTCCTGCGGGAAACGGGAAATGTTCATGAAGAGAAAATGCATAGATATAAAATGTGTTGCTTTTTTATTTTACTGAGAACTAATAAGTGAAATTTGCGTAGTGGTTACTAAGGCAGGTTATTCACACGAAGGAGTCGGATTCAACTTCAAACCTACGTTAATAAAACACAATAGGTGATGTGACCCTCTCCGTGCGAGTCCATCTCACACTTAACCGGATCTTTTTAAGAGACCCTGTAAGTTGATTGCGTCGCCGAAAAGGCTTTCGAGCTCGATTGGACGCTGTGAGCGTTTCCATAGGTTAATAAGGTAATTTCCGAAATTTATTACAAAGAAATTTACAAACAAAAATATTATTTGGGGGATTACACCTCAAATTTTAATTTTTATAGATTTTCATGTTATTTTCATTATATTGTAATGCGTAGACCACGATTTTGCGCATGACTTTTTTGCGTTTCTTCAGTATGGAACATATTTTTTTTACAATACTAATTAAATACATTTTAAGACTTACAAATTTACTGCGTGTATACATATATGTCTCGTACGTATGATTTTTCTGTGATTGGTATTCGTTACCAGTTAGCTAAAAGAAACCCTGAAAAATCTGTTGTTTCGTGCTTACCTAAAAACGTATGTTCGAATTTATTTTTTATTTATTTATATAGGTTGTTATCTAAATGAAATTTTATAGATTTACTAGATAAATAAGTGATGTACGACTATGCAATAATAAAATATCGAATATTTTAAAGGTTATTGAGTAATTTGACCTGAAAAAAATTGTGTTTTTCGGTTTTCAGATCCCGAAATCAGAGCCTGCAACCCTGAAAATGCCATGTTTGAATAGATCTAGTTACATAAAATACGGTCAGCATTCAATAAACACTATACCTATTTAATTATATTAGGTACTATGGTGATGTAAATTATTTACTATTTCAATAAGTATTAAATAGAAATGTATAATTTTCTAATTGAAGCATAGATCTTCTTGGAGGATGTTTTTAACTTATGTCATTGTGTTTGGGGGGCGGCCCCCACGCCCCCTCCCCTGAATACGCCACTGCCAGAACAGTTTGGTGGGCTTATGATCCAAACTCCTTAACTCAATGTTGAAGTAGGACTGTACTCCAGTAATGGAGGCATGTAAGCCAGATGGGTGATCATGCCATAATATGAGGGAGCTCACTCTTCTGAAAATTTTTGTGCTGTGGCCTTTTATTTCTTTTCCTCGTTGTCACAAATAATGGAAATCACAGCTACTACATAAGATCCTCAATTGCAAAACCCACCACCGATTATACCAATCCAGCTTTGCTATAGCTAAGTAAATAAGATTATTTGATACTTGTGGCTGCATAAAAGACCATTTCAGTTTTATTTCACAGAAAAATTTGCAGCAATCGTCATTCTATAAATGTATAATTAATAATTCAGTAGTGACATATTGCAGTAAATATTAAAACGGAACAAATATAATGACCACCAAAAAATACTTTAATACCCTAAACTCTTTTACCAAAAAAATATAATTAACACCAAAAAATAAAGTCTAAAATTACAATAGTTTTGGCTATTTTAGTCACGACTGCACTTCAAAATTATATTCAAAGACCAAATTTAGTAAATGATCACCAAATCTTAGCGAGCAAATTAATGCGCTATTACTGCCAATATAAACCACCATGATTGCCATAAAATGTTGGTACATTACCAAATAAAGTATAATGATGCCAAATTAAGTTATGTCTCCAGCTCAAAAGCCCCTCCCGCGACACCGCCCCTCCCGCGATTTAGATTTGGGTATGGTTTCCGGTGTAGTATTCAAGACTTTCTTACTTTTTGTAATTTTTCACTCTTTTTTGTGTTACACATGTCATTTATCCATGGTCTATTTAGGAGTCTAATAATCAATTTCCAATCAGGTCAATTTAGGTTAATGGTCTATTTTTTGAAATCATTAGTTTAGGTTAGGTTGGGGTATGTCAATGCGAGGAGAGAAGCGGAGCGGAGCGACGAGCCATTCAGAAGCCTATTAATCAATTTCGAATTAGTTTTGTTTATGTTAATGGTCTATTTAGAAGTCTGTTGATAAATTCCCAACACAAAACTAATTTGAAATGGATGAATAATCTTCTGAATGACATAAAAATATTTGCATGTCATTTTAAATTAAAATGTAGTAAATATTTTGTTGGTCATTACCTATTTTTGGGTTGACAATAATTTGTTTGGAGTCATTTGCTTTAATAGGATAGCAAGATGTAAAAACTTTGGTTATAATTTCACATTAAAATGCGGTTATAATTTTGGTGATCATTTACTATTTTTGGGGTAACAATGATTTGTTTGGAGTCATTTGCTTTAATAGGATAGCAAGAGGTAAAAACTTTGGTTATAATTTCACACTTAAATGCGATTTTAATTTTGGTGGTCATTTACTATTTTTGACATAATATTTTACTATATCTGGTGATAAGTTAAACATAAGCCATATTAAAAGTAATACTGCGAGTTGCAAGAACATTGCTTAAAGTCTCTGCCTACTTTAAGGTGTCTTTGACCAATCTTATTAGCTGGAGTTCGAATTTTAAAGTTGAATATTGTCATGTGATTGGTAATTGACAGTTTAAGTAAACAATGATTATAAGTAGCATTCTTGCAACTCGCCGCTAGCCTCATAGATACTAACCTGAACAGTGCCAATCCTAAATAAGCAAACACACAGGTTTCAGCTATGAAAGCCAGTGTCCTCATAGTTTGTTGCATTGTGACCTGGGTCACTGTGGACAGGTTGAAGTGGGTGTAGTGTGACATCACGATACCACAAAACAGAATTGCCATGATACCTGAAAATAGTACATTTACCTATTATTATACCTATATTTATACTTCTACTTTACCTAAATATAATAGTAAAAAGAATGTGGTTGTGTTAAATCATTAATTACAGCTGCTACTATGTAATAAAAATAATGCAAAAATTTATGTGGCTAACCTGACAAATGAATTCCTTCAGCGAGAACATAAGGAGCATAAGTAAAAACCAACATCATACCAAATTCTAGAGATGGATTTTTACGTAGATCAACGTGCTTCAGCAATAGGGCACTGACCAAAGCAAATAACACACCAATCCCAGCAGATGCAAAAAACATTAACCAAAACCTATTTATTGCTGACAAAATAGCTTCTCCAGTTGACATAAGGGGATCATTTGAATCAAGTACAGCTGTTGTGAGAACAATAGCTATGGCATCATTTAAAATGCTCTCCCCAAATACTAACATATTCAACACTGGATCCACATCAAGAGCGTGAAAAATTGCCACAGTAGCCACGGGGTCCACAGCAGAAATTAAAGAACCAAAGGCGAAAGATTCTACGAAACTCAGTTTGTACACTACTTGGGCTAAACCTAACAAATAAATACCAGCTCCTATGACAAATGCGGATATAGCAGTACCAACAATGGCAAATAATAGAATAGATCCAATATTCTGAAAGAAGTTACCTTTATGAAGGTTATAGCCGGATTCAAATATAATGGGTGGTAATAGAACTAAGAAAAAAGCTGTTGGTGAAAAAGCTTCTTCTTTTCGCCAATTAGCTATATTTTTGATTGACATAAGATTAATTATCATTCCTATTAGAGCACCTAGAAACACAATTACCACACTCTCTGGTAAATATGAAAAACCAGTTTGTAGCATTAAATGTATCAAAAGTATACCCAGTGCAAGAATACACAAGACAAAAAATATTGACATTGAACTGTTGTGTTCATCTTCAGCAGAACTTTTTTCTGGCAAAGGAGCAGCATCAGAAGGTCCTACTACAGAGACATTGGAGGTATGTGTCGAAGATGTACCGTTTACTTGTGTCACTGAGAGAATAGATGAAGGAGAAGGGCCAATTTCATAAATTAAATTTGTATTTTCACTAGAAGATTGTAAAGGAACTAATGAACTGTTTGTAAGATTGAACAAAACATTTGCCTCACTCGAACTTGAGATGTTGTCAGATCGCTTAGACCTTGACAATTGTTTAGGTTTTCGTAAGGTTTCTTCAAAATGCACTTGAGGTGAAACCTCATCTTTTTCAAAATAATCGAATGCCGGAACTTGCTTATTTTTATTAAGCGATACAATATCAAAAGCATATGTTAGACACACAGTGCACGTAAAACACAACAGAAATATTTTGTATTTCATGTCGAAAATGTTTTTTATCAACAGTCACTAGAAATATTCACAATCTAGGTGCGTTTTTGCCTTTTAATAGTCAATTCTTCACCATAAAACCCCTACAGATCAGCAGAGACGCTTAATTTATGTTTATTTCAGTTTATTTTCAGAGCATTTCAGCACAGCACAGATTACATTTCAGTCAGAGATGTCAGAAACAGATATTTTCATTTTTAACCCTTAATTGCATGGTGAGAGAAATTTCAATCATAGTATTTAGTCAACAAAAAAGGTACACAAGTCCCTTGTACTGTAAATTTGTTGTTGCTGGCAACATTTTAAGCGACTACTGCGTACAACGAAACGCAGTTTTTAAAAAATAGCAAACGTGACTGTCAATCACCAGGCCTAGAACTTGTCATTCCGCTGTTTGTTGTGACTGGAAAAAAGGAGCGAGATTTTAGTTTGTTTTATGGAAATAAACGGATATATAAAATACAGTAAAAGCGAAAATGAGTGGAAATAAGGTTTGTTTTCATGTTTTTATTGTTTTATGTACAATTTATATCAAAACACTGTGAATAAATTGCTCAAAACTATGTGATTGAAATTTACATCTCTATGCAGTAATTTCACTTGTAATGTATGGCAAACATTTTTTTGTAAATGTTTATTTTATGTTGTTTTTTAGAGAAACTTGAATGAAAGAGATATTGAAGATTATCTTAGTAAGTTAGAAGGCGGTTGGATCTCAGAAGATGACCTCGATGACCAAGATTCCGATGATGAAAACCGCGATTCTGTTGAAGTTATAAGAGTGTTGCAGGAGGAGAACGACGATGATGATGATGATGGGGATGATGTGGATGAAACTGCTGACATTGATCCTCCTCTTGACAAGAGAATACAGAAAAGCTCACAGATGAACCAGATCTTGGTTCAACAGGAAATGTTGTAGTTCGTTTACTTCGAGGAGTGCCAAGAAAGCAAAACCATATCATATACTTTGATAATTTTTATACATCTTTGCCATTGGTAGTTTTTTTAGCTAAATCAGGCATTCACACAGTGGGAACTGTGCAACAAAACAGGATTCCAAATAATAAACTTACAAAGAAGAAAAACTTCATGAAAAAATCTGTGCCCAGAGGTAGTTTTGAGGAAAGAGTGTCTGTGCATGATGGTATAGATTTGAGTTGTGTGGCTTGGAAAGATAATAAAATAGTAACCCTGCTATCTTCTTATGCTGGAGCATTGCCTGTAACTAAAGTCAATAGATATGACAAGACAATAAAAGGAAAAATTGATATTACTTGCCCGTTTATTGTCCAAGAGTACAATAAACATATGGGAGGAGTAGATCTCATGGATAGCTTTTTGGGCAGAAACCACATAACAATAAGGTCTAAAAAGTGGTACTTGCGTATATTTTATCATTTATTAGATCTAGCTATTATAAACTCTTGGATTATATATAAAAAAAATGCTCAAGAAAGAGGTGAATCCAAAAAGAGTCTACTTACAATGGGCCAATTCAGAAATGAATTGGCCTTTGTGCTATGCAACAGAGGACCCACCAAAGACGCTAAAAGAGGTCGTCCTAGTACCAGTTCACTAGAAGAGGAATTACTATCAAAAAAAAGAAAAGGTTCTCCAGCACCACCACCTCCAAAAGACATAAGAAAAGATGGTGCTGAACATTGGCCAACAGTAGGTGGGTCACTCCGGTGCAAATTTCCCAAATGTAAAGGC
The DNA here is from genome assembly GCA_949709985.1 of Luffia ferchaultella. Classification (NCBI taxonomy): domain Eukaryota; kingdom Metazoa; phylum Arthropoda; class Insecta; order Lepidoptera; family Psychidae; genus Luffia; species Luffia ferchaultella. The sequence goes on along the minus strand of OX453252.1, from coordinate 10,640,158 downwards.
TATTCCACAATTTCGTGTAGTAAATGTGGCGTCAATTTGTGCTTAAATAAAAATAATAATTGTTTTTTAAATTATCATAAAGAATAAAGAAGATTGAGTAAACAATATTTTTTTATTTATATAGTACTGAGCCAAATATGTGACAATGCATGATGATATAAATTTCCATCATATTGTTTTTTACATAATACATATTTTTATTTACATAAGAATTTTTTTTAATATTTTTCCTTTAATCTAGAGCATTAATTACATCACCCTGATTTATTTTAAAAAAATAGCAAAAATCATGCAAAGAAGGGTTAATTCTGAAACTATAGTAAAGTACTCTGTAATTCTGACACACGTCTCACCACAGAACACGTCGTCTGACATTGCCTTTGGTGCACAGAATACTTTTTGGCGTGCTCATTGGTTTCAATATGGTACCAATCAGTATCAACAGGTTTTGTGGTGCAACCCATGCATTCGTGCAACACTGTCGATGCGTCTGCGGTGGTTTAGATTTGAGCATCCATGGTCTTGGGCTTTTGGCCAATATTCCACGGATTTCATGGACAAATTGTTACACAAAAGCATTTTTTGGTTTAAACAACAGAATCGGTTGTCAAAAAATCAAAATACGTAAAATTACTGGAAAAAATTCCACTAGACATTAGCTAGTATTTATTACACTCTGTTGCTCACCTCTTTATCCAATCACTCTTTTCTTACTTTACAATCTTTACAATCACTCTATTTCCGCAAAAACAAAAAGATACTAAATATAAATGTCGCGTTTTGTAAACAAGTTTCCATTGCCGGAGCGCCATCTACAAAAATAAACATATTGTTTTAAATTAAATGAAAAAAATCAATTTTTTTTTTTTTAATTGGAATTGGTAGAGAAAGTAGTCTTACGGGTCTTGGGTCATACCATAGACATACTTATACTAGCGTAGGAGACCAACTGACATATATACATTGCATGACCGAAACGGAAATGAGTATGTGTGCGAAATTCACTTGTGATTGAGCCAGTTTTAGTGATGTGCATGGATGTTTTTTATATTATCGATAGCACGTAGTACTTTCATGATAATGTGTCCTGACAATGACAACATGACAACACATTAAGATATACAGTCAGCAAAATTTTAAATTTAAAATTTGATGATCGCTCATGGAGACAAGCAACATTGCCAATTAAATTTGGTGGTTTGGGTATCCGCTCTTCGGCAAGTGTAGCACTCCCGGCTTTCCTATCCTCCACTTATAGCACGGCTACCCTCATCGGCAGGATCTTAAATATACCATGCCTAGCCGATGTTGAGGTGACTGGCTTGGCGGAGGCTCGGACAGTTTGGATTGCGGCTTTCCCCGGGGAAAAGATGCCTAGCGAGGTAGGTACACAAAATTCGTGGGACCTACCAGCAGTCAAAGCCATACATGCCGATCTCATCGACCGGTCCCCTGACGATGCTGATCGAGCGAGACTCCTTGCTGTGTCTGAAAAGGAATCGGGTCACTGGCTACACGCACTCCCATCCAAAAACATCGGTACAATTTTAGATCCCGTTTCACTGCGCATCGCTGTGTGTTTGCGGTTAGGCGCAGAAGTGTGCGAGCCTCATCAATGCCCATGTGGCCGTGGTGTGGACCGGCTGGGTCGCCACGGACTTTCGTGTCTCAAAAGCGCTGGTCGTATCTACCGCCACGGAGCCATTAATGACTTGATCCGCCGGGCTCTTGTGACAGCATCTATCCCCTCATCTTTGGAGCCGAAAGGTTTGTTCAGGGACGATGGCAAGAGACCCGACGGAGCAACGTTGGTGCCTTGGTGCCTGGGCCGTGCTTTGATTTGGGATGCCACATGTGTGGATACTCTGGCTCCGTCCCATGTCCGGGCCACGGCCCAGAGTGCTGGCGCGGCGGCCGACCAGGCCCAATTATGTAAACGTCGCAAATACTCGGGGTTGATTCCTCACTACGAGTTTGCGGCGGTTGCAGTAGAGACACTCGGTCCGTGGTCGTCTGATACGAAAAAATTCGTAAAAGATTTGTCCACCCGTCTGGTCAGCACTGCTGGCGATCCCAGAGCGGGCGCCTATTTCGCACAGCAACTGAGCATCGCTGTGCAGCGCGGAAATAGTGCAAGCGTAATGGGATCGATGCCACATGGGACCAACCTCGACGATATTTTTATGTTGTAAATATTGTAAATATTGTTAATTAGTTCTTAGATTTATTTGTATTTATTGTTATTTAATGTGTCCTTGAAATTGCCGCGTTATCATAAGTCGAAATCTGCAATCCTATTTATTATTTTGAATCTGCTATACTACTAAATTTTTGTTGTGAGTTACTTTTCCTAACTATTAGTTTTTTAAAATGACAAATCATCAATCAATCAATTCAAATGCCATTTCCTTTACTCCAATATTTTTTTTTTTTTTTTATTAACAGTTGATAATAAAAAAATTGCAGAAAGAAGTAAAGAAAGCGTTAATATCATTATGGAAATTTTTATATTTAGTTGAATATAAGCCAAGTAATAAATAAAACAATATAAATATACCATTTTTATTTTTAATGACAAAACGTCATGTTGCAATGCATAACAACAAACTTTTTAGCACTCGTTGTAAACAAAAAAATGAAAATGTACAAAACAAAAACATTTACAATTTAGAAGTTTCATGATGAATATCATATTTAACTCGATAGAATTGAAAGATAAACCAAAACTAATAAAACAGTTAAAGTTTTTTTTTAATTCGTTAATAAATGACTGAGAAATAAATTATCGAAATTTATGTATTTTCGTGCGGCTTGACTGGTGGCCTCTTACTGCCCGTGATGTCACATTGCCTACTTGATCGAGTGTCGCGTCATCTCACTGCACCACAAATTATGCCTTGGATGAAATTCCTATATTTCACCCAAGTCTATAATATCTTTTGTTTCTTTATGTAATAGGTAGTTAAGTATTATTTGATTATAAAGGAACAAGTTTTTGTAAAAGACAAAGTGATAATTTGCCTAAAATTGATATTTACACTGTGATGGACTTTTTTTATTGACTTTTTTCGTTTTATATTAGTGCTGAAATAAAGGTTTAGGCTCCAAAGTTGAAGGTTCTGGTGATATATTCCGGTAAACGTACGCTGACACCGATCGCTTGGTCTTCAGATTGACCTGTACAGAAATTACAGTTACCTTATATGCTCTGACTCTAGATATTAAGTATGTACTACGGCGTTAGTATATTACTTAATATACTAAGTAAGCACATATGAAAAAGAAAGAAACCCCTAACGGCACAAATTCAGTAGGTACAGATCCTTTCTTCTAAAGTCGCCGGTGATTTAGTTGGACAAAACAGTTTTCTATAAAATGTCTACTGCAAACCAAAGAATGTTTTCGAGGCGTCCCACCTGTTCTATTTAACATTCTCATCCATTGTTCTCTGCTAACTGCGTTTACAGGAAACCTGGATATTATAAATCAGTCATCATTATCAGGAAGCATTTTTTAACACCGCAGTTTCTTGGAGGAAAATGAGGCTAAATTATTGTATACAGTAACTACGTCATTCAAAGTTAAATTATTTACGACGTTCTTAATCAGAGAGCAGATAAAACGTCTGACTTTAAATCATAAATAAATGTGTAGTATATATGTATAGATGTCATACTTACTCTTACAATATGCTGCCAGGCTAAATAAACCTCCCACTATGTTTAAAAACAGTTAACGACATCTTTCCAGTGGAACAAGTGCAATTAGGTAATATTAAATATACAAAATATTTATATTTGAAAATATCGACATATCGATAGATTTTGTGCAATCCCTATGCTAAATTGTTTGATTGTAATTTTACACAATGTTTTTGTATCTTACACATAATTGTTTAAAATAACAAATTATTTAGAAAATAGAGTATTTACCGTATACTATTGACGTATAAGCAAGTAAATTTAGGATTGCTTTTTATAAAAATAAGCATTAAGATATTAGTATGTTATATGCAGTACTTACATGTGAAATCTCTTTTTATTTGGATTATTACATATGTTACAGTGCAATCTAAAACAAAACACGAAACCATTGTATTTAACAAGATTTAATTTATGTAGTTTAGAATGATTAAAGCACAAAATAGAAAAAAAAGCTGGACCTTATTTTGACAAGGCGCTAATGGAAACTAAATGTGTTCAAAGTTTTATGACAGATTTTGTTGCGTTTCTTTCTCGCATGTAGGATTTCCGTAAAGAGTTGGATTTCATTCGCACACTGTGTTCCTCTCTTACGCTAGTATATATACCTTTATGGGTTATACCGAATTTACTGTCAATAAATCAATTGAGTCAATCTCATCGTTGATCAATCGATCGAATGAATAAGATTGATAATGTTTGTGGTTGTACCGAAAGAGTCTACTGCTACTGGAGTCTACGAACTACAATGAATAGTGATTTGTTTATTGCGTCACGTTTGTGAACTCGGGAAATTCATGAAAAGTGAGAAAATTGCGATTTTCCCTCTATTTAGCCTGAATTATAATGCAATTAAAGTTTGAACGGCTAAGTGAAAGTGGTAAGTCAACTAGCATTAATCTATTTACGAAGCGCTTTATCTAAATTGACACACTGATTGGACGTGCAATTTTTTTCGCATCTATTTAAACTATCACAGCACATAAGTGTACGAAACTCATACAAAAACATGAAATTTACAGAACCGCTTAGTCTCTAAATGACACTAGTATATTGATTATTGAAAATCATTAACGTATCATTACATTTTGATTTTCAGATGTTACGAAAAAATATTCAAAAAATGGCAAAAGAAGATATTGTTTTACCTTTAGAAATGGAGAAATTAGAGATCCAACCTGCAAAATTTAGCACACCGGTTTCTGATAAGAATCCATTCCAGCACAAGAATGCTGTAGTTAAAAAGGCACAAATGCATAATTTGAAACCCATATGCCCTACAAAAAAATACAATAAATATAGCACATTTTCTAAAAACAGTCACAAAATTTTGAAGGAACCAGTACTTAAACTTTTCCCTAAACGTCAAAGAAAATTGTCAGCTTTTAAACAACAAATATATCAATACTTGCATGAAAATTCTCCAGAAAATGACAATCTCTCTGCACTAGTTCATAATTGTAATCAATTAAACATCTCACCTGTACAGATAGAAGAAAGAAAAGTGTTTGATGTTACAAATGAATGTATTTGGTTAAAAAATGAGTCACTCCAAGAAAATCAAACCAAAGGTTCTAGTACGGATTGCAGTCGTCCTGGACCATCATGTTCACAGCAGGCCCTAAATCCACCATGTGACGTGACTATAGATGAACTTGCAAGTTACTTTGAAACTTTGGTTCATATACCCAAAAAGATGTCATCAATGGCTGAAATGATGTATATATAATTACATGCATATACATAAATCTGAAAGTGAACTATTTAAGTTTCATAAAACAAAAATATTTTTATATGGAAGACCTATTTATGTGACTTAATTCTACTTCTTGTTTGGAGATGTAGTAAAAAGTGTAAATAATATGGATGTACCTGTCATTAAAGTTTTGCTTAAACTATTCAAGATTACCAATTAATAATCTGGATTTAAATCTCCTCATTTCCTCAATTCATTTTAATAGAAAGCAATACAATTTCAAATATGTATTTATTGGAAGTTTTAATACTACTCTTTACTACAAGAAAAGCAAAAGTAAAATATGAAGAAATCATCATTACTTGTGCTAAGTTTAATTTTTTTGAGGTTTATTATTTATTGAGCATGTTCATGTCTATAATATTTTGCTGCTGCATATGTCAACTCATTATTTAAATTCAATTGATGTATATCCAATGTTCCTTTATTTAGCTTTTTTATTATTTCATGTTTTGTGCACTTTTTACAAATAGATTAGTTGAAAAGCTGTGTGCAACATTTAATCCCTGAAAGAAAATTGTTACTTCCCACCATTTTGTATTCATTGCACAATTTGGCTGTACACCTTTTCAGCTCACTGTGTTCAATGTGTTTGGGTTACATTGAAGTTGCTATTAACTTGTTTTGGATTGATTTGAGTTTTAAATCTTTGTTTTCTTAATTGTTCTGGTTGCATAACTTAGAATTTCCCTTCTCAAATTTTCGAGTTTAATACCAGAGAAAATTTTGTGTACGTATTTGAAAATAAAAACTACCATAATTTGAAAAATATTCCATAACTAAAGGTAGCAATTGACTGTTATCTTCTTTCCATAGCGTAATGTGTATTAAGTAAAAATCACACCGATCACCATTCATTGTTATCAGTCAATCACCGTTAGTTACTCGACAAGGTATTTGGCTCGTGGGAGCCCAGCAGTTTTTGAGTGGGGTGATCACAAGCATGATCTTATTTTGTTGCCTTTAATGTACTGGCATCAGAAAAAAACATTTTATTTATTAATATACATGGAAAATCATGAGATATTGATGGCAAATGAGAGTACACACAAGCATTCACAGCGTGCACCCTATATTAATAAAATGTAAATGGCACTGTTGAAAAATTATTATACCATTACATTCTTTAGAAGACCAACAATATAGTAATCAAGTCAATGAAACATATAGCTTCCAATATCGAACTTGATCTCTGAATTCAGTACAGTAAATAAATGAACAAACGGCTTAACATATTATCTAAAGTGAAATTGCAATTGTTGTTAGCTATATCCCTCATAAAGACAATAGTTACATATGCAGCTGAATAAATTATATACAAATTCCATTAAAGCAGTATTAGACAATATGAATAAGTTCTAAATGGTTACACCCTCCTTATTTTTGTATTCTGTGCGATATACCCATCAATGTATGTAAATGGGCCAATTACAACAAAAAAAATATTATAATTGATGCAGGTGGGTTTATGTACAAATGTAGGAAGTTATACTTCTTTAGCAATAAACTATGATAAACGATATCAAATATAAATAATAGTTTGTACAATTAACATTTAAAGTACACAAAATAATGATGATAATAATAAATATGAATAATTCTAATAATAAATGTACATATAAATATATATATGCCATAGCACCAGAGTCACAAATTATTTGTAAAATATTTTTTTATAAAAAAGAATATTTAAAAATTTGATAATTACAATCATAAAATACAAACTTCACGGTTTGTTTCATGCTGAAAATTCACTCTGATTTTTTTCCCCTAAATGCCCCAAAAGAAGTATAACTTCATAAAGCACTCCCACAAAATAACCTGATTTATGGAAGGCAGATGCCTCAGTTTATTGTATCATGTTCCATCAATAAAAAATTATTATGTCAATAATTAATAAAAATGTCATGCACTACCTCAATAAACCTATTGAACAACATAGACTTAAAAATTATGTTTTTAATTGGCTGTCCCATCACACCAGTGCCAGAGACATATTTTCCTATCTGGAATAATTTCCCATGACAACTAATTGAATTGTGATTTTTTAATCAAGGTTTTTTTTTAATTTTGTCCCCTACATTTCTTAGTTCCTTCTCTTGATAACATTATTTTTGGCTTAAGTCAGAAGTCAAACTAAAAGTCACTGCTCGCTGCATCAGCGTATTGATTTGGTGTAAAGTCCGACATTCAGTAGGTCAATTCTTCTATCTGAACCTTAACTGCACATACAAACTTACATATTATGTTTCAAGCATCTATTCTAGATTCTAATGAGGGGGCTATTTTATATTAGGTCGGGAATAAAGTCTTTTCGAATACCTAGGTTTTTGCAAAAAATCGAATTATCAAATTATCCTACAACATATACTATTTGTAGGATAATTTGATAATTCGATTTTTTGCGAAAAACCTAGGTATATTGCGAAAACACGGATAATTAGACAGTGGCGAAAACATTTGCAAATCTTACTGGAAAATGATAGCGTTTTTGCAAAAACGCGAGTCGCTCTAGTAACATTGAATGCCCTTAACTCTCATTGGCAAGATTTTGGCTTACTGACCAAATCTCATTCTGATTGGTTCTTAGTTTTACCCTGTGAGCTTTGAAGTACTTATTAGATCATTGAGTTATGAAGGGTTAGAAATAATATAAATTTATAGAAACTTTTGCACACTTTTAACCACATTTAAAACAAAAGGTTGGTGAGTTGGATGGTGATGTGGTGGATGGTTGATTGGTGGTTGATGGTAGACATTTATAACGTCAACCAATCAGAGGAGGTCTCGATTTGGGCACTCCGACCAGCCAATCAGTGTTCTTATTTCATAATAGCTAACATTTTGTTTTGCAGTATTACTATAGCGACTAGTGTTTTTGTAAAACCGCTAACTTTTTACAGTAAGATTGAGAAATGTCTTCACCATTGTCTAATTATCCGTGTTTTTGCAAAATCCTTGGGGTTCTCGTGAAAATTTGAATTATCAAATCACCCTGCGACATATATACTTGTAAGAAAATCTCTTTGGCTGTACTAGTTGTATCTGGCTAGTATGGATACCATCAAAAAGGCTACATTTCAAAAAAAGAAACAATTTAGTGAAATATTGTTTCCCACCGGTTTTAATTTGTTTTTTTTTTTGTTAAAATGAGTGAATCTAATGGAGAAATTCGATACATTTTAAAATTTTATTATGAAAAAGGAAAAATTGCAACACAAGCTGCAATGTTTTTTTTAATGACGTTTATGGCCCTAATGCGGTGTCCGTAAGAGTAGCAAAAAGTTGGTTTAAACGTTTTCAATCCGGGAATTTTGATATCAAAAATGCACCTCGCTGTGGTCGTCCTGTCACGGCTAAAATGGACGCCATTATTTAAAAAGTGGAGCAAGATCGGCATATCAGTAGTTACGACATAGCTAAAGATCTGGGAATTGACCACAAAACATTTTGACCCATTTCAAAAAAGCTGGGTATACAAAAAGCTTGATATTTGGGTGCCACAGGAGGTCACTGAAAGAAACCTAATGAACCGTGTAGTCATTTGCGATTCTTTAAGACTTAATGAAACTGAACCGTTTTTGAAGAGATTGATAACTGGTGATGAAAAGAACACTGAAATCCGTCAAAGAACTAAAGTTATCGACATAGCCGAAGTGATCAGCAAGCTGAAGTGGCAATGGGCCGGTCATATTTGCCGCAGAACGGATAACCGATGGGGTAGACGAGTTCTCGAATGGAGGCCACGTACCGGAAAGCGAAGCGTTGGACGCCCCCCGGCCAGGTGGACAGATGACCTGAAGCACCATACCGGGGGTAGTTGGATGCGAAGGGCGGAGGACCGTGTGTGGTGGCGAGCCTTGGGAGAGGCCTATATCCTGCAGTGGAGAGACACGGGCTGATGATGATGATGAAAAGTGGATCAAATAAGAACGCGCGAAAAATGTCGTGGTCAAAGGTCGGTCAGGCTTCACAGACTGGCAAAACCCGGGCTAACTCACAATAATGTGATGCTGTGTGTGTGGTGGGATTGGAAGGGTATTGTTCATTATGAGCTTTTACCGCCGGGCAGAACCATCGATTCGGATCTCTACTGCGAACAACTGATCTCCTTAAAGCAAGAAATTAAGAGAAAGCGGCCGGAACTAATCAATAGAAAGGGTGTGGTCTTTCATCACGATAACGCTAGACCTTACACATCTTTAGTCACTCAGAAAAAATGAAGAGAATTTTGCTGGGAGGTGTTAATGCATCTGCCATATAGCCCAGACCTTGCGCCTTCAGATGCACCTGTTTCGGTCTCTTCAGAATTCTTTAGACAGTATCAGGTTAATATCAAGAGAGGACTACCAAAACTACTGTGCGCGTTTTTTTTGATCAGAAGTCCCAAAATTTCTACAGCAACGGGAACATGTCACTACCTACAAAATGGCAGACAGTCATCAAACAAAATGGCACATATATATTAAATTAAATGTAAATAAACTTTGAAAAAAAGTCTTGATTTTTCCTATGAAATGCTAAGATACTTTTTCCTTGACCTAATGTATAGTTGAATATACTGATAACCACAATTAAGTATAAACATGAGATCCAACATATAAACCCATATTGATCATTACTCGTTGATTAACCTGACATAATATTGCAATATGAAATTCTGATTTTTATCGTATTTGATAATAAACTGTTAGATAATTACAAATATTTCATATTAATAATTACACTATAATTCTTCATATAATAAGATTTATGGTTATGAATTAATACAATAAATAATTTAATGAAAACTTGTTTTTGTATTATTAGTAGATAAGGTTTAATATATATAAATTTTAAATAAAATGTCAATACATGTTTCATTTCCTATATAATTTCATTTGTTCTCTCAACTGTTCCATACTGGATACTTGGAGTTTGTCTTGTTGTTCTTGAAGTAGTTTAAATATTGTCTCCAATTGTTTTGCTTCTACTCTGCAAAGAATTGAAATATTATAAGTCCTTATTGTATAACTATTTTAGCTGATTATTTTACCCCTTTTTTAAATTCAAAAGAGCAGATCCTTTATAATTTTATTATTTTCTTCCAGCTTGAATATGTAAGTAAAGCGACTCTATGAACTTGTGCTTTATAAATATATGTTAAATAATGTATTGAATAGTTTAAAACAAAATCACAATAATTGGGAATATTCAAATCATCACAGGTTTAATACATGACAATTATCACCATAAGTGTTTTTCAATTCTATGATTAATTTTAACACTACTATAACTGATTCAAAACTAAGACTCCAACCAACACTAGTATGAATATCTGTACATAAAGTGGGCTGTTGTAAAAGGCAAATGTATTTTATTTGTAACAGTAGTGTTCAACTGTTTCAATAGTCAAGTCAAACTTGCACATTTAGGTCTGTACATATTGTAGCATATAAACAGATAAAGAAAAACTTTGCTCTCTACGAACCTAAATCCTAGCCTTAGGTACATACCGTATGAAAACTATATTGCTTTTAACAAGTGTTAAGAATACTTATAGAATTTGATTTGATCATTTGATGTATAAAAAATAATAAGATTACATAGGCATATGATGGTATTATCAGATAAAGATTGGGAGTTGATAAATGATGCCAAAGAACATGCTACCTAAAAAAATATAAATACTGGAAATGATTAGAAAACATTGTTACTCTTTTTCCTACTGGAAAAAAAAAATTATAATAAAACATTCTAACTCTTTTTCCAATTCGATTTGTTCTTTAGTCATTTCAGCACTCATTTTTTCCATTAGATGTTGTTTCATGTCACGGGAAACTGGCCAAACCCCTGATGACCCATTTACTTCGAGATTCATAACTTCGTTTTGAAGTATTTCATCCTCAGTTTCATTTACAAGATAAGTATTTTTGTTTTTCTTAAATATCAACTGAAACAAAATCACAATGTTAGTAACTGTCGTGAAATAGTGAATAATCATATATACCACGAACGATAAATGCTAGTTAAATAACCTTGTACAAATTAGGTTTTTCATAAATCCATACGCATAAAATAGAAGCTATAGCTAAAGTAACTGCAATTGCTAAATAGTTAGTAGAATATTTGTACGCATCTAAGAAGAAACTATACCAACAAATGTCGGTACGCATTTTAAATTCAATTTGCAGTCTACCTATCCACAAGTTTTATAGTTGGACACAAGCACTATTTTAATCACCACTTATTGTATATTTATTATTTGTATCTACTAAGCTGATTTAAACTCGATAAACTAACAAATTTTTTGAATACATACACGTAAACCAAAACATCAAACATGACAGTTTGATTTACGATTTGACGAGTGACTACCGATTGACATTGACAGTACCTGTGTGACCAGATTCACAGCATGACATAGTTCATCTTCTTCTATTATTGGCTAATATCTTGATTTTGACATAGTAGTTGTTATCTAATCGAGTTGATTATCCCCCTGAGACCTAAGAGAATTGAACGTTTAGAAATAGAATTTTAAATTTCTATTTATTTGATAGTCTTCTCTCAGTACCTACCTACAGGAAAAATACTGATTTTTTTTTTAGTTTTCTACAGAATGTTCCACAACTTCCTCACATGAGTACATGAAGATTCGTGACTCGCACGAGGACATTAATTACATATTTTTTGAGTATTATAACCGCAAATAAAACAATGGATACCTAATTATTATATTGTTAAATTTTAAATAGTATATTTTAATTGGGTTATGAATAAAAATACAATGTACAGAAAAATCAAAGTTTTGTGATTTGAAACTTGACCAACTTAAAACAAATTCAAAACTTAAACTGATAATGACAGAAAAAAATATTCTTAGGACTATGATTAACTTCTAAAATCAAATCTTTAATTACAATTTATTAAATATAACACAAAGGCGTTGTTTATGACAATTTTACATGCTAAAGCTATAAAGTCATATTTCGAGAGATCATACAACAATACATTATTGCCTCCATTGTGGAAATTTGTGTGGAAACATTGCTTGTAAATTTATATTTTTGTTTATATTTAAAACTCAAGTGTGAATTATGATTTAATTTTTAAATTTTATTCACAATAATATAAACACGTTTATTAGCCAAAGTCACGAGACAAGTCAGTTGGTAGCACGACGTACCAACCAATCACTCATCGAGAAAAATCGTAATGATGCAAACTTCCACAAACATCATCCAGTAACAAGCTCTCGTCGCTCTCATTGGTTGATTAATCAATCCCGCTTGAAACAAAACTGCTTCGATACTCGATTATTGCGTGACTTCGTATTAAGTTTCAGATGCCTTCATAGAAAAACATAAAATTCAATCACTGTTTTAACCAAAGTTTTCAATGTTCATTACGAAAATTTTGTAGTTGTCATATCAAATATTTTAATCATCAGTAATGGTAATTAAAGTAAAGCAAAAAAAATATATTGACTTTTTTTTATGATGCTAATAGATTGGCTTAACATGTGTCATAGTCGTAACTGGTGCTTACACTTGTTGACGTCACCCTAATAGCTGACTGGCCTAGTATTACTCAATTTTTTTTTTATGTTGGTTTACTAACATACTATTTATGTGCGCGAAATTTTAAAACTGCTTTGGGTTGACATTCAATATTTTTTATTAAGCCCTCAAGCTAAGCGGGTTTTAGGACGATGTAAACATTGCTATTCAATTCCTGTTCCTGTGCACTTCCAATTAAAAAAACAACTGACATCGTCGCTGTCAGTCAGACGGATGTCATGTTATCAATTGTTAATATTGTTATCAATATAAATATTTTTTATTCGAATCGAACGAAATTGAGTTTTTTCAAAATGGCGCATGTAGAATGTCGTAGTTCCATGTGGCATTTTGAAAAAACTCCATATTAACCGTACTACGTTGCCTGTTTTTATTATTTTCCAATAAAAATAGCATAGACATATATATACTAGCGTAGGAGACCAACTGACATCTAAACATCGCATGACCGAAACGGAAATGAGTATGTGTGCAAAATTCACATGTGGTTGAGCCAGTTTTAGTGATGTGCATGGGTGTTTTTTATATTATCGATAGCACGTAGTACTTTCATGATAATGTGTCGTTGAAATTACCGCGATATCATAAGTCGAAATCGGCAATCCTATTTATTATTTTGAATCTGCTATACTACATAATTTTTGTTTTGAGTTACTTTTCCTAACTTTTAGTTTTTTAAAATGACAAATCATCAATCAGTCAATTCAAATGCCATTTCCTTTACTCCAATAAATATTTTTTTTTGTTAACAGTTGATAATAAAAAATTTGCAGAAGTAAAGAAAGCATTAACATCATTATGGAAATGTTAATATTTAGTTGAATACAAGCCAAGTAATAAATAAAACAATATAAATAAACGATTTTTATTTTTAATTACAATACGTCACGTTGCAACGCATAACAACAAAATTTTAACTCTTTGTAAACAAAAAAATGAGAATGTACAAAACAAAAACATTTACAATAGAGAAGTTCATGATGTTCAAAATATACAATTTAACTCGATAGAATTGAAAGATAAACCAAAACTAATAAAACAGTGAAAGTTTTTTTTAAATTCGTCAATAAATGACTGAGAAATAAATTATTGATATTTATTAATTTGACGACCGCTTAGCCTAGTGGGTAGCGACCCTGCCTACGAAGCTGGAGGTCCCGGGTTCGAATCCCAGGTCGGGTCAGTATTTATATGATGAATATCGATACTGGTACCGGGTCTTGGTTGTTATATGTATGTGATGTCTTCGCTTGGTACGCAAAACAGAAGCTAATGCTTAGTTTGGGGCCACGACGTTGTAATGTGCACGTTATTATTATTATTATGTATTTTCGTGCGGTTTGACTGGTGGATTCTTACTGCCCATGACGTCACATTGTCTACTCGATTGAGTGTCGCGTCATCTCACTGCACCACAAATTATGCCTTGGATGCCTTGGACTAGTCTATAATATCTTTTGTTTCTTTGTGTAATAGGTAATTAAGTTTTATTTGAATATAAAGGAACAAGTTTTTGTAAAAGACAAAGTGATAATTTACCTAAAATTGATATTTTCACTGTGATGGACTTTTCTTCAAATCCATTTTATATTAGTGCTGAAATAAAAGTTTAGGCTCTAAAGTTGAAGGTCCTGGTGATATATCCCGGTAAACGTACGCTGACACCGATCGCTTGGTCTTCAGATTGACCTGTACAGAAATTACAGTTGGCATAAATGCTCTGACTTTAGATATTAAGTATTATTAGTATATTACTTAATATACTTAGTAAGCACATATGAAAAAAAAAAAAGAAACCCCTAACGGCACAAATTCAGTAGGTATAGATCCTTTCTTCAAAAGTCGTCGGTGATTTAGTTAGACAAAACAGTTATCCGTAAAATGTCTACTGCAAACCAAAGAATGTTTTCGAGGAGTCCCACCTGTTCTATTTAACATTTTTTTCCATTGTTCTATGCTAACCGTGTTTACAGGAAACCTGGATATTATGAAATAGTCATCATTATCAGGAAGCATTTTTTAACACCGCAGTTTCTTGGAGGAAAATGAGGTTAAACTATTGTATACAGTAGTTTTGTCATTCAAAGTTAAATTATTTACGACGTTCATAATCAGAGAACAGATAGAACGTCAGACTTTAAATCATAAATAAATAACGATTAAAATTAAATAGAGCATCAGATTTTAAATCTTAAATAAATAACGATTAAAATTAATTGTGTATATATCTTATATTTTCATTTGAAAAAGTCTTGTATTTACATATATACCCTATGTGTAGTATATATGTATAGATGTCATACTTTCCCTTACAATGTGCTGCCAGGCTAAATAAACCTCACAATATGTTTAAAAACAGTTAACGACATCATTCCAGTGGAACAGGTGCAATTAGGTAATATCAAATTTACAAAATATTTATATTTGAAAATATCGACATATCGATACATTTTGTGCAATCCCTATGCTTCATTGTTTGATTGTAATTTTACACAATATTTTTGTATCGTACACATAATTGTTTAAAATAACAAATTATTTACAAAATAAAGTATTTACCGTATACTACTGATGTACAACCAAGTAAATTTAGGATTGCTTTTTATAAAAATAAGCATTAAGATAACAATATGTTATTGGCAGTACTTACCGGTGAAATGTCTCTTTATTTGGATTATTAACATATGTTACAGTGCAATTTAAAACTGAACACTACACCATTTTTATCACAAGAATTAATTTTTGTAGAATTCAAAACGATTAAAACACAAAATAGAAAACAAAGCTGGACCTTATTTTGACAAGTGAGTAAAGAAGACTAAATGTGTTCAAAGAGGTTTTATGTCAGATTTTCTTGCATTTCTTTCTCGCATGTAGGATTTCCGCAAAGAGCTGGATGTCATTCGCACACTGTGTTCCTCTCTTACGCTAGTATATATACCTTTATGAAAAATAGTTTAACTCTCATACACTAGACATTGGCAGAATTAACATAAGTTAGAACGCCATTATCCAAAAGAAGAAGAAGAACGAAATTGTTTTAGGTTTGTAAACTTTGTAAAAAAACTTAATGAAGATTGCTATGTAGGTACTGAAACTCAATTTATTAAACATGCGGCGTCTTCGTACCAGTTTTCCAGATAATGGATTTGAAGCTTGGGTAAATACAACTACACCTATTTTATAACCTAACCAATATGTTGTTTTCATTACGCGATCGACACAATCCCTACTTCTAGTGAAAGGAATTCTTTTTTCCAATAAATCAGGATAAAATTACATGTTTACGCGTGTAAAATTGTAGTACAGTGTCTCACAAACGTCGACCCAGAAGGGTAGACAACGGTGGCAGATGAGAACGTTTACTACTCATCTGGGTTTACTACCTGTGCTATAAGCTGAGAAATCAGCAAATGCATGTAGGTGAAATTGATTATCGAGTCGAAGTTGCATGGGCGAATGCTCCTTTACGAAAACAATTTGGTAGAAATTATTTTCTGGAAGTTGTCTTTGAGTTTGATAGGTATATTTCAATGCCTAAACAAAGCCTTTGAACAGTGTAGGTATTCTATGGATAGAGATATGATTAGTTTTTCTGCAGGTTGATATTTCCAATAAAGAAATACACTAAAAAAAATAGAATATTTGACATAGCTCACAAAACTAGTTGAAGTGGCAATGGGCAAGTCACATCCCTCACAGAGCTAAAAACCATTGGGAAAGATAGGTTTTTGGATAGCAACCTTAAGACGGTTGGTGATCATGAGCTAAATATCGTAAGGTGAGATGCTCTGCATTAGGTGGACAAATGGTCTGAAAAAGGTTGCAGACCGCCATTTGTTAGAGGTGCCTCAAAATCATGTAAAAAGAAAATCTATAAAGAAGCCTATTTCTAACAGTAGACTGGTGACTGAGGCAAGACTAAAAAAAATTTATAAAAGGTACTTTAATGCAAAAATTGGTGATAACAGAACATGGCATGTATTGTTTTGACTCATGTAGGTATATCAATCTATCACAAGCCTATAACTTTCAAATATTCATTCTTATCAAGTAATTTCATAGAAGAATAGAGAGTTCTGTTTTGAGTTTAGAAGTTCAAAGTTATTTAAAAAATTGCACCTTTTTCTATAGATTTTGTATGTATATATATTTTAAATATATCTTATTTGGCAATAATCCTCTCACCGGTTATTTTAAAACTATACTAATAACAATAAAACAATAAAAACTTACTAATGAAAGAAGAACATAGATTATTTCATGAAGGGTACAGAAATAAAATATGAAGATCACTAGCATGTAAATCAATTAAAACATTGCGATAATGGTTTTAGGGCATCCACAGACTTACAATTTCAAGTTGGCCAACTAAATCGCAGAGCATACTAATAGTTAAGTAAGTTAGCCCGCACATTTTATTTGACTAAATCGTCCAACTAATCAATTAAACACCAATCGTATCAGAACCAAGATTCCTTTTCGATTAGGCACAATTAAAAAGTTGGCCAACTATTGTCCGACTGTTTATTAGCACGTCCTATGCAAGCTCGCAGACTATCCAACTTACTTCGTCAGTCGCATGGCAAGATGCAAGAGGATCATACCCATGCGCGTGATTTCCCCACCACACCTTCGCCACCAGCCGGCTCTTCAACAGTGATGGCGAGTTGGAAATTTATGTCTTGTTTGATTATTTTTGACCCGATTAGATAAACAAGTTCATCATATGATGTTGTAATACTCATTCTGTAGAATGAAAAAAAAATTATCTGGGTAACATCTTCATTTAGAATGCAGGGTACGATGTTTCCCATGTTCTAATCTGTCACTTAATATATGGTATACCAAAAATTTGATCTTTTGTTATTGTCTTCTTTTTATTAATATAGCAATTAGAGGATTCTTTTCCTACATTTCATACTTATGTCACTGCACTAGGAACACTCTCACCGACTAAATTAATTAGGTCTGCGGCTGACAGCCAACACAATTAAGTTGGCCGATTAAGTTGTGAAAGTACACAATTTAGTTGTTCGATAGTTGGTCAACTTGAAATTGTAAGTCTACGGGGTCTGTATAACATTGTTATAAATCAAATTTTTCTTTGTTCTTTGTCTCAATGGTGAAATTGTCGCTGAACCTGAGTGCGAATCTGACTTGCAAACAACTATTGTTCTTATATTCATACAGACTTTTTTTTTACAACGATCATTTCCAACTTAAAAAAACAATTTCATGTTTACAAGTAACCTCTTGAAATTATTAAATTATTATTACATCCTTATATATAAAATATATAAGTGAATTACATCCTTATATATAAAATATATAAGGATGTAATTCACTGTGACTACTTTTTCCTGCATACCATTTTTATTTTTTTCTATCGAGAATAGTAATAATAATAATAACACATACAATCACAACAACGTCTAGGTCCCAAACTAAGCATTAGCTTGTATTTTGGGTACCAAGCGAAGACACCACATACATATAACAACCAAGACCCGTTGCCAGTATTAATATTCATCATATAAATACTGACCCGACCTGGGATTCCAACCCGGGACCTCCAGCTTTGCAGGCAGGGTCGCTGCCCACTAGGCTAAGCGGTCGTCTGTAATAAAGACTAACTACTAATTTTGCTGTCTTAATTTTTGAAATATTGTTTATTTTGGTTATTGATTTTTCACGTATGTTTCAGGGGGGCTATATGCAAGCAAAAATTGCAAAATTAGAAGATCAATTTAGTTCTAGAGCAAAATGTGAAGAATATCAAGAGTCAAATATATTTAATGGAATTAGTGTTTATGTCAATGGTTACACGAATCCCTCAGCTGATGAGATTAAAACTCTTATGGCAAGACATGGCGGAATTTACAATACATACCAAAGAAGTGATGATTTCGTTATAGCATCGAATTTGCCTGACACTAAAGTACCTTATTATTTAATATTCATAATATTTAATTTTTTTTTTTTAAATATCCGGATGTGTAGAGTAAATTTGATATTTTTTTTTGCATTTTATTTGTATTTTCTTATAAATATCACATGCAGTTCATATACACATAGACTAAGGTATCTATGTAAGATATTTCTAAGGTATTTTTTTAATGTTATTTTTTCTAAATCCATGGATTATTTTAAAAACCTAAGTTCAATATACAGTCAATGTGGGTAACTTTGCCCCACTTTTGTTGAATATCGTTAAGAAAAAGAGAGAGTTAAAACTTGTAATAAACGTTGCCTATGTTTTTGGTGGCATCTAAACGTCTAGATTGTATTGCATCATTGGTATATGGCATCACCCTTATAAAAAATTTAAAAAAAACGATTAAAACTTGTGGGCCAAAGTTATATGGAGACTTGAGGTATAATTGGCCCA
Organism: Luffia ferchaultella; assembly: GCA_949709985.1. NCBI lineage: Eukaryota > Metazoa > Arthropoda > Insecta > Lepidoptera > Psychidae > Luffia > Luffia ferchaultella. The sequence goes on along the minus strand of OX453252.1, from coordinate 10,620,748 downwards.
CCTTTACCCATGTTCAATTATTACGTATTATTTTGAATTCTGAGCTTCTCATTATAACTTTGGCCTCTTGTTTACGCTTATAAACGTACTCAGTGCCCATAGACAACCTATAACCGTCAAAATATTTATTTTTGTGGAAATTATAGGCAGAATAAAAATGTTGCCATGACGCAGGTACTACATTTGTTCTCAATCAAGATTTTTTAAATTACACTTGTAATATTACAATCCTTGACATAAAATACAATTAAAAATGAGTCTTACAAAGTATTATAACATGCAAATATACTACACTGTTCCAAGATCGAGATCATATGATAGCAATATATAAGCACTTTAATCGCCCCACTCCATAGAGAGAAAGTCGTATTTTATCAGCTTTGGAGTAGCTTTGGTTCATATCTATAGCGTTCTTTTCACGCACTTTCATGATGTTCTTCTTTGTACATTTCCACACATCAACCTGTTTTGGCCATACCCATGCTTCTTCAGCCTTTTGCTTATGTGATATTTCGTAGTTTGGAGCTTGAATACATCTGACTTGCCCAGGAAACAAGCTTCCCTCGCAAGTGCTTTGGTAAGCAACCGGCAATCTTTTCTCTCCTAGTTTGTCTTCAGCAATTGGCAGCAATTCATAAACGATACTGATAATTTTCGCCCGGGCCAATGTTAGCCGTATTTTACCGGCGGCAAAACGGTTTTGAACAAATCATACAATTTCGCTGTAACTTTGTAGATATTTTAAATTATACTTGCATATGTGTCAACACTAATAAACAATAAATACAATTTAAGCGCCATATACCTGTTAAAATTATCCAGACACTGCGTAAAAAATAACTTTGTTGCTTAATCTTTTCGACGACACAATCACGCTGCGGACAAAATAGTCTGTGATTTTAAATCTATTGCCAGTATCAATGTCACTGAGTTATGGATACGTTAAGGATATACTAAGGTACAAAATAACTTAAGAAACATTTTGTTTATTTTTAAATGAATCGTAAAGTAAAATAAAATAATGCAATAGTGAAGAGTGGGCCAATGTTATATTGAAAGCTTAAGTTACCCGCATTGACTTTACCTACATTTTTTTATTCAATAATTACTGAACAAATAAATATTTCAAGTTGTAGGTTGATGATGTCACATAATTGACATCAGCATTGACATGGCTTTAAATAGTTCATTTGCATGCAAAAATAAAAGTTGAGCAGAAAATGTCACTCTAAATATTGCAATATATCTGCATTATCACTTTTTTTATTGATTGCCAGACTAAGTTGAATGCAAAGTTACACCAAAAAAATATCCTCTTTGTTATATAAGTAATATTATTTTTTTTTCTGTGTAAACTATCTTCTTATATCATAAACATCAAATAGAGGTCAATAGTATTTTATTAAAACTACAAAATGTTTTTTGATGCATAACTAATAAAACAGAAAATTTTAATAAAATGTCTCAAAATGATTTTTGAATTAGTATCACTTTGTAAATATATCACATACCTAGTACTATGATTTGGCAATTATCTCAAACATAGCAAACAAATAATTTAATTTGAAAATTATTTTGTTTCTAGGTAAAGAAACTGACATCAGAAAATGTTGTTAAACCAGAATGGATAATCGAAAGCATAACAGCAAATCGCTTATTAGATTATAGGGATTTCTTACTATTTAACAAGTGTACAAAAACTCAGCCAAAATTATGTTTTAATAAATTGAATGAAAAGAATGAGTTGCCTTCAAGTAATTTACGACCTGATGTCAGCCAGTCTGTCAGTGAGCAGAACTCATGTGATAAAAATACCAACTCAAAGATTCTAAAAATTAACAGCAATGCACTTATGATTCCCTCAATAAATGATGAAATAAAATGTACAGATTATAGTCATAAACATGAAGTACTTGATAATAAATCCCCAAGTGCTATACCAGTAACATCTGAAACTTCACCAAACAATGTTGGACTTCCGCATTCTAGTATAAGTACAAAAACTGAAATTAATACTAGAACTGCTGTAGATCCAAAATTTTTATCGGAATTCTATAGCAATTCTCGGCTCCACCACATTTCTCAGCTTGGAGCACAATTTAAGCAGTATATAAATGAGTTGAGACAGGCCAACGATTTCCAGTTTCCAGCAAGAGCACAGTTATTATCTTATCATGGGATAATAGTTTCTAAGGTACGTTACCATTTATTTTAAAGATTCAGATCTGATTTTTCTTAAATTTATTTTTAACATATTCCCTGTTTACGCAATTCCCTTTCATACCAAACTTATCAAACAATAAACAAAACGGATATTGATCTTTAAGATTCTACAAGGTGACACGCATCGGTCGCTCACCGTTGCAAGACTAACGGGGTAACAGGGGAGGCAGATTTACATTTAAAAAAAATGGTGTTGACTACCGGAGAGTTATAAAAACCCAAAGACACCTTGACTGTACACAATTCCTTCGCACAAGTTTATATATATATCAAGGGGGTTATATCTGTAATGCAGTAAAGGTTAGAACTATGCTTGTATAGATCCAAAACTTCGAAATTTCTATAACTAGGATGCTTATGTTAATTTCGAAGTTTTGGCTCTAAACAAACCTAGTTCTAACCCAAACGAGATTCAATTCAAAAAATACCAAGATCAAAATACATATTAATGTTGTAACCCGTTTAACAGTGTTTGTATGGGCTATCACGCTGGAAGCCTCTTTTTAATGTCAATCAATGTTAATCATTTATGTTGCTTGATGATGATAAATCATCATGTATATGTACATCGAACAACATAAATAAGCAGGTAATGGTTTATATCACAAAAGCAAATTGTATTATTTAAACTAAGAATAATAATGTACTGTAAAACTTTATCTAAAACTAAAATAATAATAATAAAAACGTATACATCACAACAACGTCTAGGCCCCAAACTAAGCATTAGCTTGCGTTTTGGGTACCAAGCGAAGACACCACATACATATAACAACCAAGACACGGTACCAGTATCGATATTTATCATATAAATACTGACCCCACCTGGGATTCGAACCCGGGACCCCAAGCTTCGTAGGCAGGGTCGCTACGCACTAGGCGAAGCGGTCGTCTTGTAGTATAGTAAATAGGAGTTGGGACACAACTTCTCAGAGTTTCATGAACTCAATCGGTTAACAATAATTTTATTTCTGTAGTATTACGAAAATGTTTCAGACTGCAGTGGATTACAGAGAGAAAGATTTTGAAGGTGGAAAAGTAATAATGCACATTGACATGGACTGTTTCTTTGTATCTGTGGGACTAAGAGATCGCCCGGAGCTTCGAGGTAGACCTGTCGCCGTCACGCACGCTCGAACTAGCCAACAGCATCAAAAGCGCGCGGGAGTTGATATTGAAACTGAATTTAACCTGTATAGACAAAAGAGAACAGTATGTATTGATAAATATTAATATTGTTACGTGTTAAGGTTCGTCGAACTTGGAGAGAAAGACCTGCTGACTCTTTTGAAGACTTTATTCACTAACGCTAGCACTACACTAACACTAACACAAAGCACTAAGTCCAAACACTAAGCACTAAGTCCAAACACTAAGCACTCACGATGTAGTAGGTCGTAGCCAAGTTGTAGGTTTCACTTGTGTATCACTAGTTTCGCTTTGAAGTCGCTTAATCGTAGCCCAAAAAATGAACTGGCGCGCTTGCCTTCCCGCGGGTATTTATATGGGTCGGAACGAGTCTCGAGAAATTTCTAGATCGTACCGGACTGAACTGGAGAAAGTCTCGCGATTATTTCCTTTAACGCCATCTAGTATTGAGTAGGGGTTTTGTGTCCGTTCGTTGTAAAACCCTTCTACAAAGTGGTTTTACTGGCCGACGCTAGATGGCGGTCATTACACTGTCCGTTCGTAACACTACTCCCCTCTTAGAGATGCTCGTCCCGAGCATCGTTGTTACTGCCATGGTAGCGCGCCAGACGGTCTATGTGTACCACTTTTAATGCCCCTCTAGGTTGCTTTTGAATCCTATAAGTCACATCATTCAGTCGGGTAACCACTTTGTATGGACCGTCCCACTTGGTCTGCAACTTTGGAGATTTTCCTTTCCGACGAGTTGGGTTATGCAGCCACACCAGTGCCCCTTCCTCGAAGCCGCTCGTGTTCGATTTCCTGTCGTATCTGGTTTTCATGTTCTCACTTGACTGTAACCCATTTTCCCGAACCAAGGCGTGTATATATCGCATTTTTTCCCTTAAATCGCAGACATAGTCTTGTACGGTCTTTGGTTCCTCCGGTGACCCTCCTGTCAATAGGTCTACTGGTATTCGTAGTTCTCTACCGTAATTGACATACGCCGGGGTAGCTTTTATGCTCTCGTGCTCGGCGGTTCGGTACGACAGAAGGAAGAGTGGTATAAACTTGTCCCAATCCTTTTGTTTGTCGTCCACCAATTTCGCCAAATGCCTCTCAAGGGTCTGGTTAAACCTCTCAACCATTCCATCAGACTGTGGATGGTACGCGGTAGTCCTTGTCTTATGCATGCCCAAAATTCTGCACACTTCCTGGAATACTTGCGATTCGAAATTCCTGCCCTGATCAGAATGGATTTCTAGAGGCACACCAAAGCGACATATCACTTCTTCGACTAACTTAGAAGCGACTGTTGTAGCTTCTTGGTTTGGTATGGCGAACACTTCGGGCCATTTGGTGAAGTAGTCAATGACGACCATAAAATACTTGTTTCCCGATTCCGTTACAGGAAATGGCCCAGCTACGTCAACTGCAATTCGTTCCCACGGTGCACCGACGTTATACAACCGCAGGTTCCCACGGCTCCTGGTCTGTGGTCCTTTTACAGCAGAGCACGTAGTACATTTGCGGCACCAATCCTGTACATCATCTCGACAATGCAACCAGTAGAATCGTTCTCGCACTTTTGTTAACGTTCTCTTGACACCTAGATGACCTCCTGATATGCCATCATGTATCTCGCGGAGAACGTCTGGTACTCTCGCTCGTGGGACAACTATCTGAAGATGGAACTCTCTGCCGTTAGCCTTCTCCCATTTCCGGTAGAGTATTCCGTTTTGGAGTATCAGACTGTCCCATTGCGCCCAGTATGCCTTAGTGACAGCGCCAGTGGGTGCAACCTCACTCCAGATCGGTTTAACATCACCCCGTTTCTTCCATGTGATGATGTGCCGGAGGTCGTCATCCCTTTCTTGAGCCTCCCTCATAGCATCATTCTCCCAGAGATCCAAAGGACTTGTTCTTGTTAGCTTTATTGTTACCTCATTAGATTCCTGCTTAACACAATGTTTGCAGTCTTCCGAACACGGCCTTCGTGAGAGTGCGTCTGCATTCCCATGCGTCTTTCCGCTGCGGTGTTCCGTCTTGAAGTCATACTCTTGGAGCTGTTCAATCCATCGAGCTACTTGACCTTCCGGGTTCTTGAATTGTAGTAGCCACTTCAAGGCTGCGTGATCAGTTCGCAGTAAAAACTGTCTGCCGATGAGATATTTGTTGAAATGTTGTAGCGTCTTTACAACCGCCAAGAGTTCTCTTCTTGTCACACAGTAGTTTCTCTCTGGCCTAGATAAAGATTTGCTGAAATATGCGATAACAACTTCTCTTTCACCCTGTTTTTGAGATAACACCCCTCCAATGGCCGTGTTGCTTGCATCCGTGTCGACTATAAACAGGCCTTCAGTTTGTGGATACCCCAGGATTGGTGTTTCACACAGATGTTTCTTCAGTTTCTGAAAAGAATCTTCACAAGTCTCATCCCAACTAAATTGTCGTTTATCTTCTGTCAGCCGATGTAATGGCTTGGCTATCTCTGAGAATCCCTTAACAAAACGCCTGTAGTATGAGCATAGGCCGAGGAATGCCCGCACTTCCGTTTTGTCCTTAGGGGTAGGCCATTTTTGAACTGCTTCCAGTTTCTCTGGGTCTGTCTGAATTCCATCACTGGAGATAACATGGCCGAGATAATTGACCTCACTCCTGAATAAACGACACTTTTTCGGGTTTAACTTTAATTTGGCTCCCTCTATTTTGGCGAAAACTCGCTCCAAGTTTCGCAAATGGTCCTCGAAGTCACGGCCGACAATGATGACGTCATCCAAATAGACTAAGCAAGCCTCTCCAACTAAGCCTGCCAGTACACACTCCATGAGTCGCTCAAACGTGGCAGGCGCGTTGCACAATCCGAAGGGCATGACGTTAAACTGCCATAACCCTTTACCGGTCGAGAAAGCTGTCTTCTCCTTGTCTTTTGGATGAATTTCCACCTGCCAGTATCCAGATTTTAGGTCTAGGGTCGAGAACCATTTCATGCCACTCAAGGTATCCAAGGTGTCGTCGATTCGAGGTAACGGGTAACTGTCCTTCTTAGTGACATCATTGAGACGCCTATAGTCCACACAAAATCTCGTGCTACCATCTTTCTTCTTCACTAACACAACAGGTGAGCACCACGGACTTGCAGACGGTTCAATAATCTTATTCTTTCTCATGTCCTCCAAAAGACCTTCAACTTCTTTTTCCTTCGCAATCGGTATCCGTCTTGCTCGTTGACGAATTGGTCTCTCGCTTCCGGTATCTATCCTGTGCTGAACCATCGACGTTCTTCCAAGGTCCCCTTCTTGACTGGAAAAGATATTCGCGTAGCGCTGTAAAAATTCTTAGCTTTCATGCCCTGCGAATAAGTCAGATTACTCTTGCAGTCATCGAGTAGCTCAGTCACGAATCCGTAGTTGTTGCTGTTTGCTGAGTCTGCGCCTGTCATCGAACTACACGTTTTCTTTCCAGCTGGTGGCAGTTTCACCAGCACCCGAGCAGGAGACGAAGCCCCTTGCTTCTTTAGCTCCTCTATTTGTTCCTCGATCCTTTTCATTCTTGACATCTGGGTCATCTTCTGCGGACAGTTGAGCTGAAGATGGCCCCTCTCGCCGCACTTGTAGCACCTGGCTCCAGAACTTTTCTTCGTGGGAGCCTTAACCTCCTTGACTTCCTCAGAGACCGCGCGGATCTTATGGGTCTGCCGTATGTCATGGCCAGCCTCGACCTCCAAAGCATGGGCCAATGCTTCCTTTAGCGAGGTATGGCGACGAAGCCTCACTGCAGCCCTGACCTCTAGGTCTTTGATTCCGTCGACAAATGCTTGAACAGTATTTGTGTCTACCATCCTGGCGTCAGCTCCTGGGTGTGCCTTCCTGACGAGTTTTTGGATTTCCAACGCCCATTGTTGTAGTCCTTCTCCTGAGCGTTGGACTCGGTCACGCAGTTGGGCACGGAACACGTGCTCCAGGTGTCGCTCCCCGTATCTGGATTCAAGTGCCTCCATTAGGTCTTGGAACCCATTTCCTGTATGTGGCAGTGCTTCCAGTACCGACAAAGCTTGCCCTCTGAGCGCAACAGTGAGAGCGGTCAAGCATTGTTCTTCCGTCCATCCGTTGGCAGTAGCAACAGTTTGGAATTGCTGACGATAAGCGTTCCAAGAAGTAGTGCCATCGTATGGTGGTACTTTCACTCTTGGTCCTTGCGCCACTCCGGTAGTTCCAGTAGACATCACTACTCCCGTGGTTTCCAGGCGCACTACTTTCTTCTGCAGTTCAGCGAGGCTGGCTTTCACATTTTCGACATCCAATCCTAACCCGGTGACTCGTTCTTCCATTAAGTCGACATCTTTTCGTAGCTTAATCACCATGTCACTAACGTCATTTATAGCCCGAAGCGCTTTTTCTTGGAGGTCTTTTTGTTGCTCTTGTGATTCCTGTAAAGCGCCGAGCTTGCGTTCTTGCGATTCCTGTAAAGCGCCGAGCTTGCGTTCTTGCGATTCCTGTAGAGCGCCGAGCTTGCGTTCTTGTGATTCCATCATTGATTGCATCAATTCCATTAAACTTCCTAATTGAAGAGACACTTGAGGGGCTGTAGAAACTACGGTGTCGCCGGTGGGCGTGGCTTGTCCGGTGGGCGTGGCCCAGTGGGCGGAGTCAGTGAGCGTGGTATGAGTGGGCGTGTCCCGGTGGGCGGAGCCAGTGGGCGTGGCTTGGGCCAAAGTGGGGGGCGTGGTCAGTGGGCGTGGCCCGGTGGGCGGGGCCAGTGAGTGTGGCTCCGCCCACAGTGGGCGGGGCGTGGTCCTCAGTGGGCGTGGCCTTCGCAGCTTGTGCCCTTGTCCTGACGCCCTCCTGGAAGTCCTCTCTCGGAGTCAATGGCATCTCCAAATTTCACTTCCGACACCAGTTGTTACGTGTTAAAGTTCGTCGAACTTGGAGAGAAAGACCTGCTGACTCTTTTGAAGACTTTATTCACTAACGCTAGCACTACACTAACACAAAGCACTAAGTCCAAACACTAAGCACTAAGTCCAAACACTAAGCACTCACGATGTAGTAGGTCGTAGCCAAGTCGTAGGTTTCACTTGTGTATCACTAGTTTCGCTTTGAAGTCGCTTAATCGTAGCCCAAAAAATGAACTGGCGCGCTTGCCTTCCCGCGGGTATTTATATGGGTCGGAACGAGTCTCGAGAAATTTCTAGATCGTACCGGACTGAACTGGAGAAAGTCTCGCGGTTATTTCCTTTAACGCCATCTAGTATTGAGTAGGGGTTTTGTGTCCGTTCGTTGTAAAACCCTTCTACAAAGTGGTTTTACTGGCCGACGCTAGATGGCGGTCATTACACTGTCCGTTCGTAACAATATTATTACATAAATAATTTCGATGCTTTGGTGCTGCGTTAATTTACCAGAGTAAGGCTGCTGCTTTTCAAAAACTGAGTGTCTGCGCGTTATTTCACATCGCTATTATTTACCACTCAGGATTCCTTCATCTGGAAATGATCTTGGCTGCAGCATCAGGTTGTGTCTATCAAATTAATGTATGAGAAATTGACAAAAATCAGCTCGCAATATTTAAGCTGTACATGCTAACATGTGAAGTTCATATAAAACTTGTAAACGTATATACTAACATACATACATACATATGCTTGTCCTATATCCCTACATGGTTCTTACTTATCTCCTTTCGCTTCATCAACATTTATCAATTTTTTAATGTTCGTCATTTTCAAAGCTTAAGGCATCAGTAGATGTTTGAACTTCAATTCAATTGTAATTGAAAAAAATTTCAATAAATTATTACTTGGAATGTTAAAATTAAAATGAATGTTCTTTATCCTGACCATAATTCAGGTCATATTAGAATTATTTTAATTTAAAGAAATCAGTTTTATCCAAAATTTGTTGATCTCAGAAAGTCACTTGTATGCGTTTTTGATGCAACTTTATTTATCGAAATCTAATTGAAAAAGCTCACAATATATGATCATAGTTTTTGGGGTCCCAGACTTCCAAGCAAAACCGAAACCCTTTTGAGATCGCTTAGTCTGTCAGTCTACATATCATTGCCATTTATTTCAGAAAGAGGTTGATGTAGAAACATGAAATTGGACATAGATATATGTCATGTATATACATATACACTCTCTTATTTTAATGACAATCACTTACAAATAAATTTTCTTCCAGTGACGATACAACCATTTGTGAATCTTCAGTTTCCTCCACAATTTTCCTCTAGTTGTTGCAAAGTCTAGTGAACTTCCTTCGGTTGGTAAACTTCCCCACAAAAAAATTCAAAGGTGCCAAAAAAACCATTTTACATTTTTTTCTGTAAATTATGTAAATTATTTGGCCTATCCTATGAAAAAGCTTGATAAGTATTGAAGTTGTCATATTTTTACTTTTAGACTTATTCTCAAAAATTTTGAAAATATGACATCCTCTTTCCCTCCCCTCCACCTCTTTTCGCACAATACATGCCTCTCATGCTATCTACAAAGATTGTAGCTGCAAAAATCTGATATAGTTCAAGTTGGTGTAGTTTTCTCTATATTTACAGACTTGTGGGGGAACTTTGTTCCTTTTTCTTTTAGAATTCTACACCAAAATAGTATAAAAATAATCATTATGAGACTTTGTTGTCTGTGTCAAGTTGACTCAAATATGTATAGATGTATAGTTTCGAAATTATTATATGTATAAGATTAAATCATGTAGATTATTTTTCTTTTGTGAAAACAGGTAAACAGGTAATAAATAAAAAACAGGTAATAAGCCAAAAAACAATTGGTCCCCTTCCTACTTTGTGATATTCTGAAAATTCTGATACTGATCAAGGATTCATGAGAATCAGTGAAATAATGATGACTATGTATGTTGCTGTTCTCAATACATGCACAATGCACAAATTGTATAGATATCCTGAAGAATCAACAGATACATTCAGGTGCGAATCGAATTCGCACACGAAGGGCTCCGTACCACCGTACAATATTAAAAAACGAGCGTGGCGTTAATCGAACGTAACCATTAATAGTTATTATTATGTAATTTAAGAATTATTGTATAAATATATTTCATTTTTATTTCGTTAGTTATTTAGAAGGCGCTCGATCCTCTCTGGCTAATCCGAAAAGTAATAATATGAGTGCACTGATATCTAGAGACAATTTTTATTACAGTGAACCTCTGACTTTTAGTATCGATTGTGAAGGGAATAAGCTCTGCAAAGGAATGCAAATAATATGCTATCTGTCATTTTCTATGGAATTTTTACAAAATTTTTACTTATAAAATTACATTTTATAAGGCAATCTATTACTCGTTAAATAAGACAGTCTAGTGAGCTGTGATAGTTTTCCTTTTAATTACATTTTGTATACTCCTGTCATAATTTTTTTCTACATATCCATAAACAACGGTTGAGCTGGTAGAGGGGGGACACATGACTCTAACAAAAATTAGGGCTTTAGGAGTACATATCTCAACAACTGTTATGAGGAAACTATAAGGATTCCTTTTTTTGCCATTTAGCTACGGAACCCTAAAAAGCAGGGTTTTGGAACAAACACCTCGAATAATCGAACAATCAATAATATCAGAGCTTATTTTTATAGTAGCACTTATTTATGTTTTCTCATTGGAGTTAATGAAATGTAGCCATAAAAAAAATTTGAACTCCATCTATCCCCACTAGCAGTTTGTGATGTGCCTTAAATAATTTTGTTTTTAGTACATTACATTTTTCATTTAACTTTAACATATTACATCAAAGTAGAATTAGATTTACAATAAATAAAGATTTTCATTTGTGCAGTAACTTTTTATTAATTGTTAGTATCTTCTACACTAGACGACAAGCACTCTAGCAAACTAGCACAATGTCTTATGAGGTTTATGTCATATAGTAAATAAATTTGACACCAGCGTTTGGTATTTATGTCTTGTGAGAATAATTTATTAGCAAAAAAATTTATTGTGACAATTATTTCCAGAAAGCACTTACAAAATCGACTGGTATTATTAAAAGAACATCGCAAAATCATGATGAGCTTCCATCATTTGTAGACAAGATAACAGTGGAAGATGTCAAATATGGTTCATTGAGTGAAATAGCTTCTTGTTCATATGAGGCCAGATCAAAAGGGATCAAAAATGGCATGTTCATGGGCGCCGCCGTCAAGCTTTGTCCTGACTTACTAACCATCCCTTACGATTTTGAAGGCTATAAAGAAGTAGCTTACACTTTGTACAACACAGTAGCTCAGTAAGTGTGATTTTGTAGTCTTCCTGTTCTTCTTTTAAAAATAAATGATGTTACATGACCTATTTGTTGAACTATAATTGCATATATTTAAATGTACAAGTTTAATTAAAATTTATTATCATTAATAAGGGTTTAAACGAACAAATATATAAAAACATTTTTTAGTTCAGTGGTATCTGAGTGAATAACCTATTCCCAACAAGGTTTATGTGCAGACATATGTGAGATTACTTGACATATTTTTAGATACACATTAGACATAGAAGCAGTATCTTGCGATGAAATGTATGTAGACTGTTCGGAGCTCATCAAAACGACAAATATGAGTGTACAAGAATTTGCAACTGCATTGCGCCATGAAATAAGAGCGAAAACAGGTTGCCCATGTTCTGCTGGCTTTGGTGGAAATCGGTTACAGGTAGATATAATATAATTAACTTTATTCGCGCCATTCATCATACCTAAATTCCCCAAATAGTATTCCTACAAACATAATTTTGAAAATTCCACATGGTTAATAAATTTTCGTTACTAACTCACTACGAGACGGCGCGCAAGGCGATGATAGCCGAGCGGTAACGACAACGCTGAACGCCTCGAGTGGCGCGAGAGTAGCCATGCAGATCTTGTAAATCGATTCTGATCATGGACTCGTAAGGTCAATTTAAAAAAAATAGGGGAACAAAAGATTGATGTAACAAAAATATGTTTTTTTTTTTAATTCTGTATAATATGTCCTCGGCAATTTGTATATTGGATAGTGTATATATATATATATATCTAACTGAGGCTGAACTTGTGGAAAATTTGAAGGTGATCGATTTAGTTAAAGAATAATATACAAAATAAAACACAATTATTTAAAATTTTATTCACACAGACACCAATGAATTTTTTTGTATTACTTTTCCATAAGCAAAGGCAAAAAGATCAGACATTACACAGCCAAAAGAATATTGTTACGGGCTATATGTCCAAATGATTCAGCATGCAACGGAAACACTGATTTAAGTTGTAATTATACTTTATTACGAAGCAAAATCACAAACTGTCACAAATAACTTTTATCGCACTCGCAGTACACATTTGACTTTCCAAGAAACTGACTCCCTCACAGCGCAGCGCAGGTCTTACATAGGCGCCGAAATCCCCACCCCGCAGCATCTAGAAAATTCTGCGTGGAACATTAGATTTTCAAAATTCTAATTACAATTTATCCTGAGAAAATTTTATATCCCGGGTACCTTTGAGCGGGTCGCAATGTCGTTTTAAAAATACAATTTTCGAGCGCGCAATTCCTTTGAGTATAATGCCACTTCAAAAATAGAATATTGTAATTTATTTTGACATAGAATTTTTAGTTATTTCTGTATTTAGTCGATGTGTTTGTGAAGTCCCGTGATCATTTAGGTACTTTCTATAATACATCGACGTGCTTCTATGCATAGACATCACAATATTCTATGTTAGTGTCTTGTGCACTAAACAAGGGTTATTTAATCACATAGTCAATGTGAGTCAGTGAGTCAACTTTGGGCCTTCCACACGCAGTTATTTAATAATTTACATCGGCGGGATGGTTGACAGATTAATCTTCGATTTCTATGTTTTTCGGCGATCTCTCAATCGATCTAGTGTACTGAAAATGATTTAAAAAATCGGAGATCGAGCATCAAAAGATCGAGCCGAAATCGGTATCCCTAGACAGAAGCCAGCAGGCCGCTAACAGAACGATAACACATTTCATCGTTTGGACAACTTACAGAACTTTAAAGTCTTAACAACACGATTTATTGCAGGGTGAGTTGTGTCTGACCACATCTGAATACTAAATCAATGAACTCGACGCTAATTAACAATTTATTGGATTTAAATCAAAAGCGGAAATTCTTAGTGTAACTGTTTTCTTCATCTATAAAGTATAGACAAAACGATGCATTTATTCATACTTTACACCACAAAACCTTGCATGGTATCTGACTGACTGAACTTTATAATAATTCATAAACGTGTAAATCCAAGCGGTGAGCGGACATTTGACACAACGAGTTCAAGTCGATTTCGGAACGGCCAGACAGAATGGTGACAGTTTGACACGAGCAAATCGACGCTTTATCAAAAATCATTAGGTCAGTTCACAGACATTATAAAAAAACCTGAGAATTCCTGGTGCTAACGTGACCCGGATTTTGCGCCAACAAATTCAATTTTACAATTTAGAATCCATGAAATAAATGGCCTTCTACCCATTCGCCTAAGTTCATATATTTTAACATTACGTCCAATAGAGGACCATAATTATTATTTATTTATTAGTAACTCGACTGAAGATGCGTTCGATTTTTTTCACATATTTTATTTCTGTTCCAAAAAAATTTACTATTCAATTACAGGATCATCACATAAAGCCTAACTTCCACGCTATTGCTATGTCTAACCGTGTGGGCGTCGGAAGGTCACTACCACATACAAAACAGTCGCCTGTGGTAGCCACGGCAGGTCGCAACAAAGCAATGAAACCATTAACTATAGTCATATATGTTGAATTATAACTTAAAATATGAATATTTTGAAATTATTGGTTATTGTTTTTCAAGTAAGATGGCGATTTTAAGTAGCCATTTAGCCGTCAGTCGTCGAGAGGCCGGCATCACAAGACTAAGTAATACTGACCGGAAAGAAATCTTAGTATTACAGCGATTCGTAGGTACCTCACTATACGTGCGATAGCTGTATACGTAGCATGTACGTACGTGTTCACCGCGCGACGACACCACTGAACAGACCACTACTGGTTAGAAGCAATTTACAACGACAACAAACGCATAAGAGAGTTTCAGTCGGTCACGCTACCTTGACTGCATTGTATCGTGACGTGCCGTCACGTCGGTCTACGGACTGCAACTTACGCGGACGTCATCCGCTTTTAACTTGTATGGGACTATTTCATTTATTTGGAATAAATGAATTGTGAATTAAAAATATCACCTATATTGAATTACTTCTTCATGCATCTTTTGTCGATTAACTCTTGTATTTTTTGTCTTTCCAGTAAACATTTCGAAATTATCATCATACAATATGTAAATATAATATTTTTTTGAATTATAATTTTGAGTGCAGTAATGAACAATAGAATTTAACATTGCTTTGGAACTCAATAGAGACTTGAAAAGAGAAAAAATATGAATGAACCTTATATGGCAAGATTTATATTTTAGTATATAAGAGACGACCTAAAGGCAAAAATGTTTGCAGGCGCGGCTGGCTACAAAACACGCTAAACCGGATGGCCAGTTTTTCCTCACAGCGGACCTTGTTCACGATTTCATGACAGACACCAAATTGAGTGATTTGCCAGGTATTATAAAATAACGCATCATAATGTAAAGTTTCATAAAATTAAGAGCTGTGGTCCCACCGACATATATGTACCTAAGTACTAGACGCGAAGATTCCTGTAAATTGTACGGTGCACGTAACGCAAACGAGAATGGCCGAACGCCTCCGAAGATAGTCGATTGCAATTTTGTGGGGATGATTCTCGTACCGCTTAACTTTTAGTCTCATGAGACAATTTCAATGAAACATATTTTGTTTCTTGTTTTGTAGTTTTGTATATGAAAGTTGGTATATCTCGTGTGATTCTCGAAAATTGGAATGTTTAATATGGACTTTGAGAATACAGAATTACGTTTTCGCTAGAAATATTGAATTTCATCGACAATGTCTCATGAGACATAAAGTTAAGTGGTTCGAGAATTATCGCCCTGCTTCCTTTGATCTTTCAAAATTTGTGTCTGAACTGCTACACTGACCAAAATAGCGAAAAGGGTAGGTGTACAGCAATTTAATAGATTGAAAAGAGATGAAATGAGTATTATCGTTATGGTTATCAACTAATCAATTTATGTGCTATCGTCAAATTTGTAATTGTCAAAACTTAAATTCGTAAAAACTAAACGAAATATTATGAAGTTACGTGTAATAAGTAATCCTATCCGCCTTTTTAGAGTTCCAGGTGTTGTTTATGCACATTTAAAAGCCCAGCACGACATTTTTTCAAATAGTTTTCCGAAATACAAAATAATTTAAATCGGCTGCACTGACAGACGGTCCACAAGCGACTATTTCAAAGTCGTTCAGATCACCGCGATCTGAACAACTTTCGTGCGGAGTTTCATACTGTGCTATGTACAGTCTAGTACCCTAGGTACATATAAGTCGGTGTGTGGCCCAGTGGCTAAGCTTCCCGCTTTACATAGATTCGAGGCTCGATTCCTCCATATGAATATTGACCAGAGTTTTTAATTTGGAAAAACTTAAGTCAAATATCACAAGTTCCGCTTGCATCGTCAGTTGTGACCGTGGTGCTTAACTAAGAACTCTTAATTCACACCGAATGAGGGGCTAATGGTATATAAACGTAATATCGAAGAAGTGCCGTACCCCAATAAGTTTAATGATGACAAACTAACCTAATATATTCGTACTTCAGGTGTGGGTCGTCAGACGAGCCAGCGGCTTGAAGCATTAGGTCATCAAACCTGCGGCTCTTTGCAAACGGTACCGCTGCCGACGTTGCAGCGGCTACTAGGACATAAGACGGGCGCACTACTGTACCACTACTGTCGAGGTCGCGACGACAATCCGCTTAATTTTCATATTGTAAGTTTGATGTTCCTCAAATTATTAAATTTAAAGTAAGCCGTAAACCGTGGGTGCAGCTTTTCCCACGGTTCCGCCAGCATGAACAAACGATTTGTACAATTTAGTTCCTATAACAACCTAATGGCAATATGTTGTGTGTCGGTGTGTACGCGTATATTTATTATATACGTGTTACCTACCTTGTAGAGTGACCATGAAATCCTGAACAGGCCCAAGTATATACAGCTTTTTATGATAGTATTAGGCTCAACTCACATGGGCGTTTTGCCGGCGCTTTTGTAGTGGCTCATTCGAGCGTTTTGGTTGTCGCCGGCACCGGCGTTTGCCCGTAGCCGGCGAGTGGCCGAACGCGGCCACCGACGTACGCTTGTTTCAGCCACACGCCAACTATAGCATTTTTCTTCAGTACCAAAATAGATTTTGATGAGGAAGCATTACTTTTGCTTTTGTCGCGTCAAAGGCAACGACGACGTGATAAATATTATACAAAAAATTGAGTTCAGAATTAATGTATATTGGGAAAAAAAATGTAAATATGGTTTTGGTGTAACGCTAATCTGAACTTTTTTATCTCTACTGAGAATTTAACAAAATTGTGTGAGTTGCTTCGCCGCGCGCGCGATCGTAAAAAAGTGTCGCCTGTAGCGGCGACAGCTTGTGGCCCGTATGAATTACTTCATAAGAATGTACAGCCGTCCACGTTTTAGTGGCCGTAAAAGCGCTTGCAAAACGCCCATGTGAGTTGAGCCTTAGGAAACAGTTTTACGGTTATTACTTAGTACTTTATGTATTCTTCACTTTTTATGAAAAAAGAAACACTCAAAAATGGCGACAGCTTGAGTTATGAAAATATTAACATTATACGGAAAAAAAACTGACTGTGACTATCAGAATGCACAGTCGAAAAATTGATATAAATGTACAGTCATTTTATTTTAAAAAATAGCAATGCATGGGTGCAGTGCATATCAGTGCTGACTTCCATATACACCTGACTTTCTTGCATCAGTATACATAGTTACAGCGGCTATAGGTTTCCATGGTAGCAGCATGCACCGCATACTCAAAGCAGAAATGCAAGTGTCATCGTTGGCCGCTTCGTTAACTTTCGATTTCTGGCGTGCCCTGTGTATCTTGTCTTTTTCAGTCACTGTATGTACTATGTTGATAGTTGCCTTTTGATAATATTCTGGATTTATAATGTTTGTGAGTTTTGACCGACAATATACAATTAAACACCGCTGGTCGCGCACTTCAATTCACGTAAATCAGTGGACCCTAGATATTCACGATAATATTATGTGTATTTTTTTTTACTATTTGACTGGTTTTTGATACTTGATGTCTAAATGATTTCAATTCATAAAAGTCAATATGAAACATTATAGATCCAGAGTATCAAAAGCTATCTATCGACATAGTACATACAGCGGCTTAAAAAGACAAGATACGCAGGGCACAACAGAAATCGAAAGTTAACGAAGCGGCCAACGATGACACGTACATTTCTACTTTGAGCTACCGGGGAACACGGGAAAAGATAATTTAGAGCTGAATGTTTCAGAAATGGAAGGCGCAAATAAAAACTGGTCTATAGAACCTTTATTTCACTTTCAAAAAACTTTCTAATGATAATTCCTCATGGCGGGATGTGAAGCAAAAATATTTCATCCCCAGTTCATTATAGGAAGAGAGAGGTACTCTTAACAAAAATAATAATATTTTTTTATAACTAGTAAAATGATAACTCTGTCTATTGTATATTGAATATATACATTTGAAACATTCACCTATGAAAGTGTGACATTCAGACATGATGAAAATATAAGTTCCATTTATACTTCTGGCTCTGAAATCCTAAAAAGAGGTTAAAGGTGATTTACTACACAAAAATCTTAATTAAAAGCTCAAAACAAATAATCTCATTCAATTCGCGTTTTCGAGGGCTATGTATCTTATCTGGAAAGCACCAAGCACCCCATTAGTTATGCTGCAACATTTGTTTGTCCATCTGCCAGAGCTTTCTTACTCCTATATTAAATGAAATACATACTTTCATACTAATACTTTTATAGGATCGCTCAACTCATTAATATTCACAAATGATTGATTGATTGATTGATTGATTGAAATTATCTAACTATATATTTTCAGATTCGGAAATCCGTGTCTGCCGAAGTAAACTATGGTATTAGATTCGAGAACCAAGAGCAATGCGACACATTTCTAAAGCAACTCTCAGCAGAAGTTCAGGACAGAATGCAACAGTTTAAAGTTAAAGCGAAAGGTATCACATTAAAATTGATGATTCGCGCCGAAAACGCCCCAGTCGAGACAGCAAAGTTTATGGGACATGGATTTTGTGACATCGTGAACAAATCTGTCACTCTAGCTACTTCTATTGATGATGTTGAAACTATCATCAAAGAAGTTCTTACATTGTATAAAAAGTTAAAAATCAACCCCAAAGATTTAAGAGGCATAGGCATACAAATGTCAAAACTCGAAGAAGTGAACAAACAAAAAGGCTTGCTAAGTAAATATGTTTGTTATAAACATAAAAACAAAAGCAATGAAACAAAATTGTCTACAAATAATCAGTTAATTAACGATAAAGAATCTAAAGAAGCAGTTGTTATAAAAGAAACAAATAACAGATTTGAAACCCCAGTTAATGCATCAGATAAAAAAAACTTGCTATCAAATAATCAGTTAATACATGTAGACAATAGTAATATGCCAAAGAAATTTATGAATATATCACCCTTAAAGTGTCGGTACGTAATTATTTTTAATGCTCTACTTATTGGAATACATATTGTATAGGTCTTATCCAAAACACAGTCTTGAATATTTCAAAACTGTGTTTTGGATAAAAATCAAACAAATTAAAATAAAACATTAATTTTTATCAGAGACGTTATTTCTCCTCACTGTGTGCTCCATACTTTAAAATATTACTAGTACTTTAACATTGATGCTTCCTAGGTGTTGGGTATTTACAGACGGTGTGCCATAAGTATGAAATCAAATCGAAAACTGTAGATATATGTACCTAGTCAAAAAACATGTTCTTTGAATCTGGAAGCGTGGCATATCGTATCTTCATCCATTTTTGCGTGACGTAATCCTCAACTATTAGGTCTTAACCTATGAAGTTGCCGTTTTGTATGAAATAAGTTAAAGTAATTTTTTTTCTAACATCTTTATTTCTGTTATTCAAAGTAATCACCCGTGCAATCGATGCATCTTTGCCATCGCAGTGGCAGTTTATTGATGCCTTTCTTGTAAAATTTCTAAAACTTTCTTGTCCAAATTTTGAAAAAATAGTCGGTAGGTGCAAGGTCTGGTGAATATGGCGGATGAGAGACTACTCTCAACCCCAACTCTAGCAGCTTGGACACTGTTTGTTGTGCAGTATGGGGTCACGCGTTGTCGTGAAGGAGCAGCGGGGACGACCGATTGACCAAAGCTGGTCGCAGATGTGCGAGCTTCTCCATCAATGTCTTCAGTTCTTCACAGTAGACATCTGCAGTAATGCTCATGCCATTTTATAAAAAGCTGTGATGAATCACACCGGCACTATACCACCAAACAGTGACCATCACCTTTTAGGGGTGATTTTCCGTTTAACACATTGCTTTGGTGCTGCACAAGGATCTAACCAACTTGCTGAGCGCTTTCGATTGCCGAACAAAATCCATTTTTCATCACAGGTAACAATCCGGTTCAAAATTCTTTCATTTTTGTGCCTTTTGAGCAACGCGAGACAGGTTTCGACGCGTACGTTGCGCTGGCGATCGTTAAGTTCGTGAAGTACCCATCTATCAAGCTTCTTTACTTTGCCAATTTGTCGCAAATGGTCCAATATTGTTTTGATGCTAACATCAAAAGCTGCTGCAAGTTCAGCAGTAGTTTGAGTATCATCAGCTTTCACAATCACCTTCTATTCATCATTGTTGACCAAAGTGTCCAGATGGCCACGAGGTTCATTATTCAAGTTATAATTTCCAGAACGGAAGCGGACAAACCAATAACGGGTTGTGCGTTCGTTTGTTAAGTTCTCTCCGTAAACGTTGTTGATGTTACGTACCGTTTGTGCCGCATTAGTGCCACGACATAACTCATATTCCATAATTACACTAATTTTTAAAGAGTCCACTATGACGAAAAATGTTCAAATGTAATGAAAACACAACGCTAATCAATAAACCAAAGACTGACTTTATAAAAAGAATATCATGTTTTTAAAACCAAATTAATTTGAATTTAGAATTCACAGCCAATCAAAATTTTATTTTTGTTTGAAATGGCCAGTACTGAAGAACGGGAACTTCATAGGTTAAGATCTAATGTTAGTTAGCGGGACGGTTATGCATAGTTTATGATAGACGATAAGAATTAGTAAACAAAATTTAGATCAGGTAAGCGTGTTGGCCACTCCATAACGGGTTAGCCGCGACCTATCCGCTTCTTATATACTACGCGATGGCATAATGTCGTCTCATCACTGTTGAAAAATGGCATAAGACGCCGTTCCTGTGCACCCACAATGTTTTCAAAAGTCCCAACGGAATATAGTCCAGTAAATCCGGTAGATCATGCTCGAAAAATTCTAAGAAAGCTTCACCTGTTAAACGACGTTGTAGAAAATATGAATGAAACATCCTGTTGTCAAATATTGTGGTCCATATATTCATTGACCACCTATGTGGAAAAGACGCTCTTCTCGGTCTGTCCACTTAAATCGATTGGATGGCTTTATTGTGATTATGATGAATAGAGGTATACTTTTTTCTCCACCTGAACCTATCATAAAAATTACCTATCATAAAAAGGATTCTAAGATACTCAAAAGTGACGCGTCGGTAGTTTACATTGGAACAGTGTACAAGCGCGTCTTATCCCTACCACTGTCGTTCAAATCCCTAAATCTGTGTCTGGAACTTAGTAATATCATCATCCTTTCTTTATTGTCCATCCAATAATTAATAGACGACCTCTTAGTTTAGTGGGTAGCGACCCTGCCTACGAAGCTTGGGGTCCCGAGTTTGAATCCCAGGTTGGGTCAGTATTTATATGATATATATATTGGTATTGGCACTGGGTCTTGGTTGTTATATGTTGTGGTGTCTTCGCTTGGTATCCAAAACACAAGCTAATGTTTAGTTTGGGGCCTAGACTTTGTTGTCATGTATACGTTATTATTATTATATATTAATAATTGAATGACCGACTACAGTCTATAATCGATCACTTTGACACATGATCACTTTAATGCTGTTTCAATAATGTGTTTCATTCATTTTTAGGTCCCCAATATTAGGAGCTATGAAATCGCCCGAAGGCAAGCGACGGCGAGGCCGTCCGTCGAAAAATCGGGGTATAAACGCGCCAAAAACGTCCACGTCTAACAATGTCATGGATAAATTTCTACAGGGTGTCCACACGCATCGAACAAATAATTATGCAGTAAGTCATAGCGTAATATAATATGCTTCATATATGTTTCATAATGTACAAATAAAATTGTTACCGTTTCTTATTTATACTTTTGCTGACTCATCTTTTTCTAACGTTGGCATCAGTACTGGTTCCGTATCTGTTATCTTGTTTATATGTATATGACCACTCTTGTATTGCATCTTGTCAGTAGCATTGTAGCAAAAGCCTGGTAGACTTTCGGCAGCCTCTATATTTTAGTTACTCACAACCCTAATGAAACTTTTACACAAAATGTCTGCTAAAT
This sequence comes from Luffia ferchaultella, assembly GCA_949709985.1. NCBI lineage: Eukaryota > Metazoa > Arthropoda > Insecta > Lepidoptera > Psychidae > Luffia > Luffia ferchaultella. Next base: position 10,598,712 of record OX453252.1, on the reverse strand, counting down.
ATATTTAGTCTCTGAAGCGTCAAGGAGTAACAAACAAACATCTTTTCATTTCAGTTATACAATATAGATCAAGAAATATTGTTAGCACTACCCGAAGATATTTTGCATGAAGTTTTAGAGCATTATGACAAACACGGAGGCACAGCTGAAACACTTAAATCAGAAGATCATGTGAATACAGATAATCCTGTAAGTGGAAATTTTCATGACAACATATCCTGGAAACAGAAAATAATCTTCTTTAAGACACTAAACAACACAACACACAACACAAAACACAAAAAATCTAAACTAGTAATGGGATTCCACACATATTACATGGATGCGGCATCATGAAAGTTGTACATGGTCCATTAATTTTTGGTTCTAGTAGTTTCGTTCATAGCCTTTCTTTATTTCTGTATGAATGAAATTTGGCCCATACCTAGCTGATAGTGTTGTATAATTATGGTTCCACACTGCATTGTTATCTTAAATTTTGTAATGCATAGTCATACAAGTGTCGTGATAGCCCAGAGCGTAACGAACCTGTCTCAAATTTATAAGGCCATGGTTCGAATCCGGGCGTGTACCAATGAGTTTTTCTGACTTAAGTACACAATATCACTGACACCGTGCTTCGGAGGGCACGTTAAGCAGTCGGTCCCGGACGCTGTCAATAGATGGCGGCCGTTACAGTTCCCAACCCGCAGTGGAGCAGCGTGGTGGACTTAAGCTCCAAGCCCCCCTCCTCACCCTGGGGGAGGCCTAAGCCCCTGCAGTGGGGTAAAAATGGGCTGATGATTTCATACAAGTTTTGTACTTTGCTGTTATAATTGTGGAGTTTAAATTTTTCTGACATATCCCATTCAAAATATTATGTACTCTCAATTTATCTAAGAACTATCATGTGAAATGTATTTACTAATTTATTTTTATTTATCAGCATAGAAAGGTTTTCAATTTAAATCATTGATTTAACAATTTAATAATAAGGATTTGTAGTTGCTAACCAAAAGTGAAATAAAAGCGTCCGCAACGAGCGTGGGCTGATATAGCCGCGGCGGCCCGCGGCCCGGCACCGTTGTGCGTGTCAGTGCAAGCCAATACTTATTACGGTTCGGACGTGTCGCACTGTTTACGGGAATGTGACGAGAATTAAATCGTGATAATGTTCAAATTAAATTAAAAATAATCGAATAGCCATCTGTAGGCATAAACTAATGTTAAATTATAATGTTTACTTACCGCAAATACGACATTCAGCCTTTTCAGCCATTTCAGCTCTTTTTTTCGTCTTTGACGAGTAGTTTCACAAATTTTTACGACACAAGTCGGCATACGCACGTTTACTCGGCGCTAAGCCATTACACCGACTAAAAGCCGGTTGGAAGACTTATTGCGTTTTGGATGACTTTCTGCGCAGACACTTTAGAACGCGGACAGCACATCCAGTTATATTATTGGTATATCAATGATTTAAATGCGTATTTTTTTCATAAATCGTAGACGCATTGACTGCATCGCCGCTGGTGTCGTCTACTTAAGCTTTGTGTGTGGATCCCCATTGCATTAAATCTGAATGTGTTCAAATTGTTTGCATCTGCAGCAGCCTCCTGAATCGATGAAACTTGGAAATGAAGTACCCTTACAAGAGGACAAGAAAAACTCTATAAACGACTTGTCTGTGGTTTCGTGGGAGAGCATGCGTAACATGGTCCGCAAGTGGGTCACGGAAACGCAACCTCAGCGACGGGATGCAGAGCTATTTGCAGACTATGCTCAGCGTATGGTCGTCGACAGGCGTCTGGATAAACTCAATATTTTAATGAAGTTTTTAAAACGGTATGATAATAAACGGTGCAAGAAATTAGACCGACAATACAGACTTTTACTACAGCCCAGTTCAAGCAAAGACGAAAATAAGAGTGGCTAATGTGGGGAGATAAAAAAGACCAATCGCATCTGTCTTCGTCATGGACACGACACGTACTGACTAATAGCATACTTATACATCACTATGTATACATCGGTTGTCGGGATAGCTAGATATGACCCCAATAATATATAAACAAAAACAAAGAAAAGCAATAAAAGAGACTATTAAAACTATGGAGTTATGTGACGATTCATTATGGAACCATGAGCAACTGTGATTTTGTATACATATAAATATATCTATGGTTAATACACAATAAATTGCTGCATGTCTTGCTGCATTCTCGGTAGAGGTCATTTGAGCCGTTGCATTGTTGATGATGAAATCTCACCAGGCGAACTTGTTTGTCGGTCTAAGCTCTTGTAATTACTTTGCTTGTAATATTAGGAGTTGAATTATAAGATTTATTTTTGATATAAAAAAAGTTGAATTATAAATTACTAAAAAAAAAAGTATTTATTTATTCGAAATAATTATCAATATTTTCTAATTATTTTTGTTATCTGATAGGGAGATTATGAATCCGTTTGCGATATAACTCTGGAATAAGCCTCAACAAACATACCAAAGGTGATTACAAAGTTGTCCAAATTGTAGAAAAAAGGTAGTCGTAGGATCCGGTACAGCCTAATCGGAGAATGTGGCGGGTTAAAGAACAACCCCTATTCATGTTTTAGAGCAGATGCGATTGTGGAACCAGTAACAGGCTTTTATTAAAAAAATGTTCCAAATTGAAATGTACTCCATTATAGCATAATACTCGTACATCCGAAATACAAGGCTAGTAGTAGACTGGCAGATAGCAACTTTTTTTTTTTAAATTAGGACTATTATAAGTTTTCAACACCCAACTGTATATGAGCTCTTGCATACAGCTGTGTAACCGACCAAATTTGAAATTTCATTGAAAATTTATGATTTTGAATGATGGGTAAACACATGCGAAGTGGTTTTAATTATTTTCAAAGATCCTATATACGAGTGGTGTACCTATAATAGTTTATGAAAAAAACAGTTGAAGCAGCATATTACCTCCACTTCATAAAGGTTGTCTCGCATAAAAATATTTTGTAGATTAATAAAATTTCCTTACATAATTATTATTGATCAACAATTACCTCATCTAAATGTAGTACCGGTCGATGAAATCCGTCCAATCTAGCCAGTCCCAAGTATCACATTATAGAGATAACATGGGCACAGCTCCTTATAGTACGTCTACCATTAAGACATGTACAATAGTAATGTGTTAATTATCGCATCTCGGCCTACTAGATCGCGTTCATTTAAAACATAAGTGTAATATGTTCTTTTTTTGAACCGCAAATGTGGGGGAGGGGCAGGAGAGAGGGGTAAATCTTGCTAACTACTTGTGTGCATTGCGGTAAAAACATAAACAGTAGAAACAAAAGTATTTCTTTTACAGATTATGATCCTAAGAATTTTATGCTTTCTTAGTTTAAAAAATGCATCAAAACACTATGTTCGCGTTAGATATTGACTTGGCCGTCATAATATAAAATACACTGTACCCTGAAACCTTTCATTTGGTAGCATATGCAAGGTTGTTGAGGGATTGAACCAAAATTACTCAATGTGCTTTTGATAAAATAGAGGACGAAAATTTTTGTGGTAATTCCATCATTTCTGAGATAAAAAAAACTATGAAAATTCGTTTTTATCCTTTTGATTGCCGATTAAAAAAAATGACATGTTGCAGAGTTTTTGTAAAGTATTGATTTTATATACATTATCTTATATGCACATTGTATCTTTAAAGTATTGTATTATACTGAAAATCATTATATACTCGTTGTATACCATTACCATGAATAGACTACTGTGATTTGATCAAAAGCAACGAGTAGAACGGACCTCTAAAAACGGAATATACAAAATACAAAGCTTGTAGATACGCACCGCGACCGATGACATGGTCAAAATATAGCCAAACATGAATATATTTTGGTGTTTAGATTTAAAATAAAATTTTCACTGTTTTGATTTACTTTAATTTTATCATCTTATTGTTGAACTGCTAAAGGAACGAAACGGAAGTTTTGTGTAAAATACTGTATTTACCAAAAGTAAAGGACATAGAAAAGAAAATTTCTTTCTGATATGACAGTGAAGCCATATTTTTATACTTTCAGGAAAATAGAGGAGATGGGCTGCAGCAAATGGAAAGTCATGTATGATCACATTGAAGAAGCTGTCCAAAGTACTATGCTTACTGTATACGGGAAGAAACTATTAATTTGACAAAAAAGTATCAAAAGTTCAAAAGGTATAATTTTGGCTTCTAACTTCGAAGATCATTGTTAACAGAGACTAATAACGCACCTTGTATACGAAAGAAGTGCTCTCGTGATAGTGCAAGATGTATATATAAATAAATGTAGTTAATTTACGTGATACTAATTCGAAATTAGAACCTTGATGTGATACCTAAATAAAAGATGTTAATTAAGGGTGCGTTCCATTCGCATCAAAAAACAGTTGCAAATGCCACTTTTGCCAGTTTTTTGCATTTCTGACACAAAAATTTCGCCAAAAACGTTCACGTCTGGCGATTTAGCTGCCAGTGTCAGGCGTTTCCTACGCATCGTTTTCGGCGTTTGTAACTGCCACTTTAGACCCACCTCGGTAAGTGGGTTGTTCGTGTTAATTTCGGGTTTTGACATTTCGACGTCACAAAATGGCGGAGTTTGATATTGGGTAAAAACAAACATTTCAAACAAAGAAATTATTCGGTTTTTGTGTCGAAAAAATGACCATGTATCAAAGGTACCTAATCTATAATGAAGAGTAAAAAATACTCAGCTGTGTTAAGTGCACCGACATATATGTACCTGTTAAGTGTATTGCTTTTACCTATCCTAATATATACCACAAACGTACGCACTGACTATATCGGTGCTGAATGTTTTAGGTTATCTTTTAAACAACACCCTTTGACATTTTTAATTATAATTCACTTTAGAAAACTACAAATTATATTTAATAGGAAGATCATGTGTGTCTCATTTCATTATGTGTGTCACTTGTGTCAAAGCATAAAAAGTTATGTTTACTACAGAGTTTTGACCTGTTGCAATGAGTTTTATTCTAATTCTATTGAGATCTAAAGACATCCAGCCATAATCAATTTCCATTCATCCCTCACAGTAAATTGGTGGAAAAAAATCCATTCTTACCCATCAGAGGGGATACAATGCTAGGGACTAGTGGAACAGGACGTGTTTGCTACCAAATTGATTATTACAACTGATTCACTCTCGTTTTGTTCAGGTTTTGTGTCATGAATTTGGATGGAGTCAAAAGCATTCAGAGGAGGATAAACCAAGAAGAAGTTGCTATAAAACTCTTTGAGTAAACTACACAGTAGAAGGTATCTCCTATTGGGCCATGGCTGCACACCTCTAGTGTTTTAGTATCTACCTAATTTACTAATAATGTAGTAAATATATATTTAGTACCTAATTATTACTGATACTAATTAATTTTTGTGCAATACTTAAGAGCAAGTATATGTGTACTTGTAACCAGTGATAATATTTCGTAGTATTTGATTATTTGTTTCTATCTGTATGATGACTGGGTGAGAATAAAAATTTAAATCATGAGTTGCCTTTTTCATTATGTGCTTAAAAGTGTAAATAATAAAACAGCCACCATTTGTGTGATCTCTTGTGTTACATACATCTATATAAATATTGAAATAAACACCTCTGACTAAGCTCAGGTTATTTGCATACTATTAAAACATGAACAATTATTTTTTTAAATTGTCTATTAATCTCTGAAATCATCCGATTTCAACGAAACTTTATAGACATAAAGAAAATGTCGTCAGGAAAGTAATTATGTTTTATATTCTCTGTCTGCCTGACTGGGTTAATCTCAGAAACACCAATTTAAATGGACCTTTACAGACAGAGAGGCTGTGAAGAGATAGGTGGCAGTGGGGTCAAGGTAAGAATCAATATGAGAAACTTTTTTGAGATAAGATTCCTATGAAAAACGAATAGGTTCGGAATTGGTGTCTGTATTAAACCTGGAATTTATTAATTTTGTGAGGAAGTCAGGCTTTCGATCAGAAAACTATTTCTGCACGAGCGAAGCAAAGGGCAAAAGATATATAACAATAGGTTTATTATAGAACACGATACAATAGATGGGTCACACTTAAAGTCTAAAAAATTAAAAACAATCTAGTAATTTTTATTATTTTTCATAATATTCTCTGTTGACATCAGTTCATTGATACATTCGATAAAATCATGAGAGAAATATGTTTTGAACTGTGGTGGAACTGATCTTAAATCGACATGCCAAATCAAAATATTGTAGAGTGAGTCTAAGCTTCATTAAAACACATAATAAATTGATCTTCAATTTTGATTATTTTCATTTTCCATCTCTTGAAATAATTTAATTCAAATCTACTTATGAGATCCACTAAAACTAGGAAATGAGCAGCTGTAGACTGGGTAGACTGTAGGCAATCCTGCCTGTATTGCTGTATAGGCACCACAGAACAATACCTAGGCACTGAAAGACAGTTGGTGTTCAGTGTTCACCTTTGACAATATCATCCTTCAATTTCTGATTTTTTTAAGAAATAATCTTCTGTAGTTGTCACCATATCACTGGTTTCACTTGTTCGACATACCTACAGTTGACACCAATAGATGAATCCTCAACCAAATTTGTTTCCAGGGCAGGTTGACCTACGACACCGCTTGTTTTCATTTTTATTGTTCTGTAAATTAAAATGTGAAAATGTATAAATAACAAAGGAATCCTGTACAAGACTGGGGATCTGTACTAGGTGCATGTATATGTTCCGAGTTGATTCCTGGTTCTTGTGACCAAGACAAAAAAATGAGATTTTTTTACTCTTGATAAGTTGGTAGGTATAATAGTACAGATCGCGCGGCGAGAGTTTGGCTTTGACCGTTATTGCGCAGAAATTTGAAAATTGGGTATCAACCATAGACATGTATCAACGGGCAATTAGAGGGGTGCGGGGCGGGTGTGTAGGCGCACGCGGTGCTCTGATTGGCGCTCCAGTCGTTCCCTGCCTCTCGCATGCCCCGCGCACTCCTGTTGTACAATCACATTCACAAGTGAATTGCTATTTTCGTTAATTGTTTATTGTTGTCGATTGTTATTATTTGTTGAGTTATAGTAGGCATGGGCTACTATTAAACAATATGTAGCTAGCAAAAATGTTTAATGGAATTTACAAGAATGTACCAAACTTATCAAAGAAAAAGTATCCTTAATGGGTGCCCAGGAATGGGAAAAAATATGTAAAAAGGTAAAAGATATAGAAGAAGAGTACGCCAAGAGTGACCATGTAGTTGATTTACTTACCGAGCAATTTATAATTCGCGTCGATGATAGTTCCGAAGACGATGATTCTGATGATGGTTATGAAGATGATGATGATTTTATTAAAAAACAATTATTTAGAATTTTCATCGCTGTCTCTGTAAACTTTAAAAGGAAATAAACATTTTATATAAGTAAAATAACTATCAATAGTTTTAATAAATGAAGAAGTTTATCTATTTCGTATTATTTTCTAGCATTATTACAGTACATGAATTTTGACCCACTCAAATATCCAACCTGGTACATAAAAAAGGAAAAGTATTGTGTGCGTGACAGTACCCATGCGCAGTAATCCCCTCCACCCCTAAGGTCAAAGCCAAACTCTCGCCGCGCGATCTGTAATAGGTTATTATTATTCGCCGGAAATCTAAAAAACCTAAAAGTTTCTTTTTTTGAGACATGGTTGCAACCAGCTACAAAACAATACGGCATAATATAGGTTTAACACCAAAAACACCGAATAATTTAAAGTAAAAACTCAATACCTATCATCATACTTACATTTCCGTCTTTGTTTTTACCGAAACGTCAAAATACGCCACCATAACTTCCACAATCCTTGTTCTGGACACTATTTACGTGTTAGTGGTTTTGGTAGCGAATTAATCGTTTGTAACAAATTAGAGCGTAAGAAACAAACTATTGTAGGGTTTGTGGCGGTGGCATTCGTAGCTGTTATTGAATGCGAATGGAACATGGCCTTATTTAACTCATCAAGGTTCCAAGTTCGAATTAGTATCACGTGCTACTTAAACGGAAAAGCTACTACTTGTCTTTATTGTTACCTATGTTTTTCTGTATCTACGTAACTTACCCATATTGATGGAGTAGTGAAAAAAATATATAATTCGCCATTTTGTGGTGGCGGCCATCTTGAATTTGAAATTTGTCATAGTATATAGTATTCTACTAGTCCAGTCTTTTCATTTGATACCCATATTGATAGAGTAGTGAAAAAAATATTGTAATTCGCCATTTTGTGGTGGCGGCCATCTTGGATTTGAAATTTGTCAAAGTGTATAGTATTCTACTAGTCAAGCCCTTACATTTGATACCCATATTGCTGGAGTAGTGAAAAAATATATCCGCAATTTTGTTGTGGCGGCCATTTTGGACTGATTTTCATCAAACATAGCTAAGAACATTCCCGACTGATTCACCTTTCATATACAAAAATCCGCATCCAAATCGATTTATCTGTTTGGGAGCTACGATGCCACGGACAGATAGACAAGTCAGACATATAACACCCCTCTTTTTGCGTCGGGGGTTAAAAACTGGTACATCACAACGCAACGATTAGCGTTCAGGCGATCACAAAACGGCCAATTTGTTCTTCGGGTGTTAAAACAAGGCTTCCAGAACAGAGCTCTACACATCAATACTGACTATAATAAACTAAAATTATTAGTTTATTATAGTCAGTAACTAATAAAGATATCGCCACCATTTTCTTGTTGCCATGATCAGGATCCACACACAACCAGTATATTTAAGTTTTTTTTTATTTGACGAGTTCATGAAAAATTTTATAACAATTTTATTTTAAATTTTTTTTCTTACATATCTCAATAATTGTTTGGTTTCAGACAGTGAATTATAAGGGTTAATTGGTTGCTTGTTACCTTTACTGCACTCTTAATCTGAATGCATCATATACCAACAAGTAATCTTGTATATCTCCTAAATATCTACTTGGAAAAAGAAAACAATAAACTTTTACGATTTTTATTTGCACTGTACAAATGTTAAATTTAATTATTAATATAGTGTAGTTCAAGGAGAAACATCATAATGTAATGATTGAACAATAGGAAAACTTTACAAGTCACAGGTACTTCATTGTTTAAGATAAATTATAAATACCCTTTGACTATTCAAGAAATACATATATATACATATATATATAAGGCAATATCAACAAAAAAATGTTACACATCAACCACACATTTGATCGAGTATATACTACTGAGCATCATCGTCGTTCACGACTTCATCATACTCGTACAAGATTGGCTACAGCACCCCGATATTGTCCGACAGTTACTGCACGTGCACAGGGCGTCCTGTATGTGTTACACATCTCAAGACAATTACCACCACTCACTATGCGCACCGTTTACAAAAATAAATATTACATAGACGCGCCTAAACTATTGCTACAATTTCTCAAGTTTATCTTGGCATATGTTCACTGGTCACCTAGAACAAATGACAATATATTAATTACATGTTCATAAGCATTTTGTACTTAAAAAGTTTTAGAGAGAAAGAAAGAAAGAATAATTTTACATGGTTTTATCAGTAGAACTTCGCTTGTAGGTTTGAATAATTATATTGTACATGACGTCTTACATTGCGTTTTTAATATGGCAACTAGGAAAAACCCGTATTTACGAAGTAAGAACGAAAGAGGCTAGATCATTAATTCATAGTAAATTGGATTATCGATTTTAAGATATATTCTATTAAAATTGATATTTTAAATTATCTATATATTTTTGAGGTGCAGTATTAAGATTGTAAAATTGCACATCTTACGTTCATAAATTTGAAAGTCAGCATCACAAAAATTTGGTCTCTGTTTTGTGGCAGTCACTGGTTAAGTCGTTGAAGATCGACTGTGTATTAATTGCAAACATACGATCTATGCCAGCTTAGCTTAGTGGGTAGCGACCCTGCCTACAAAGCTGGAGGTCCCGGGTTCGAATCCCAGTTCGGGTCAGTATTTATATGATGAATATTGAAACTGGTACCGGGTCTTGGTTGTTATATGTATGTGGTGTCTTCGCTTGGTATCGAAAACACAAGCTAATGCTTAATTTGGGGTCTAGACATTGTTGTGATGTATACATTATTATTATTATCCTTAGACTTTATGCTTTAAACAAAATCTTATCGTTTTAATGTCTATGAGATGTGTTAGAAGCCGCTCTAGAAACCTTTAGTTTTGAGCTTTTCGGTCTCATAAGTTTCAATCCTTTTTGTGGCCAACGACTCATCTAATGATAAAAATTCCAATGTTCGTTTATGCATAAATAAGCAGAGAACTTATAAATATACCTTAGAAAACATATAAACGCATAAAGGGACTTTCTACCCCATTATCTTTATATTTGCAAATTAATTGTAGTTAACATTAACAATATAGTGAATAGATATCCATACAGAAATCAAGCTACCTAGCAACGGCCCGCTGTAGGTAACACTCACACACATAGGGCGGCGATCTGTGCGTGACCTCTCACCGACGAGTTCACAACTCCGGCCGGGGTAAAAACTGGTTTGAACCTGTTCAGTCGGCGTATAAACGCCAGAGCTGCGCACGGGCTGCGACTGCGGCGCATGCATTCAACGCGATTCATAAAGATTTTTCGAGTGATTTGGTTGACGAATTATGAATTATTAAAAAACCAACAAAAAACTTGTTTAGGATTAATCATTTATAACTAATTTTATTATAGGATGTGTTAGACTTTAGATCTTAGAAAAGTTGATGTCAATCAGAAACTTGGTGGAGATTCATTAAGTTTGGTTAATGAAACTGTGTTCTTGGGCATTACCTACTATCGATGCAAATTTACAATGGGGTCCTCATGAGGGTGGCTGATAAACTGAGCTTTGCTGTTTTTGCAATTAGGCAAATAAGAAAACTAAAAGATGTGCCTACAGCGAGGCTGGTTTAATTTAAGCTACTTTCATAGCATAACGTCGTATGGCATTTTACTATGGGGAAAGGCCGCTGACATTCAAACAATATTTGTTCTGCAGAAAAGGGCTATTCGAGCTATATATAAATTAAAATCTAGAGATAGTGTAAAGGCTCACTTTAGAGAAAGTAGCATTTTGACAGTCCCTTGTCAGTATATTTATGAAAATATAATTTATGTACATAAAAACTTAAATGCTTTCTCTAAGGTGGGTGATGGTCACAACTTAAATACAAGACATAAGCATATGTTATCAATTCCAAGGTTCAGGCTCTCAAAGGTTAATAATTCTTTCATGGCAAATTGTATCCGTTTTTATAAAAAAAATTCCTAAAGGAATGTTAGACTTGAATTCTTTGAACTCTTAATCAATTTATAAAGCAAGTTAAAGCCCAACTCATGAAAAAAGCTTACTATTGTAATAGTTGTAAGCACTTTAAATTTAAAAAAAAAGCATATATTGAAACAAAATATACAGGAAGCAGTTTCTTGCCGGTTCTTCTCCTTCTAGTTTTTGAACTGGTACCTAATAAATTCATTTTGACTTTCAATAAGTGTGTGTAAACATCTTATATTGAATAAAAACTTTTTGAATTTGAAAAACGTAAAAAACTCCTAGCCAAGCAGTGACACAGAATCCATTTCAATTCTACACTCTCTATGGAAGCGTAAATATGTCGTCATATCTGGACTTGTCAATCACCATTTCGAAAAATTAGCATTTTAAAGCTTAATATTTTGTGAACAGATCCCTGAATAGAAAAAATGGTTTTCACACACCTCCAACATTTATGAAAGACCTATCCAGTGCACCCCATACAATGGGATAGACGAGAAAAAAACCTATAAGAGCTAATTAATGCCTAGTCGATCCACTACTATTAGCGTCCTCTACAATATAACATAGGTTCCTACCGGGGGCAGTTTCACTATGAAAGTACGGCTAGCCCCTTCATTGCTTTCAGACCTATAGACAACACAAACATATAGATAACAAATCGCATGGGCCATACGCACGTGTGCCCCCCCCCCCCCCTCATTCTATGACTCAAATGTGATAAGTTTGTGTGAACTAAAAATAGACGGCTAGCATTAATAAACTAATTTAAAGCCCGATGCATAACATGGCAGATTAAACAATAACGACATAACCAGCACAAACTTGCACCACCCATACACTTCGTCACGTAAAAATACCTTTGGACGTGTTGACGACACAACCAACACAAATTTTTCAAAGATAAACTTACTGTGGCTGAGCAGAAGTGAGACATGTAGTTAGCTTGTGCCGGCGGCGAGCCGGCAAAAGCACTCGGGTGGGGATGTACGTGCGGCGGCGGGGGTGGGGGGTGCGTAGCGAGCGGCGACACGGGCGGAGCACCTCCCACCGCCCCGCCGGGGCTGCCAGTCGTCGAAAGTCGCGAAAAAGCCGCCAGTGCATCAGGGAAGTTGGGCGGCGTTGCTGGCGTGTTGCATGGCGTCATCAATTGCTGGAACGTGGCAAGCGTATACACTATTGATACTAAAAAAATCAGCTCTTATTTACTAGCAAGAATCGGCCATTGTACAATGCAGTTATTGTATGTTGACTGACCCGCTTTTTATGTGGTTGACGCCTATGATGCGACCATTTGATGTTTTAGAAACTGTTTACTAAACTAGAAAAGCCTTACTACTGGAAATGTTGGTATTAAATAATACAAATAGTGAGACATTTTCCGACAAACCGTTTACAGCGTTTCCCACCATTTGTATAATTTTCTGTCATTTCCTACCATTTCTACCGATTCCTACAAATTCACATCCATTTTATACTATTTCCTACCACTTTATACCATCGACCATTCTACTATAATCTACTTTTCATAAAACTCCATATTATTTTCTATCATTGTATATTATTTCACACTAATGCATACAAATTCAAACCATTTACAACATTTTCCTATTTTGTACCACTTCACGCTACTATGTATGTACCTATCAGAATCATGGATTTGAAACGATGTAACTGTGCTAAATTGATTTTAAAATTAGAACGCTCATCCATGATTTTCAACCCAACAAACTTATGAAAGACATAACTAGGTTAATACCCTTATTATTAATTTATGAAAATGGCTATTCATTATAATAAAGATGATGGGATAAAAAAATGCCTTTATTGGATCTGTTTGGATACATGTCGTCCTACTAAGTTAAGTAATAATAGCATAATTTTCATGGCATAAACAATTTTGCTATTGAGTTTTTACATACTATCCTAATAGTTAGTGAGCTGGTGGCAGTAATTTTTATATGATAACATAGATTGACAGATGTTGCTAATAGTAAATAACAGAGGGAAATTATTAACGTAAGCGGTTTCTGCCTAATTTATTATTGCGACATGGCTTCAAATAGGGGCTTGTGGTTTAAAAAAGTAAGTGGCATACATAATATTTTTGCATCTGTCGATTATTTCAATAAAACAGTCTTTACTCTTAATATGGGTAAAATTGGCTCAACATGGCTTTTTAAAGAACAACTGGTGTGCATTCACAAAATTTTTGAGTAAAACTCGGTTTTGGCACTAAAAATTAAGATCTGAGGAGTTCCTAAATAAAAAAGTAGATTTCCCATGTTTGGAAGTGGGGGCGGTAACATTTTGAAAACCCAAGTTTTATGAACTATGTCACATGGGGTATCATTTTCAGTGTATTTTTGATGCTAAATATGTCATTATTCGTGCAAGACGATAAGATTATTTGCTACCAAGTTATGACATGTTTAATAAATATTGTTATAAACTTTATGTTCTTAATATTGTCTAACAATGATTGAAAAGTGAAACAATGTTTGATGATGAAAAGGAACATATTAAAATTACAATCCTGTCCCCTATACTTTTGCAAGTGCTAGTCAACATTCATTTAGGGTTTGCCACCAAGCCCAACAATGGCTTGGAATTTTTTTTTTTTTTTTAATTTAAATACTGGATATAGATATGCCAAGACAGAATTTTGCATCATATTCGGAATGCTCTACCTTTGTGCTCCTGTTAAAATAATGAAGCTGATATCTTGTTCCTGTAAAGGTGATTGTTCATCAGTGCAGATGCAAAAGCGGAATATCTTGTTCTCCATTGTGCAAAATTTGTCCAAGTTATGACGCTAACTGATTTTCACAAATTTGATAACCTAGATCATCAGGATTCATCATTGAAGAAAACGTAGATGACGTTAACTACGATTCTGTCTGATAAAATATAAAGAATATATTTTTGAACGCTAAATAAGTAAAATATTTTTTTGTTCTCTCGTATTGTGTAATTATCGGCTTCGAGTGATCATATCCCTTTCGACTGGGTGCATCAGAATGGCGAAACATAGGAAAAATCAAATCTTTCCCCTTTATTAAATTAGTTCAAATGAAAACCATAAAAATAAGAAAGCAAACAATTTTAATGCTTATTTTTCCAAAGCAGACTTTTTTTAGTATGTTAATATTGAATTAAATCATAGCTGTTTGTAAAGAAATCACTAAGCTTTAAAATAATACAAAATGGAAATTATATTTAATATTTACTATACAGCAGTTAAATTAAAAAGTGATCATTGTTGGGCCATGCATGTGCAAAGATGCCACATTCTGACTGCATAAATTTGAGCAAAAAATATACGCCGCTCCATGTTTCAACATATTCACTGTGTAACACAATTTAGTGTGAAGCACATGTAAAATTTGTACTGGAAAAGCAAATAAAGATTCTGAACTTACATTTCATGCATAAATAAACAAAATGTTTTAAACAAACAATAATAATGACATATGGTCTATCTAATCTCTGAAACTATCATTTTGCTCTAGTTCTCGATCGTTTCGAACTATATGACACTCCATCTTGATGAACATACTTTCTTTATAAGTATCGTATTAAGCTATATTATAGATAAAAAAATTACAGGGAGCAAATAAGAATAACAATAATAATGATGATAATAATAATGGTAACTATAATTATAATGAAAATGTTAATAGCAGTCTGAATATTTCATTTTAAAATAATAAATTAGAAAATAAAAAATATTTGTTTTTGGAATTTTTTCAGAAATGTCAATTGTCTGCTTCCTTTCTTATATTTTTCTAGCATCTCGATAGAAGACCGAAATATTTTATTTTTTTATTATTATATTTATTATTACTAAAAAAGTCACAATTTAGATGTCTGTTTTTTGTAAATTTGTAATTTGAATAGCACCTTTTGTAATATATAGTTTTAGATTGCAAACACGATAATATAATTTTACTTAGACAGTTTTTGTATTTAAATTTACAAATGCAATTTTAAAATTCATCATCCCAAAAAATCAGGGCTGCCTAAGTTCACCTTGGATTTTGTCTAATCAACATAGATGTAATCTACATTACACATTATTATCAACGACAAAAGAATCATATACCTAAATTGCCATCCGACATCCGACCTACCGCGCAGATAGTGCCGGGTTGGGAAGACAACACAGAAGGTGCAGTCTAACCGACTAAACGAAAACCTCAACCTATACTCCGAAGAGCGTGTAGGATTGGACATGAACGACGACCGAACGCATTGAGGATGCTTCGGTGCGTTGCTGCCTTTGACGGGCGCTACCTTAGGGGAGCCGCCTTGTTCGGCGTATATTGCTTTCACTTCCCTATCTTTCTATTATCTCTTCGGACTTAAGGCTTTCCTTGATTTTCTGCACTTATATTAAATTTCTCTTTTTTTATGTTCATAGGACTTTTTAATAATGAACAATAACCTATATTCAACATTGGGTATTAACCTACCTTTACAATATAATACAAAATAGGTACTTTACAAGCAAACTTTTACTTTCAATATATGACCTAGTAGTAAGTATATTTGATATTTTTTTAAGTAATTATACAGCATTACCTGTCTAAAGTGTGGTGCCGCAATGCCATTAGCTCCAGAAGGGATGGCTACTTCTTGAAAAAATATTGAAAGTGCAGTCTGTAAATAAAAAAAAATAACATTTTCATTTAAATTTTCACTCAATGCTTCATCTGTACATTTAAAATTATCTTAAAATTAATTTTTCTATTTGTACTGTTAAGCTAAAACATAAATTCGTCACTATTTTTTCTGTCAGCATTAATACTGACTCACATTCTTTTAAAAATAAAAAATCATTAGGCAATGAAGAAACTTGTATTATTTCACACCTTTTTAAACGACTTCAAAAAAGAAGGAGGTTACTCAATTCGACCGTATATGTTTTTTTTTTATGTGTTCAAGGATAACTTCGTTGTTTATGAGCCGAATTGGATGATTTTCTTTTTTGTGGAAGGGAGATATCTCCGGAGAGGTACCATGATAAGGAAATCAGGATCTGATGATGGCATCCCAGAGAGATCCAGGGCAACTTTCGAAAATCGTATTTTAAAGTATCGCATTTTAAGTATTTTGATAAAGTACTACTACTAGTACTATTTAATGAAGGTCGGGATTCGATCTGATGATGGAACTGAAAGACAGTCGAGGGAACTCCTCAACGATTTACAGCAATTACCTGGTGTTTGGACTTGATTTTCTATTGATGAGATCTTTGCACCCATATGGATTATAAGTGCCATTACAGGTCTGATGATGGAGGCCATACACAATCGAGGGAACTCCTCAATGAATTACAGCAATTACCTGGTGTTTGGACTTAATTCATTTCTATTGATGAGAACTTTGCACTCATATGGATTATAAGTGCCATTACAGGTCTGATGATGAAGACCATAAACAATCGAGGGAATTCCTCAACGAT
The DNA here is from genome assembly GCA_949709985.1 of Luffia ferchaultella. NCBI lineage: Eukaryota > Metazoa > Arthropoda > Insecta > Lepidoptera > Psychidae > Luffia > Luffia ferchaultella. The sequence goes on along the minus strand of OX453252.1, from coordinate 10,581,877 downwards.
TTACAGCAGTTACCTTTTATTGGGCTTACTTCATACGGTTCATATGCCAAAATGTTCAGTTTGCATAAAAATAATAATTAAGATTGAAGTTTTACATAGGAATACCACTACCTACTAGGCATGCTGATGCGTCAATTTGACACTGAATTTACGTTGCGTAATCGCGGTGCTGTCTCATTTGAGTAGCGCGTTTAGAAGCCCCATTTATACTAAATACAAATAAGTTACAGATGCGTTCAACTAAAAATTGAAAAATAAAATCATTAAAAAAAAATACCTTACAAAATTCAGTTGATTTCGTCTAACGTCGAATTGAAAAGTTTTTTAGTGATATTTTTTTAAGTTCATCATATCCTTTAAAACCAATCGAACTAGACTTGTCTACAGGACTGCGGGGGGCACATTAGAAACAAATTCGTTTGATGTATGTGCCCGACGGCTCAGTAGAAATTGTCGAAGTTGTGTCGAGCACGCGGTCACATGGTGTCCCCCATGGACTTAACGAAACCACATCATGTCGACCATAAGATGTCCCCCACTGCCTCAACAGAAAGATAGGAAAATGTATCTGGCATTTAACGTGTCACAAATATGCCCGTTATGTCCTTCGTCAAGGTGTAATCTATCTCTGTACCAAATTACATCAAAATCGGTTCAGCAGTTTAGGCATGAAAGCGTAACAGATAGTTACATTTGCATTTACATTACATATATAGTAGGCATTTTCCTTCCAAGTGCATTGCTCAAATGAGAGAAGAAAACAAGTGACAAAAAAGCAATCGTTTAAAAAGTAATAAGGAAGAAATTAAATATTTTGCGGGTCATGTGCTTGCTTGCATGCATGCATTGATACAGTCGTAACAATCGGGGCAGTAGCAAAAACTGACAGCTCTATACAAATGCATACAATTTTTGTTACTGCTCCTACTCCACTGTGTGTGTCGTCACGGCCACCACGATGAAAGTCAAAACACAGATGATGGAAGTCTGCATCAAAACGAGTCATATAAGCTCAAACACGAGATAGCTACTATTCACCATTGATGAATTTCCTCGACTGCCTGCCATTCCATCATGAGATCAGCTTTAGGTCACTATAATATTTTATTTTTTATGGAACTACACCTATATATGCCAAGTTTTATTCAAATTAATTAATATGAAGTGGGTGAAATGCAAATAAACGAGATTCATTCACTAATTTTCTATCCTTACAGTTGGAATAATTTACATGGAACCAACTTTGCGATATAACCTATGTAATGAGAAAAGAATCAAATTGGTTTACAATTGGCCAAGATCTTGAGTAACATACCCACAAAAAAAAACAAGCAAATTAAGAACCTTCTTTTTTTGAAGTTTGTTAAATTTAAGGAAATGGGAACTCAGTAAGAACAAAGATTTTGCACTACAGGATGAAACTTCAACAACTGTCTAAAAAATTCTAGATGTTAGGTATCACCAATAGACCTCATTACATAAAAAATAAATATAGGTTACATATTCATAATAAATTATTTTGTCTACAGTGTAATTTTATAACGTTTGGTTGCCTTATTTTTTACGACGCGCCCCAGACCAAGAGACCAAAGCGGGTCAAAGCATGCAGCGGCCGTGAACAGTGACTAGAGTTTTTTCAGGAAAGGTTTGTATAGTCATATCTTAATATTTTACTATTGAACGATAAAAGAAAACAAGACGGCCATCGGTTTTTTACCAAAGATTATTAAAATTTGGATGGTTGTTAAACTTTCACCTTGTATAATGGATCTGTGCAAATTGCTCTACAAAATTGACCAGCCTTCCTACCGCCTACATTTAGCACCCTGCAATTACTTCCGTTTTAGATTTAACAGAGATTTGAGAAGACAACTATTTTTAAAAGATGATTAGATGATGGCAGAAGTAAATGAATATTCAACAAAAAAACTAAGGAATATTTTTTAATGGTTTACTGTATAAGAAACGTGCCCGAGAAGAAAATGCACTTGCTTTTTCGAGAACTACACTAAAAATTTAAAAAAAGAGTGCATACTTAATTTTTCTTTCATAGTTAACTAGATACATTACAGCTTCTCCTCATAATACCTATGTAACATAAAACATGCATTCAGATCGGTTTAGCAGTCTTAAAAAAAGATCCACTGCAGTGTCCTCTGGTGGTTTATAACCGGAAGATTCACCTATTAACCTGCTCTTAAGTGATACATACATAACCGCACCAAAATGTGGAGTTGGAATTTTTCTTATTTAATACAAACAGAATTTAAATTCTATATTCTACTAAACATTATTATTAATGGGTGGTAGTTTTGGAAAGCCATACCATATGGAACCCTAAAAACTTCCAATCATATAGTTCCACGTGGTTTTACTTAAAGTAATTATTTTTTAAGTACAATTTTATGCTAAGCCCAAACTGCAGCCTCATTTGCTAAATAGTTTTGTCAAAAAAATAACCATTACATAACAACAGACACCATGTTCAATTACATCAAAAATTTATAGACATCAATAGTAGTATGCTTAAAATGGAGAGCAAAATCACTTTATTTAATAAAAATGTACCTAGTAAAAATGTACCAAATAAAAGACGATAATTAGTTTAATGTTATCATATCGTCACATATAGTACGTAGTGTCATTGATCGCCACACAAAGTCCACTTAAGTTTTCCGAGTTAGGTGACCTTGTGATCAATACATACAACGTAGTTATTATGTACTTATGTGTTGACAAACAGGCCTCATTAATTTTCATTACGTCGCGATAATGCGTAACGTAAAAACATGAATGAAATTATAACTGTCTCGGACACAGCAATATTTAATTACCTACTATTGATTTAAGTATAATTTGTAAATCCTGTTCATAACAAAATATTAAACTTCTGTAATCATCCTAATTACTGTGTGAAAAAGAGCTAACAGTATTTTAAAACTGTATTACAAAACGGATGACCACAACAGCAGCCATTTCATGATTAGTGTTTGTTTACATGCAGAAAAAATATTTACCTCGAACTGCCAATGTGCCGCTTGAAGTAACTGTTTAGCTTGTTCTCGGGCACAGCCTGCTGCCAGGACAAACTGATTAATCATCACTTGTTCACGCAAGCTTGTATCCATTTTATTGTAAAATGGATTACTATAAATACAATGTGAAAATTAATAACAGCACATAAACACTCCTTCCTCACGAAAAGAGTAGATCAGCAAATCAGCAACACCAACACACCACAACACACAGTCAATCAGTCAACTGCAGTCAACAAGTCAAAACCATCAAAACATTTGGCAAACAGTGTGACCGTTCTTTAATCAAGACATTTGCTAAAACTAAGGGTTGCCTGTGCCAAAAAATGCTTTTAGTGATTTATGCCAAAAGTATGGCTAGGTACTGAACCCTCTTCCACTTCATGTATTGGAAGCATGTTTGTTTAGCATATCTTGAATCGGTACAAAGTTTGTTACTTTGTTTGGTTTTAATTAAACGTGCCTGTCAAAATACCCTTTCGCGTTGTGTGTTTGATATTAAAAGACGCACTAAACATTTGAAAAAAATATATTATTTGGTTTATTGACTATATCATCTACTAAACTCCAATACATAAATAAAATTAAATAAATAAAAACATACATAGGTATGTAAAACGATATCCAGTGTGTTGTCATATAAATCATAAAGGTTTTGGCATACTTAATACATAATAATGAAAATTAATTAGTATTCTAAAAATATTCCAAGGAGGCCAAAAAATGTTAAACTAGACGAGTCATCCTGACGAGTTAACAAAAAAAATAGCCCGCGTAGCGTAGCCCCCAAATTCATTTGAACCACTGCCTTCACTTATTCAAACGATGACGGTAAATAGTGCGTAGCCAACAACGTTATCGATATAATGAAGGTTAAATATTTCAATTGATTGTAGTACCTAATAAAATATAAAGGTACGTTTATTTCTTTAAACTTGTACATTATTTTCGTTTCCAATAAGGATCATGTTACGGTACGTATATTTCTATCAGAAATTCAAGAATCGAATCGTAATATCGAAAACTCTATTGCCTGTTTGACAGCTCAGAATGTAGAATATAAAAAGAAACTTGAGAAACTGGAAAGACAAGCACAAGAAGACCGTAAATACATAATTGTCTTGGAAGATAAAATTGAAGAAATGCAAAAAGGAATGAGAAAAACTAATTTCGAAATGAAAAATGTGCCCAAAAAAGAAAATGAAACGAAAGAAGATCTGATCGAAATGGTCACGTGCTTATCCAGAAGCATTGGCTGTGAAATCAGTAAAATGGATATCAAAGACATATACAGAGTGCGCGCGAAAAAGGAAAGAACACGGAATACGCCTATTATTATCGAAACATCTTCAACCTTGCTAAAAAATGACATCCTAAAGATGAGCAAAACGTTTAATGTCAAACACAAGGCAAAACTAAGTGCAAAACATCTTGGTTTCCGAACAGCTGAAGACACGCCAATCTTTGTATCGGAGAACCTAACTGCAAAAGCATCCCGTCTACATTTCCTAGGAAGAGAACTGGCTCGCACTAAATCTTATAAAATCTGCTGGACTGCTTATGGCAAGGTTTATTTAAGGAAGGATGAGAATTGCCCTATTATATTAATTAGGAACGAAAACCAAATTCAACAACTACTACAATCGTCCTGACTGATATTAGTTATTATAAAAGGTATATTATTGTCAACTGATTATATTAAGTACTACATAAAACCACAAATTACACATAATTCACCACATCTTACTCGAAATTTAATGTATACATATGTCTATCATACACATACTCACACATACCTCACACTCATACAAACACTAACATACACGACGCTTTATTATATGAACTCTCATACATACTTCACATTTGCAAATTCACACAACTTACAATCTTATAAATTTCTAATACTATTAAATGCTTTACGCACAAACTACAGCAGTAAGTGTGCTCCATACCAGTCTAAATATAAATTCAAATATCCTCACGATATAAATAATATACTCATACATTTTATGAAACATTCTTATGGATAACTCTCTTACTACATTGAATGAAATAGACGAGTCCGACACAGCAAATTCTTTTTTATGCGATGTTCAAGATCTTTGTAAAAAAATTGAAATCGATAAAAAAGATCTTACGATTATAACTCAGAATATTAGAAGTATTTACAAAAATTTTGCGGATCTGCAAATTACATTGTCAAATTTAAACTTGGAAGTAGACATATTGATTTTAACCGAATGTAGACTCGACTACAATAAACCCATTCTGCAACTTAGCAACTATACATCTTTCTGTACAACCAATAAAATAAATCAAAATGATGGCGTCATTGTTTACGTCAAAAATAATCTTAAACCTAAATTTAAGGAAATTAAAATAGAACACGCATCTTGTCTACAAATAGAATTATTTAATTATGTTATTCTTGGTATTTACAGATCACCATCTAATCTAAATGCTGATAAATTTATTAACTCGCTCCGGGATTATTTAAGTACCATTATACAACACAAAAGTATAGTAATTACTGGAGACATTAACATTAATTTAATTCCTAGAGAAAAGGAACTTAGCACTGAACATAACAATAGACACAATTACCTTAATATGCTATCCTTCTTTGGTATATTACCTGGACATTTAATACCCACCAGACAAAATAATTGCTTAGACCACTGCATGTTAAAAATATATAAGAATAAGACTGTCGCTAATGTTGCTGTCCTAAATTCTACCGTCACTGATCATCATATGGTATTTCTAAGTCTCACCAAGACTAAAATAGTTGAGAAATGCAAAAAGAAAAGTATTTTCATAGATTATGCTAAAGCTGTTGATAGTTTGGCAAATAAAAACCTGTCTGAGTTACTATTATACGAAGATCCCAATATTATTGCTGAACAATTAAATGTGAGAATTACTAAATCTCTACAAGAAAATACTAAAATGTCTAGCATATCCAAATGTAAGCGTATCATCAAACCTTGGATTACACCAGGCATTTTGCGATGTATAAAAAATCGAAACAATATGCAAAAAAAACTTAGAATGAACCCCTTTGATGAAATATTGAAAATAACTTATAAGAGATATCGTAATTACTGCACTAAACTCATTAGAAAATTAAAGCATACATATGAAAGAACTCAATTGTCTGACTCAATTAAAAATCAGAAATTACTTTGGAGCAACATTAAAACAATAACACACATAAAACAAAACAAAACTACTAACACAGATTTACTGACAATATTACCATCTCCTATTGAATCAGTTAACAACGTAAATAACTTTTTCGCGAACATTGGGCGATTGTTGGCTGAGGATATTACAGCAAATCACTTAAAACAAGATAACCCACCCAATCATAGCCTTGATTTCCAACCCACATCATTTGTTTTACTTGAAACTGATGAACAAGAAATAAATCAAACATTAATGAATATGAAATCGGAGAGTGCTCCTGGATGGGATAATATTCCTACAAAATTCTTAAAACTGTCAAAACATCTTGTCGTGCCCATAATTTGTCATTTGTCTAATCTCTGCTTCCGAAAGGGAATATTTCCCAATTTGCTTAAACAATCCCTTATTACACCTGTATATAAGAGTGGTGACAGACTCGATGTCAATAACTATAGACCTATTTCTGTAATACCGGCTATATCTAAAATATTAGAAAAAATATTAATATCAGATTACTAAACTATCTCAATAAATATAAAATCTTAGCAAACTCCCAGTATGGTTTTAGACAAGGAAAACCTACTGAAGATGCTATACTAGATTTAACTTCTCTGATAGTCGACCGACTAGATAAAGGCATGAAATGTCTCACAGTTTTTCTTGATCTGAAAAAAGCTTTCGACACTATCTCTGTCTCCGCTCTCGTGAATAAACTGGAAAGGATTGGCGTGAGAGGTATTCCCTTGAAATTGCTAAAGGACTATCTGAGTAACCGAAAACAAAGGGTTAAGATTGGTGAGCACATAAGCACTGACTTGCAAGTAACTTACGGAGTCCCACAAGGCAGTGTCTTGGGCCCCACCTTATTTTTAGTCTATATAAACGAATTATGTAACCTTAAAATAGCTAATGGAAAAATATTTTCGTATGCTGATGACACTGCCATAGTTTTTACAGGATCCTCTTGGGACGAAGTTCATAAAATAACGGAGTTGGGGTTGGCTAAAGTTGCAGACTGGCTCGATCAGAATTTACTAACTCTTAACATTTCTAAGACAAATTACATTTGTTTTTCTATCACTAATCGTACACAACCTTGTAACAACTTTACCGTCAGAATACACAAATGTGATAGCCGATCAGATGATTGTGCATGTTCCAAAATAGACAAGGTTCTTAGCACTAAATATTTAGGTATAATAATAGACCAGCGTCTATCCTGGCACCAACATCTTGACGCAACTATCACGAGGATTAGAAAATTGATTTGGATCTTTAAAATGTTGAGACATGTTTCTTCTAAACAACTAATTAATCAAATCTACGTTGCTCTTGTTCAATCAGTATTAAATTATTGCATCCCAATTTGGGGTGGTGCATCTAAAATAAAATTTTTGGAGCTTAAAAGAGTACAGCGATCTCTTCTTAAAGTAATGTACTTCAAGAATTGGAGATTTTCTACCGATCAACTGTACTCAACATGTAAATTACTTTCAGTAAGAAAGCTGTACATACTTCAATTGCTACTTAGGAAACATAAATCAATGCCTTATAATACTGATATATTAAAGAAAAGAAGGAAAGAGATTGTTGATAAGTGTATTGTTAATACCATGTTTGCCAGTAACAATTATAAGAGTCAGTCAGCTTTTTTATATGATAAAATTAATAAAATTTTAAATATTTATCCGCTTCGAACCTATGAAGTAAAAAAACGAGTATCTGAATGGTTGAACAGTAAAAGTTACAGTGAGGTAGAGGATCTGATGAATAAAATAACATAAAATAACTCACACACACACACACTCCCACACACACACACACGCACACACACAAACACACACGCACCCACACACACAAACACACCCAACTTCACACACACCCTTACACAAATACACACACATCCACTAATCCACCTAAACAAAACACCTACAAAGTCTCACCATGCATCATAAATAATAAATTAAACTATTTCTACTTTGTAATTTTATTAGTTTAACAAACCTCTTTTTTTATATAAAAATAGTGTTAAAGTCAAAGTGTTAAAGTTAAAGTGTAAATTCTAACATTAAGTTTATTTTATATTAATACGATATGGAAGAGCTGGATATCCTGGCACAAGTATGTTGCATACTTAAAAGGATGTCCAAAAAAACAAGGATTGTAAAAGAAACTTTTTCTGTTATGAATAAACGATTTTTTTTATTTTTATTATTTATTTATTTGGCATACTTAATACATAATAATGAAAATTAATTAGTATTCTAAAAATATTCCAAGGAGGCCAAAAAATGTTAAACTAGACGAGTCATCCTGACGAGTTAACAAAAAAAATAGCCCGCGTAGCGTAGCCCCCAAATTCATTTGAACCACTGCCTTCACTTATTCAAACGATGACGGTAAATAGTGCGTAGCCAACAACGTTATCGATATAATGAAGGTTAAATATTTCAATTGATTGTAGTACCTAATAAAATATAAAGGTACGTTTATTTCTTTAAACTTGTACATTATTTTCGTTTCCAATAAGGATCATGTTACGGTACGTATATTAGTAATAAGTATTATGGGTACACATGACGACAACACAAGCACTGATTGAATATGACCCAGCACAAATATTTAAAAAATATATGATAGACTGAGGTTCGAAACCAGAATCTAAGTTAAAGTTGCTAATAACTGAACGGTCAACATTTACGAAACAAACAAACAAACTAGTGATGAATAAATTATAAAGGAACAATTTAGTAAGTCAAAAAATTACTGTATAACACAACCGAATATTTGGTCAGTTTTTATGTCATTCATTAACGTGCAACTAGTACTTGATTCTGTATCAAATTCAGCCACTTATCTTATCGTATTATTATTTTTTAGGTTACAACTAAGCATCCTTGAACGACGATTACTGAATAATGCAACCGAATATTTCGTCAGTTTTTATGTTATTCATTAACGTGCAACTAGTTCTTAATTTAGAATCAGCCACTTTGGTTATCGTTTTTTTGATTGACATTTGATTTCGAAAATTTTGAATTTTTAAAATATTGTCTAAAATTTTTAAATGTTGTATAAAAAATAAAAAAACGAGCAACCAATGAATTTGATCGAACAATCATTATTATTTATTAGTACTCTTAAATTATTAGAGGGCTGTTCACTCGTACACTTTCTTTGTTTTTTTTTTTTTTGTGATAGGACTTGATAGAACATAAGGTATATAACATAAGGTATCAAAAAGTACCGGGCCATAAACATCAGCTGTTTTTTATGTAAAACTATGCAGAATAAAGGGGGGGTACGATATCAAATAAGATAAAAAAAAGCCAAATCTCTAAGTATGCGCCTGTGTGAAACAACTTAGACAATAAGGCTTCAAACACGTATTACAAATCGTCGAAACTTTCGTTGCCTTATTAGTGACAGCTTTCGATGTCTCACCATTCTGACGATGTATACTGTAACATCCCGCACATCTACGTCTCTTATTTTCCAGTTTTTGAAAGAAATGTTGAGCTGCAGTTGGTTCTCGTGATGATCTTGACACACTGCTTGAAGATTGCTGTGATCACAGGAGATTCGTTTGCACGTGTGTTTCATTTAGGTCAATTAGTTTTTTGGTGATGTCTCTTTGGGCATATAAAATTAAATATTTCTGTGAAGGGTTCAATTTGTTATACAAATATATAGAATTTGTCAAGGCCACGCCAAAAACTACGTCAACTGCAATGTTTTTGGACCAAGTAAGGATCTTTATAATTGGAGAATAAAAACTGGCGAGTTCGTCGGCGAGATCGATTCCTTTTTTTTGGTTATACGTTACTTCAGTATTCAGTATTCAGACGACCGCTTAGCCTAGTGGGCAGCAACCCTGCCTGCGAAGCTGGAGGTCCCGGGTTTGAATCCCAGGTCGGGTCAGTATTTATATGATGAATATTAATAAGGGCACCGGGTCTTGGTTGTTATATGTATGTGTTGTCTTCCCTTGGTACCCAAAATACAAGCTAATGCTTAGTTTGGGATTTAGGCGTTGTTGTGATTGTGTGTGTTATTATTATATATTATTATTAGTATCATATTTGGTTTCAAACGTGGGTTTCTACCAGAAGACATTGACTATTTTAGGATATGTTGACGTTTTAATTTAAAAAAAAACAAATAAAAAACACTAGATTAATCGGGAAGGACTTATACAACCAGCAGTCAAAATTTTGTCCTAATAAGTCCACAGCCCGAATATGTGCTGTAATGAAAAAAAAAAATAAAAAACCATTTCGGTTGGTATTATTATTTTTATTTATACATCAAATATCCCCCGAGACCTAACTGACACTCACTAAAATCTACTTGGACTGAGGGGGGGGGGGGGGGGGCTCTTATCTTACGGTTTGGCATGGACTGGGAACCTGTTAAGAAAATATTATGGTCACCTTAGTAATATGACGTCAAAAACTTCAACTTTGTTAATACACACGTCAAAATTCCCCAAATTCCCGTTTTATTTTTTATTAAAAAATCATAAATTAAAACAGCCTTTTTAAATATAACTGAAAATTTTTATAAATTTGTAGAATGTAACGTAATAAGTTTCAAAAATATTATTATCATTCGGATACCAAGACATATCAAAAACCAGAAGTCACAGAAAATAAATATTAGACGAGTATTCGTATATATAAATAAAAATCAATAATGAACCTACAAGATGAAATATTTTTTCTAATGGCAATGAATGGCAAGTGTTAGAAAGGGACAAACAGACTCACCGGTAGCTCTCTCCTACAAACTCATTTTATCTTCTTACATATTAGAATTTAAAATGAACCTTATGCATAACACAAAAGTTTCATTTTTGTATTATACACTTTCGAGATTGTACAGTCCAGAACTTATGTAGTAGGATTGGATTGGATCATGATTGGATTGTCGTTGGTTGATTGCACTTAATACCAAAACCTACGTGAACAATATCAAATGCTATGATCAAGTGTTCAGCCCAAAGAATAATTCAGTCAGTATTATTATAATATCGATTAATTTATTATATTTGTTTCTCCTTTAGTGTCAATACTATGGAGTTAAACCCGGTTGTGATTGCAGCGACAGCTAAGCAAACAGCATCTGTAAGTTTATAATTGCAAAAAAATATATTGTGTGATAACATTTGAAGCCTTCTGTTTTTGATCAATCAATCTTACATTGCAGTTAATATTTTTGCATGGACTTGGCGACACGGGGTGTGTATTTAATAATTATTGTATTCAAGATAAGAAGTAGCCAGGAGCCCTACATATTTATTAATAGGTTGTCTGTTACAGACATGGATGGGCTAGTGCTATTGCTGGAATAAGGGGTCCACATGTGAAGGTAATATGCCCCACTGCTGCTACAATGCCCGTCACTTTAAACGCAGGATTCCGCATGCCATCATGGTTTGATCTGAAAACCCTTGATGCCACAGGCCCTGAAGATGAAGATGGTATTCTTAGAGCCACAAAATTAATACATGACTTAATAAAATCAGAAATTAAGGTGAGTTCATGCATATCTTAATCATACCTATTTTTACTTTTTTTGCTTTTGGTTGGTTAGAATAAATGTAAAAAAGGTATGTCACATCTTAAGCAAAGAGCGTAGCCTCATAAGCATACCTACTGAAAGTGCCCTTAAAAGAAGTTATAATGTCATTTTCATATGTGAATTATATTTAGCTTCAGGTATCATCATGCAAAACTTTAACTTTTTTATGCTCATGGTTGCTGAGATAATAAATATTTTTTTTTGTGCTTATAAGTTGCATTAACAAAATTAATTATGGAGTCGTAGACCTTCAATAAAACATTTGTTTTTAATTTTAAACTTTTTGAATTTTTCGTTTTTGATATATCTAGTGACACCCATAATTTTTGATATAGACATGCTATTTAGTCGTCTGTTACATATATTTTATGTAGGTCATACTGAAACTTTCTGGATTCCTATAAATAAGACCTGATATTTTACGATATATTTATTGTTTTTCAAAGTATTGTTATTTCCATTGTAAAAAGCAATTGGACCAATCTTCTTTAGAGACCTCTTCAATAGCTTCATGAAATGCACTCGCCACCGATTCAGGGCTCATAAAGCATATGCCTCTTATCAAAGTTTATCTTTGATTTTCGGGAACATAAAGAAATCGCATGGTGCGAGGTCTGGACTGCATGGCAAATGCGTCATCAGTTTTACATTTGATCCCTTCAAATGCGCTTCTGTTACCTTAGCTGTATGTGAAGACACATGATCGTGGTGAAGGACTATTTCACTTTGAAGATGCTTTTCCCAAATTTTTCTAAAAATGGGCAAGTAAGTGTTGACATACTAATCTGCAGTTACTGTTCTATATAAAACTATCTCATAGGTTATATCAAAAATTATCTCTAGTTAATTGTTTTTGTAATTCCGACACACATTTGTCAAACAGACGCCACATTCAAAAAACAAATTACTATCTCGCAATTTAAAAAGTAATGTGTTCTCAGATAGTTCCATTTTCAAATTTCATAAATGGCTTTTAAATTTTTTTTATTTCTAGTTGTAAAAACTTTTAGTATGGCCTACGTGTATAAAAAATTTCCTTTAGGGGGAAGTTGGTCAAAAAACGCATGTAGTGGTTTAGATTTAATAATTAGGTATACAACAGAAGTAGCATATATTTTTGTAGATTGGATGCAACCTGTTGTTCATGTTCATACCGAATTCTCATGAGTGGCATCATTAGACTTTGACACTACCTGTTTATATGGATTATGTATTTTAAATAATATGTTTTTTGACCAACTTCGTATAAACAAAAATTTTTCAAAAAATATATGCAACATACCACTACTAATCTAGGATCTGGCTGCCGAGGTTACTACATTCATATTGTAGTCATTCAAAAACAAATTTCTAAATATTTTCATTTCTGGCGAAATTTGTTTCTGCCAAGGTGCCTATCAAAATGTAGCTGGTAGTATTTTTAATGAAAATATTACTAATTAAAATTTGGAAACAATTTTCAGTTGTTTTTAAAATATAATACTCGTATAATTCACCCTTCAGTAATATAAGTAAAGAAATTGAAAAATTGTGGTTGCTGTCACACATTTGGCCACAACCTGCTCGCAGCTAGATGGAAACTATTATTATAAAATAGGTATTATTTTGTTACATTTATACGTTCATAACATACATTCTATTATTATCTATCAAATTATAGTTTATTTTTTTTTCTGAATAAAACTAAGTATCTGTCTGTGTAAATGCGGCCGCAAATAGGGGTTTCTAGCTGCTAAAGATATAGTATAAAATCCCGCTGCGATATTGCTACATTCATATTTTAGTCAATCAAAATCTAATTGTTTTAATATTTTCATTATGGAGAAATATATTTCTGCCAAGGTGCCAATCAAACTGTGACTGCTAGTATTTTTAATGAAAATAATATTTAAATTTTGGAAAAAAATTTCATTCACTTGTTTTTAAAGTATGATACACCTCCCAGAAATATAATATGTGTAAAGAATTTTAGAAATTATGGTTGCTGCTGCACACTTGGCCGCAACCTCCTCGCAGCTAAGTGTAAACAGGTATTGTTTTGTTACATTTATATGTTCATGACATACCTAGGTACATTCTATTATTATACACTTGTCATCAAAAAAATCGAAACACCCCTGAAGTTTGGTTTTGAGTGAGTCTTCTGATATTTTTACGGTAAACCAACAATAATAAATAGTGCCAGATAATTAATTGTAGACATTACAAGGTATCGCTTAACGAACATTGATGTTTCAAATTAATATTAAATTTCTTTAGCTAGCATGTTTTTTTCAACAGGTACGTTTTTACTTTTCACCCTTTGAAAAGAATTTATAAAATGTTAGATAAAAAAATATATGACAAAAAGAACTTTAAAAAAAGTTGATTTAGTAACTCATATTTCTTCCCCGAGCTCTAATTGGTGCTTGCATGCAGTTCCTCATGGAATGGATGAGAGTCACAATCTTGTGTTGCGGAATATTATCCCATTCTTCTCGTATAGATGTTTTAAGCTAGCCAAGTGTCTCCGAAACAGAATTTTTCGCTCTTACTCGTCTCTTCAACTCTTCCCATAGGTTTTCTATGGGATTCATATCCGGGCTTTTTGCTGGCCAGCCCATAACCGTAATACCGACTTCATTCAAGTATTCATTTACAATGCCTGCAGCATGAGCCCTGGCATTGTCCTGCATAAAAATGAACTCTGCGCCAATAAAATGTGCGTAACCACATGAGGCTCCAGACACTCTTCGATGTAACGTGACCCATTTGATGATGGTAAGTGAAATCCAAATACAAAAGCAAGTTCGGTTTTCCCATCCACGGTTATGCCTTTCCATACCGTCCATGAACCGCCACCGTAGCTGACTCTTTCTTCAATGCAGCACTATGCAAAACATTCTCCCTCTCTTTCTTCTTTCTACCGTCGTTACTGTACAGCATGATCTTACATTCGTCAGAAAAGAGAACCTTGCTCCACTGAAGGTATGACCAATTTAAGTGCGCGCGCATCTACCGTTTTTGGGCCATTAGCTGGTTTCTGAGATTTCAGGCCACCCTCCGCCAATCTTCTTCTAATGGTAAAATTGCTCATAGTCAATCCTCGAATCACACGGAGCTGCTGTTGCAGTTAAATAGATTTGAATCGACGATTTCTTAGAGAAACTGACACAATATACCTGTCATAATCTCTCGATAACGATGATGCACTATATTGACAGCAGAGAGGCTAAGATGCAATTGTGCAGCCACAACACGTTGACTAAGCCCTGAATTCAGCAACGCCATGACTTGAGCGGCTTCCGTGGACGATGTATCCATATTTGTTGGGAAAAAAATTTCTTTTTGCCATAAAAATGTGATTAAATGCAGAAATTCCGACGGAATACACATAGAAAATAATCTCCACATTGAACTCCACATTCATTTATTGGATGAAAATTTAAATTCAAATCTGGAGTTGTGGTACACTACTGTGTAGACTAAACTGTCAGCTATTTATTGGAGTATTTTTTGAAGTGAAAACTTCTTTAGCATTGTTGTGATTTGAAAGTCGATGAAACGAAAAAGCGACACTAAAAAAAGACAGACACATAAGTTCATAAGATTTAACGTGGGAGAAAGTGAGATAGGAAGCATTATAGTGTTTCTTATGTTTATGGTTCTTGTTGTGCTCTGCTTCGTACCTCGTCCACTCGTGTTTACTATGGCATAGTGGGAGTTTGCTTGGGTCTCAGCCTCAGCGTTGTACGTGTGTTAATACGTGTTTGTGCACGCATGCGTAGTACAAAGCTTGAGAAAAGCCATCACAACAACCATGGTGTTTTGTATACGTGTACGTATTATTTATACTATCTATACTAATATTATAAAGCTGAAGAGTTTGTTTGATTGTTTGAACGCGCAAATCTTAGGAACTACTGGTTCGAATTGCGAAATTCTTTTTATGTTGGATAGTCCATTTATTCAGGAAAGCTATAGGCTATATTTTTTGTTTGTTTGTTTGAACGCGCTAATCTTAAGAACTACCCATTCGAATTGAAAAATTCTTTTTGTGTTAGATAGTCTATTTATCAAGGAAGGCTATAGGCTATTATTACATCACGCTATGACCAATAGGAGCGGAGCATCAATGGAAAATGTTGCAAAAACAGGAATAATTATTCCTTTTGAGAGCTTCTGTTACGTGCGCTGCGTAAACAATTGATGTTAAGCAAAAATTATGTATTACGGAATTGTTCCCCTTTAAAAGTTCTAACCAAAAGTCCGGGACAACATATGTGTATCTTTTAAGGTTGACTTACTATAACCTTTTTTATGGCAATCAAATTTGTTGCTAGACGCGCCAGAGAATTTATTTGTTTGGATGATGACGATGATACCATAGTGTAATGATACTATATGGTTGGACTAGCGACCCACCCCGACTTCGAACGGGTGCAATGTACCTACTAATGCGGGGAACGGGAAGAGGAACGTTTCCGTAACCCACCCGGGCGAGGCCGGGTACGATCGCTAGTTTATAATAAAATTCTTCAAATATGCTGAAAATGAATGCAGAATATTGTCGCTATTATCGAAATAAAAAACAAATTAGATAATAGTATTTCAGTATTAATTGTAGCTATCTACATTTCCCCCAATCAATCAATAAATACAATTATTGAATTTATTCACGAAAATTTAATCAAATACACACCAGAAGTATCACGAATTCTTGAAAAATATTACGATAAAGCTACGATGATTCTAAGTGGGGATTTTAAGTAAATTTTGCATCGGATACAGCGATTGTTTCGATTTTTTGATGAGAAGTGTATATCAAATTAAAGCTCAGTTTTCTCTGAGTAAAATAGAGTACCTCTACCTATGTAACGTGGCCGCAAATAGCTTTTGCTAGCTGTTGAAAATAAATTAAAGTGAAAATTAGGTACGTACGTAACATAACAAAATATCTATACTAATATTATAAAGCTGAAGAGTTTGTTTGTTTGTTTGTTTGTTTGTTTGTTTGTTTGTTTGTTTGTTTGTTTGTTTGTTTGTTTGTTTGAACGCGCAAATCTCAGGAACTACTGGTTCAAATTGAAAAATTATGGTTGTGTTGGATAGTCCATTTATCGAGGAAGGCTATAGGCTATACTACATCACGCTACGACCAATAGGAGTGGAGCATCAATGAAAAATGTTGCAAAAACGGGAAAAATTATTCCTTTTGAGAGCTTCCGTCGCGCGCGCTGCGTAAACGGTTGATGTTAAGCAAAAATCATGTATTACGGAATTGTTCCCCTTTAAAAGTTCTAACCAAAAGTCCGCGACAGCATATGTGTATCTTTTAAGGTTAACTTACTATAACCTTTTTTATGACGATCAAATTTGTTCTAACATTATGTACTATTTGCGAAGATGTTTTTTAAACGTAATATTAATCCTTATCAAATTAAATACGTTAGTTGTCTTAAGCATTTCATGCATATTATAATTGCCCTTTACACCACACAATTTAAATTAATATCTTAGCAGTTTTTATCGAAATATGAAAACTATAGCGGGAGAAAATAAATTCGCTGTCTGCCTCTGTTAGTTAACTTTTTACTCCCAAACCATGCAATAGACTTTGATACGGTTTTCAGTATTATCTTATTTTCTTATTATCTTATAATCTATTATCTATATAATAGAAATACTTATTATAAAGCTGAAGAGTTTGTTTGTTTGTTTGTTTGAATGCGCTAATCTCTGAAACTACCAGTCAGATTTGAAATTTTTTTTTTGCCTTTGATAGCCTGAATCTAGCGGAGGGTTATAGGCTATATATATTTGAAAACGAACTGTCTGTCTATTCGAGCAAATAGGTTTCGGCCAAAACAGCTTAACAGATTTTTATGAAACTTTACACATATGGAAAGGATGTAGTCAAAAGTGACATACAGAACTTTTTGTATGTCTGTCTGTACGTCCATCTGTCTAAACCAATTTTAATGTAACATCACAAGTATAAAAAGAAGGTCGTCAAAACTAACAAATGTTACTTTTTGTCCGTCTGTCTGTCTGTACGTGTAAGGTCGTCAAAACTAACAAATGTTACTTTTTGTCCGTCTGTCTGTCTGTACGTGTATCTGTCTATTTGAGCTAATCTCCAAAACGGCTAAACAGATTTTAAGGAAACTTTACAGACGGGAAAGAAGGTTGTCAAGAGATTTGACATTAGCTACTTTTTGTCCGTCTGTTTGTCTGTACGTCTATGTGTCTATTCAATTCAATTTTATCTATTCGAGCTAATTTCCACTACGGCTGAACAGATTTTAATGAAACTTTGCAGACGTGAAAGAAGATTGTCAAGAGTGTCGTAAGCAACTTTTTGTGTTTGTTTGTCTGTCTATCTGTCTGTCGTTTGTTCCACACTGATCTATCAACTACTACAGCCAAAACTACTAAGTCTAGGAAGCTTAAATTTATAACAGGAAGCTTAATTAGGAAGCTTAATTTTATAACGTGAGCCTTTCTTAACTTAATGTTAAGAAAGGCTTTTTTAGAAATTTCAAACTTAAGGATGGGAATGGAGGGACTCAAATAATGACGTGTTTCAGGGTTTTTAGATTTCCACATTTTAAGGGTGGGAAACGGCAGATGAAAAATTGTATCGGTTTTTTTAAAGGGTGGAAGGGGAATGAAGATTGAAAGTTTGAATGGGTGTAACAAAAATTGGTTCCAGCAAAAAGTACGTATAAACCATCTCGAACGTTAATAGTACGTATAACAAGAATTCGTAGTCTACGCAAGCGAAGCTGCGGGCGGTCGCTAGTTTAATCATAAATAAAACAAAGAAAAATTTTTGTTGTAATTGTAGACAACTCTTTATACATAGTACGACTAAAAATTATAGATGTCGCTATCTTGAAAATAAAAAAAATATTAATTAAAAGTCGAAAGTTAAAAAAATGTTTTGTGTAAGGTCTATGACACTATAGTTTATTTCATTAATGCAACACATAACTGTTAGCAATATACCTGAAGCACAAAAAACTATTCAAAAGTTTTAACAAAAAATCGTATTAAACATATTATATACTATATATATATTGTATTTATCATCTCAGAAACCATGAGCATGAGAGTTTAAATTTTGCACAATCATACTTGGAGTTAATACCAATCACATGTAAAAAAAAATATATAATTCCTTCCAAGGGCACTTTCAGTATGCTTACCTGGCTATGCTATTTAGTTTATTAAGTTTCATATAGATATTTCAGAATCTTAGCATGGAGCTTGATTCATGTACTGAATATGACACACTTTTCCCGATTTTACTTGTCATTTATTTCACTTATTATCTGATTACAACAATTCATTCCTGTGTCACAATTTCCCCCTCTAACAGCGGGTTGCACCAAATAACTACTTATTTGTCACGTTTCAGGTTACGTTTTACTGTCATTTTACGATTACGTTTACGGCGCAAAATAAATCCGTTGTACCAACAAACTAGATCGTAAAGTAAGCGTCAAAATTATTGCCAGGTGATTGAACACATTTTTGGTGGTAATTTTGTGGGGAAGTCATTTTGATATAGTAACATTCGCTCAATAAATGTCAATTTGCGCTTCAAAGGGTAAGTACCCAGGTACCCACAGAACAAATTAAATAAAAATTATCAATTTGACACTTTGGTTTGTTGGTTTTGGTCTGTTTCTATCTCAGGTTTCTTTAATTCGTAACAATAAATAATTTCGTAGTAGGTACGTGATAATCTATGTACGTACGGTACGTGATAATGTACAATCTATTGCAGCAATCACTTTCGGAAATCTGGCAATCCTATAAAATTCGCGGGATACCTGGGCCATTTCTTCCTCATTACGTGGCATATAAATGTACCTAGGTGCCAATGCCGCAATAGCTCTAGATACTCCATGTATAGCTCTGCAAACAGTGGCTTTATGTGCGCTGTTCGCTTCTCCTACAATAGACTGAATAGAAGCTCTCGCGTAAAAACGCAACGCTATCAGCAGTTGCTCAGACACCTTGAGAGCATTATTTCTGTAATCAAACATTGTATTTGGCATAAGTGCAATCTGGCTATCTTCTTACTGAGATTTACTACCTTTCCTTGCCCGTAGTACAGTTCCAATCAAGCTTTATGGCGGATGTGAACATAGGCACAAGTCGCGTCGCAGTAACCAGTTTTAGGTGTAGCGGGACGCAGTGGAGCGAGGGGCAAATGCCTGAACCTGTACAAGCATGCCTATAGCGTTGTATTCCGATCCGCCTAGTTTGATTGGAACTATATCTTCCACTGAACGATAAAATAAAAACAGAACATCAAATAATAGTAACTTAAGTAGTACCGGACGCTGTCAATAGATGGCGGTTGTTACAGTTCCCAACCCGCAGTGGAGCAGCGTGGTGGACTTAAGCTCCAAGCCCCCCTCCTCACCCTGAGGGAGGCCTAAGCCCCTGCAGTGGGGTAAAAATGGGCTGATGATGATGAAGTAGTACCTATCCGTGGCTGATTGAACTCGTCGTTGTATCAGTCGGCACATAAAATTAGCCGTATTCTTGCTTATTCGGTATCGAGACAAAAATATGGTCTACAAGATATTTATCTATTCGAATATTAGTAATTCTTCGTCTTCGCGTAATGTATTCGATAATATCGCTGTCATCACTATCAGAGGATGACGAAGAGAAGCAAATTATCTGGCAATTCATTATGTGCGACTCAAAAATAGTTAAAAACACAAGCGTAGAAATTTATGTAGTAGGTACTAGGTACACTATTGAAATTTGGTACGAATGAGGTTATCTAATTGTCAAAAATCAGTTTACTTTACGTTTAGAGACAGATCGTGGAAGCTCAAATCGTAGCCGTAAAAGTAATCGTAAAACGTAACCGGAAAACATGGTGCAACGCAATAACTGTCAAAATATACGTTTCGCATTACGTTTTACGATTACGTTTACGGATTTTGTTTTGGTGCAACCCGCTGTAAGTCTGATGTTTTTCTGCTATTTCATTTGTCCTTCCTCTTTTCAAGTATCGTTTGAATTTGAAATCTGACTTTGTGACATTATGAACACTTTGGCTCGCAATGCAAGCATGCTATAATACATTAAAAAATCATGTTTTCCTCATTTGTATTATAGAAACAAGTATAAGTTAAACTTGTGTGCATTGAAAATTATTGCTATTTATAGTGTTCATGTTGCTTTTATTTCTCAAATACCGGTAAATGTGAAATATTTTCCATTAAATTGTTTATTAAGAAATGGTAGGAGATAGCAGGAAATAATATGATATTGTGTAAAATGAAAGAAAATATAGGAAATAGTATATAAGATGGAAATGGTAGGTGAAGGTAAGAGATGGCAAAATATGGTAACAAAAAGTTTTAAGACATAGGAAATAGTAAGAAAGGTGGAAATGGTAGTAGATGGTCCAGTTTGGTAGAAAATTGTAAGTATGGTAGAAAATGGTAGGACATGAAAGAAGTTGCTATTAAAAGAAGAAAATCATAGGATGTTGTATGAAATGATAACAAATGTAGGAGATGGTAGGATATGATAGAAGATAAAAGACGGTACAATAGTCCCCAAAAAATAACAAGTACGGTGGCGAGAAACAATAATTCAACCAGAAAATGACAGGTACTGTTAACTAATAACAATTACTCAAAATTAATAACCCAAATTTTTTTTTATTATTATTTTACTCAATACTAGCTTTCCGCCCGCGGGCTTCGCTCGCGTTGAGCACAGTTGTAGTGGGACAGTTAAAGGAACGCGACGCTGTAGAACATTGTAACACTTTCTAGAACATTCTGAAATTTAACTACCTAAGAAATCTTATGAAATTAGGTAATATCACATGGTCACATAGATCTCGTCAAAACATCAAGTTTGAGTACCAACACGATAGGTCTGAGATTGATAGTTTCGAAAATATAAGCATTTAAAAATTTGGTCACGTGGTCACATAGATCTCGTCAAAACATCAAGTTTGAGTACCAACACGATAGGTCTGAGACTGATAGTTTCGAAAATATAAGCATTTAAAAATTTGGTCACGTGGTCACATAGATCTCGTCAAAACATCAAGTTTGAGTACCAACACGATAGGTCTGAGACTGATAGTTTCGAAAATATAAGCATTTAAAAATTTGGTCACTTGGTCACATAGATCTCGTCAAAACATCAAGTTTGAGTACCAACACGATAGGTCTGAGATTGATAGTTTCGAAAATATAAGCATTTAAAAATTTGGTCACGTGGTCACATAGATCTCGTCAAAACATCAAGTTTGAGTACCAACACGATAAGTCTGCGATTGATTGTTTCGAAAATATAAGCATTTAAAAATTTGGTCACGTGGTCACATAGATCTCGTCAAAACATCAAGTTTGAGTACCAACACGATAGGTCTGAGATTGATGGTTTCGAAAAAATAGTCATTTAAAAATATGGTCACATGGACACATAGATCTCGTCAAAACATCAAGTTTGAGTACCAACACGATAGGTCTGCAATTGATGGTTTTGAAAATATAAGCATTCAAATATTTGGTCACGTGGTCACATAGATCTTGTCAAAACATCAAGTTTGAGTACCAACACGATAGGTCTGCGATTGATAATCTCGAAAATATAAGCTTTTAAAAATTTGGTCACGTGGTCACATGGATCTCGTCAAAACATCAAGTTTGAGTACCAACACGATAAATCTGCGATTGATAGTTTTGAAAATATAAGCATTTAAAAATTGGATCATGTGGTCACATAGATCTCGTCAAAACATCAAGTTTGAGTACCAACACGATAGTTCAACGATTGATGGTTTCGACAATATATACATTTAAAAATTTGGTCACGTGGTCACATAGATACGTCTACAAAGTTTCATTGAAATCGATTTAGTCGTTTCGGAGATTAGCCGGAACAGACAGACAGACGGACAGACAGACAAAAAGTAGCCTATGTCACACCTGATAATACCCTCTGCACGTTTGCCAAGTTTCATTGAAATCGGTTAAGCCGTTTCTGAGATTAGCCGGAACAGACAGACAGACGGACAGACAGACAAAAAGTAGCCTATGTCACCCCCGGTATTACTTTCTGTATGTCTGCAAAGTTTGGCTGAAATCGGTTCAGCCGTTTCGGAGATCAGCTCGAAAAGACAAATAGACGGACAGACAGACAAACAAAAAGCAGCCTATGTCACACCTGATAATACCCTCTGCACGTCTGCCAAGTTTCATTGAAATCAGTTCAGCCGTTTCGGAGATCAATTCAAACAAACAGACAGATGGACAAACAGACAGACAAAAAGTAGCCTATGTCACCCGCAGTAACGCCCTCTGCACGTCTGCAAAGTTTCATTGAAATCAGTTCAGCCGTTTCGGAGATTAGCCGGAACAGACAGACAGACAGACACTTCAATTTTATTAATATAGATTATCTTATTTTATTTTAAACATTGAAGTGGTAAAATCCATAATTCGTTACAAAATCCGTCAAAAAATCTTTATAAATCGCGTTGAATGCGTGCGCCGCTGCAACAGCCCTGTCCGTTACACGCCAACTGAACTGGAGTAGACCAGTTCTTACCCCGGCTGTGTGTACGTAAACCCATCGGTGAGAGGCCACAGGCACCACATCGCGGTATGCGTGAGTGTACTGCAGCGGGCCGCTTCTATGTAGCTTGGCTTATATTTGTTCATGTGCTGGAAATGTACAGTGACGGCCGATTTTTTGAAGTTGCCGCTTTCAGTGCGAACTGCTTGCAGTATTTTAATTTTTTTAAGCGTGCAAACCATTTGAGCGGACGCCCTGTACATTAGACTAAGAAACATTTCAATTCAAATAATGGACAAAAAATTTAAGTTCAGTTCTTTTTGTATTTTCATATTATGGCGGGATTTTCTAAAAAGGTAAGCGCGGCGCAGCGTTCTTTTACACGTCTCGACCTTTCTTTGATAAAAGCGGCGCACACTGAAATTTTGCCTCAATTGCAGACATCTTTATTTTATCCTTTCATCCTATAGATCCAACAAAGAACTAAAACTTATGTGAAGTAACCACGACTTTATTATGTTTAGTTTTGAAGTTATTTTAAAACTCGAGAAAACTCCATAGAAACCATAAAATAATTATTTCGTTTCAAATACATATATGATTTTGCAATTGTTATACAATGGGGTCTTAAAAAGGTCTAATATATCTACAACTTCAGTCAAAAAAGAATTTAAAATAATCGGAATTGCAAGAGATAATTATGATTATTAAAATTATTGAAAATATTTTTTATTTGTTTAGTTTCATTGTATCTGCGATTTATTATAATCTGCTACAAACAGAAAAAAAATCCGGTGCAAATACTATGGGACTTCAGAGGTATTAAATTTTCATTTTTGAGTTTGGGGATGTCGCCTTCTTTACTATAACAATTCTTAGGTAACTTTGACTGCCACTTTACTATGTTTCTTGATGTAAAATATAATAGTTTTCTTTGGTGGAAAGTTAAGTATTTTTTCATAAAATCTAGTCCATTGCCGATAGGTATGCTGAGTGAACAAGCTTCACAATAACGTAACAAATTCTGGCGATATGATAGAGAACATCATACGAGAAAATTAAATCGGAAGACAACTGTACTTGACCTATTTCATCGTGCTTTAGAATCGTCAGATCTATTCCTATCTATGACGTCACTCAGTAGTCGCCAAAAAAAGTCCATGGTTCTTCCTAAAAAAGTTCTATGGCTTTTAAAATCTTCAACAGAAATCTGAATCATGGAGACTTACTAGAGGAAACCAAGGATGATGAAAATGTTATTTTACCGTCTGTAGAAGTTTTAGTATCTTCAGATGTCGAAGAATAAAGAAAATAATTCATCATCATTCCATTTTAAATTTAATAACATAAATGTTAGAAATTTGACAACCCTATTTCCATATAATTCTATGGGAATTGCAGAAAAGTAATATTACTGAAGTCCCACTGTTAACTTATTTGCTCTTTATGTTGTGTCCTTAGTAGCTATATTATGCATGCTAAGAATCAAAATCAAATGCAGACTCGATAGCAGTACGGAGAAAACCGCAATTCAGTAAAAAATAGAAGAAAAAAAAAACGATTACCTACTCTTTGTATATAGTAGATGCGATACCTAAACATTGTATGGTGTTAGATATTATATTGTTACTGTAATAAATCAATTATTTATGTAAATCAGGTTATTATTTTGAAATGTACAATAAAAAAATGTTTTTTGCTGACGCAGCATAACTTTAAATAACTTCAAAAATAAACATAAAAAAATCGTGGTTCCTTCACAGAAGTTTAAGTTCTTCGTTGGATCTATAGGATGAAGGGATAAAATAAAGATGTCCGCAATTGAGGCAAAATTTCACAGTGTGCGGCGGAGGCATAGATGACAACGCCAGAAAGTACAAGAAATTATTACCAAGCATTAATACTTGCTTACCTAATAGTATACGCTATGGTACTTTGTTATTAATATGTTTGCGCCTTTGTGGGGACGTTTTCCCACAAAGCAATAAATTCACTTTTGTAACGTATTTCAAGATTATCTTACATATCTACGAAATATAGATATTTGATTTTGATTTAATAACTGAAGTTTCATTTAATATTTGTTAAAGTCTGTATTAATTTAAATGATTTATGTGCTTGAATTACCTAGGTACTTTCGTATTTGCCAATATATATAATTTTTATTTTAATATGCAAGTAAAATGATATCGGCTCTAGATTTCTTGCGTGTGTCTCGCCTGTTTGATGTTTTTTCTCATCTTTGGAATATTGATAAATTTATTTTAACTTCCCTTTGTATTCCGCTTCGGCCATTGACTTTATCAGCTGTTTTGCGAGTAGTTTCGTCTAAGTTTAGGATTCGCGAGACAGTCTCGTAGTGTTTTGTTGAGTTCACGAATGAACCTAATTTAATAAAAAAGTTTTACATATTACTGTGATTCTGTATTAGTGTTTTAATTGGTTGCTATAAAAAAAATGTGAAAAAATATATCTTTAACAATGTTTTCTCGGTAACCGTTAGTTTGCGTCATCTACTCACTTGAAACTTTTTGTTTAATTCAGTAAGCTCTGCGCATTCTATTAGTTTATACTACGTTTAACGGAACACTCGGTATTTGCGATATAGTCGGTAAGCCCGTCTTTGATTATACAATATTTACGATATAGTCAGTGAGCCCCTCGCTGATTATATTACGATATAGTCGGAGAGCCTGTGACCAAAAGTGGTCACTGCTTTCTAAAAGCAAAGCATATTTTTTTAAGAATTAAGAATGGCAATACCTATGTAGCAGTTATATATATTGATAAATGTGCGTTTAAGACTGAAAGCACCACAAAATTAATTATCACATTTATTTCGAAACATATGGCTTAACATAAAGTACATATGTGAAATAAGAAACCTAACATTCTGATGTGTGCCGTTTGATACATGAGGCTCACCTGACTTGTATAGATAGTTAAACAAAAGCTGCCACAATTACCTACCTAAAGTGGGTCCGCTCAAATAGTTTGCAGTACACCCGCAAGGTATTTTGGACGCTGTGTGAAAACGAATACATCACTTAATTATTCAGTAGGTACCTACCTCTTATTTTTTCCTTATTTTTATGTCAAGTACTTTAATGATACAATGGAAAATCTATTTACATATTTAAATATTAGTCATCCGAATCGCTTTGTGTGTTTATTATAAAAGCGCGGCAGACCAACATACACTGCGTGTGTACAGTGCGGACCGATTCTTAAAAAGCCGCCCCCGCCTTGTGAAGGGCGCAAGCTATTTGAGCGCACGCATTATAACACATGCATGAGACAAAAAATGTCGTTTGGCTCCTATGCGCGCATGGGAATGCAGATATGTTATTAAATCATTCGCGCCTGCTTTAGTTGAACTATCTGTACTAAAATTTAGATACTTTATGTATAAACTACGTAGGAACAAAAAGAGAACCTATTACGAAGAGGGTGCTTTCGGTTTTGCGAACATTCAAGGCGTCGTAAAAATTAAGCTAAGATCCGAATATACTCGTAACCCAGGTGTGAGCTAATATAAATTTATTAATGTTCCAGGCGGGTATCCCAGCGAACAGAATACTGCTGGGTGGTTTTTCTCAAGGTGGGGCGCTCGCATTACACGCTGCTCTGACTTACCCGGAGCGCCTGGCAGGAGTTATGTCATTGTCATGTTGGCTCCCACGGCATAATCACTTTCCCAATGAAGTCAAAGCACCTTTGGACTTGCCTGTAAGAAAATATTCTACTTTTCATTAGTTCTAACTATGGCGCAAATTTAGGAAGACCACATCTATTAAATAAATGGTGTAATATTTGCATCCGAAACGTAGGTGTTTTGTCATACAGGATGCGTCGGTGTGCAAACGGCGTATGTATTTTCTCGCTTATTGTCTGTGTTTCGATATACATTCGCTAGTTTAGTTAGTCCGGCCTTTAGGGCACAGTGGGCTTACAAGTGGCTATTGAAGGGTTCTGTTGTACATCTTTTAGGTCCATCATTACCATACGCTATGAAAAGTGTTGGTGAAGGCAAATCTAATACGCCCAAACTCGGTGGTTTTACTAGTAGCCAATGAAGGATTCTATTTACTTTCCAGTTCCATATCAGATCCTCGTCACCATGTGCTATAAAAATTGCTCATGAAGACAAATTGAATAAGCCCAAACTCAGTGATTTTACTAGTAGCCATTAAGTGTTACGTATGGTTAAGACAATTTGAATCATTTAGGACGACTTCGCCACTTCCTAACTTCTCCATTTCCCAAGACATCCATTTCCTTACCTGTCTTCTTCCTAACTTGTCCATTTCCAAAGCCACCACTTTCTAACGTGTTGACTTCAAAATTCATCCATTTACTTCACTATACACTCCTTTTATACTATACTACTTTAATACCTCCATGGGTATTATTCATATTTCACAATAATTACCTGGCCATTTATGACTAAATATCAAGGCATGGTATCTATTCTCAATTATGACATCAGCATACCAATTTACTATACAAAATTTAAAGTATGTAAAGGAATAATTTGCTTAAAGGAATTCCTTTCAAATAAGGAAAAATCAAAGGGGTCATCATTTATTAGAAATAAACATATGTATACATTGACCAATAAAAACCGCAATGGCACTACTACATAGAGATGCTGAAATCGTGAAATTGGAATAACTGCATGTTCTGCAATAATAATTATATATGTATAGTTCGCCTCAAACTTTATGGCGGATCGGAATACAACGCTATAAATGTACTTGCGCAGGTACAGTCATATAACCCTCGCTCCACTGCGTCCCGCTACACCTAAAACTGGTTACTGCGACGCGATTTGTGTCTATGTTCACATCCGCCATAAAGTTTGATTGGAACTGTAAATAAAACTAAATCTTCATGAAAATAACCATGTCTGTGAAGCAAATATTTCCAAGCTTACAGTGCGACAGTTGAATACGATTGAACAGTTGAATACGATTGAACAGTTGAATAAAGAGGTTTGCAAAAAGACTGTTTATGAAGTAGACGAAATGATAAACTCTCAGTTTAGAAAGTAGAATTTTTAAAAATTGGAAAAATAACAATTTAGGACAAAGATATTTCCATTCCGTTCCATCAGCCCTTTTTATACCCCACTGCAGGAGCGTAAGCCTATCCTCAAGATGAGGGGGGGCTTGGAGCTTAAATCCACCACGCTGCTCCAATGCGGATTGGCGGAATGTAACAACGGCCATCTATTAACAGCAACCGAGACCGACTGCTTAAAGTGCTCTCCGAGGCACGGAGGCAGTGGCAGTTAATGTACTTAAGTCAGAAAAAACTCATTGGTGCCTGCCCGGATTTGAACCACGACTACATGGCCTTATAGATTTGAAACAGGTTCGTTGCCGCTCGGGCTATCACAACCCACAAGGATGTTTCAGGATGGACAAATTAGGAAGTTGATGTTTTTTTGGAAATGAACAAGTTAGGAAATAGGCCAAGTCGTCCTAAAGGATTTTAATTTTCTTTTATAGAAAGGTTTCGTCCTTAGATCCAAAATATTTGGCTCTGTGAAATATTTTATTTTTTTTATTTTCAGATTTTCCAAGCACATGGTGATTGTGACCCTGTTGTACCATACAAGTGGGGACAAATGACTGCTTCTTTCCTTAAAACTTTCATGAAAAATGTTGAATTCAACACTTATCAAGGACTCACACACACGTCGACAGATGCCGAATTAAAAGACATGCGAGCATTCGCTGAGAGAACTCTGCCTCTCGTAACCAATTAATCAATATCCTATACTGACATAAAGTATAAATACCATTCTTTGCAGGATTATATTTATACCTAAGTTGAAATTAAAAACTATTGAAATTACATGATATTTTATAGGCTTTAGTAATGTTTCTTCTCGCAAAGGGGTAATTCTACCCTGTTCAATCCCATATTTACATAGGTAATGGTTAAATAGTTTTTTTTTTTCCAAAGTTGCTCTTATTTATATTTAGGCTAAGTTCAGTACAAATATAGTGAATCACGAATAATCTTTGGTTTTATTAAATGGTTCTACATATATACAAAGTAAAGATATAAATATATATCAGTGCCGTCGTCGTCTGGAAGTCGAAGGCGCTGAATGATGAGTGCCTTGTTTGAGAGGATTATATAATTGACTGCCAAACAGTATTTTTGGAGTGATATATTCTCGATATATTTATATAAAAGCAGAGAACTACTATGTGGAGAGTTAAGCCACATGGTGACATTGCCAAAATGGCCTGTTATGGTAAAATAATCAATTCAAAAATACTAGAGACCAGTCTGCGGCCGCCGGAACGTTACAGCGAATGAGCGTCAATGCCGTGTCGCTGCCCTTTAGTTTGTCCGTAAGTCTCAGATAACTAGACTATTAGTGTAATAGTATAATAGAATATGATTTAAATGTTTCCCTTGTAGGTTCGAATGTACGTTAGGTTAGATATTTACGTTAATGTTTTTATTCCACGAATTTCAGCACTTATGAAGCTGCTATTGTTGGCAAAATAACTGACTATAGTACCCATGGATCTAGTTTTGGTAAATTGTCTGTCCCCGTACAAATTCCTGTTCCATACTGACACATAAACTCAGAATAAGATTCTTTCAATACCGAACTTAGGCGAGACGAGACAGCCAGCGCGGTACGTGGACACATCTGAAAACGCGCGGTTCTCCGTGTGGTCATAGTATAAATTTAAAGTAGGTCGACGCCTTCGATGTTTCGGGAAACGCCGACACAGCTTCTGAACACGACAGTACATCCGAGTTGTCACAAAAGGACATAAATTTAATATTATTATTTATTGATGTGTAAAAAACATCTTAGCTTTCAGTACGCTGCATTTAGTTGGACCAATTTCGAACATGCGACAGAAAGTGAAGGTCTGCCATTTCTACAATCTTCATCGCATTCGTACCTAGATATACATGGTGTCATTTTCGCACGATTTTATTTTAAAAACTTGAATCTGATGTCAAAATTAAAATGGCCGCTGTTTTAAAAATATTAAATTGGCATTTGTACCGGTAAAACTCAGGTCACCTCGGTCCTTTTCGTTCTTTTTCGGCCCAATTGGGTCATTCTTGGTTTTTTTGTTCTCGGTCCTTTTTGATCCATTCTGGTCTAAGGCGATCCGACTTGGGCCAACACGATTCAACTCGGCCAAATTGGTTCGATTCGAGCTAACTCTAGTTTTCAGTCCTTTCGGCTTTTTTCGGTTTTTTCCGTAAAAATAGGTTTTTTTGTGTTTTTGGTTAATTTCTGATGCTTTTTGGTTCTTCACGGTCCAACTCGATACTTTTCGGCCCAATTAAGTCCAATAAAATTCAACTTGGGCCAATTTAATTCGATTCAGGCGACTCCATACTTTTCGGTCCATCACGATCTTTTTCGATTTATTCAGTCCTATTCGGTTCTTTTCAGTGTAACGCGATAATTTTCGGTCCTTTTTTAGTGTTTATCGCATTTAGTCAGTTTCGTTCTGTTTTTCTTTTTTTTGTGTTTTCTGTCACTTCCATCCGTTTTGACTTTTTTCGGTCCTGTTTGGTCTTTTTCGGTCTAACTCTATCTTTATCGGACCTTCGGTCCTTTTCGTCCCCTTTTGGTCTTTTTCTTCCAACCCGATCTTATCAAATGCTATCGGTCTTGTCTGGTCCAACTCCGGCCTTTTCGGTCTTTTTTAGTTTTTTTCGTCCAAATTTTTTTTTTGTTCTTGTCATCTAACTAATCGGCAAGTGGATCAGCGACTGGAACATATTTACTCTGCGTCGGATCTTCGGTATCATTTATACCAATAACGTCATCTGCATCCACCTATTTAACGATGTTGACATTAATGTGCTTCATGTAGCACATAACTTCATTACTCCGCCCCATCTTTAAATTGCGGCAAAAGCCTGCTCTTTTTTTCTCAGTAGCAATCCCATGAACTTTTTTGTTTAACAGCTGGTAACAGCAATGTATTTTTCGACTCAAACTATTTGGAGCACACCGAACAAATTATTTTTGTTGTGCGCAATTGGACAAGTGTATATGGTCTCTTAGTCTAACTTATTGTTTATTCGTCGATATATTTATAAAGGTACTGCATACTTAAGATATATATTTTTGTTAGGTACAAATTAGGTACTAAATTCCTGTTTATCAACTTTTGTACTCTTTTACATATGAGCTGCATCCCCACCCACCAATAATCACTTGACATACATCGTTGGAAAGGTCTATTCGTGGCAATTATTGATTACTATGACAAATAGTCCAAAACACTGTGTGAAAAAAATGGTAGCTAAAATAAAAATCTATTTTTTCATACAAAAAATACTTATTTAAAAATAGTTTTTCACTACGTAAAAAAAAACGTATTGTAGCTATATACAAATGAAATGGTGCTATGCTGATAATACACCTAGTATACAGTTACAATAATGATTCAAACTCAAAACTTTTATTGATCAAAATAGGCTTACAATACAGTGAGCATTTGTTGCAAACATGTAAAATATTTATAGCCAAATGCTGATGTTACCAGCCATTCATACATTTATTCATATTGGTACCTATTATAATTGTCAATTCATTTGTATTCTGTTCAGAATCTGTATATACCTACTATATACTTTACATTATACAAATCAAATGAATTGGCAACTAAATACTAAAATATGAACGGCTTTTAATATCAGCATTTTGGCTTTCGATGTAGGAGCCTTTTCGAAGTTATCAGAAGATTTTGAGGTCACTTCAAAGCATCTGCTTTGTCTGAGCCTAAGGGTTATCAACAAAAACATCATTGAAATACGCTGCTGGACCAACGAAAGGTAATAATAATAATAATAACACACACAATCACAACAACGTCTTGGCCCCAAGCTAAGCATTAGCTTGTATTATGGGTACCAAGCGAAGACATCACATACATATAACAACCAAGACCCGGTGCCAGTATTAATATTCATCATATAAATACTGACCCGACCTGGGATTCGAACCCGGGACCTCCAGCTTCGCAGGCAGGGTCGCTGCCCCCTAGGCTAAGCGGTCGTCTGTGTGGTGTGTGCCTCTCATGGCCTATTTACCATATAATAGAAGTTATATGAGCACAGCTGCCTACTGTCAGTCGCCCAGTTAAACAAGTGCAATAATAATTAGATAAGGCATTGATGCCAGCTGGATCTCTTTCAATTAATATGTAACAATAATATGTTTTCGCAAAATCCATGGTTTTCGCTCTAACATATCGCGATTGAATACAGCTTAATAACCATCCATTCTGCGCCATATCATATTGACTTATTTCGTTTTCCAACACTTCTACTAGATATAGGCCAATTTGAATATGTTCACCGCAATAAAATTACGATAGTTTTAATTGATAAAATCCTAACGACTGAGTGGTGGCGCGTGCGCTTGCGCCCAGAGAAAGAGAATCAGAATCTCGAATCAGAGAGAAAGACAGAGATACAAAGTATATCTGTCTCTCTTGCATCTGTTAAGCAGAGTGACAGATTGCGTTGTTGTAGCTCGTGATATTTGCGCCTAGATCAATAGTTAAGAATAGTTTTAAGGTTGAACTACGTTTTTTACAATGATACAATATTCATCTTCTTATAACTTTTTTCACACAAGCTTTTGGGTGTTTTGCCGCCATAATAAGAAATAACATGGATCAAAAGATCTTTCTTATGGCATATGTCTTAATGTTATTGGTCGCTGGGGACATTTCGCCCGTACTCCTTTGAAAATTTCATAGGCGTCAGGATGGCGGTACAAATTTTGTATTGACGAATACTACTAAACGGTTTGACTTGGGTATGTGGATTTTATATATGTTTAAGTACTATAGGTAGGTACTAATTATCTTATAACTTTGAATATAATTTTAAATAATAAGAATGCCAAATCAGGCCAAAGTTTAATAATTTACCATCCATCCTGACGTCATAAATGGCCGTAAACTTTATATTGACGAATATTACTTAACGGTTTGACTTGGGTATATGGATTTCATATATGTTCAGGTACAAAATATGTACGCGACAACCGCTTCGCAGCACGCGCGGCCATATAAATATATAGATAATAGCATAGTAATTAATTATAGTAGAAAAAATACTTGTAAAATTGTAAAATATATAGATATTTAGATATAGGGCCCGATAACGGCATGATAAAATAGACCCCGGCAGATATAGGGTAGACAGAAACCCGCCGGGGAAGACTTTTTTGTGATAGAAGGTAGAAAAATAAATTGACACCACCGTCCTACGCCCCTCGTTCGCCTGTGATCGGAGAAAGTATAAATTGCGCAAGCGTCACACGCGCGGCATTCTCTCGACAGCAGCGAGCGGGCATACGAGGCACACCGATACAGTCCACATAAACAGGCAAAGCGAGGGGAAAGGGCGGCGAGGTGGCGTTGAACTGGATTTTCATTTCACTCATCCCGTCTTCCCAGCTACGACCACCCTAAGAAGGAAGGATGGCAACGAGTCACGCACAAAATAAGTACTGAATATCTGATAACTCAAAATATAATTTTAAATAATAGAAGTACCTAATTTAGAAAATGTACCGCCATCATGACGTCAGAATGGCTGTACACTTTAAAACTCAAATATTTTTGAAAATAAGCAGGTACAAATTTTTTGATGAAAGGTAGGTACTAAATAGTAAAAATTAGGTACTAAATTTACAGCATAATCACAATCCTAAACGGTAACCTTGTATCGCCACTTTGACGCACACAACAAACTGAACGTCGTTACAAGGTTACGTCGGTGCACCCGTTTTCTTTTTAATAAACCCCGCTCGCAGACTTAGGTACAATTCAAAGTTGGCCAACTAACGAACAACAGTCGCCCATCAGTTTTTAACCGATAACCAACTTTTTAATTGTGCCTACCTAATCGGAAGGAAATCTCGGTTCTGATACAATCGGTGTCCAATTAAATAGTTGGCCGATTTAGTTAGATAACACACATTTTATCATTAACTTATTTAACTATTTCCTACTTTACTACGCGATTTAGTTGGACGACTTGAAATTGTAATTCTGCGGGTACCTACCCTAAACACTGGGGATTTTGTATTACTCAAAAAATCTAATGATTTCTATTGATCGAATTGAATCGTTAAGTTTTAAATAATGAGTACTTATATAATAATGTTTAGTTGTGAATAAACTCGCTTTCCGCCCGCGTTTTCACCCGCTTGGACTACGCAAATGTACCGGGACAGCTAAAGCAACGCGGTGCTCCAAGACTCGGTAAAAGTAATAATAATTATTATTAAATAGAATAAGAATCATTAATGTCACATTTTTAGACCCAAAAAACTTGTATCTAGGCAAAGCGATGAAGAATTGGCTTGGTGTGGGATGTTCCTGGTAACACTAGAGCTAATGCATTACGTTACTACGGAGTCTCTTGTTTTCTGCGAAGTGACTGTATTTTTTGATGTGCTCTCTGTTATTTTCTTTTGCCACCGCTTTTCTCCTAAGACTGATCTTACTTTTCGTAAAATTGATATTATTAACTTACTATATTACTAACGTATATAATGAAACCATCACAAGCGAGCGGTGCGCTCCTTCTACCATAACGGTTTGCCGCCTTTCCCCGCGGTTCGTGTACATAATTATTTCATTTGGCGGTACTAACTAACAGACAGAAGTTGAAAACAACAGAATTTCTGAAACCGTCATATACGTATTAAATTAACAATTTTTTAGTGATTCTCAACGTCGTTTTTCTATTCACACACTATAATTTTCTCAATAAAGAACTCTAAACAGTATGTATCTAGCTTTAAGCTAGATACTTATTAGTTTACATAATCATAGATATGAAGCGTCTTATACTTCGCAACGATCGAAAACCGTGCAAAAGACAGTCTCACAAATTAGGCAGACCATATTATATCATTATATAGGTATGGTTTGTTTTAAACATTTAGTAAAATTGCACATAAAATGTAACTTCAGAATTTTATGTTTTTCCAGTAAGATTTTTATATGTTCTGTTCTTAGTCACAATGTAAAGTCAAAATGTTAAGTTATATTTGGTTTGTGCCGTTTATTTGTTTGTTCACATTTTATTATTATTATTAATAACAGATGGCGGTAGCGATCTAAAGTCCACCGCTCGTATTAGTCAAATGTGAGTCAAATGCCGTATAAGGCCATATTTTAGGTACCTACCTATATAAATCAATTTATTGATGTTAATTTTTTTTTCACAACAACTGCATTCGATTCACAGATGTTTAAAAGCTAAATCGATTCATTTAATTTTATCGAAAGTTTTTAGTAGGTCCTCTCACTATGAAGTTAAAACTGGTTAAAACCAGTAAAAACTGCGGTTGGGCATGGCAGGGGCATGGGAGTAGGGATGCAACATCGATCTTAAAAAACTCGATATTCAAGAACATGGATGTTCATACTGCTTACATCGATGTCTAAAAACATCGATAATAAGAACGATACATCGATCTTTTTCTGATTCCGATGTTTGATAATACTATCACATTTATCATACGAGTTGAAGTTTATGTAGTCAGATATTTTATTAAAAGGACAGAAACTTAAAGGAACTGGAAATATTTAGGTACATATTTCATCATAAATACATACGTCAATTACAATATAAAATTATACCAGTGCAGCCTTTGTCTCCTTAAGGGCTTTTTACTGCCAGATGACTAACTAATTACACAACTAGACCACCAAACTTATTAAAATGGATCTTGAAAAGAAAACACATTTTTCATTTCATTTATTGAAAAAAAAAATATTTAGTCGACTTCAAAAATTTTGAAATAGAGTTCAGAAAAAGTAGCTTTGATAATCTAATCCCCAGAAGCCTATTCAAGCAATACGTGTAATAACGTGTAACGTGTTGGCTGCAGAGCGACATGAACTATGTCGATGTTATTTTTAAGCTTATGTCGTCGATGTATCGCTCACCGAAATATCGATGTTAACATCGATGTTTATGAACGATATATCGATGTTTTGTAAACATCGATGTAACGACCCACAGCATGGTTGTGTTCATGCCTGTGTCTGTGGTTCATGTTCATTCATTCCAATCAATTCATTCATAGTTCATAGATTCAGATTCTTAATTCGTTTCAATTCGTTTGACTGAAATTGACTGTGTCATTTGAGGTCAGCGTTGCCGCGGCGGAACTTTTGTTCCGATATCGGAACTTTTGGGTCATTGGCGGAACTTTGGCGGAACCTCGGCTCTATCGGAACTTTTCGGAACTATCAAACATTTTAGTATGGATTGGTACATTGGAACTGACTGCTACTAGGCGCTAATCCTAGACAAGCACGGGTGCTTCCGATTCATAGTAAAACGCACCTTACAAAACAGTTTACAACGTAAAAATTGTAATATTCTACGAAAGAGATATCAAAACGGTTAGACTTGCATCTCGTTTTGTCATTTCAGTCAGTTTATAATTTCGTTCCTTTCCATGTTGTCGTCCTTTGCATGTCTGCTAAGCTAACTAGCACTTTTTTCTATCATGCGTTTCCACTTCTAGCGCTAAACCTAGCGTGTTTGAAAAATTTATTGTATCCTTTATTTTTCTTTTTTACAGATGAAATTAAATAGCAAACTTTGCAGAAGTGGAATCAGACAATGATTTGATAACGTTTGACTACTCTCAAGTACAATTTTTATTTTCTTGACTTTTAATTTAATGATTCAAGTTTTCACGCTATAGTTTAAATTTAATTATGTACTCGTATTCATGTATTAATTTGTGTCGTCTATTATTTTAAGCGAAATACGATAATAATTTGTTTATACTAGTATCAGTTCATTTATCTATTCTGAAATTGGCGCCGAATATAGCGCCTTTTTTGCCAGTTGATATTTTGCTCTTTGCATATCAGCGCGTTTTTTAGAATTACAATAGATCATAAGCCATTGACTACATACAATCATAATCGATTTAATAATATAACACATCATATGAAACATCATACCGACAAATTGTCGGTATGATGTTTCAACTTGTCGGCGACAATACAAATTAAGAACTGCTTTTTATGAGGTAAGAGCATGCACAACTAATCATAATTCTTAACAACGTAACCAACATTGAATAAACTGGATTTATTTAAATAATTTATCGACATCATTATATACGATACTAGTGATTTTGGTCCAGAATGGTTAATTAGCTTATGAAGGCACTCCGCGCATTTAGTATTAGTATTTTTTTTCCAAAACAAGTTATCAATATCAGAATTTCACAATATCGAGAATCGAAAATCGATTGTTATTTTTTTTTTATCATACGGTCTTTAGTTTCAGATTTGTAGGGCTTGCGGTTTAAGTTTACTAAATCTTCTTAGGCCCATTTGCACCAAGCGCCAAGCCAGCACCTAGCCCAGGGTTAGCTAACTTTTTATGCTTTGTCCATAACTGTATGGTCTGATTTGAAAAGGACAAAACATAAAAAGCTACGTTATTCCGAGTTAATTTCCATGGTGTTGATTTAATTGATAACATTATGTACGTATTATATTAAAATTCACGAGTCTTATTTGAAGTTTCATTTTGTAAACAAGTAAATTGTTTATTTTACTCACTAACAAAAATTTGTGAGTCCTTAAACAGGTAAATTACTTTTTTTATTTATTTTGTCCCCAGGGGTTCGTTCAGTTTGAACACCGCTCATCACTGACAGCAGGATAGCATAATATAAAACGATCGCGTGCAAAAGAGATGTCATGACAGTCGAGCGTGAGCGAGCGATCAAACTGAATGAAGCACAATACCTTAAGGCGGAACATTTCGGAACTTTTTAGGTGTGTTTTCGGAACAAATTGAAATGAGCTTGCGGCAACACTGTTTGAGGTGGTTCTTCAGCATCATCCTTCTGCATCCTTCAGTCAAACTGAAACATATTAATAAGTTTATAAATTTTTTTATTTATCAATTTTGCGGTTAATACCATGTTAATATGGCATCGTCTTTTCTAACAATATAATGAATAACACCCAAATCGGCTCCGTATCCTCAAATACAGACAGGTAACCAACATTATTTTGTTTTTTTGTATTCATGATTATTTACTTTAGGAGATTCTTGTACATACCTACTCTTTTTTTTATTTTATGTGAAAACCTAACCTTTTGTTATAAACAGCAACCATTTTTTTTTTAATCCATATAATGCTATGAAATTAAGATTTTTATGTTTATTTACCTATTATTACAATCCGAAAATTTCACTACTTCAAAGTAGAAAATAATATTGTAGCTCTCCATTGCATACACCGAGGTAGGGTATTATTTTTATTTTGTCTCTTAACTGAACACCATCCAAAATGGTTGATGAATGAACAGAGAAGTGCATCACAAGTCTACCATTTTCTCCCTACATGCTAGTTGCAGCAGCAGACAGGGTCTGCACATCATACCATAGGCACAGACATAATAAGAACTCACTCCCTGTCACTAAACAACCAATGAAGCATTGCAATAGCGGCTACATAAGTATGTGTGAGTGGAACTTTGCAGCATACTGGTGGTCGGTAGACTTACTATGTGTTCAATTTGATGTGTGCGTTCATAGCCAGCTGACTCATTAGGGGTGCATTGATATTTAGGTTGTGATGCTACATCTGCGTATGTCTTACGTCAGAGAACAGTCAGGATGGTAACTTTGATTAGACATTTTACTTGAGCAATTACTATCTCAATAAACACTAATGAGAACTCTAGACACTACTACTTCTATACTTACATCTTGCTGACTAATAACCCTCATCTAATTGTTTCTGTGACTACACAGTAATTGTATTATTAATGCGATGCGTAAGTGATCCTGGACCATGGCCCACTTTGCCAGGCACGGAGTTGTCTGTCCTTGTGCTCTGCCCTATGGCCTTGGGTCTCATATACTTATCGCTTTGTGCTCTACATACATATGCCTGTACCTGGTTCCACTCGAATATGACAATACCTTACAGGGTTGCTTCCTGGTAAGTCATAATCAACGCATTATATAATAATTTGCTATAAACACAGGTGCGCTACCACATATAGTAGACACAATGTCTTGTTCATGTGATTTTAACTGCTATTTGAAGTGTTAAAAAGTGTTTAGATTCGAGTGCAGGCATCTGTACAAGTGGCTTATACTTTATGAAGTCAGTTCCAAGTCATTCACTTTGTGTTTGTAATAATAATTTGATATATTTTAATAATAATAATACCTGGGACGTCCCATATTTGTAAATATTATCATTGTTTTAATTGTTAAGTACCCATATATGTGACTTGGCACCCACTTCATAAACTTTATACTGCTAGTATGTACCTAGTAGATAGTAAAAAAATGCAATAGGAAGCTGCAATATTACTCACTATCATTTTTAACTTTTTAAGTTATGGTGACATTTTTGAAGACAGTTTTATTTGTGATAGAAAGTTTTTCTTTCGCTTTTTAGTACTATAATATGTTGATTTGAAAAATAATTTATTATCCATAAAAAGTATGAGTACATTGATGTCAGTCTAATTAATACATCTAATCATGTTTATTTATCCATTTTCTGACAATTGATATGTTTCACACAATTGAAAAATATATAGGACTACCTCAAGCTCTACCTTGATGTAAAGAAGTTTAAAACCATCTGAATTGGTTTAAGTTATTTTCAAGAATTTGATGCACATAAATTTAAAAAAACCGGACAAGAGCAAGTAGGACTAAGTCTTGAGTCCTGAGGGTTCTGTACTACTTATATAATAATAATAATAATTGGGACATCCCACACAGCGCCATCTAGTCCCAAAGTAAGCAAGTACTATGCTTGTGTTATGGGTTACTAGACAACTGATATACATACATAAATACTTTTTTTTTAATAATATATACATAGATAAATATTATACACCCAGACCCGGAACGAAATAAACATGTTCATGCACACAAATATTTGTCCCGGGCGGGAATCGAACCTGCGACCCTTGGCTCCGCAGTTAGGGTGTCTAACCACTCGGCCAATCGGTCGTCTAAATATACTTATATATGTATGTAGATACTTTATCCATTCTGGGAATCAAGTGTCTCGATAGTTTTTACTGTTAGTGATACCAATACTTGTAAGATATCATCCAGCATGAAATTCAAACTTTAAATTGAAAAAAAAAATGTATGTGATGTAAGTAGAAATTAACGAATTTCGGATTTGGGCTTTGAATTTTTCTTGTAAGAGCTTACTTCTTCCCAAATTTCATGTTTCTTCGTCATTGGGACGTACCTTATAGATTTTGAAAAATGAATTTTGCAAATAAGTATCAAAATATGTTTACATACAGGCTTGAATTTTTACATCCCCAAGAGACCGTAGATTTTAGTGATTAATATTAATTTCAACTTCATACTACTACCTGTTTCTAAGAAAAAAGGTCTTAACAGACAGGTGGGCAATAAAATGATCCTATAAGAGTTTAGTTTGGTTTTCCTTTTGAACTATTAAACCCTAAAAACATTTTTATTCAGACCTTCTGAAAAACGGTTTGTTTTACACAATGGAAAAATTTATGGAACTACCTTGGCATCTACCATAGGGGGTCTTCCACCCACCTCCAATTAAAGCGTCAGTTATCCAATCTACCCGTTATCTGGCAGATTTCGTTTCCACGACATATGGATACTGTTAACCTCCAGTTAAAGACACAGTTATCCCGTTAGCATGATAACTGTTAACTGACAGATAATTAAAAGCAATATGGCGTATAATCCATCTATTTTGTGGTCGAATCAGTTGGTTGCGTACTTTCGTATCATTTGTGGTTGCATTACCTACTCATTTTCAATTAATATGTTCATTCATTATATTATTTCTGTCGTCTTTTCCCGCGTGTATTTACCCGTGACAAAACGCCATCTAGTAGTAGTAATTTGCAGTTTCTCCTCATTGGCGAATCCAGGGTTGCAAACTTATAAAAAACAAAATAATATTCACTTATATATTATAGTTTCAAGAACATTAACTTTAATCACCAAGTCTATTAATAACATATATTAATATTTAAATAAAAATAAATATGTAAATGCACAAAATTACAATGATTGAAACATTTGATTAATATAATTTATGGTACAAGCAACACTGAGCTCTAGTTTACTAACTGTAGGTTAAATATGACAGTAAGTTATTGGTGGTAAAGCATCGGGATAACAGTGACGTTCATATTTCTGTTAAAGATGTCTACAGTTTAGTTAACTAGATGATAAACTATCAGTAAATATATATAAATAAATTATCATAAACTGTCACTTGGTGGAAGACCCCCTTAATAGTTTAAACTATCCAAATTGGTTAAAACATTTCTGAGAAATTAGTGAACATACATATTATAAAAACCGACCAAGTGCGAACCGGACTTGCACACGAAGGGTTCCATACCACCATACAATATATAAAAACGAGCGCGACGTCAATTGAACTTAACCATTAATCGTTATTATTATGTAATTTAAGAATTATTGTATAAATATATTTCATTTTTATTTCGTTAGTTATTTAAAAGGCGCCCGATCCTCTCTGGCTAATCCGAAAAGTAATAAATGAGTGCACTGATAGCTATAGACAATTTTTATTACGTATTTTAGTACAGTAAACCTTTGACTTTTAGTATCAATTGTGAAGAGAATAAGCTCTGCAAAGGAAAGCGTAAATTTATAGTACCTAGTAATACAATGTAGTATTCATCATAAAATGTTTTTTTTTGTTTAATTTTATTTTACAATAACATCGCAAAGATAAAATGCATCTAGTTTTCGTTTACTGGCTAAACGCTATCTGTCCTTTTCTATGTAATTCTTACAAAATTTTTACTTATAAAAGTAGATTTTATAAGTTATTCTATTAATTATTAAATAATACAGTGCTGTTAACTATGATAGTTTTCTTTTAACTATGTTATATATACTCCTGTGATAAATTTTTCCCACATTTAGAGGGGGTGGGGAAAATTGTTTGAAACCTTGATATCATTTTTGAAGACCTATTGTTTGGTATTACTCGCCTTAATATACGATTAATTTTTTTTTCGTTCTTCAGTTACATGTATGGCAACCTATCCCAAAAAAATTTTTTTCTTAATTTCACTATGTCATTGTGTAGCGGTTCACAGATTACACCTACCTTCCAAATTTCATCTATATACTGCTAATAGTTTTCGAGAAAAACCCCAGACAGACAGACAGACGGATATGGCGAAACTATAAGGGTTCCTTTTTTGCCATTTGGCTACGGAACCCTAAAAACATGGTTTTTCTCCCATTTTCTCATAAAATGGTAAATTTCAAGTCATAGAAAAATATATGGGATCACTTCGAGATCTATGTCAATAGAATACAGTTTCTTTTATCTAAATAATTCATGCTGTTTCCAAAGATTTGGTAAACATATACATGTAAATTTTAAAAAAATGTACGCATTGAATACGGACCCTCAAATTTTTTTTTT
This sequence comes from Luffia ferchaultella, assembly GCA_949709985.1. NCBI lineage: Eukaryota > Metazoa > Arthropoda > Insecta > Lepidoptera > Psychidae > Luffia > Luffia ferchaultella. The sequence continues at coordinate 10,538,989 of OX453252.1, read as the reverse complement.
TAAACTGATGCATCGAATATAGAACCTCTTCTTCTTTGGAAAACGGGTAAAAATTGTAATGATGACATCTAAAATTGCAATATCAGTGATATATTAATTACCATGAGGAGTTAGGTTTGTTACAAGAATTATCAGTTTTGTCTCTTCTCTGGCTTTGCTCAAGACTTTATAACTATGTTTATTTTTTCTTGGTCAGATATTCACACTTCCTTTTAATTTTATTCTTAGTCCCAATTCCATCTATAATCATTCTATTCTAATTAATATATTTTTAAGATTAAGTTGTTTATGATATTAATTTATCACTAGGTACTGAGATACAAATATTCATAGTAGGCAATTGCACACTCTCCATGTGTACTTTTTATTAAATCATTTAATATTTTTTTCCATTTGTCCCCTATGTAGTGTAAAAATAGATAATTTCTATTTGTATCTATCATATTTTAAGAAGACTAGGTACTTCTTGTGATAAAGCAAATAAGTACATAAAATATATGAAGCAAACACACTCAGGAGATTATGGAAAACATGTCTATTGGTTTTTTACTATAAATAAATTGTATTTTTACAAATAGGTTCCAAAATGGCACGTTTCTCTGTCAATAAAGTATTAATATATTAGAAACTGACTTCCAGTAAAGTGCAACAATTTGTGAAAATTATGTTTTGATTTGCGCACGGAGTCATCTAAAATTATTCGAAAATTTATTATATATTAACAAACATCACACTTGAGAGTTAAGTTAAATGTACAACAAAACTGCTTTATCATTTAAACAATTATTTTTTTCAGATTTACGAGTAATGCTAATGAAGTGAAAGTTCTGAATTCAAAGCAAAGTGCTAGACAACAGTCAAAGCGTAAGAAATTAGCTGCGTTAATTGCTATTACCAAGCTCAATACCAATGAAAAACTGAATAAAAGCAATAATTTATGGAATATGACCTCAAAAAATTCAGGTGAACCTTGTAGTAAAAAGGCAAAAAAACATGGCATATTAATAGTCGACAATAATCAAGGTGATTATGAGCATAAAAACATTGAAGATATTAATACAACTGCAAATGTTGACAGTTTAAAAATTGAATATAATGCAATAAAAAAAATCCGAAAGTCAGTGCCAAAATTGCAATTTCGAACTAGCGCTTTTAATGCTTCTGTGTCTAGGAGAACTGATGAAAGAGTGCCCTTGATTCTTACAGATATACAACATTTGCTTTTACATACAGTGCTTGGTAATTCTACCCCTTATCATCCTTCGCGTTGGTATGTGCTTGAAAAATGTCGTTCCATTAGTCAAACAATCTGCTTAGTTATCGAAGGGGTTTCTCTTCAACACTGGGCTAACAACAAAGCCAGTTTAACCGCAGCCAATGCAATTTTCTCAGACGTTTTTGAAGTTCTGACACCAACTATTTATAATGGTTCTTTGATAGAAGAACTAGCAACTGTGCCTTTGTCAGAAGCATATAAAGAAAGTCTAGCAACTAAATATGGATCTATGGACCTGGCTTTGGAAACAAGGAAAGATCTAATGGTCATGATGAAAGCAGTATTTCCAATTAGAAATGAATTGTATGAGCATAGTAACTACAATAGTGAAGATAAATTTTCAAGAACAAAGTTAATGCTATCTGCAGGACAACTTATAGAAGAGAATTATCCAGTGCCATTAAAAGGCAAACTTAAAAACCTCTATTCAGGTTATGTCATGACAAATGATTTATATGAGCCAGTTACATCTAAATCGCCAATGTTTGGTTTAGACTGTGAGATGTGTATAACAAATGTGGGATCTGAGTTGACCCGTGTCTCAGTTGTTAATGAAGCACATGAAATAATTTATGAAAGATTTGTGAAGCCTTATAATGCCATACTTAATTATTTGACTCAATTTTCAGGCATAACAAAGAGCATTCTGAACGATGTCACTACTCGACTAGAAGATGTACAAAATGATTTAAGACAATTACTACCTCCTAATGCAATCTTAGTTGGCCAATCACTGAATGTTGATCTCCATGCCCTAAAAATGATGCATCCTTATGTTATTGACACAAGTGTAATTTTTAACATCACAGGAGACAGATCTAGAAAGTCTAAACTTAAAGTTCTGGCTAAAGAGTTTTTAAATGAGGATATTCAAGAGAGTAAAAAAGGACACTGTTCTATAGAAGATTCCTTAGCATCATTAAAATTGGTTCAACTGAAACTGAGCAAGAGCATTGAATTCGGAGATGCTGCTCTTGCTGGTAAGTTAAGGTTAAAGCTTTTTGAGAGTCAAAATACTGTACAATATGCTTCGACTATATTCAATCACATGATTGAACAGAAAAAGACATCAATTATTGTGGGATGTGATGACATCACAGGTGATTATCATTCATATATGAGTCGGGCTAATGAATGTTCAAACACTCAATCATTTTCAAAGAAAGGAAAACCAAAAAAAGTTAAATTAAGTACTGTTGATAAGCAAAATGATGTAATTGAGAGACTATCGGAAGCTATTACTGATCATAATTTTGCCATGGCTCATTTGAAACTGGACATCAATAAGGAAAGCGAACATAATCAATTGCAACAAGTGGATGGCTGGATCGATAGAATATGGAAGTCTCTCGCTAAACATACTATTCTTGTAGTTGTTTTTGGTGGTACAGCCACTGATAATGGTATTGCTATGGTCAAAATAAAAACCTGAATCATATTGGATTCCTCTATTTATTTATTTCAGATTACAATGGCAAAAAGTACCATAAATTGAATGGATTTGCATAGATCTTCAAAATGAAACTCTTCTATTTCTTTAAATTAAGACCTAAAAATTAAAAAAAAAATCGTATTGACGTACTTGATTTTTAAAATATTAAGAATTAGGAAATGCCTGTACCTGAAACTTTTAGAGAAAAAATTAAACTTGGTGTATGAACTTCTCACTGAAAATGGAGATCCCTTTCCACTTTGATACCCTTCGTTTTTGTGGATGCTTTTGAAAGTAACCTCAAATCCAAATATATACTTACACCTACCTAATTATTCCTTTGATAGCTGACCTACCTAATTATTTCTTTGATAGCTGCTTTTGGAGAATGCGGAGGTCGGAAATTTATGGTGGCAAATTTGGTACAATGGGTCATTTGGGTTGGCATTACAATGTCACTGTCAGAATGATAGGTACAATGCGTTGACATTATAATCAAAATCGTCTAAATTCACGGAATATTGCTTTTTTGGTCTATCTTTTGATGAGGAATTGACATTGGATATTAAACATGTTTATGTGAATCATTCATGGAATTATTAAGTAGTTTACTTATTAATTCCATGGGATCATTATGTAGATAGTATATTTTTTTTAATAACATACAGAGAGTAAATCGAAATACATCAATCCCTTTAACTTTTTTAAAATAATGTAATTTGAAAGCCTCTTGTCAGAAGTCCGCTTCTTCTCATTACATCATCGATTCTTAACATATAAGTACATTATACAATCTTATATCAATGATTATACAAGATTACTTTTTAGTCTTTTTTTTTTTGTCAATGCGGACCGAAAGGTCACTGCAATTAAAGGTACATAGGTACTAGGGCTGCCACCCATACTGTTCAAAACAGTATTGAACTTGTTTTTGGCCTATAATACTGTTTTAAAATTGTGCCTAATTTTTTGTATTCTACAGCCTAAATGGCTTCATGGATTTGAACATACGAGGTGTCTAGATTTTCCTTAATTGCGGATGTGTCATAGGGTATATAATATTTTAAAATGGCGACTATGAATCGAAAAAAAGGGAAACATATTTTATCATTATAATAATATGGGTATTAAATAAAAGCTAGCCGATTCCAAATATATATATATACTTTCAAAAGCATCCACAAAAACGAAGGTTATCAAAGTGGAGAGGGATTTCCATTTTCAGTGGGGAGTTCATAGGCCAAGTTTAATTTAATATATACTAGCGACCCGCCCCGGCTTCGCACGGGTAGTACAGCATATTATAAGCCGTAATGTTTTTTCTGTCGTAGTGTCATATCAGCTTGTTGCGTCGAACATGTGGATTGGATTTAATTACATTTAAATGTGACGTAATTTCATCGTACTTGGAGTATTTTTAAAGTATGTTATTTCCAATTCTATAAATATTTAATAAAGAATGAATAAATATAACCTAACTACGCGTATCGCGTCGTCCCGTATGGACGGCCGGTGCAGAGCGGCGGCAGCGCCCGGCTGGTTGCGCGATATTTACATATCGGCACAGCTCCTAAAATATTAATTTCAATTGTATAGTGTACAGGGCAATCATAATGTACATGAAATACATAAGATATTTGGGTTACGTAGGCGAAACATTTTCTATAAAGTCATCTGGAGCGTCGCGTCCCTTTAGCGGTCCCAGTAGATAACAAATGTGTAGCCCACGTCGGCAAAGTCGCGGGTAAGAAGCTAGTATATTATAAAGCTTGTTTTTCTCTTTTCAGTTGATTGTTTTTGACGCAGTTGGGTTTTTTAATTTTTTAATCACTGTTTCTTTAAAGTTTTTATTTTACATGCTCCGTTCATATGTAAGCTTATCGATAAACTATCAAATATATGTGTTACAACACTATTTACACACAGGAACACTAAATAGGCGGTATCCGCTGTAACGACCGGGTGTTTAACGTGCGTCGCTATGTGTTTGTTAGCCAATGGACGCGTGACTTTATGTCTTAGCTTAGTGTGTATTCTAAATTATGCGTTTGTATTTGTGCGGCGACAGTGGTATTCGAACAAATGCTTCGAGATGCCAGTTCAAGCCTACTATAACTTCATTGCTTCTATTTAAGTAAATCACGCGTGTCGCGCTTGAAGTTATTTTGTCGCGCGATAGTTTCAATTTCGCGATAACTCATAATGTATTTATTTAAATTGTATGATACAAAAAGTAATTATGTGCATGAAATATGTTTTATGGCCATGTTCACAGGTGTTCGTTAGCCGCTATCCACTGGTTATAACAATTAAATTGTATGCCTTTTTGTTATTTTATTTGGCGGTTGAGGCTCCCTCCCTACTGAATTTGGGATCTAATAACCGAAAAAGACAGAGTACCAACGGAAACCTTATTACTAAGCGTCCGCTGTCCGTCCGTCGGTCACAAGGCTATATCGTCTGAACCTTAATACTTAAGTAGACACTTGGAATTTCCACAGAATGTGTATGGCACTATAACAGCTAATAATAAAAATAAAATACAGTTACAAATTAAATGGGTCCCCATACAAGAAACATATTTTTTCGACGTTTTGGTGATTGGTAATGTGCGCGGTTATGATTTTTATTTTTTATAATAATATATTTTTTAAGAAAAACTAATAAGTGAAAGAATTTCATTGATATCTACAAAAATGCCGATAATTGAATTGTGCAATGACGTCATTCAATTATATTAGGTACAACGGGCTAACGTGAATCATTTCTATGTAGCGTGCACCGAATGACATCCCGAACGGGTCGTAAATACACAGATTTGATATAGATCTCGCAATTTTTCCGAAATTTTAAAATTTGAGTAACCAGTTTATTAAACTTTAACGTGGGAAATAGTGTTTGATACATAATTTTGTTGAAGCAGACGCGAACTTGTATTGCAATAACATGAGGCTAAAATTGAAAAAAATTTAAAATTCTTTGGAAATGGTTTATTGACAATGTTCAATGTCAGCATAATTCATAGGGGTACGAATAAGTGTTTACCTCGGGTGTAAAATTATTTTCCTCGCGAGCGGCATTGAATCCCTCGCTACACTGAGAATTTTGAAATAATAATAAGGTACACATGACAACAACGTCTAGGCCCCAAACTAAGCATTAACTTGTGTTTTGGGTACCAAGCGAAGACACCACATACATTTAACAACCAAGACCCGGTACCAGTATCTATATTCATCATATAAATACTGACCCGACCTGGGATTCGAACCCGGGACCTCCAGCTTCGCAGGCAGGGTCGCTGCCCACTAGGCTAAGCGGTCGTCATCGGTATGCTTTGAATTCTAATTTAATTTTGTAGGTAGGTAGTATCTTTCGGTACGGTCATTCAGTATCTCACGGTACCTTGCCAGAAACCCATATTTTGTTCTGTTCTATCCTATAACCTATATGTATGTGGAAACAACCATTTAAAACTGTTTTAAAATGACTTGGTTTTAAGTTGAACATGATTCTTTTTAGGTTCTTTTTTAAATTGACCTTGATGTTTCTTGACTAAGTACTTTGTAAGGGAGGTTCTAGATGAATTGGGCTTTCAGTCAGACCACTCGTTTATTAAGGCCGCTCTATACTTTTGCAAAACTTACGGTTACTATACCTGATTTACTGAAATCCGAGACACCCCAAGAGTACTGAAAAGTATTAGCGAGGCTATATAGGTGAACATGGCCACTAGGTTCTATGTCTCTACGCTCTGTAAGTTTTAGCGAGAATGTAGACGGTTTTATAAAAAGTAACTTTTTTGCTGCTTTGATATTAGGTACTCCCATACACTATACGTACAACACTACGTCGAATCTAACGCAGGCTTTACTAACTTTAAACATTTTAGAAATTCTTTCGGTTCGTTGGCCCCAAGTTGTCGACCCTGTTTCAACGTAAAGTTTTTTAACATTTCAAATTAACTCACAATAATATTAAGTTTAATCGTATTCCATATCTTTCAGTTCAAATAGAAATTAACTAAAAGTGTTTTTAGGAATATAACTCACCAAATTAACCTTTGATTAATATTCTGAGTGAAAAAGTCACGCACATATTTACCCCGGCCTATGTAGAGCACTGACCGCTTCTCTCCTTATGGTTAATAGGATTTAATTTAAACGAGCTTGTAATTTTAACAGCAAAATTTAAAAAATCATCAAATTAAAAAAATAAACTATTTTTTAGTGAATGGTCCTAATTGGTCTTGATGGGTGCTTCGTTCATTGTATTATAATTATAGGCTATATTGACTCCCGCGCCTCTGTACACATAAACCCACATCTGTCTGAAATGAATTCCCAAACATCATTCCAAAATCTACCTGACCAAATATAGTGTTCGGAGGTGTCTTCGAAAGAGTTTAATATAATTATTTCGGTATGTTTAGATAACAGTATGTATATCAACAGCATCCAGCCGCTTAAATTAAGAATTAATTAATTAATTAAGATTAATTGCAGTAAATTATAATAAACAAACATTTTTTTTAGAAAGATCAAGTTTTATAAAATTAATTGTGTTTTAGTCTCTCTGAGGTTTTAGGTTTTAGTATGGTTTAAGCGTTCTACGATAAATAGTTTAACAATCAACTGAGACAGCCGACGACAGCACGTATCGATGCTCGCATCGACTCTTCTTGTATCGATGTCAAGAAAACATGCATGTTGTAAATACTTTTAGAAATGAGTTATTTTTAATGTATGATTTTATTTTATTTACTTTTATAATTATGTATATTATAATGGAGTTATGATGTTCCACAAGACGATGGCAGGATGCTGTTGATTTCATGGATATGATTGTAGATTCTTAAACGGTATATTTAACTTTTTCGAACTACTCACGTCAGAAAGAAACACAAACATTTTTTTTATTACGAATAAAATTTTTGTAATTTTTTAAGCATCATGTACCATGTAGCACGTAAAAAAATCACAAGTGTCGTTTCATCGACTTTGCATAACTATCGGACCACGTCCCACGTAGCAAGCATAGCATTCACGTAGTACGCGCGTAGCAAGTAGGTACGGTGCGGTGGCGGGTATGTAAAACTCGCGTAGCAGGCACGTAGCAAGCGTATAGCGGGCATGTTGTAATATTGCTATTAATTGGCTGCTATTAAGAGGAGAGATTTATAATTATGGTATTCAGATCAACAAAAACCGGGATTATACGTTTTTAATTTTTTTAATATTTTGATAAATCATAAGTGCGAGGTTTTTTTTTCGAAATTGTTTCATTTTTCAGACCATGTTCAACATAAAACTACATAATTGCATTTTCACATGTTGTAAAAAATAATGTATTTCGATAAGATATTGTGAAAATACAATTAGTTCAATGTTGTGAAAAATTAACCGATTTCGAAAAAAATCCCGCCTATTTAAGTTTTTTTTTTATGATGAACGACAGAATCTCAAGCAAGAGTATCCCCAAAGAAATGGTAAGTGAAAGTATTCGACCTTGGCGGCAGCTAGAGCCTCTGTGCTAGAGCCTAACTGCATGCAAACTGAAAGAACATTCTTATTGACATGTTTTAGAATTTAGCCAACGACACATTTTCCTAGTGACTGATACACACTTATTTCTTTTAATGAAACTTGCACTGTTTCCTAAGTTGTACTATACCTAGTCCAACCTGTCTAACTAAAAAATATTTTTGCAATATGACATAGTTTTTTAGATATGCGCGGCCAAACATATAAACACACATACAGATATACACACTTATGAAATTTGGCACATCTTGTATAGACTAACATTAACAAAAATTGTGCAATTTTGACCATATTACATTCATACGGGTCGAATTGATAACCTCTTTTTTTAAGTCGGTTAAAAAAACAAGCAATCCTCTTTGACAAAAGAACCTCAATAACGTTTAAACTTAAAAAATTTATATAAGTATAAAAACTCAATTTTTTTTTCCTTGAAATCAAGAACATTTCTAAAAAAATCACACGATAGCATGTCACTCCATTTTTCACAAATAATCTTGGCAATCAAGCTGTTAATGACCAAATAGGTACACAGGTATACAGAACTAGAAAAATGCTACATTCATGGGCCTAGCAGATTAAGCAAGGTGAAATCGATATAAAAACTTCATTGATTAATTGTATAGTTTTTGTTTTACAGACATACTTAGATTTTCTTTTAGATACAAATCAGATTGACTACAAAAAAAGTGTCCAAAGCAGGATCCTAGTCGATACAGTCGGTCAATACTAATGAAGTTTTTATATCGAATCTTCAAATATATCGAAATAATCTGTCTTAGACCCCCAAATGATGCAGTATCACCTCATAATGAAAAAAAGGATTTACACATGTTCCACCTTCGTATTGAAAATAAACCATAGAACTTTTTATTTTAAAGCTATTTCAAAGTAAGCTGGAACCAGCGATTCACTAATACGTATGCATTTAAGTTCTAGGTCAATTTCATTACTCGCGGTGCATAATTTACTAACCGTTGTCTCTGGTCATGTGTCTATAATTTATCGGGTTGTTTGAATTATGTCTATTTACAAAAACTTCTCTAGAATAAGTTTTAAGATTCTTTATGATACTTTGCAGGACAGTAACCAAAATTCTCGGCGCCATATTGAGACCGCACACTGGATCGCGGATTGAGAATATATCATGAAATTTACTGATGTTTGAATCTCAAATATCAAAACTTCCGAATTCCAGACATCAATATTTTGCAATATTTCTCAATAAATTGCCATATTTCGCGATTGTCTTCAATAAGCGATCTAGTGTGCGGTCCCTCATAGAGTCACCCTGCCTAACGCCTCTACATGTACCTTTATTTCGATCCTTAGATCTGCGTTTTGACGCGGTTTGCGCTTTTGATATAAATGTCTTTCACAAGTTCTATAGTTTCTGACGATGCGGCCCACTAATAGAGCCTTCCACATACTATCATGAGATATAGAGTCGCAGGTCGGTGGTCGTAGGCTTTGGAGTAGTCAAAAAATTCTAAATAGAGTGGCCTTTTTCGTTCTTTATATTTCTTTAATACTTGATTCAGAGTGTGGATGTGATCCATAGTCAAAAGTTTTTTCTAAAACTAAGATTTTCCAGTTTTTTTAAGATAACGTACATAATAAATAAAATTATATTCATTACTAACTGATTACGATGATATTAAGATTGGACGTTTGGTAGTTGAGCTGCTTTTGCGCCACAGTGTGTCCAATTTTGGGAGATTTTTACTATTTGATAGTTTTAAAACTTCAAATAAAAATTATAAGTAGATACTTAGTATAATAGTTTTAAAAATCAAACAACAATTTCGTATTTAATTAATAGAATTTTGTAAAACGTACTCCAACATTATTTCTCATATAATTTATCCTATTTATTTCTATCCTTGATTTTTCGAATTTCTAACAATAATGTATGTATATACAAACTATACCAGCCTATTATGGCCCACTGCAGGAGCTTAGGCCTCCCCCAGAGTGAAGAGGATTGGAGTTTAATTCACCACGCTGCTCCAGTGCGGGTTGGTGGATGTCAATGGCACCCATTTGTTGATGGCAAACGGGACCAAGGGCTTAACGTGCTCTCCGAGGCACGGAGTCAGTAATCGTTATGTACGTAAATCAGAAAAACTTATTGGTACATGCCGTTTCGAACCACCACCTAAATAAGAAGCGGGCTCGCCACCACTCGGCTATCACAAGATGAAAATATGTACATATTTTTATGCAATTACGCAATTGCAACTTTCTATTCACTCTACCTTCATCATCCACCAAATTGACAGATTTCCGTCGGACATAACGGATCACGATAATGAAAAACAGGAAAAAACATTGTTTAACGGCTAACAGATTTTTTAGCGGGAAGGGAAGCGAAATATAAATAAAATATTTATGTGTATTGTTACATTCTTATATGTACAGCATGTCCCTTCATTAATTTCCTTCGTGTCTAATATCATTGTGTAAAGTTGTTTAAAAATTACATTTATTTGATTTGCTTGATTTTTTCTTATCTCACAGACTTCGTGCTCGGCACCTGATGAAGTCTCTTGTTACGAGAAAATCAAACACGCTAATGTCCAAACAGATAATGATGAAGAAGGAAGCACGATGAGTGGAATAGAAGAATTAATATAATTTCTTTAATACCTACTCTGCTACATCACTACATAATATAAAACAAAGTCCTCCCGCCGCGTCTGTCTGTCTGAACTCGATAAACTCAAAAACTACCGAACAGATTTTCATACGGTTGTCACCAATAGACGGAGCGATTCAAGGGAAATGTTTATCTGTATAATTAATTAATGCTTTATTTAGTTTGTTTAAAGTATGACGATTATTGTTTAAGGTGTCGAAAAAAACCAAGCCGTCTGGTAACTTTTATCAAAAATGCTGCCTAACCCCTTTGAGATATAACAAAACAATGTATGGAAAAATCGTTCCTCTTTCATAGGTCTAAAGAAAATACCGGGATGGCGTATGTTTATCTTTTAAGAGGATAGCTTACCTTACCTGTTTTCATGTTTAAAAGAAATGATTACAAATAATGCGGTAATATGAAAGCTATTTGTACGGATATGATATTAATCCTTAATCAAATGAAATCAAAATAAATACTTAAGTTATATTAAGCATTTCATGCACATTATAATTACCCTTTATGCCTTAAAATTTTAATTAATATCTTGAGTTATGGTAAAATTAAAACTATCGCCTGACTAAATTCAAGCGATCCGATATCGACCCGACATGCGTGATATAATTATATACCTAGGCAGAAGCAATGGGCATAAGTTATCAATGATGTATACAAAGAAATATTTTAGTTTGTTTTTATCTATACTAATATTATAAACCTGAAGAATTTGTTTGTTTGTTTGTTTGATTGATTGATTGTTTGTTTGTTTGTATGTTTGAACGCGCTAATCTCAAAAACTACAGGTTCGAATTGTAAAATTCCTTTTGTGTTGGATATTCCATTTATCGAGGAAGGCTATAGGCTATTATTACATCATGCTACGACCAATAGGTGCGGAGCATGAATAAAAAATGTTGCAAAAAATGGTGAAAAATATTCCTTTTGAGAGCTTCCGTTGCGTGCGCTGCGTAAACGGTTGATGTTAAGCAAAAATTATGTACGACGGAATTGTTCACCTTTGATAGTTCTAACCAAAAGTCCACGACAGCATATGTGTATCTTTTAAAGTTGACTTACTATAACCTTTTTTATGGTAATCAAATTTGTTCTAACATAATGCACTATTTGCGAAGATGTTTTTTAAAGATGATATGAATCCTTATCAAATTAAATATGGTAGTTACCTACGAATGGAGTGTTAGGAAAGGAGTGGGGAGGGAGAACGCGATGAGGAACTTTTCTGCAGTCCAACCGGGCGGTGCCGGGCATTACCTTTAATCATAAATAAGTAACGACGTGTTCCAGAGCTTTTATTTTCAAATATTAAGGGGGAGATGGTAGTCAAAAGTTTGTATGACAGTAACCAAAATTTATATCAGCAAAAATACGCAGGACCCATCTCGAATGTCAATAGTAGATAACTTTAACAGGAATGTGTATTCTACGCAGGCGAAGCTGCGGGCGGTCGTGTATTTATATTCTTTACTTTTTCGAATATTTGCAGAATTAGAAATAATAAAAAAATTAAAAATACTCCAAGTATAATGAACATATTTTAAGTCATATTTAAATCTAATCCATATGCTCGACGCAACAAGCTAATACAACACTACGTGAGAAAAAATTGTAAGCGTATGCTCTACTATCCGTGCAAAGCCGGGGCGAGTCGCTAGTTAAAATTATAAATGAAAATACGCAAGTTAAGGTTTTTTTTCAAATATAACAGTCGTTTGAATTCTATAATCGTACAAGGGTAACACTGCCAACGCTGTCATAGTTCTCAGATCCAAAACGGCCAATCCTAATAGCATCTTAACCCTATAGTACAATAATGTTGTTACTATCACTAAAAAACACATGTTGCAGTATTTTTCATGAATACGTAACTTCTTGCAAAATGTCTGTGTGACATTTCGAAAAAAAAAAATATTATTCATCTCCATATTAATAAAATTGTAGTGTCTGTCTGTCTGTTCCGGCTAATCTCCGAAACGGCTGAACCGATTTCAATGAAACTTTGCAGACGTACAGAAGGCATTATCGGGGGTGACATAGGCTACTTTTTGCCTGCCTGTCTGTCTGTCTGTATGTTCGAGCTGATCTCCGAAATGGCAGAACCGATTTCAATGCAACTTTGCAGACGTGCAGAGGGCATTATCGGGGGTGACATAAGCTACTTTTTGTCTGTCTGTCTGTCTATCTGTCTGTTTGAGCTGATCTCCGAAATGGCAGAACCGATTTCATTGAAACTTGGCAGACGTGGAGAGGGCATTATCGGGGATGACATAGGCTGCTTTCTGTTTGTCTATCCGTCTGTCTGTCTGTCTGTCTGTCTATCCGCCTGTCTGTATGTTCGACCTGATCTCCGAAACGACTGAACCGATTTCAATAAAATAAAAAATATAAATTTAAAGAGTAAAATCTACCCTTCCGACTAATTTACGTCATCGCTTTTTTTGCGTAGTGTATTTTGAGATATTCAAACTTTATAGCTGTTCAGGTACATTTCATTGAAATTCATTAGATTAGATTCAGTAGATTAGGACTTACAAGTGACAAACGTCTCAATTATCAAGACACACACAAAAACACTACATACCTACCACACCTCCGGCTCGTGTCGGGTAATCTTAAATCGATGTGTCGGGTACAAAATAAAAGAATTATACTACTATACGTTAATTGATAGCTCGAACGCAGCAAACCTGTTTCAAATCTATAAGGCCATGTGGCTATGGTTCAAATCAGAGCGTATACCAATGAGTTTTTGTGCCTCCGAGAGCACGTTAAACAGTCGGTCCCGGTTGCTGTAAATAGATGGCGGACGTTACTATCCGCCAACCCGTGTTGGAGCAGCGTGGTGGATTTAAGGTCCAAGCCTCCTCATATTAAGGGGAGGCCTAAACCCCTGCAGTGGGTTATAAAAAGGGCAGACGGAATGGAATGGAATACATTAATTTAAAAAATGAGCATAGTATTAAGCAAAGAGAAAAAAACAATTCTCATCATTAATTCGTTCTCGACGACTTTAGTAATCGCAATTGATCGCAACAGTAGGTACCTAGTAGCTGAAAGCGCCTTGGCACATTCCACGAGGAACGAAAACAAAGCTATTGCGTGAAGCAAGGTCTGTAGCGATAATTGGTACGTTAATAGGGTAAACTGGCCTAAGACGAAAGGGTGGAGGGGTGCGGGGTGAAGGGCGCGGCGTGAGGCGTGATAGGATCTCGCGTGGGTGTAGTACTTGGTGCGCGGCGGTCGGGGGTGGCCGGTGCCGTGTCGGCTGAGGCGCCGACCGCGCCGTGCGTGCAGTCCACAACCCGCCAGTCCTCGGGCGGACATCGCGCTTCTGACCACGAACCATGGGCTGCGCGAGCAGCACCCCTACGCCTCACGCGTCGCCTTCGCCGCACGATAACCACACTGGTAACAAAAACGTAGCCTAGCCTTATCAAGTTCAGACTTTCCAGATCATGCAGAAAATTTTAACTGATTTGTCTTGCGATCCCGTGTTTTTTTTTTAGGTTTATTTTTTAAATTTAAACACATTAAGGGCTATCCACTGAACATTTTCAAATCATCGCCGCAGATGTTGTTAACCCCTTGAAGTTAAAGTCAACTTCATCACTGAGGCTATACGTATATAAACAAGTTTCTGGAGGTTTAAAGTTCATTACCTATACTTTAGGATTCGATGGAAAAACTTGGATGACCGATTACATCGTTTATTTAGCAATGTCCGTCGATAAACTAGGTATCACTGATTTCTTAAGAATTAGATATTTAGTTTATCGACGAGAAAAAAGTACCAAGGTAGGATCCTATAGTCGATACAATCGGGTAATAAAGATTTTTCTACGAATACGTTGTGCACAAGTATTTTACCATTGTCCATGTACCCGAGACATACGACATATAAAGACTTAAGAATTTAGAATTTAAGTAAAAAACCTTAGCCGCGAATGGTTGAATGAGTAACCTTGGCGAAGTTAACATTTTCTTGGGAAAGAGCTAACCGCTCAATTTATCCACGAAGATAATTCTAAAATTATCGATGAAACAGTTAATTTTTAACAGCATGTAAAGATCAAAACTCATGAGTGACTTACTGAAAATAACTGCATACCTATGTACTTTAACTCTTTTTTCTTTTTTGAAATTTTAATCGTTTGGAATGATTTTATAGTTTTAGATAATCATTTGATATTTCTTGTTGGAACTCTATTCCGTATCAAGGAGAGCCTATTTTAAGCCTACGCCATCTGTCCGCCCGTCAATATTTCGCTCGTACTTTTAAAGGATTGTATTTTTTGAAGAGTAGGTAATAAGTATAGCCGAATAAAATGTTTACAAAATTATGTCTGATTATGAATATACTCTAACAAATAATAGGATGACTAGAAATTAAAAAAAAATGAAAGAGATCCCCATTCTAGAAATATGGTTTTTGTTTGTTTATGCTGTATAATAAAAAACGGCGAAGTACGAGTCGGACTCGCACCCGAATGACTCCGTACCACCGTAAAATATATATATTATATATATTAAAAAAAAAACAGTTTTATTGTTTAAGGACCCTCTAAAAATTGTAAATTTCTTTTATTTTTATTATTTGTTGCTATAACGCCCAAGTAACACACTCCGAGAAAATTTCAAGTGTAAGCAATGATCCATCAAACACCAATCACCAAAACCGTCGAAAAACACGTTTCTTATAGTATGACGAGCCTCTTTAATTTTAAACTTTATTTTATATTTATTAATTGTTGCTACAGCGGCAACAGTAATTTATTCATTTATTCATATACATACGTCGACCATACTTCATGAAAATTTCAAATGTAGGTATGCAATTTTCTCACAACCCACTAATCACCAAAAACGTTTTTTGTGTGAAGACAGCCTTTACATAATTTTTATTTTGTTTTTATTATTTGTATTATATTGTCTACCTATTACGGTTCGGATGATACAGTAAAACAACTCAATGAAAACCAGCCAATTGTGAGGCGGGCTCGTCCTGTCGTCGAAGACAGACTTTAGATAGTAGTTCTGCAGGGTTACTTTGTTATGTCTGAATGCGTTACTTTTGTTCGCTTTTACACAAGTCTTTCACCCGTTACCGACCTTTGAACTGCATCTAACTACTAATCTCCGTGATAGTTTTAGCAGGCCCCGGCCGTCCGTTTTTTAAATTTCCTTTTATAAAATACAAAATGTCATTAATTATGGTTCGTATTTTCGTTTGCTTGAGCAATTCAACGTCAGCTGCCGGTCATTGTACTTAAAGTGAAACAAAATTTTAACTAGGTACCAGATTCTCCACAAAAAGTTATCGCTTCCTTTATTTGCTAATTAAATCGTTTGAATCGAAACGTGAAATAGTCAAGGAGACTAACTTTTCGGTGAAATTATTTGAATAAATAGAAAAAATATTTTTCGTTTACATATTGTACGAGATAAAAAAACCGAAGGTATTTAATTTTTCATAGTCAATGTTAAGTTTTATGTCTATTATATAAAAATACATATTAATTTAAAAACTAAAATATTATTGGTCCATTCCATTTTCACAAGTAGGACTGTATCGCTCGATAGAAAAGTGTATGCAACAGTATATATTTCGAATTTACTTTCAGGAACTTTATTCTAAACAAAAATTTTATAAAATTGTAATATTTTGTTTGAATTTGGTCAAAATAAAGTGATTCGGTCGTGAGTCAGGGGAAACAATAAGCTATTTTACAATTTTTTTAAATATTTTTTTAATGAAAGAGGTTTCTAAGTATATAAAAACAATGAAATAATTTTAAAAAATAAATCATTATTAACAAAGTTATGAATGTTTAAAATGTCCTGTTAGACAGAGAGAGAATACCACACGGCGTACATATGTGTGACGTCAGGCCATTTAAAATAATGTCAAATTTCGTTTTGCAAGAAAGAGACAGAGATAAAATGTTAACAGCTTATAATTTTCATATTCTTCAACTGAATAAAATTTTGTTTTTAATATTGTTATAAAGTCTATTTTTATATTTTTTTGATCAATATAATATATTTGATAGTAGTCAAATAGGTAGGTACCCTATCTATTGTAATGATGCATTGATAATTTATTGTCCACGACAGGCACAGGCCCATTTATACCTACGTACTACGTATAAAAGTGTGAGTGAATGTTTCGCCACGTCTTTTACGAGTGCACGTCAAGTCGTCGTCGATATGGGAATATATTGGTACGTTCGTATATGTAGGATTTGTCTTATAAATAAGTATTAAATAGGTATTAAATTAATGGATTACTAGTTTCATGTCTTTGAGGACGGATTTCGATTTAATTCTTATAAGCTTAAAAAGATCTGCCGATTTCCACTCGTCCACAATAGGGACGGAAGAACCAAGATTTAAGGGCGAGTGGGACCCCATGCGTCGCCCAAAAGAATATTTTTTCGGTACGTAATCATTATTACGGTGGACATAGAACTAATTTGAAATCGTGAATCAGCCATATGATAGATAAGTTATATATATATGTTTTAGAATTCTTGTAACAAATCTACCTAGTTCCTCTTAATAAATACCCAATAAAATATAATAGTTTTGAAAGTGAAACATTGTAAATGGCTGTGAACGAATAATAAAGGCGCAGTAATAACGTATCGCTGAAGGTTATCTAAAAAGTCGTTTAACGTCCGAACTTTTTATAGAATTGAGACCTCCACAATACCGTTTTATATTTATAAATGTTATAAAAGAGTTTCTTAAGTAAGTACACAAATTATAAGCTCACAAAACTAAATTAAATAAACATAAATGTTTGTTTCTCCTTTCTTCCAATGGAGCAACGAAACGACGTGGAAACGATATTGTTTTTTGTACATAGTAGGAGTGGGTGATATAAAACGTATATAGATATTGAAACTATATAATAATAATAATAATAATAATTGTTTATTTCAGACTTTACAGTCCATATAGGAAATACACAATATTATATACACTATATACATTATTAGAATTACAATTATTTAGGATTTAGAAGGTTTTTTTTTTGCAAGCACATTTAAATGTGTTTTTGTCCAATATTGCATGATCTGTGAATCGTAGTCCATTCTATTACCAAGTAACTGTAGGTAGATGTTAGTGCTGGCACGAACTCTGTGCATCAGAGACGCTATTCTTTTACGCAGTATCGCCGGGTAACTGTCTACTCTTGCATCAGCAAACATTCCTGATGCACTACAGAAGCGCGGCAACCCCACCATCACCCTGAACGCATTGTTGTATTGGACTTCCAGGGCCTTCCAAGCCTTTTGTGTGTGTTTAACCCATAGACTGCACGTATAGAATGATTGGCAAAACGCTCTAAATAATGTAATTTTTACTTGCGTAGTGCAACGCGCAAATCTACGGGCCAACATATTCGCCCTGACTGACAATGCCCTGCGTTCCCTTTCTATATCCACATCATCTGTGAATGACTCAGTCACCCAATGACCCAGATATTTGAACTGTGATACTTTCTTCAGTTCAATGCCATTCAGTTTAACGGATGGTACAATATTATAAGTTTTTGTACCAGCTTTAAAAACCATTATCTCGCTTTTACTAGCATTGTACCTGAGGCTATGGGTTTCCGCATAGCGCTCACATATTTTCAATAGTTTTCTGAGGGCACTTATCGATGGGCTCAGCAGCACCATATCGTCAGCGTAACTTATGTTGTTAATATAAACTCCATCAATCGAACATCCGGTCTGGGCGCTGCTAAGCTCACGGATCAGTCTATCTATGTACAAATTAAAGAGTTTAGGGGATGTTAGTCCTCCCTGTCTCACGCCACACTCCAGACTGTATTCATCCGACAGCGAACCCGACCATCTAACACAATTTTTTTGAGTACCATACCAGTACTTAAGTAGTGCAATCAACTCACATTGGATCGATATCATGTATCTATATATCGGTCTCTACTGAAACTATATATCGAGCAAATCACTATATTCGAGACGTGCATAGATTAGTCAGATTCAGTACGACAAGCGACGGGCGACGAATCGAATCAAATCGAATCGAACGAAATCTGATACGGAGCGAAAGAGAGCGCACGCGAGATCGATGAAATAGTTGTATGATTGTACAGGCTTATCTAAATCTTACGTTCAAATCAGTATAGTTTTTTATTAGTAAGTATTTTGGTACGACGACGGTGGGTTCGATTGTGTAGATTCAATTATCGACTTTAACAATACGGATACATATTAATACGATCTAATTAGTGATCGAGACCTAGTTATGTAGATAGCTATGCAAAAATTTATACTTTCTTAGGTGAATATAAATCACTGCCAACCCATAACAATGTCGAACCGTATCAGTATACGACCCCTCCTACGTATATTGTTGTAACCCACAAATCGTCAATTTTGGCTTTTCGTTATTTTTGCATTCTATAATTGCAGACTCTTGGGATCCAAGTGAAAAAAAATTTTTTTTCTCAAAATTAAGGCATTTTTATAGAAGTATAATGTTGTATGTAAATGAAAGTATAATATTTTTCCGACGTATATTCTGGTATGAGCATTTGCAATAGTTTTCTTCGGAACCGAAACGGGAAGTACGCATTCATTGAATGACGTAACTATCAGTTACATTAGTTTACTTGGGATCTTTGGGAAAGCGATCCTGCGTGAACGTAGATTGTGTTTATATATTAATAACTTGCGAATCTTCAATAATAAAATATAAAATTATACATTATATTCTCAGCTAATAAGGCTTTATCATGATTGGATCAAATTGTACCCAAAAAATTGTTAATTTGGTGTATCTGTTAGAAACTGACAATAAAAATGAATTTTATTTCGACACGCAAGGTGAAAAGTATATTTGTTTGAAGAAAAAGAATTTAAAATAAATATAATAGCGTAAATGCAAGAATTGCTTTGACATATAGTACATTGTTTTTATCAGAAATTGTTTTACTAAAACAGTAACAGCGTAAATTATTGTAAGCCACACATAGCTTTGTTTACGTGGTTTTCTGTTACAAAATTATTATCTTATGTATTACTTACAATATTTTACGTTGAAATTCAAATAAGTATACTATATTGTATGTGATTTTACAACACATTACACGGTGTTGAAGAATTAATTTTTTTTACTTACAATAATTTACATGTGAAATGTCAAAAAAATATATGTAAGTAACGTACATTTTGGTTAATTTCCGTGTCTCCTTTGCCCACTGATGTCGACTTAGAAAAATTGAACGCCCTCGAAGCAATTTGGTAGATTATTAGGACAATGATTATAATGAACTGGAATTACTTATAAAGGAAAACAACTAGCAATGTAAACACAAAACTTTTCTGCATCGGATATTTTGTTTTTAGTTTCTCATAAAAAGTATCTTTGGCCATAAGGACCCGAACTGTGCATTAAAAGTAAACTTTATTCTATGACAATGTGTATATATTTTTAGGTACTTCATATGGTGATGATAATCGTACGCCTTATCCATCACCGGGTCGTTCTTTGAATCAATATAAATAAAACTGTAATAATCATCTTTTTCCTTGATCATGGGTAATAAGAACATATTTCTCATTCCTAGTATTCAATGGTCACAGTTCGTATCTGAAAGTGAGTTTTTTCAACTCCTCAGGCAAAATGCCTATCCTTTTATCGTCGATTTCCACAAACACACAATTGTCAGTACGCCGCAGAAACTGCAGTAAAAGAAAAAGTAAAGATAACATAAGAAAACGACATTTTAGTGAGTGAATTGATAATAAAAAGAAAATATGAGATTGGGCCAGAAATACAAAAACAGAACTTTAATAACTGAAAAAAGATAGGCTTCAAAATGTCCTAATTCGTGTCTATTAAAATGTTTTAATAAAATAAGTAAAAACAATAAAATTTACCTTATTTTGGAATTAGGACGATCGTAACAAACAATGGGATTCATAGCTAACTTAGTATGTATGAAACAGAACAAAAAAGTATTATATATTAAGACTATATCACGGCGTAACAATGTGTAGTAACGCCGTAATGTCAGTCCAATTACATTACCCTAGAAGAACGTCAATTTCTACAAAACATATCGATACGAAAAATGTTCGCCAATTAAAACTTTCTGACAAAGACCAGGCTAAATGATCTAGAAGGAAAATTGTTACAGCAACTTTTGATTTTCAAAAAGTATTGAGTGTTTCTGGTGGTAATTTAAGCATATTTGACTACAAACTTGAATTGTCAATCTTCAACTTTACATTATTTAACCTTGCTGAAAAAGAAGGAATTTACTTCATGTGGCATTAAAGCGAGGTGCTAATGAAGTCAGTCCAAGCTGAATTTTTCATGTTATATCTAAACAATTTTATAAAGGAAGTACCGATTTTCGATTATACTCCGACTTTATGTGCTGTATGCTGTGTATGACTCAAAAATATGACATTAAGATTAAACAGACTTTCATAGAGAAAGGTCACACGTAAAACGAGTGCGCCAGGGTGCATACTTTATTAGAATTTTTTTGAAAAGATTTACAAATTTTCGCAAATTTTGTGTGGCACAGTTTGGTAAGGTGGACAAAGCAAGAAGAAAACCCTTATAACGTTGAAGAAATGAAATACTCAATTTTTTTACCTTAAAACATTATTATCAGGCCTCAACTAAACTAAAAATCAAAATGGAAATTAAATACAATAGAACAAAATAAAAGAAGTGTTTATTAATCTAGAGGAGCCTTACAGACTATACTACAAATATGATTTGAGGGCTAACCACATGATTTCTAACTATCAAATAAGAGTAGCGGGTCTGATGATTATGACTAAATTTCATTCGTGCTATGTACTTAATATAATAAAATAAAGTTAAAGCATACCTATCAATTTCGTAAAATAAAGTTACATTTGAATACTTACTGCCCAACATTGCAAGTAAAGTTTTGTTATTATGTCATGTCGTCGTGATAGCCCAGAGCGCAACGAACCTGTCTCAAATTTATAAGACCCCATAGGGCCATGGTTCGAATCCGGGCGTGTACCAATGAGTTTTTCTGACTTAAGTACACAATATTACTGACACCGTGCTTCGGAGGGCACGTTAAGCAGTCGGTCCCGGACGCTGTCAATAGATGGCGGTCGTTACAGTTCCCAACCCGCAGTGGAGCAGCGTGGTGGACTTAAGCTCCAAGCCCCCCTCCTCACCCTAGGGGAGGCCTAAGCCCCTGCAGTGGGGTAAAAAATGGGCTGATGATGATGATGATTATGTCATGTTAGTTTATAAGTAGTTTTGGAATATTCTGTTTGTTAGAATACAACTATACAATAATAAATTTCGTCTCAACTCCAACGTAAATTATTGTAAATATTACATACAACAAAAAGACAATTTTAATTTCCCATGTAAACTATTGTATAAGTTACTGACAATATAATGACTTTTACCTCCCCCAAAGTATAATATTGTATGAACATTTTTATCAAAACCGAGTTTCATTTATTACTTTTAAATAACTTGGCATATTCTTATTCTTACTACAATATAAAACTATTTTGCAAAAGAACAGAGAGATCCTATGAATTAGAAATTTGCAGTGACCAAAAATGTCTTCAATACGCTCTCCTGTAAAGTTGTGGTTTTGGAGTTACCATAGTATACGTAGGAGGGGTCGAATTAAACAAGTTTCTAAAATAATTTCCATACTAAGTGATTTTCGCAATATATAGTTTCATGAAATATACAGATTCGGAATCCGATATTGAATATCAATATATAGGTTCGATTTGATACTGAGAAAAAGCTATATCACCCATCTTTAGTACAGAGATAAGTTAAGAGAAACATGAGAAAAACGGAGTCGAAGGTAACCATGGTATTCGAAACTAGTCAAGTTTCGAAATGGAGGACGATCTACGATCAAACTTTCCTAGATGTAAGACGGAATAGTAGTGGAACGATCGATGAGTGAAACTAGAATTCTAGCTAGAATGAAGCACAAACCGTACCGGCGACGAGTTAACAATACTTATTATAGACAAAACAGGCACCACAAGGTTATATTGTCTGTGTAGGCGACAATCTCAATTTATAGACATATCTACAGGACGCACAACATGTGCTATTTGCGGTCCACTCACAACCACAAATAGCTACATCAGATTGCTTTCAGGTTTTGTGAGCTTAATGATCCAAGTATTGAACCTATTGAACAATATGTATAAAAATAAAGTAATTTAAAAGGTTTAATGCCAGGTAAGTGTTGAATTTTGTTAGGTACTAATTAATTTTATAGCATAAGTATATCTATGGAAATAAGGTGAAGTTATTAAGCACCTTATTTTCACCTAAATTAATTTTTGTTACATTAATATGTAATACATAATAATACATGGGACTTCCCACACAGCGCCATCTAGTCCCAAAGTAAGCAAGTATTATGCTTGTGTTATGGGTTACTAGACAACTGATACACATACTTAAATATTCTTTATAATATATATGTACATATATAATTTTTTTTTTTTTTTAATATATATATAACAACCAAGACCCGGTACCAGTATCAATATTCATCATATTAATACTGACCCGACCTGGGATTCGAACCCGGGACCTCTAGCTTCGTAGGCAGGGTCGCTACCCACTAGGCTAAGCGGTCGTCAAATTGGTGCCACAAAGAACATTAAAAGGGCGTCTTGTTAAGTCAGACTGTGGGCGCACATACGATTCATTGAAAAACTTCCACAAATTCATTCATGATAATAATCGTTTAAAAAAATATTCTTCAATACGATGGTTCACGACATAACATTTACTTTGGACCCATGCTTTGGGCAGAATAATAGACACGAATATTACTAACACAATGTTTGTAATTGTAACATTATGATAGTAACATTCACCAATGTTTGCGGACGTCTTTCGATGTATCAAGGATACGCCCGGAAACAATATTAGATTGTGATTTGAAATTCAAATTCGCGAAGCGTCGTCGTGTCGACAGATCGTTTGTTTGCAATGGTCGTTTGTTTTTTATGTAAACGGCTATAATATAGGGCGAAGCCGCGAGCTAGAGCTATTAATAAAATAAATCTCTGGACGGAACCGTCACTACATCACTAGTACATGATATTTTTAACTTAATTATGCTAGTTACTTGGCGTGCGTTCGGCCCACTTGAACAAAGGATACCTACTCCGCTGGCCTCCGCGGCCGCCCCGTGCTTTCTTTCCAAGCGAATTCAAGTTGGCTCCACTATATAAGTGCGTCACACGAAGCGACGTTATTTATAATGCCGCTGTTAAAAGTTAATTGCTGCTTTTTGCTCAGTAACGTAAATTAGAAAGCATACCATGTGACCTTAGCCTTGGACGGATGAAATTTTTCACTGCTTCAGAATGTAACTTCATTATGTGTAGCACGTTTCTGGTACTACTTAGTATTCACTATGAAATTCCTTTCCGTGTAGGTACGTATATGAAAATAATTAATCGTTTTCATAACAACGTGAAAAATTATTAACATATCGTTTATGTTTTCGAATTAGCTGCAATACACAAAGTTATTTGTAATCATGCAAGTAATGGAATGAACTCGACAAGCGCTTTGTTTGTAGGAACTTTATTCGAGTTCATGGTCTTGGCTTTAAGTTCCTAAAGGGCCAACGGGGCCAACGGTAGGTGCGACGGATTGAATCGACTTTCGTGACGCGTGGTTTGACGCCCGCGTTTGGCCGCTGCGTGTATTTCGCATATCTAATACAATCTCAACTCTATATTTAATGCGAAATATATGGCTGGCGTTTCGGTAATACAAAGCATGTTTTCTCAGAAAATGTTTATGAAGTGGTGATCGGCATTTATACTTATAAAACGGGATTAGGTAAGTTTATTTATTTCACACATTACTCGCAATTAGTTTTCGTTTTACAACGGAAGTAGTAGGTAATAAATTTTAATGCAACATAAATAAAAATACAAATAAGTAAGTAGGTAGGTACCTACTTAATCTTACTGACGAAGCGCTATTTGTAACAAACTGAATAGGTATCGAATATTTATAAATATAAGTATCTACTAGTTTCATATAAAACAAAATTATTAAATATATATACATATACATTGTTAAGGCTTTAGCCACACAACGACATTTAAAAGTCGTGACGAACCCATACATTAATTATTTTTTTAAAACACAATAATTCGAATCACTTACCTACCTACCTACTGCTGAAGATATTAAAATATATTAGAATAACATTGTAAGTGTTGTCTCGCTTTCGGGCACAAAATTCTTCAAACATGCAAGGGCAGCTTTGTTTTATTTCTTAAATATTTATGAAACCTTTTCAGAAGGTCACCGAACAACTTGCGATGCGTACCTAACACGTAAACGGAGGGAATTAGTCAAATTGTAATCATAAAATGTGCCATGAAAAGGGAAGAAACATTTATGGAATAGGTACATTGATATTTAGAAAAATAATAGCGCTCGGGCTATCCCGCCAACCCGCAATGGAGCAGCATGGTGGATTTAAGCTCCAAGCCCTCCCTCACCCTAAGGGCCTAAGCCCCTGCAGTGGGGTGTAATTGGCTGATGGAATGGAATGGAATTAGACATCTCCGTACGTCAAGAACTCAAGGAACTACTCAATCCCGCCAGTTGATCTTACTGAGATATATTGTCCTGATGAGACATGAGCTAACTAGTAGTCCCACTGGGACACTATTTTCCTGATGGACCTTTTTGTTTGAATACCTACATAATATTGTACTATTTAGGAGTATTTGTTTGTTGTTCTGATAACCTAATAAATAATATGGTGCTTGTATGTTTAACAGCTATAATTATCAGTAAGGAAGATTAAAGTTGAGAAAAGTACCTAATATTTTCAATTACTATATCACATCTATAGCTTAGGATAATATTAATTACAAAGGAATAATTTAAGATCATGTATTTAGTTTAACAAGACAATTTAAAAATTCTCGAAATACTTTTCTAATTAAAAATTTATTATTATTTATTATTTTTTCTTCATTTTTCTTCAAATCTTTCTGACGCTGATAATATGCCCTTTGACGTGCATTAGTTTTTTTTTTCTTTTTAGCTATTTACGCTTTTCTTCTCTATAAAACGAAAATATCTAGGTATAAATAATAGGTATAAATAATTAGGTATAAATAGTGTAATGACACACCAAAACAAAATTATTCATTTAAAAAAAAAATAACGATATTAAGAAGTGATTATCGAATTTCGCGCGATGTACATTTATATAGATATAATATCATATATACTTTCTCTGCGCGGCATTCATGTGCATTATCTATACACCAAAAACAAAGGTAAGTACTGAAAAGTACACGTGCTTGGTTTGATGGTTTCTGTTATATACATAATGAAGAATGAATTTATTTATTTATATATATATACATATTGAGAATCTAAATTGAGAATTTAAACTATACGCGTGTGTGTGTTTGTGTGTATAAAAGAGGGCTACTTTTAATATCGCTCATTTTAATATCAAAAATTTAGGTTATCTTTATAGCAGTATTATATTTTCAATTCAAAATTAATACTGCATTTGTGACAATAATAAAATGTATGTATATAAATTACTCACTCATTTTCTTTCACTATTTTTTCGTGACTTTCTTCATTAATAATAGGTGCAACAGATTATAATAGATGGCGCTGTTTTAAAAAACGTACATCGCGCTATCAAAATTTTTCTCCGTGCGGCGTGCCCGTCGGAGTGGAAAGCGTGAGGTTTTTTTCGTTACGGAATTTCTGGATTCGCTCCTCGCGCTCAAGGCCCGCGATAGAAGCTATGCAATAGCTTAAAAATCGAAACCTATCTAGAATACTTCCCTTTGACCTAGAATCATATTTGGTGAGGAGCAAGATCTCGCAGCATAAGTAAAGGAAACAATCAGAAAACCGTTAAATTTGTAGTTATTTCACATTACAATTTTTTTTGTGTGATTATGTAGTATTTTTAAATTTTCATACGTTCAAATGCGATGAATCTGTACTAATATAATAAACTGCAGAGTTTGTTTGTTTTTTGTTTGAACGCTTTAATCTCTAGAACTATGAATCGGATTTTAAAAAAAAACTTTCCATATTTAACAACACAACTTTGGAAGAAGGTCATTAGCTATAGGGTAGACATTTAATCGCCCATAATTTTATAAGTAAGCCAGTTATGTGGAAGAAAGCAGTTTTTTATAGTAAAGTGTACATTCATCTACGTGTAAGTATCAAAATTTGTCCCTAAATACAAGTAGTTAACTCAGAAGAGCAAATTAGAAAGAAAGGAAAAAATGTCACAACCAACCACACCTCAGGGGGGGTTGTGACAGTGCTTGGAGTCGGTAGTGACAGGTTCAAAAATACACCGAAATGGTCTAAAATCACTTATATTGCAAGTAGTATTTGACATGACACAACATAATCTTTTACAACATAGCTTTAGATTTTATTTAGTAGTAAGCTCAACCGCTAACTTCCGTACCTCTTCGGAGAAAGGCCAAAATATATTTCTGCGCACCGTGTTATTATATATCTTGCCAACTGCTGTTCTTGCTCCTCATTGAACATTTTATTATGAGCGACATACCTCATGTTGTGGCCCGTCTCATACGCTGAACGATGCGGCGCCCTTAAGGTACGTCGTCAAAGGCAGTAACACACCGAAGCATCCTCAATGCGTCCGGTCCACGTTCTTGTCAAACCCTATACGCTCTTCGGAAAATAGGTTGAGGATATCATTTAGCCGGTCGAGCTGCACCTTCAGTGTTGTTTCTACCCAGAGGTATCTGCGCGGTAGGTCGGGTGCGCAGGTGTCTGTATGAATAATAATAATAATAATACGCGCATAGGTCATCCCGCATTTTTAACCAAATCAGCCGTAAAAAGAAAAAATACTACGCGGACGGAATCGCGGGCGTCAGCTAGTCTGCTATAGCAGACTAAACATGCAATTGAAAACAAACATAAATTGAAAACATATGCCCCTTTACAATATCTGGAAATACGGTTTTCTCTTTTATCTTTTGAGTTGAAGAAACAACCGCGGTTAAGAGTGAGTCTGCCTTCCACATTAATTGTTTAGGAGCACATACCTATTTACCTACGAAAAACTTTTTCATTTCTCATACTCGGCAAGTAGTGTTGTTTTGATCTGATTATTGGGTAGAAAATGCTGCTTCCTTCCCTAGAGTGGGAAAAACTCATATAAATTACTTTCCACCTAAGGGCCGGAATGAACTTTAAAAATAGAACTGCTGTCAGCTGTGAAGAGTTTTATGTAAAAAAAACTAATTAAAAAAAATGCTGCGGCCATGTGAGTTTCTAAACAGCCAGTGTGAACTTAGCGCAAACTTCTTTGAGCGGAATAAGCCGCAATAATTTACGCGATGCGTTCCATATTTAAAATTTAAAAAGTCGACATAAATTGGCGGGATATTAATCTGTTGTGTATCTGTGACGGAATTCAAAAAAATAGGTAATAATCTTTTAACTAAATTCACATTTAATTTATATAGATTTGACGTAAATATTTACCATCATCAATGATAAAAAATACTGGCTGTGTAGAATGCCACAAAAAAAAACATAGATATTTCTATAAAATGAGTTCATCAGATTCATATATGGATTTAACGCTTTTTTTACTTTCCTCATATCCGTAATGAAAAGCAGAGTGCTTACCTCGGGTGAAAGACTTATTTAGGCACTCGAACTATTAGCGCCCTCGCTACGCTTGTGCGCCAAACCATCTCGTGCCTAAATAGATCACTTTCACCCCTTGTGTAACAATCTACTATTACACCAGTACCCAATTTTCCCAACTGACGTTGAAATTATTCAGTTTATTTTTTAAAATGATTTTAGTAGGTATGTTTCTGGTATCTTTAGAAAACTTTGTGAGATTTTTATGTTACACATTTATTTTATAAAATACTATTTTACAGGTGAAAATGGAAACACGGAGGGCGAAGACTATCCTGAAAATGTTGTTGCAAGAAAGGTGTTGAAAATTAACAATTACGTAGATAGTGAAATTAAACCGGAACGTGTGCTTCCCTTGTGTGATAATTTAGATCAACCGTTAGATGTAAAAACAAAACACAATGGCAGTGTCCTGCCGTTACCACTTGACGATATCGGAATAGGTTAGTTTCCTAAAATTTGCAGAAGATATTTTTTAACATCAGTACCGTGTGACATTCAAATACTAGAAACTATCTTGTTTTCAGAGGATTTCGAAAACAGAGAACAACTTAATCTAAATAAATTAAAAGAAATCGATGACCCCCCAAAGATCGAAAAGCTTGTCAATGACATGTCCAAAGTTGAAGAAATATCACAGATCGATCAAGACAACCAAAGTAAAGATTACAAGAAACTTGAAGAAGTCGTAGATGACGTAGTGAAAATGTCGGATGTACCAGACGACGAAGCACACATGGAATCTGCTATTAAAGAACAAAGTAATACAAATGTACCGTTGGATGTCACACCTATCGAAATACAAGATCTGATCGAGTAAGTCATATTTATTGAATTCATTTATGAAAACCAGCTTTGTATTATTGAAAATAGTAATTACACTTAGGAAATTACGCATGTTAATTTATAGAACACGGAGTGCAATTGGTCTGTATGTTCACGGTCATTATTACCTATATGATTACACATAAGTAGAACTTTACTCATATTCCCGCGCTGTATATATAAACCACTGATTATTTGAAAACTATTTCTAATTCTTTTAGATCCAAAGACAATTAAAGATATAATTATTTAATTGTCAAGAACTTGATAGTATAAAAACGTATTTTTAAAATCTCATTTAAAGAACTGAGCTATCCAACTGAGTGGCGTGTTATTTACAACGGCACGAACTTGGAAATTTTTATAGATGGTTTATAGAGTCCGCACCACTAAAGAAGTCCCGCGGCAAAAAAATAACTATAGGTATTTGATGTGGTTGGTTGTTTGTGTTTGAGCGTATGACTTATGAGCATGAATGTGAATTTAATTGTCTATAAACGTTTAAAAATTAAAATGCCTAACTTCCGACGAAGTGCGATCCGATAAATAATTCTCAAGGTGAAAAAGTTTACACAATGCACAGCTAGCGCCGCGGCTACGGGACTTCTTTTGTGGCGCGGACTCTACAATTGCAGTCCTGTATTCATTTGAAATTGGTTCAAACGATCAATAAAATTGTATCTCGTATTTAAGATCTAGTAGAATATATCTGTGTAGGTATACCTATACCGGGTCTGGTATTTTTTGATCACCTTTGTCCACTTACCCCTTCAGTTGGAAATAAAATACATAAAAAATACTCCAAGTGGGATGAACTTACGTTACATTTAAATCTAATCCACATGTTCGACGCAACAAGCTGATAGGACCCTACGACAAAAAAAAAACACTGCGGCTTATATATGCTCTGCTACCCGTGCGAAGCCGGGCGGGTCGTTAGTATTATATATTTTGAGAATAACAAAAAACACACTAACAAAATCTGATTCGTTACCAAAATGAAAACAACCGGCAAAAATAATACGTATGAGTAGCGTTTTACAGATAGCATTTTCTTATTTATTTTTTAATTCCTATATCATGTATGGATATTACACATTCTAACAGCTGATAATTCTGAGTACCTATGTAATACATAAGCAATAATTCCCTCATTTTACAAAATGATGTAACAGATTTTACCTATTTTGAAAGAAGAGTTGATTTAAGTTTTTGGTTGCACTTTAAATTCTGGTATTTTTGTTCGTAATAAAATTGTTGTAAACATTTTATAACTTTATACAATAGAAATTTTATATTTGTTTAAGATTAATTAAAAACCACATCATGTACCCGATTTTTTTTTTAAATAATCATAAAACATTTTGTGTTACTTCGTGAAATAACGTATTTCCAATCACACTTTCATTTGAACTTGAACTTAATATTTACCTACTCCAAATTAATTATACTAAAATATTGAATGGACCGTTTCGTTTTCTTATGGTTCACACGCACACAGTTTAATGTACACATTAATTATACATGACGCTGCATTAATAACAAACTTCGTATCACACAAGGGATCATTTTAAGCGTTCAGACGAAGACCCCTTTAAATTTTTCCATGTTTTTCCGTCTATCTGTATGTCACAGCCATTACGTTCAGACAATAATAGGAGTACAAAGCTATTTGGCATAGATATTTGTAATCGCTACATGGGTGTGTATTAAATTCCTGTAAAAAATATTTAGGTGCCTACATGTAAAGTGAGGGTGAAAATAAATTCAGACGTACGCTGTCGAAAACGGTTTCGTGGGACAGCTATTTTTAAATCATTATGAGGCTTCTTCAGCGATTTTTTCAAAATTAGGGAGTCAACTAGTCCACGAGCTATAGCCAACAAAACTTTACAGTGGATGAAGTGCATCCCATGTTTGATCTAAACAAACTCATGATTTTGATATATGATTAGGTTTTGTAATTGGCAAGGCTGTGGAAAGTTATCACATGTGTATGGTTTCCTAATATTCTCGTATGCATGGCCCGTTTTCTGGGCTGTGTGTGTCTATTTCCATTAGTTGAATATTATTGTTTATGAATGTTATAGTGAGCTGGAAGCTGCGGAGGAAGAGGTTTTATCTGCGAGCAGCGAAGGCCGCGCCACGCGATGGGAGGCGCTGGCAGACATCGCCGCCGAGTTGCCGCCTTCCCTCACAGTCGACCCTCTCACTGGACAGATATATGTCCTCAATAAATAATAACTAGCAATACGAATGTTTGCGATTTAATAACCGGTAGGTACTCGGCTATATTTGAAGAGTTTTAGGAACGGCGGACGTCTCAATTAAATTGATATTTACGTCGTTATGTATGGAGAGAGGGGTGGGAAGGCTGAACAAAAAAATGTGTCTAAGCAAATGTGAAGTCAAGGTATTACACCCACCGTGACTATAAGTATGTAGTACATACACACCTTTACCATTCTGCGTAATATAAATATATAAACAAAAATCCTAAATTGGAGGATCTGTTCGATTTTTCTTTTATCTCTGTGTACATAGAGATAAACACTTTATATACGGTGTCGTTTTCTGTATATTATACACCTGTTTAACTACATGCTACTGATTACGGATTTTACTGATTAAGACTAGATTTCAATGGATAACTTTGGAATTTGCATAATATGCAATAATAACTCCATAATTCACATTATTCGTACATTATTACAATTAAAATGTATATAATACACATTAAGTGTTATCCATACGTCGAAAATAGTTTGATATTCCTTATGCACGTTCCATTTGATATTTCTTATTAAAAATTTTGTTATATTTATTGAGTTTTATTAGCGTCCAGTCATAGAACCTCCTTAACTGGTAGGTAGATACTAAAACCAATAATCGCCTTTACCTGCTAGTAACTCAAAGTTACTTCTGTGGGTAGTTTCGAACAAGGATAGATTATATAATCGACAAAAGCTCGCTTCATTTAGTAAAAATCACATCAAAATTATTCTATATTCACTCGAGTTATGACCGGACAGACAAATGTTTCATTGTATAGGACATGTAACCAACCTTCTTTTATGATCGGGGAATCCTGAACAGCCCCAAATATGTGGAATAGGTAGTTCATTGTACTAGTGGTTTTCTTTTATGAGACATTTGGTTCTATGTCACCTACATAGCAATGGATCACTATGGAACAATCAACACATTGTATACCTACTAATAGCGAGGATAATGACATACATAATATTTAACTGTAATAAATAATGTGATTTTAATTAATGTAAGAATATCGTCGTCATCGTCATCAGCCCATTTTTACCCCACTGCAGGGGCTTAGACCTCCCCCAGGGTGAAGAGGGGGCTTGGAGCTTAAGTCCACCACGCTGCTCCACTGCGGGTTGGGAACTGTAACGACCGCCATCTATTGACAGCGTCCGGGACCGACTGCTTAACGTGCCCTCCGAAGCACGGTGTCAGTGATATTCTGTACTTAAGTCAGAAAAACTCATTGGTACACGCCCGGATTCGAACCATGGCCCTATAGGGCCTTATAAATTTGAGACAGGTTCGTTGCGCTCTGGGCTATCACGACACTATAAAGAATAATAATATAAGTAAGAATATAATTTATATGTATAAAATCTAAATACTACTCAGTTATAATCCGCTAAAGCGATCACGTGGTTGGGCATAAGGTTTCATTAATGACGTAAGCATCCACTAAGAAAGAATTTTTCGAAATACTACCCTTAAGAGGGTAAAGTAGGGGGATACGTTTGTATAAAGCATTTTTAAAAGCTAAATGTATAAAACAGGTATTTGAACTTTAGGGCAGAAACGAAATAATTTGTGCTAAAAGTTTTTTTACACATTTAAAACTTGAGGTATCAAAATAGGGGATGAGCGATTGTTGGGACTTCAGTTAATTTTGGGGTTAAATACATTAGAATTTGTATTTTTCCTTATTTCTATGTACTGTATCTGACATAACCATCGACTGATAAAGAAATTTTCAAAATTTTATCCCTAAGGGGTATAAAATAGAGGATGTATGTATGAAAATCCGTCAGAAACTAAATAATACGTTATATTTCAAGATTTTTGAAAATTTAACCCTTAAGGGCGTAAGATAAAAGATAAAAGTTTATACGGGAAACCCGTCATCTTTAAGGACCGCTGAAGCGGTTTGCATGATATTCGGACATTAGGTTTCTTTTCTGAGGTATTAACCATCAACTAAAAAAGAATTTTTCGACATTCTATCCCCAAGGGTGAGTTTGTACGAAAATCCGTAATATTTTAAGTTAAATGCATGACAATTAATTGGTATTCCCTTCGGGTCACTAAAAATGTGTATCAAGTTTATTTGAAAATTTAATTTAAAGCAAACTATGCTTTTATTTTTATTGTAATTTTGTAAAACACCTGAAGACGTCTGAATCCGCCCTTGGTATTGACTTCCCAGATAGCTAAAAAACCATGAACGCTCCCTTAATACAGATAAATGGAATTTTTTTGGGATCGGCAGTAAAAACCATATTTATAATATTTTAGCACCATTTCATTCCATTATTACGGTGAAGCCAGCTAATATAAGATAGATCGATGTTAGCTGAATAAAAAATAAAAATAAAAGTGATCGTGATAACTTATAATAAGCTTGGACCAAAATTTTTGTTATATTTTTATACTTTTTTCTGAAAATATACACCAGTACCTTTCTTTTACAATAAAAAAATATAAGTATTATAAATTAATATATAATTTTATTTATAATTTGATTAATAAAATACCCCTGTGACGTCATGTGGATAATACCTAATGTTTATTATGCATTATCGAAGACTAAATTAAATTCATAATATTTTGATTACTTCATGAGGATTACAGTTTCATTTGACGTTAGTGATTAATCTAAATATTTTATGTTTACTTTTTGCTTTCGTTTAGCAGCGGAATAAGTTCAACTGTCCACATGACGTCACAATGACAATTTCAACGTCAAATGAATTTTCATAAATATCTGCCTAACTCGTAAAAAGAAAAAAAATAGATACTTTTAGAGGTTGTTATAGAACATTATTTTATTCCTTTTGATTTTAATAATCATTAGCGCAACATGAGCGCAACTTAGGGCCGGTATTTCAGTTTCTCACTTAACGTTAAGTGAAGTTTAATTTTTAAAATCCAATACAATTAAGCTTCACTTCACGTTATTCCTAGGAATAGTGACACTTGAAATACCGGCCCTTAA
Organism: Luffia ferchaultella; assembly: GCA_949709985.1. NCBI lineage: Eukaryota > Metazoa > Arthropoda > Insecta > Lepidoptera > Psychidae > Luffia > Luffia ferchaultella. The sequence goes on along the minus strand of OX453252.1, from coordinate 10,504,252 downwards.
ACCTTTAGTCCAAGCCCATTATACATTTTCGTTAAATGAAAAATTCCGTGTAAGTATCAGAACAGTCAAAAAATAACTGTGGGTGACTGATTAGATTGTTACGATTGGTAATAACGCAGGCAAGAATTAAAATATTTATTTGAATTTCTGTTAATTTTCGGTACAAGGACAAGGTCCAGCCTCTTGGACAACGACTCCACCTTTGATGGCAATCACCTCGATCTCAACGGAAGCGCCGTATGGCAATTTGCCCACTTGAAACGTGGCACGCGCGGGATAGTTTTCCGGAAAATCTGTCAAAATTAAAATTATTAAATATACCGCTGTACATATAGTAAGTGCTTGTATTCGTATTGGCAAACACCGAATCTGCTGACTCTTGATAGGAATTAAAAGATTTAAATTATTGATATTAGATATACCTACATTACATCCTCAGATGTCGTTATAGCCCAGAGCGCAACGAACCTGTCTCAAATTTATAAGGCCCATAGGGCCATGGTTCGAATCCGGGCGTGTACCAATGAGTTTTTCTGACTTAAGTACACAATATCACTGACACCGTGCTTCGGAGGGCACGTTAAGCAGTCGGTCCCGGACGCTGTCAATAGATGGCGGTCGTTACAGTTCCCAACCCGCAGTGGAGCAGCGTGGTGGACTTAAGCTCCAAGCCCCCCTCCTCACCCTGGGGGAGGCCTAAGCCCCTGCAGTGGGGTAAAAATGGGCTGATGATGATGATGATGATTACATCCTTAAAGCAAATATTAATTTTAGCCATTTTTCACTATTCAGTACCTACTTATTACCTAACTGCGTTCTTAATAAAAAAATTGTATTATTTATTTTTTCTTAGTCAACTTATTTCTAAAGAATTTTTTTTTTCAGTAATACCTGTTTCTATTTCGTATCAGTATTTTCGTGTAGACACGTTTTGGTATTATTTTTAGATGGGTCGGTATTATTCTTCTTAGGTATTTATCTGACTGCTTGGCCGAGGGGTTAGAGATCTTAACTGCGGAGCTGAGGGTCGCGGGTTCGATTTCCGCCTGATACAAATATTTGTGTGTATGAATATGTCTATTACTTTGTTACGTGTCTGGGTGTAAAAAAAAAGTTTCTATGTACTATGTATATATTATGAAAGAATATTTAAGTATGTATACCAGTTGTCTAGTACCCCATAATACAAGCATATTGTATGTTTACTTTGGGGCTAGATGGCGCTGTGTGAGATGTCCCAGGTATTATTATTATTACTATACTTAAATAAAATCTGATCACACTGGTCAAATATATACGCAGCTGTACATAGTAGGTAGGTACACAGAAAAAAAAGTATTCTGTTGTCAAGAAAATATGGTCTTCAATATAATGTCGAATATCTCAGGATGTAATGTATATTATAGCTGTTGTGCGTGCCAAATTTACTCACATTCTCCGTACACTTTATTCACGATCGCGAAATCATGTATGTCGCTAAGCAGCACGGTTGACTTAACAACTGCGTCAAAGTCTGAACCACCAGCATGTAAGACATGCTTGAGGTTTTCCAACGCTTTCTTAGCCTGTGCCTCTACGCCGCCGGTGACCAAATGTGAATTGGCGTCCATTCCAAATACTCCTGACACATATAACGTATTTTCTACTAAAATCGCCTGGCTGTAACAAATTATTTTTATTTTATTCATTACGAAATCCGAATCTGTTTATTGTGTGGCGTGCATTTTTGATAGGCAGTGTAAGGTAAGTAGGAACTTAACGATACCTAAAAATATCACCTTGGTAATATTTAAATATTTTGTTATCTTGTAATGCGTCCTCGTTTTAAAAACTAAAATTAATTTATCACCACCGATTCAAAAATACAGGAAGCGGAAAAACCGACCAGAAACTCCTTCAGGATTTTCTTCCGATTTCATATACGTACTTAAAACTTATAATAACAATACCTAAAAGTTTCGGAATTATCATTTAACATTCGCAATACCACAATAATAGGTATATTTTTAACACGCCTATCAGTTTGGCTTGTCTATATGAATGTACCTAATAGAATTTTAGTACCTTTACATCATACTGATCTGATGATAGAGCCAGAAGATAGGCACTGGATCTCCACAACGGAACAACTTAACCTAACCTTGTTTGGGCTTATTGCAATCGTCTTGAGATGCACTCTGGGCATGAATGATTTTCAGGGTCCATGATGGAACTGAGAGGTAGGTACTGGAACTGGAAAAACAACGAATCCTAACCGTGTTTGGACTTGTTGCAATTGTCTATAGATGTTCTTATTTCAAGATCTAATGCTGAAACCGGAAGGTAGCTACTTGGAACTACATAACGAAACTATGTAGGTATCCTAAACGCGCTTAGGTTCTTACAATTATCTTGAAATGGCCGTCAATTCTTTACAGGGTTTGTGATGGAGCCAATTGTCTTAAGGTACTACTACACTCTAGTCATGAGGTTTTCAAAACGATTAAACGGATAAACGATTTAACTTAATTAATTACCTATTGACAATTAATCTTAATGAATGAAAATGCTTAATATTTCTGTTGAATTTCCAGATTTATTTAATTAATGCCGCTTCTTTATTGAGAAAAAAGCGCGCCACATTTGTATCCTAAATTATTACACTTAAATACAAATAGGCTAAGTCCTTGCTGGGTAGAAAGAGAGAATACTTTCGATACCTAATTATTTTTGCTTTTTAGTACCGTGTACTTATAAAATAATGTTTTTTTAGACTATTTATATAATATGTTAAAATTTCCCTTCAAGTCTTATAGTAAAAATTAATACAACGGCCACGTTAGAATTATTAACCTTTGTATGTCTGTAGGTACTTGGTAATTAGTTGATATTTTTGTTGGAGGCTCCTCTCATTCATAGATGTACCTACATTAAGGTACTGCGATGTGATCAAAAAAAAGGCAAAGTACGCCACAGACTAAAAGTATAGTATTTGCTGTTTTCATATACACTGAGCTTAGCGTTTGTGTGAGTGGATGTTCAAACCATTAATTGATGGAGCGACGCTGCAAAACAAGGACAGCCGAGGCCGCACCAAGATTCAAGCCGAGTGTGAAAAAAAACATGTTATGTATAAACTTGCTTTGATCTTCCACTATTGGTGTGCACTCACGACACCAATTTTTTTCCACGCTAATTTGTTTTTTTTTTTATTATTATTTTCAAGGTGGTGGCTACATCCCATCGCGCAAGTACTGCATCAACAGTATCAACACTGAATCTCATTTATTACATAAAGAACATTCTCACCATTTTTAGCGTACACTATGAAGGGGCAAATTGAAAACGATCAAAAGCTACAGTTAAACACAAACACTTGACCCAACTAAGTAGCAAAAAAATGTTAATCTAGACTACTACTAAATGTAGCCATGTGCCTACATTTACTTAGTTTGACGATATAGCATAAATAAATGAAACTACAGTTGAATTATAATGTACCAAATTGGATTTTTATTGTAAATACTTGTATAAAATTATTTGTCAAAGCAAGGACAGTTTCCAGCTTCTTCAATCAACAGGTCTCCACTAAGAGCGATAGCCTCGATTTCCACCGCTGCGCCCAAAGGGAGTTTGCCCACTTGATATGCGACACGGGCCGGGTGGTGTTTTGAAAAATCTGAAAAATACGTTACATAATTTTAAACCATGTGAACAGATTTTTTTATATACCTACATATCATTTACTTCTATATCGCGTATTTCAGAAATGGCTTCGCTAACGATTCAAATTTTCATAAACATAAAACATCTATCGTGTCTCCTCACAAACGACAGCGTTGATTACGTACAAGGGACATAACAGTCATAGTATACCTACATTCTGCGTATATTTTGTTGACTTCGCCAAAGTCTTGAATATTCTGAAGGAGTACGGTGGTCTTAACGACGGCGGGAAAAGATGAACCGCCTGCTTGCAGCACGTGCGCCAGGTTCTCGAGCGCCTGACGCGTCTCTTCTATAACACCGCCCTTTACCAGCTGCGCCTCTTCATTCAGTCCCAGAACGCCCGAAACGTACAGCATATTACCCGCCAAGACAGCTTGACTGCGCACATCATTTATTCTTATTCGATTTACTTGCTCGAAGACTTTATATAAATTATGTTCTTTTATGACATGTACGGATATAGGTATTTAACTGCTACCTACTATATTAAGTCAATAAATAAAAACAGTAGCATAAAAAAATTGAGTAAATCCGGCGGAGACAAAAATTACAACTAATTGCTGTAATAATTAAAATAAATTTTCACTTTCATTTTAATTTTTTTCATTTCAGACGGCATATTTGAGATCGGCGTAACTTTCTAAAGCACGTTATGATAGGTAGGGACATGAATAAAACTGATTCGGCTGATGGTCTGTTATCTTACTCCAAGCGAATACAACATAAGTGGAGAGTGAATGGTGAAGTAAGTAGACTGTACGGGAAAGAAATAGACTGATAAACACTTGATTTAAGAAACATTACTTAGTTACTTGAATGAAACTGTAAAAAGAAAATTTGATTCAAGAGCATATTCATTAATCAAGAAAAGAGTAAACCTACTGGGGAAATATTTTCCTTCTTCATTATTTTACTTGTACCGAGAAAATATATTCAGCTGAAGGATACAGTTTGCTGAATTGAAGAATATTTCTTAAAGTTTCATTGAGAACATTTCGTACTTTCTCTAAATGAGAATAGTATCAATCTATGTGCACAAAAGTCTAAAATATGATGTTTTAGAAGAATTATACGAGAATGGAATTCACTATTTGTGGGTATATATACATAAATTCGCACTTAATGTTGGAACTATTTACAAACCAGATAAAAGAAACACAAAAACTTTCTTAGATACTCTCTCATTACAATTAGAAAAAAGAAAAAGAGGAATAATTTTCGGTGATTTTAACATCGACCTACTTACTACAGAAATTGATACCATTAATTATATGGCCATCTTACAAGAAGCTGGTTATGATGTGATGAATAAAATTAACGTTGATCACTGTACGCGTGAGACTGATTCAAAAAAGTCCATCTTAGACCACGTCTGCTCTAGTCTTAATGAAAATCAATATAATATCACAATAGTTGACTCACCTATGTCTGATCATAAACAGATCTTCGTGGAATTGATTAAGCAAAAACACATTACAAAGGAACGAGTACAATATACAGCAATAGACTATCCAGGACTGTACAAGAGTATCAAAGAAACTAATTATACAAAGGAAATTTTTTCATATACGTATTTAGAAAAAAATATCAAGCTCAACATAGAAAAAAATAAACTCACGAAAACAAAAATTCTAAATAAACCTAGAGAAGACTGGATTAACAAAAACGTAATACAAGGAATGACAAAGAGAAACTCACTGTGGCGCCAGCTAAAAACCGACAAAAAGAAAAAAGATGATTTTAATGCACAAAGAAATAAAGTTGCTACATTGATCAGGGACACGAAAGAAAATTATTATTATAACGCTTTTAAACAATGTGAAAAAAATCCGAAAAAAATGTGGAATTTGATCAATACACTAGCAACAAATAAAGTCAGGGGTGCATATGTGCCCCCTCTCCCTAGACTTATATTGAATTCTAATTCTATAGATGACGGCAACACTATCTGCAAGATATTTAACGACTTCTTCTCATCGATAGGTAATCAGTTATCAAACCAAATCCCTCAAACAAATTACACTGACACCACACAAATATTAACTTACATAAACAACAAACCTGAGACAAAATTGACTGAAATGAGACCATGTACTATAGACGAAGTTATAAAAATTATTAAGAATTTAAATGTAAACACTAGTTCAGGAATTGACGAAATTAGTACAAAATCTATTAAATGTATTGCTGACCTAATTGTAGAAAACCTTACGAAGTGTATTAACAAATGCCTGAATGTGGGGGTGTTCCCCGACAGTCTCAAAGTGGCAAGAGTGACGCCTATCCATAAATCGGGCAGTAAAACAGACCTTGAAAACTACCGACCCATTTCTATTCTACCCGTAATATCCAAGATCTTTGAGAAAATAATCTATCGTCGTCTTAATGATCATCTGACCGAACTAAATTTCTTGACGGATAAACAATATGGTTTTAGAAATCAGTCAAACACATTGTCGGCCATTATGGACCTCGTTACTAAAATTAAAACAAATTTAGACCAAAAAAAGTTCAGTTTAGGTGTCTTTGTTGATTTAAAAAAAGCTTTCGATACTGTTAGCCATTCCTTACTACTACGAAAACTAGAGGATTTGGGAATAACCGATGTGGCTTACAAAATTTTGGAATCATATTTGACTGACAGATCCCAAATTGTAAAAATTGGAAGTTTTAAGAGTGATTCAACAAAAGTTACATGCGGAATACCACAAGGATCAATACTGGGGCCTTTGCTCTTTTCAATATACGTTAACAATATTGCCACTGTGGGACTGTCGGGAGACATCACACTATATGCAGATGACACGTGTCTGTTTTATTTTGGCGATAATCTCCTAGAATTAATTATGTTTATTCATATATTCACAATGAGGCACAAATTGATCTAATGAAATTCAACACCTGGTGTCAACATAACTTACTAACCGTCAATACAAAAAAAACCTCCTACATGATCTTTACAACAAAAAATAAAAAAATTATGCAGCATCCCCCATTAACAATAAACAATAACATAATACATCGCTCCCATCAAGAGAGATATCTTGGTCTGCAGCTTGATGACAAACTTACATGGAAAGGTCATATAGAATATGTGAGATCCAAATTAACTTCACTGGCCGGAGCCTTACGAAAGGTTGTAGGATGTATTCCGCGAAGAGTTCGTATGACCATATATAACTCTCTAATAAAATCTCATCTAGAGTATCTTATTGAGGTGTGGGGATGTGCCGCTAAATCAGTTCTACAAAACCTGCAAATATCTCAGAACAAAATTATCAAAACTTTATTCAAATACGATTACTTAACGAATACAAAGTTATTATATGAAGAAACTAAATTATTCAATTTAAAACAATTACATACATACACAACTTGTATCCTGATAAAAAAGATTTTAACAAACAAGATTCACTCACAAATAAAGTTAAAAAGACGGATATTCAAACACGAACTGCGAGACATAAATAAACTTGAGCTATTTAAACCTAGAACCAATTACGGCATGAATAGTCTAATGTATAGGGGGGCGCAAATGTATAATAATTTACCCCCTGAAATAAGGGAAATTGAATGTATTACATTATTTAAGTCTAAACTGAAAAAAATTGTCTATGATACAATATACTAGGGCACTGTCAGCACGCTGAAATAATTAAGTTTAAAATTGTAATTAGCATAATAACTCATTTTAAGTGAACATTGTTCTTTATGAGTGTAATAAAGTTCTCAAACCTCATTTCTTAAAAGAAAAATCTTGAATTAGTATATTTAAGAAGTAAGATAATAGAAGCGCGCCAATCTCCTTGCAACACACGAAATAGGAACAAGCCTCGATCAAAACATTTCAAATAAAATTTACTTATGTATCTAGATAAGTTTTGTTTTTGCTTTGTGTACGGTGGTATCCAAAATTTGGAGTAGTCCGTTTAGTTCTACCGTTAAGTTCTACTAGTAAGACTAAACGGAGAAAAAAATCCATTCATTTCTACTAGAAGGAACTTTAGGCCAACTTGTAGGCGGTTGCCAAGAAAATATATTCTCCCGACTATTCAAGACCCATTTTCATACGGACAAGCGATAATGATATAAGAGACTTTTTCCGTGTAGATACCGTTCATTGTAGTTTTCACATATCTTTACACCATTTATTAATATCGTCAGTAAACAATGTTATAGACACTTGTATATATCATGATATGATATATAACATTAATCGATGTTAAATATTTGTATGTTATTGCCATATGTCACAGATTTCAAAATTTACCTGTATGGGCCTACAGGTTTATAAATATTTGGCGTAGTCACAATCGTCTTCACTACCTTGGACATGGTGGTTATCGACAATTTTTTTCGAATTCAACAAATAATAGGCCTCTCCTCGGCAGAGCACAACGACAAATACACTGCAGTCTTTGAGTGAAAGGTCACCGCTATTCGACCTGCGAGTTGGATACAGATAAAAACTTACAAGTACATTACTACAATAAACACACGATATTGTTTGTTAGGGCTATTACTTACACCAACAGATGTTTGTGTGGATGAAAAGTACCTTCCTAATGTATAAAACGTTATTAATGCAATGAATTTAAGCAGAGAATAGTTATTATTTCCATGTTTTCAACTTCATGAACTTACATTTGTTGTCACAAAAATGTCCAAATGAAACATTTATTTCTCTTAATAACTGGCTAGAAGTGTTCGTATAGACGAGGAAAATTGCAAACTCGCAAATTTTTTTGTCAATACAACCCATATAGTATAGTCCAATTGCTAAAAAGATTGGAAGTAATTCGTGTAGTTGTAATTTTTTGTGGAATCTTTAGAAGACATGAATATAAGATTCCTCTGAATTTGCACCATTCCTGTTACGTACGAAAAATCATTTAATGTTAAGTATTAACATTAAAGTCCCATTATTTTGGAATTTTATTAATAACTAATTGTGATAAGTTTAGATATATGTAGATACCTCTTTGGTCTATAATTACTTTTCATTAAAAATGTGTGAGATGTATGAAACATTAATAAAATATTATTTTTAATTTGCGGCTTAAGGGAAATTCAGCTTGTTGGTGCAAACTCATATTAAGCTTTTTAAAGCATCATAAACACCCAGTCATTTTTGCACCCCTTTGCACCTCTATGAAACCAGTATTTTACAATTTATGTAAATTGTACTTCGGGGGAAATTATTATACTCATAAATTTTATTATATATAATGTATTCTAAATATACTACATTTGCCCCAAACAAAAATAAGAAATAAATAACTGGAAGTTTATACAGACTTAGCATGAATAATATAACGTCTAATACTACGTCTCGTGGCGTCAGGGCGCGGGGCAGCGAGAGCAGAAAATCATGAAGTGCGTGCACTGCGCAAAGGTATTAAATGTACTATGTACCAACACAATAATAAATTAGACACATAAACCTTCGTCCATTGGTGTCAATAATTTGCCATTCCGTTCGGTAGTTTTTGAGTTTATCGCGTTCAGACAGACAGACAGACGTGGCGGGGGACTTTATTTTATAATATTTAGTGATATTATATTGTTTGTCGTGAAGGTTTACTGAGTGTACTGTTGATCAGGTCCGTGCAAGAGCGTTTGTTACTTTTATGAAGTACATTGCATTGTTTGTCGTGAAGGTTTACTGAGTGGAAATGACACTGTTGGTCAAGTCCGTAGAAAAGTAAGACCGTTTGTTAATAAGCTGCCTTTTTCTACATTTACTGAAAACGGCCTGATTAAAAATTAAATTCTATTGAATTGGAGAGTACTTTAGGTATTGGTAGGAGTGGTAGAAAGGATTTACAAAAAAAAACTAAATTTAATTTTGTAATAGTGTCTACCAGACGTTCCTAAACATGACACACAGATGACTGAAAAACTGATATAACGTCAAAGATAGAAATAGTGTTCAGGTAAATAAGCATACATAAAAGTTTTAAGTGAAGTCACAGGCAACAATTAAATTCATAATAAAAAAATGGTATGATTCAGTTATGAACAATAATTTTAAATGACCAATTTATGATTCGGTGCATGCAGGATAACGCCATAGTAAAATAATAGTAGGTCCACGCTTTTGATGTTTCAGAAAACGCCGCCACAGCGTCAGGACATGAAAGTGTATCAGGGTTGCTACAAGAATAAAAAAATACTTTAAAATTACTTATTGATGTGTGAAAAACCAAATTACCTTTCGGCATGCTGCTTGGGTGCATGGAGTAAGAGTACGGTCATCTCATTCTTCAAAAAAGGAGACAAAACGCTTCATAAGAATTATAGACCGATCTCACTTCTCAGCCACGTGTACAAGCTGTTCTCGAGAGTCATCACGAATCGCCTCGCCGAAAGATTTGCTGAATTTCAGCCCCCTGAGCAGGCCGGGTTTCGAAAAGGTTACAGCACTGTAGACCACATACATGTGCCGAGGCAGATTATTCAAAAAACGGAGAAATATAATCAATCTATGTGCCTAGCCTTTGTGGACTACGAGAAGGCCTTTGACTCCGTCAAAACCTGGGCTGTTCTGGAATCCTTGCAGCGATGCCGAATCGACTGTCCCTACATTGAGGTGTTGAGATGTCTGTACGAAATCGCGACAATGACTGTCTAGGTTCAGGACCAGCGGACGAAACCTATCCAATTGCGAAGAGGAGTGCGACAGGGAGATGTGATATCCCCGAAACTGTTCACCAACGCATCGGAAGATGTTTTCAAGACGCTGGACTGGAAATATCATGGCATCAATGTCAACGGTGAATACATCTCTCATCTCCGCTTTACTGACGACATAGTTGAAACAAGATTTTTTTTTAAAGTGAAACAAGATTTTAATAATTTTTTAATGTAGTGGTGGTATAAGGGTTTTTGATACCAAATTATATATGCCCGCTTGCCGAGATGAATGTGTGTAGCTCAGAATGGTTTGAGTATGAGGCCCTTACCACTGGATCTACTTGGGTGTGAATCCTGGAAGCCTTTTCGTACGCCATCCACAATCTAAAGTTACCCCGAAACTGCTACTATTAAGATTCAAAAGATGAATCAAAGAAAAATTTAACAAAATCAAGTTACTGTGTCCCAAAATAAATCTAGTGTAATGAAAAGCAAATCAGTACTGTATCATTAAAAGGGTTTAAATGAATATATAAAAAAATAGGGCGCCACCTGGTTTTTAAAATCTGTTTCTCCAGAATCCCATATACCAGGAAAGGTTATGAAAATAATATCCACAGGTTTCGATATAACATTATAATTAAACAAGATTAGATATAGCACATACAATAAAAAAAAATTAGAGAAAAAGATAAAAAAATATCACTAACAGAATTATGTAGCGTTACCTCCCTGTTGGCTTCGCTTTACATAAATATTTGAGCCTTCTTTCAGGCATCTATAGAAAGAATCATATCGCTTTACATAAATATGTGTGCCTTCTTTCAGGCATATAGAAAGAACCATGTTTAACAAAATATAGAAATATAGAAATATGACAATAAAAAAATAGGTTATATCGCCGCTTCCGGCACATGGTATACAAAACAAAAATATTATACTATAATTTAATTAAAAAAATAGAATAGAAAATTTGCACTTCGGATTCCTCGAATATCGGGCCATAATAGTAGAAATTTAATTTTAAGGAGATAAAAGATTAAGAACTTAACTGGCAGAGCATGGCGAACGGTGCGTTGAGGTTATCATGAAAACCAGCTCAGGACATACAGTTTCCGAGTGAGGTGTCGGATATGTGTTTTCGTGTCGTGGTTCTCGGAGCACGCGTGTGTCCGCCAGTAGATGCGGTGCACGGCCAACCCATCATATTGAACGAGCGTTTCTTGTCGGTTGTCGGGAAGGACCGGGGGAGGGGCCGAATTACATTCTATTAAAGGAATACCAAAAGATTATTTTATGGGACTCCAAGTAACATTGGTCACTACAGGCGAAACCGAGTCAAAAAAAAAACATCACTCACCGGAATTTATAAAAATTAACAGCTCGACATTACCGCCTTCTTGGGCTCGGTATTCGTAGCAATCCAGAACAAACAGTTAGCCGTTTCAAGGCTAAAGAAAAATAAAAAAAAGCTTTCGAGATGCTCACTCGCTGGTGGCGTATGCAAGAAAGAAAGGCCACGCTTTTCCCATCACTTCAAATCGAAATTTTTCTACCTTCAAATATTTTAATGGTGGGTTCTCGCATCGTCTCAATAAAATTTTATATAAAATTATCAAATATTCCTTAAAACGCCATCTCTCGGCAGAAGGTTAATTCAAGTCGTTAGAGGATTATTAGATCGATAACTAGGTAAATAAAAACAAAAAAGGCTAGATGTCGCTTATTTAAATTTTAACTCGATTTAAATTTTGCAAAACGAAACAAATACGAATTTACATAATCAAAAAAAATGAGCGAAAACTATTAAAATTACAGTAACAGAAAAATAACTGTTACATAGTCATCATGGCGGAGTCGCTGGAGGAGCTCAGTGGAATGGTAAACGGCCTCAATGGCGCCTCTCTCCGGGTGCGACTCTTGAAGTTGTGCAAGACTATGTCTATCTAGGACAGACTGTCCAATTAGGCAAACACAACTTCAAGAAAGAGGCCGAACGAAGGATTCAGCTGGGCTGGGCTGCTTTCGGGAAGCTCCGTCGTCTGTTCTCGTCGCCACTACCACAATGTCTGAAGACCAAGGTCTTCAACCAATGCGTCCTGCCTACAATGACATAGGGTGCCGAAACATGGACTCTCACGGCAGGACTGGTCCACAAATTTAAAGTCGCTCAGCGCGCTATGGAGCGGGCTATGCTCAGTATTCAAATCAAGACAAAATCAAGAATACTGAAATCCGTCAAAGAACTAAAGTTGTCGACATAGCCGAAGTGATTAGCAAGCTGAAGTGGCAATGGGCCGGTCACATTTGCCATAGGACCGACAACTGATGGGGTAGACGGGTTCTCGAGTGGAGGCCACGTATTGGGAAGCGAAGCATTGGATGCCCCCCGGCCAGGTGGACTGCTGACCTGAAGCACCATACCGGGGGTAATTGGATACGGAAGGCGAAGGACCGTGTGTGGTGGCGAGTTTTGGGAGAGGCCTATATCCTGCAGTGGAGAGACACGGGCTGATGATGATGATAATGATGATGCTGCATTTAGTGGGACCAATTTCGTACATGCGAAAGGAAGTAAAGGTCAGCCATTTTGAAAATGTTCATCGCATTTATATTTTGCACCTAGATACACATGGTGTCATTTTCACACGATTTTATATAAGAAACTAGAATCTGATGTCAAAATTGAAATGGCGGTCACTTAGAAAATATTCAATTGACATTTGACATTTATACCGGCAAAACTCAGTTCACCTCGGTTCTTTTCGGCCTTTTTCGGTCTGATTGGGAAATTTTCGTTTTCTCGTTCTTTTCGGTCTTTTTTGGATCTTTTGGGTTCTCTTTGGTTCTTTTCGATCCATTCCGATCTATGTCGATCGCACTTAGGCCAACACGATTCAACTCAACAAAGTTGGTTTGACTCAAGCCATGTTTACAGTTTTTAGTCCTCTCTAGTCCTTTGCGGTTTACTTTCGATCCAACTTGGTCTTTGTGGTTTCTTTTCGATACTCTTTGTTTTCTTTCAGTCCAACTTGATGCTTTTCGGCCCAAAGCCAACTCAGTTCAATTTAATCCAATTCGGGCTAACTGAATAGGTCTCATTAGAACCTTTTCGGTCCAACAGCATAATTTATAGTTTATTTAGTTCTGTTCAGTTCTTTTCGGTCTTTTTCACTTTTTCCGCATTAACCCAGTTTTGGTGAACTGAGTTTTCTTGGTACAAATGTCAATTGAATATTTTCTAAGTGACCGCCATTTCAATTTTGACATCAGATTCCAGTTTCTTATATGAAATCGTCTTTTTTGTATTTTTTTTTCTTTTTGGTTCTTTTTCGTTTTTCGATATTTTTCGGTTTAACTTTATCTTTAGCAGTCGCTAAGGTCCTTTTAGGCTTTTTTTGGTCTTTTTCTGTTCAATTTGATTTTATCTAATGCTACGCTGTCCGGTCCAACTCCATTCTTTTTGATCCTTTTTAGTATTTTTCGTTCAAATTTGCTTTTTTTTAAATTTTTTACAAATTTTCCGTTTTTTTTAGCCTTTTTTGGTCTTACTGGAGCTGATTCGAGTACGCAACGGTAGCCCAAATTTTTGTTGGTCTAGAGAGTGACTTTTTGCACTGTAAATTAGTATTTTTCGTATACTTGATGACGTAGGATAATCAGCGCTATCGCACGGTATATAACTCTAGATAATTAACAGAAATTCATTTATTTGAAATAAATAAAGGACGTGCTTTAAAGACACTACTACTTTGTTTTTCGTTTAAACACAAGCTGCTTTCTAGTAATCTAGTAATCAGATATTAATTTCAAACTGAATTTTTATAACATTAAACGAATGAACCTAACTTAATAAAAATGTATTACATTCATATTATATTTCTGTATTAGGATTTGTATTGGTTGCTATAAAAAAAAATTAAGTGATAAAAAAGTGAAACTTTAAACATGGTTTTCTCGGTAACCGTTAGTTTACGCCATTTGCTTACTTGAAACTTTTTGTTTAGTTCGGTAAGCTCAAGACGCTCTATAAGTTTGGACTATGTTCAGCCGAACACCCGGTATTTTCAAGTCATTACGGCGAATTTAAACGTCGCTTATTTTAAAAGGTCATATGTAAAATGTATTTGTTTGTATCTATTTTAGTTGTCTTGGTAGTTAACATTTGGTTTACATTATAAAACTTAAATAAGACTTTGTAAACGTTTCATTACATTACTGTTTATTTTATTATTTTTAAGCTTTCACTTTGCATAAGATACAAACGACATCATCACCCTTATTTGTGAATATTGTTCTTTTTTTTTCATAAAGTATTGAAAGTTTAATATGACGCAAATATATATATTTTCAACCAGCTTCAAAAATGTTACAAACTATTTTCTTTTCTATAGCGCCAACTTTTTGCAGTTCTTTACAGGTAGGTATTACACTAATGTGTTTTTGGGCACAGGGTCATCTACCTTAATTTTGTTGCATGAAAAGTGCTGTGTGTTACAATTTTCAGAAGCTTTTCCAACATTTAAATATTTTAATAACGAGCAGTAAAATATTATTATACAATATGTTAAAGATAATATTTACAATTACATATTAATAAATTTATGATATGTTTGGTATTATTATCTGTTTGCTAACAATTCTATCGTTCAACCGAACCGGTGACTCAGCGTCGATTCATCAAAATCGAAAAATGTCGCTTAGCAATAAACAACTCTCATGCGCGGTAATTAAGTGCAATTTAGCTAGTGCACATGTTTATTCTAGATAATAATAATTATGTAGTCTATTATAAAAGCGGCTTTTGTCAAGATCGAGGCAGTGCAACCGGACGGAATCACTGAGTTGAATTAAATAGATCAGCTTCTACAGATGTAATAACGTCGTTGACATTTAAAATGAGTTTAATTGTGTGTTACTACAATGTTATTTAGCAAATTAATAAACATTTTTTTTTCCATAAATTGTCTAGTCCTAAAATAAGTTTCATTTTATTATCACATCTAAGATATTAGAATATTTCATTGAAAAAGAAGTTTTACGTTTCTGAACTGAACTGAACATTTATTGAATCAACTAGGTAATTTTGATCACATTTGATTCGGGTCACCTAAATAAATTTACAAATATTCATTTAAAACACGCCACAAAAATCTTGATCAATAGATTATGCCTAAACGGCAAAAATGGTGAACGAGGGAAGAAAACACTCAAACGAGAAAACTGTATTATTTTTATTTTAATAATGCATTTTGTATCTAAAGATTTCATGTCTTAATATTTTGTGTACCAGTCATATCTTTGACAAATAGGCATTCTTTAGCAACTTTTGGGTGCTTGAACTGAGTGACACAGGTCTCGTCGCTGAGCGCCTCTTTACGCACGGATTTCATTCGGCACTACTTTAAATACTAGAAAAATATAATGTTCCATATAAAAATGCCATTTTTTTTAACGGGCAAATATAATGGAAGCTAAACTAGTGTGATTGTAATAATTTTTAAAAACATCAAAATTTCCCCCGAATTACAACAGCAGAAAAGCTTGAAAAACTAATTTCCGTATGTCGCACTCAGGGTGCGAAATCAATAATGAATTTTTGTCATATATATAATCCTGACCTCAATTTACAAAAGTACATAATTTTCCCTAATGCCGCAATTACCAAAAAAACACTAAAATACATAATTTTTTTTTCTAGCGCTGCGTTGGTCAGATTAAAATAAAAAAAATGTAATAATGTAGATTAAGGTGTAATAAAACGTATAAAAAATTACGCTAAGTACATCTGTATTCCCTGGTTAGTTATGACTAATAAATAGTTTTTACCCATTTTCACCCCCTTCCGTAGGGGTGCTAAATGCATGTTGTTTTATAAACTCTATTTTTTACTCATACAAAGCCATCACAAACGTTTTTACCTCTCCGGAGAATTTATTCCAATCTTTATGAAAAAATGACTTAATTTGACTGTACTAATATACAACCATAATATAACCCACAGAACATACATCCCTACTTACAACTATATATAAATTAAAATTTTCGGATTGCCAGTTTTGTAGCAGAAGTTGGTTGAATTATATTGAAACTATTCCGCGTATTAAATGCAAAAATAAATCTTAAAAATCGATTGAAAACCGAAATCGGCCCTTAGCTAATGCAGAGAGACAACACAGATAGCGAGAAAATAAGAAATCACACCAATCGAGCACCATTGGAGCGAGAAGAAGTAAAAAGTGTAAGCCCGCGGTTCAGAAAAGTTCGATTCCATTTTTGGTAGGTAGGCGTTCTAAAGGCAAATTTTTGATACGTTTTTGTTTGGAGATACGTATTTCAGAGGCGGTAATCATAATAAAGAGTTATTGAAAGACGACTGATAATGTTGTTCCTTCTAAAAGAGTCGCCTATGTACCTACCTACCACTTAGCGCTCTTTATCTATTTTTAGGATAAACATTACCTATATTAAGAGGATTGTGTATCTACTGTGGCAAACCATATAAATGGCGTTTACGATTGCACCCTATCAAACCTTAGCCGATTGCCCCAAAAAAATATACAGGGTTATGGAAATGTGTCGTATTCCTGCTAAAGGCGGGTTACAGATGAGGTCAAAAGCAATAGATTTTATCATATAAAGTTTTTCCAAAACTTAATAGTTTTTGATTTATTTAAGTTTTTAATTACTTATGGAATTTATTTATATTTTAGGTAAATAAATTTAAAAAATAACTACCTACTACCTACTTATTTTTTAATGTGATTTTATTTTTAGATAGATAACATTCGGAACATTAATAGCAAACAATAAAAGGATCAAGAACTACTGATAATCATAAAAATATGTTGTTATAGGTAACTAAATATTTATAATTTTTTTCTAAAAAAAATTTGTTAAAGCAGTAATTTTCTCAAAAAATCTCCAAGCAACTAAATGCGCAAAACATGTTAAAAACATCTACGTCTATCTAGCTTTCTGATGAGCTATAAAACTTATCAATAGCTTAACAACACCATCAGAAAAAAAAACACGAAATAACAATGATACCCAATTAAGTGGTATTTTTAATCTGTTTTAGGCACTTCGGATGTATTCTCGCAAAACATCGTGATTGGTCGCTAGGCAACAGCGCATAGAAATAGAAAAGAGTTCTGGAACGCTCATATCTATACAACGTGTGCGCTGAATGCGTCCACGGCGATGCGCGTTCCTTTTCACTCTAGCCCGTAAGTCCGTCTCACTAGAGCGCGAGCGAAGGTTCTTTGTTGTCGCTGTTGCACTGACGTATGAAAAAGTAAGGACTGATCATAAAGGTATATATACTAGCGTAAGAGAGGAACACAGTGTGCGAATGACATCCAGCTCTTTGCGGAAATCCTACATGCGAGAAAGAAATGCAAGAAAATCTGACATAAAACCTCTTTGAACACATTTAGTCTTCATTACTCACTTGTCAAAATAAGGTCCAGCTTTGTTTTCTATTTTGTGTTATAATCGTTTTGAATTCTACAAAAATTAATTCTTGTGATAAAAATGGTGTAGTGTTCAGTTTTAAATTGCACTGTAACATATGTTAATAATCCAAATAAAGAGACATTTCACCGGTAAGTACTGCCAATAACATATTGTTATCTTAATGCTTATTTTTATAAAAAGCGATCCTAAATTTACTTGGTTATACATCAGTAGTATACGGTAAATACTTTATTTTGTAAATAATTTGTTATTTTAAACAATTATGTGTACGATACAAAAATATTGTGTAAAATTACAATCAAACAATGAAGCATAGGGATTGCACAAAATGTATCGATATGTCGATTTTTTCAAATATAAATATTTTGTAAATTTGATATTACCTAATTGCACCTGTTCCACTGGAATGATGTCGTTAACTGTTTTTAAACATATTGTGAGGTTTATTTAGCCTGGCAGCACATTGTAAGGGAAAGTATGACATCTATACATATATACTACACATAGGGTATATATGTAAATACAAGACTTTTTCAAATGAAAATATAAGATATATACACAATTAATTTTAATCGTTATTTATTTATGATTTAAAATCTGATGCTCTATTTAATTTTAATCGTTATTTATTTCTGATTTAAAGTCTGACGTTCTATCTGTTCTCTGATTATGAACGTCGTAAATAATTAAACTTTGAATGACAAAACTACTGTATACAATAGTTTAACCTCATTTTCCTCCAAGAAACTACGGTGTTAAAAAATGCTTCCTGATAATGATGACTATTTCATAATATCCAGGTTTCCTGTAAACACGGTTAGCATAGAACAATGGAAAAAAATGTTAAATAGAACAGGTGGGACTCCTCGAAAACATTCTTTGGTTTGCAGTAGACATTTTACGGATAACTGTTTTGTCTAACTAAATCACCGACGACTTTTGAAGAAAGGATCTATACCTACTGAATTTGTGCCGTTAGGGGTTTCTTTTTTTTTCATATGTGCTTACTAAGTTTATTAAGTAATATACTAATAATACTTAATATCTAAAGTCAGAGCATTTATGCCAACTGTAATTTCTGTACAGGTCAATCTGAAGACCAAGCGATCGGTGTCAGCGTACGTTTACCGGGATATATCACCAGGACCTTCAACTTTAGAGCCTAAACCTTTATTTCAGCACTAATATAAAATGGATTTGAAGAAAAGTCCATCACAGTGAAAATATCAATTTAGGCAAATTATCACTTTGTCTTTTACAAAAACTTGTTCCTTTATATTCAAATAAAACTTAATTACCTATTACACAAAGAAACAAAAGATATTATAGACTAGTCCAAGGCATCCAAGGCATAATTTGTGGTGTAGTGAGACGACGCGACACTCAATCGAGTAGACAATGTGACGTCATGGGCAGTAAGAATCCACCAGTCAAACCGCACGAAAATACATAATAATAATAATAACGTGCACATTACAACGTCGTGGCCCCAAACTAAGCATTAGCTTGTGTTTTGCGTACCAAGCGAAGACATCACATACATATAACAACCAAGACCCGGTACCAGTATCGATATTCATCATATAAATACTGACCCGACCTGGGATTCGAACCCGGGACCTCCAGCTTCGTAGGCAGGGTCGCTACCCACTAGGCTAAGCGGTCGTCAAATTAATAAATATCAATAATTTATTTCTCAGTCATTTATTGACGAATTTAAGAAAAACTTTCACTGTTTTATTAGTTTTGGTTTATCTTTCAATTCTATCGAGTTAAATTGTATATTTTGAACATCATGAACTTCTCTATTGTAAATGTTTTTGTTTTGTACATTCTCATTTTTTTGTTTACAAAGAGTTAAAATTTTGTTGTTATGCGTTGCAACGTGACGTATTGTAATTAAAAATAAAAATCGTTTATTTATATTGTTTTATTTATTACTTGGCTTGTATTCAACTAAATATTAAAATGTCCATAATGATGTTAACGCTTTCTTTACTTCTGCAAATTTTTTATTATCAACTGTTAACAAAAAAAAATATTTATTGGAGTAAAGGAAATGGCATTTGAATTGACTGATTGGTGATTTGTCATTTTAAAAAACTAAAAGTTAAAAAAGTAACTCAAAACAAAAATTAATTAGTATAGCAGATTCAAAATAATAAATAGGATTGCCGATTTCGACTTATGATATCGCGGTAATTTCAACGACACATTATCATGAAAGTACTACGTGCTATCGATAATATAAAAAACACCCATGCACATCACTAAAATTGGCTCAACCACATGTGAATTTTGCACACATACTCATTTCCGTTTCGGTCATGCGATGTTTAGATGTCAGTTGGTCTCCTACGCTAGTATATATATGTCTATGGGACTGATCAAGTGTAAGCAAAACATGTATTCCGTCCGGTACGCCACGATGGCATTCATTTAAATCGGATCAATCGTTTCGGAGATTAGCGGGAACAGACAGACACTACGATTTTATTTATATGGAAGATGGATTTATTACTTATTTTGCATTTAAGTAAGGGGGAATACAGTTTCCGTAATGACGTTAGGACTTTTATTTTATAAATTACAAGCAAATCGCAATTTATTATTATAAACCTGTCAAAAATTTGTTCTTGGTTCTCTCTTCGGGACTGCTTTGAATTCCACAATGTAAGATTTACTACTGACCAGTTTTTTTAAACTATATTATGAGGTTACCTGTGAAAAAATTTGACACAACCACCCACTGATTTTCTTCCACAGTGTCATATACAACACTTTTTAACCATTTTTTTATGGAAATATGAAAAATATATTAAAAACTTAAACCAAAAAAACCAATGCAGCAGAGATTTTCACAAATTCAGTAATTTCAATTGTCAAGTTAATTTTAGCTTACTAATAAAACCAAGAGTAACATTTTTTAATGCTAGTACTAACATGATAACGTTTTAGGTCACATTTGGGATGGTGAACGTTTTGATTCATGGTCATCATAAGATATCAATATAATAAGACGAATCGCATACTATATATGTAACAACCGTAATCAATCTCGTGATGGGAAACAAATCGTACTACATGCCGCGATCGATCGAATGATCATCGTCCTGTTTACGGTGGGACATCTATCTATAAAATTAATGTTGCTTTGTATTTTTATTATCTATGTGTTTCTATATCATCTTACGCTGAAACATTTGCCTACACTGGACTGATTCCTGCTACTGACTCCTTTTCGCACTTATGTAGTTAGATATTTTAGATATTCCGACTGATGCTCCATTGGTGTTTTTGTGCGTAAGTACTATGCTATCCTATAAATTTAAACATATTTTGTACTATCGCAGAATTTTTTTGTTTTTAACATAGTATTTTGAATTTGCACTGCAAAAAAAAACTGGATATTTTGAACCCATTATCTATTTTTTCTTAAATTTTCATAATGATTCCTACTAACTTAAGAAAATATTATGGTCACCTTAGCAATATGACGTCAAAAACTTCAACTCTGAAAATACATGGAAAATACACACGTCATAATTCCCCAAATTCTCGTTTTAGTTGCCAGTATAAAACCATAAATTAAGACACCCTTTGTAAATATAACTGAAAATTTTTATAAATTTGTAAAATGTAACGAAAGAACTTTCAAAAATATTATTATCATCCGAATACCAAGACATACCAAAAACCAGAAGTCACAGAAAATAAATATTAGACGAGTATTCATATATATAAAAATCGATAATGAACCTACTAAATGAAATTTTTTTTTCTAATGGCAAGTGTTAGAAAGGGATAAACAGACTCTCCGGTAGCTATCTCCTACAAACTGATTTTGCCTCCTTGCTGCTCACAATTAAAAATTAAAGTAAACCTTATGCGTAATCCAAAGGTTTGATTTTTATATTTTACAGTTTCGGGAGTGCACAGTCCAGAACACAGGTCATGAACCTACGTACGTAGTATTAGGTATAATACATAAAGGTATATATACTAGCGTAAGAGAGGAACACAGTGTGCGAATGACATCCAGCTCTTTGCGGAAATCCTACATGCGAGAAAGAAATGCAAGAAAATCTGACATAAAACCTCTTTGAACACATTTAGTCTTCTTTACTCACTTGTCAAAATAAGGTCCAGCTTTGTTTTCTATTTTGTGTTATAATCGTTTTGAATTCTACAAAAATTAATTCTTGTGATAAAAATGGTGTAGTGTTCAGTTTTAAATTTCACTGTAACATATGTTAATAATCCAAATAAAGAGACATTTCACCGGTAAGTACTGCCAATAACATACTGTTATCTTAATGCTTATTTTTATAAAAAGCAATCCTAAATTTACTTGGTTATACATCAGTAGTATACGGTAAATACTTTATTTTGTAAATAATTTGTTATTTTAAACAATTATGTGTACGATACAAAAATATTGTGTAAAATTACAATCAAACAATGAAGCATAGGGATTGCACAAAATGTATCGATATGTCGATATTTTCAAATATAAATATTTTGTAAATTTGATATTACCTAATTGCACCTGTTCCACTGGAATGATGTCGTTAACTGTTTTTAAACATATTGTGAGGTTTATTTAGCCTAGCAGCACATTGTAAGGGAAAGTATGACATCTATACATATATACTACACATAGGGTATATATGTAAATACAAGACTTTTTCAAATGAAAATATAAGATATATACACAATTAATTTTAATCGTTATTTATTTATGATTTAAAATCTGATGCTCTATTTAATTTTAATCGTTATTTATTTATGATTTAAAGTCTGACGTTCTATCTGTTCTCTGATTATGAACGTCGTAAATACTTAAACTTTGAATGACAAAACTACTGTATACAATAGTTTAACCTCATTTTCCTCCAAGAAACTGCGGTGTTAAAAAATGCTTCCTGATAATGATGACTATTTCATAATATCCAGGTTTCCTGTAAACACGGTTAGCATAGAACAATGGAAAAAAATGTTAAATAGAACAGGTGGGACTCCTCGAAAACATTCTTTGGTTTGCAGTAGACATTTTACGGATAACTGTTTTGTCTAACTAAATCACCGACGACTTTTGAAGAAAGGATCTATACCTACTGAATTTGTGCCGTTAGGGGTTTCTTTTTTTTCATATGTGCTTACTAAGTATATTAAGTAATATACTAATAATACTTAATATCTAAAGCCAGAGCATTTATGCCAACTGTAATTTCTGTACAGGTCAATCTGAAGACCAAGCGATCGGTGTCAGCGTACGTTTACCGGGATATGTCACCAGGACCTTCAACTTTAGAGCCTAAACCTTTATTTCAGCACTAATATAAAATGGATTTGAAGAAAAGTCCATCACAGTGAAAATATCAATTTTAGGCAAATTATCACTATGTCTTTTACAAAAACTTGTTCCTTTATATTCAAATAAAACTTAATTACCTATTACACAAAGAAACAAAAGATATTATAGACTAGTCCAAGGCATCCAAGGCATAATTTGTGGTGTAGTGAGACGACGCGACACTCAATCGAGTAGACAATGTGACGTCATGGGCAGTAAGAATCCACCAGTCAAACCGCACGAAAATACATAATAATAATAATAATAACGTGCACATTACAACGTCGTGGCCCCAAACTAAGCATTAGCTTGTGTTTTGCGTACCAAGCGAAGACATCACATACATATAACAACCAAGACCCGGTACCAGTATCGATATTCATCATATAAATACTGACCCGACCTGGGATTCGAACCCGGGACCTCCAGCTTCGTAGGCAGGGTCGCTACCCACTAGGCTAAGCGGTCGTCAAATTAATAAATACCAATAATTTATTTCTCAGTCATTTATTGACGAATTTGAAAAAAACTTTCACTGTTTTATTAGTTTTGGTTTATCTTTCAATTCTATTGAGTTAAATTGTATATTTTGAACATCATGAACTTCTCTATTGTAAATGTTTTTGTTTTGTACATTCTCATTTTTTTGTTTACAAAGAGTTAAAATTTTGTTGTTATGCGTTGCAACGTGACGTATTGTAATTAAAAATAAAAATCGTTTATTTATATTGTTTTATTTATTACTTGGCTTGTATTCAACTAAATATTAACATTTCCATAATGATGTTAACGCTTTCTTTACTTCTGCAAATTTTTTATTATCAACTGTTAACAAAAAAAAATATTTATTGTAGTAAAGGAAATGGCATTTGAATTGACTGATTGATGATTTGTCATTTTAAAAAACTAAAAGTTAGGAAAAGTAACTCAAAACAAAAATTATGTAGTATAGCAGATTCAAAATAATAAATAGGATTGCCGATTTCGACTTATGATATCGCGGTAATTTCAACGACACATTATCATGAAAGTACTACGTGCTATCGATAATATAAAAAACACCCATGCACATCACTAAAACTGGCTCAACCACATGTGAATTTTGCACACATACTCATTTCCGTTTCGGTCATGCGATGTTTAGATGTCAGTTGGTCTCCTACGCTAGTATATATATGTCTATGGTATAATACGTCCATGTCGACTTGTCAGATGTGATCAGATGGCTGTCAGTGGTTGTCAACAATTGTCAGTTGATGTCACAGATTATATAGGGTTGATGTTGATATGAGTGAACAAGAAAATCGATTTAGAACCCGAGATTTCGAACAATTTAAAATTTTGTGTGTACACAATTTATAAAATCTAAGATACACTTTAAAAAATACAGAATATCACGGGTTAAAATTTCAGATAATTTTCATTAGTTAACCTGAAATGGGAGACACGACCCAATTAGGTATGTAAAGTACTGTATACTTTCTATTTGTAATCCGAGTTTGTATTAATCAATTTATATATAAATTACGTGCAAATAATTTGCATATAGATTTATTTTAATTATATGCAATCTGGATTGCATGGTCAAGTTATGAAGAAGTAATAAATAGGTATGCACATAAATATGTTTTAAATTTTTTGTTATTTATGTAAATATAGAATCTTTTTTCTTTGTTAGACATGAGAGTACAAATTTTCTTTCGTAAACTATATTCTTAGGAAGTTTGACGGAAGTTTATACTTTTTATAAATAATATCTATAAGTTTTGTAATCCAATTTCTGCTTCGTTGTTTCGCTCTTGACAAAATAGATGTGGTCATTATAATTTGCTTGAGAAATCTGCTTTACTAATCTCCATTCCTCTTTGATGACTGCTTTCCTAGTACATACACATAGTGGGATTAATAATACTGTAGGGGCAGTGGAGGCGGGGTCTAGGCTGAATGCTTTTGACCTTTCTTTGCACAACTAAGCATTTCATAGACAATTCATTAAGGTGAATTAAGTGTTCCAAGAAACTGAGATAACGATACAATATAATCTTTGTAATTTTTTTAATCATATACATAATTGAAGTAACATTAGAGAGAAGATTAGAGAAATAAAAAATACTACAATTTTTAGTAAGAAATACTTATAAAAATAATTGAAAAAATACCTCATGAACATTTCATGACATTCTACGCCTGAATATACATACCTACTTGTCACGGTGACAACATTTATCTCATTTTAATTAAATCTTGCACAAATTACATAAACATTTTAATTGTTCTTAGAATGCTTGTAGACGCACTGTAATATATCATTGTAAGAAAGTATATTACAAAGTTGTTACAAGACACCAGTGACGGCTTTGAAAGTTATTTTAAAGTAAGGCAACATTGAGCAGTGATGGTAATCTTTAAAACGCATTCTAACGTTTTACATTTTATGACGTAATGAAATGTACAAAATGAAATGTTATGCAACCATAAAAAAAATTTGATGTCTATCTGACTACTTAATAAATATAGGTAATAGGTAGACAAAGTAATAGAGAACACATCCCTCAGTAGAAAGAAAACATTACCGACCGAAAACAGCAGCCCTCCCACCTGCGAGGCCGGTGACTCTTTGGCCGCCGCAACGCAAGCCGTGACGTGACGCGGCCTGCCAAATAAGAGCGTAGTCCATTGCTGCATGATCATAAACTCTCTGTCTCTCTGTATAAACAACGCAATGTAGACAACGCTAAAATACCAAGCCTCGGTCGAACGTCACCGATAGCTTCAGGTGGACTCAGCCAGCTATATCACGTCGCGCGCGCGCTGGTCCGGAGACGGAGCGTTTGTTATACATATAATTATCATCACATGTGTATACTTGTCTATGTGTGTCATGTATACTAGGTGTATACTTGTCGCAAAGTTTTGTCATAGAATTGGTTTCTATAGATTAAATAGTAAGTAATTATTGTAAAACGTAAGCTCTCAAATAAAAAAAAATTATGAACACCAGTTTGTTAAGGATAGTCAGTAGATTTAAGTGAGGCTTGCCCTCACTTGCTTCACCCGCAAAGCCGCCACTGAAAGACACATTCAGGATTAAAGATCCTGGATCTTGTGCCCAAATCGGTACTTGTTAGGCACTACAAAACCAATGCAAGACTAAGTATTGGTGATTTTTATAAAACCACTTTTGGCTAGTTGGGTGTTCATATTCAGTAGATAGCGTTGTTTCGATTTCTAGATGCTATAATCTATTTCACATCATATTTGTTTATGTTTAAGACATAACCATGGTATTTTAATTTTTCGTGTATCATTTTTATAATTGTACTGTGTATTGTGTTTTAATTGTGCTGTGTATCATTTGGAAATTATTATTAACAGTGAATAATATGCCCCTATCCCCACCTACTTTGTTGAGAATGGATATAAAAACAGGACAAGAACACAGACAATAAAACATTTGTGCGACGGGAACGAAAACGGGAATGAGATAAGACAGATAAAACAGAGATTCCTATGAGAAACAAATTCCACCCGAGCGAAGCTGCGGGCGGGTCGCTAGTATAAAAGATAAAAAAGAATAATAAGAATAGAAAATATTATAAAAACGAATACTTAAGTATGTAGATCAGTTGTCTAGTACCCCATAATACAAGCATTGTACTTGTTTATTTTGGGACTAGATGCCACTGTGTGGAATGTCCTAGGTATTATTTTTGTTATTATTGATATATTGTGGACATGCCATGCTACACAAATCATCCTGTATGTATTATTTAAAAAGGTTGTTAAAATTTGATAGGTTAGAGCGTTTTTCCCAAAAGTCATCCTTTTAATTTATAATGAATTTATTCCGTACCTACTTTACAAAATCACTGTATAAGTAACACTTTTAACACATTTTAATACTAACTATAAAAATGTATGTTCAACATGAGGACTGGATCGGTGCATTGCGAATCTTAACACATATATCTTTGAAAGTGTCAGGCTTATGTGACCCAGTTTTAAGTGATTGTTTTTTAATTATTTCAGAACTTGACTCATTAGATTGTGCAGTATGTCTCCAGAAATGCCATCATCCTACGCAGCTACCTTGTGGACACATATTCTGTTTTCTGTGTGTCAAAGTAAGTGTTCATCAAAGTAAATAATAGAAACAAGTATTATATAAATAAAGTTCTACAATAAGTGTATAAAATGTATGATATATTTGTTCACAATAAGTATTGGATTATCTACAATTTTATCATATCCTTGATTAATAGTGTTAATGCTTGGCTTTAATGAACCCTCTTCTGTATGGTTATATAAAAAGGTGATATAATAAAAAAGGGGATAGTTACCCAAAAATAATGGCAATCTAGTTTGAAGTCCACTATCTTATAGTTAGTCTCAAACTTTATGGCGGATCGGAATACAACGCTATAAGCGTTCTTGTGCGCAGGTACAGTCACATATACCCCTCGCTCCACTGCGTCCCGCTACATCTAAAACTGGTTACTGCGACGCGACTTGTGCCTACGCTCGGATCCGCCATAAAACTTGATTGGAACTATACTAGCCACTAGTGCTTGGTCAGATGGCAGCTTAAACATGATGCATTTTAACCATATAATTAGAAACCCAACCACCATTTGATATAGAATCATTCTTAACCAGCGCATAGGCTTTGCTACATTCCTATTATTAACTTGAACATTGGAAAATGTTGGTAACTTTAGCTTACCATACCCTTCAGCCCATTAATGCCGTTGGGGCTTAGGCCTCCCATCGGGGTGAGGGGACTTGGAGCTTAACCCACCATACTGCTGCAATGCAATAGATTGTAACGACTTAGCTTGGTTAACTTTAATTTCAAATTAAATTTAAATACATTGACTATTGTCAGAAGATATTGGAAATAATGCATTCTTTTACGACCGCTTAGCCTAGTGGGCAATGACCCTGCCTGTGAAGCTGGAGGTCCCGGGTTCGGATCCCAGGTCGGGTCAGTATTTATATGATGAATATTAATACTGGCACCGGGTCTTGGTTGTCATATGTATGTGGTGTCTTCGCTTGGTACCCAAAATACAAGCTAATGCTTAGTTTGGGACCTAGACATTGTTGTGATTGTGTGTTATTATTATTATATTATTATTATTTTTTCAGGGAGTAGCAATCCAAAACAAGAAGTGTGCGATGTGCAGAACAGCGATACCTCCAGATTACTTAGATAATCCTGTGATCCTGGAAAAACTATCCAATAGTCTCACACCAGAAGAAAGTGCTTCAGACAATCACCAGTGGTATTACGAGGGTCGTAATGGTATGGTCTTTTTACTAGTTTTAAATGAATCATGTCATATTTTCATATTTATCACTTAAAAAATCTTCTACATCTCTTATTACATCATATCAAATTACTCATAAAAGGCATTTCTTTTTCAGGCAGTCTTAGTTTGTACTAATTAGTTTCAGCAGTTCCCCATGGTCCCATTGAGTTGACCAATTACCGGGTCCATGGGGAAATTTTTTTCCCTATGGTACCCATTACCTAGTGATGAAATTAAAATCATATTGTTATTTAAAGTTATTATATTGTTGTATTTATTTCATCGTTATGAGAGGCAACAGAATTCATATAAGGATTTGGCTTGAATATGGAGTTTTGGCTATATATTTAACATCATATATTTATTTTTTTAAGTTGCATAAATTAGGAAGTGTAATAAGTAGATTAATTTAGCGGCAAGGATCAAGCCATTTCTGAAAAAAAAAGTTTATGTGAAAGTTGTGTCAAATTGACGTCAAATGATCCAACAACGATTAAAATGGCTAGCGCTAGCGATATTAAAATTATCCATAGAAAGAAAGGTAACGTTTTATTATGTGGTGGCTTTTAATATTATAGGCACAAGGAATACAAAAAACAAATCTTCATTTTGGAATTGTATTGAAAAATGCAAAAATAAATGTAATGTATCTGTAACTGTTACCAAAGTGAGTACCTACCTCATAATTATTGTGACATTTTCGTATAGACTGTTCCGAACGAGTTTTTGGTGTGAGCCATGCAATGGCGCATTTGATAAGTTTTCAGACAGACTCGCGCCTTCTACTATTCCCGATTTAGCGCTCCTTTCTCAGTGACTTTTCCTATAACCTAGCTAGAGATTTTTTCACATTTTGTGATTTTCCATATTCCATGGTATTTCGTGACGTTTCATGACATGTCGTGATATTTCGTAACAGTCATAGTAACAGTTCATATAATTTCTCGACGTTTCATTTCAACCAGTTTCGCGTTTTTGCGTTTTATCGGCTCTTGCAGACTTATCGCTCCCCTCTCAATACTTATATTGTAACCTAGAACCAATTCTCGTAATGGACGGAGTCATAATACGTTTCCGCTTTTGTATCAGTGTATCGATTGCGGTGAAGTGTAGCATTTTATAGAATTTTATAACGGAATCTCATTGTTTTAGCTAAAAGTATTTGAATTTTGTAATAATGTCGTGTTCAGCTGTGTGTTGTTCGTCAAAAACAAAAAAGGATGATTAAAAGACCCGGATTTGTCATTTCATACGTACGTATTTGGCATCATTTTTAATGCTGCAAAATGAGTTCTTTATCCAGAAAAAAAGGTTTTTCAGTTCTAAAATATATTATTTGTATGAGATAATGATTAAAATTGAATGTAATATAATACAATCACTTACAAAAAATGGACATGCCTAAAAACAGATGACTCTGTCCATTACAATAATTGGTCCTTGATTGTAACAGTATTGAAGCTTTTAATTTGTAAGTACCTACTTTTAATAGTTTGCTCAAATATTTTTTTTGTTTTGGAAATGATTTCATAATAAATAAAATAAATGTTTAATTTTCATTTAAGAATATTTCATTTCAAAAACATGAAATTTAGTTGTTTTACATCTGCCAGGTGTCCCATAACGTTTCACACATTTTTCATTATTTTACCCTATTATTATCTCAGCTGATTATGTCCCACTGCATTGGCTTAGACCTGTTCTAGGGTGCTTGGAGCCTAATCCACCACGGTGCTCCAGTGTGGGTTGGTGGATTTGAACGACTGCCATCTGATGATGCCAACCGGGACCGATGGCTTAACGTGCTCGCCGAGGCGTGGAGTCAGGGAAATTTATGTATTTAAGTTAGAAAAACTCATTGGTTTCTGGGATTCGAACCACGACCTTCTAAACAAAAAGCGAACTCGCTACTACTCGGCTATTATGACACAAGCTAGCATTTATATAAATTTCAAAACTACTTTTATTAAAAAAATTTTTCTCTCAGAGGAATTGTTTAGACACTTTTCCCTTACTTAGCCAATTGTTACTTAAGCAATAAAAATTATTACAGGACATGACAGTAATTAAACAGAGAGTACATGCATGTTCCAAGAAACCACTGCATAATTTAATGGCCACTATCCTTGACAATGTAAAATCTGATGTACGTACAAGCGTTCAACCTATTCCACAAATATTTGAAGAGGATAATATGAATTGGCAGAAGAAAGGCTACCATTTGATTGGAATTTGGAAATTCCAAACTTAGTATTTATGATGAACATAATACATGTGCAGAAGTAATTAAATTGAACTTTAAAGATTTTCATGAAATTCAGATACCAGTACAACATTAAAATCTCGTTTTAGCCTGTAATTTTTTTGAAAACACTAAAATATTGGTCTTTTATATGGAGACGACAAAGCGTTAATTGAGGATGTAAAGGAAATTTTTGTTGATGCAACTTTCAAGAGTTGTCCTTTCCCATTCGTTGAGCTTTTTACTATTCATGTGGAATTAGGCAGTACATCTAGAATGACTAAAGTCAAACCAATAATTTACGCTCTGCTCAGCCACATTATTACAGCGATATTAAGTCAGAGTGTATTATAAAAAATAAGAAGATAAATCTGTTTCTAGAATATGTTGAAGGTTTCTAGATAAAAAGGGATATCATCCAAACCCTCAGTATATTTGGAGAGAGACACCGAATGTGTCAGAGTCCTGGTATAATACAATGAATAAAAATCAAAAGAAGAGTAACACGAATTTAATGCACTTACTTTTAATGTTGGTAAAATTGTCGAAATTCGGGCAAAATACAAACATTCGGTTAAGATCGGAATCTTCAATTGAAAATGACTATTTTATAACCAATGTGCAAATGAAGTTAATTACAGGTGATATATCTGTTGGTCACAAAAAAAGAATTATTTAATAATATTTTAAATAATATTTTTTTAATTTTTAAAAAGAGTTTTTTTATTACTTCAAAGAAATAAATAAATACTGAACTGTTTATGTGCTTATATGGTGAATTTAAATACATTTCGCGACCTGATTGCCCTTGTTGATCATGACGATGAAATTATAACGAACAGTGATGTACTATTGAAGGTATTCCTCAATCGCAACGATTACACGAGAACGGGCCCATGCACATTGTTTTTGGAAGTGCAAAAATAAAAACATATCGGTTTATAAGCCTCGTAAGTCTAACCAATTGTTATAATGTTATGTCGTTATCGGTGACATCTATAAAACGTAAATAGGTATTATATTGTATGCTATTCTATAATTCAACATTAATCATAACGCATTCGCTGTCTATGGAATTTGAATAATAAACATGGATAGTAAGAGACCTCCATATTCAAGCCAAAAATTTTATAATATGAATTTCGCTGATTCTATCATTTCTGTTATTCATGGCAGCAAATTCAATACAACAAATCAATACATACTTTTGACAAAAATATGATTTTAATTAAATCACTAGCTAATGAGAGGAAAAAACGGGGGGAAAATTCCCCATGGACCTGTTAATGGATCAATTCAATGTGACCACGTAGAGGTGCTCTTTGGTTAAGATTCTTTTTGTTATCACTACAATACATTTTCAAGGTTGGTGGAAATATGATGAACGAAGTAATAGTGAACTGGAAGCAGCATGGAGTGTGTCTGCTACGGAATGTGTACTGTTATTAGCCGGTGCACTCTACCGTATTGACTTCGCAACGATGGTACAAACACGTCGAAATGATCACACACGGCGGAGGCGCGTCCGACGAGATACTCCTACCTTACCAGCCAAAGGTTAAATTAAATTTTTAAAAATCAGTTATGTACCCAAATTGCTTTAACTTTGTAATAGGCAACCTTTGTGTTGCCATGGAAGGAACAGTCCATCAGTCATTAATACTGAAAATCAGTCCCAAGTTAGGCCACAAATTTTTCGTTGTTCAAATTATTATTTATTAAAACCAAATGATTAAAAGCCGTTTTTATGGATTGTGCTTATCATTTGTTTAAACATGAATATATTCTTTGTAATAAACTGTCTATAACCGTGAAATGTAAGAAATGAAATGAAAGATCTAACATGAACTCTAGGCTGGCCTTTTTGTGGAGGGCGATGTTTTGCGAGTGTATGTATATTTCTTTAGCTTGCTGTGTGGCTTAAACGCTTGATCGATTTTAACATATGATGCATCGTTAAATTCATCTTAGTTGTGGATGTGTAATAGCGTATACAATACTGTTGCGCCGGTAACGTAGAAATTTATTAGGGGGTAGAGCAAAGAAATTATAACTATTTAGAGGTTTTAGAAGAATATAATGGTATAACTTTAATACTGCGCTGGGAAAAAATATCTATCGATTCAGGGCCGATCGTCGACAAACCTTTTTCTTCTTTAGTGTGCAACCAGTGTTATGTTACTTTTCTTCTTCTGTGACTTTACTTGTGACATTACTATTATCACAATATTAGTAGTAGCAATGACACCACTACTAATTAATATTCTCTTCACTTCACTTCACTTCACTACATCAGACCATTTTTACCCCACTACAGGGACTTAAGCCTCCCCAGGGTGAGGGCGGCTTGGAGCTTAAATCCACCACGCTGCTCCACTGCGGGTTGGGGATTTTAACGACCGCCATCTATTGCCAGCGTCCGGAACCGACTGCTTAACGTGCTCTCCGAGGCACGGAGCCTGTGATAGTTATGTGCTTATGTCAGAAAAACTCATTGGTACCCGCCCGGATTCGAACCATGGCCGTATGGCCTCATAAATTTCAGACAGGTTCGTTGCGTTTTGGGCTATCACGACATTAATATTCTCGCCCTATGAATTTTACTTCGCTTTTATCGCTCTCTCTTCCACAATTGACTTCCTTGACTCCAAGTGACTGACTCGTCGGTTATGAGTGCGCCATGCTATGAGTTTTATAGTAAACAATTAGGTTCGAGAATTTTCTAAAAAACTATTAATGTAATCGTCTCATTCTTCCCATTCCAACTTCCCAATCCACTTCCAACCGCATTCTAGAACAGAAGACATCGTTCGACGACCCGCCCATCGTTTGAAGATGGCGTCGAGAAGAGTCTATGTTGGGGCGTCTTACTCATATTTTGGACGTGGCCGTGGTGTCACCATGATTCCACTAGTCGATATATTATGCCACTCTTGTACTACCATTTCAAAACAAGCCCCCCTCACCCTGGGGGAGGCCTAAGCCCCTGCAGTGGAGTAAAAATGGGCTGACGAAGTGAATATGAAATTGGCGTTTTATATGAATAAAGTAAAACGAAAAAAGTGGTAATCTGTTGGAGCAAAGACCGGGGAATATAATGTGGGTGTCGGAGACATTCCAATTGCGGCTCGTCTAGCTTAACGACCGTTTGTTGTGTAGCGTGTGGGCTAGCGTTGTCCTGAAGCAGTAGTGGGTTATAGCAATTGACCACTCTCAGTTGTTTATGGCTAGCTTATCCATCATTGTTTGCAATTGTAGACAATACAGATTTGCCGTAATCGTCTGACTAGATCTTATGGAAAGCTGTAGTGGATGACACCAGCACTGGTTCTCCGGACACTCACCAGTACTTTTTTCTGAGTCAACTTTTGCTTGGGGCAAGATTTGGTCGGTTCTCTTGGGTTCAACCATTGTGATGAGCGTTTTCGATTATTGTACAGGATCCATATTTCATCGCAAGTATCTAGACAATTCAAAATGCCTTCGTTATTGTGAGAGTTGAGTAATGTAAGGCACCACTCAACGCATGTGTGTTGGTGTGCTTCAATAAATTTATGCCGTACCCATTTTTCGAGCTTTATCATTTTTCCGATTTGTTTCAAGTTAATTTAAATCGTTTTATCACCTACACCGTAGCCTGCCGCTAATTTTAACGTGGTTTGCGATGGGTCCGCTTCCACGATCACTTTTAATTCTTCATTGTCACTAGGGTTTCTGGCCGCCCACGGGGTTTGTTCTGTAGTACGACGATTTTATGACTAATTTCAGAGCCGCACAGATCAAAGGCATGTACTGTAAAACAAATCCCTGCGGATTGCAATTGATGTAATATCAATGAAATTCTTTAATTCCTTAAATGACTGAATGAATTTATAGATAATATTATATTATATTACTTGTTATACACCTAGCAATAATCAAAAATTAAGAGTTTTTTTTTTCATATCATATTAATGTTTTATTAATGTCACCTATTAAAATATATTTATATTCAGGTATCGCTGGTATTAAAATCATAGACAATGAAGACAACCAATCTAAAGATTCTCAAATTGAAGATATAAGAAATGAACAAGAAGGAAATGATGATGTTCACGCTACTGCACATAATCAAGTGGCATCTGTAAATGAAGTTAATGAAAATGATAATCTTCTTAACACAATGAGGTATACATTGAAATATGGATGAGATTTCATTGCATATACTTAAAGTGTGTTCAGGTCCATACGAACGATACTTAGATGGGGGATAAACAGCTTTTGAAAAATAACTCATTTATTTAACGCTGCCGCGGGTCAACGACCGAGTTATCTAAAGCGTTCGTTAACGCGTGGCGGCATGGCTGAACTGTTCGGCACAGCGCAGCGTAAGGTCTTAAACGCACTAGCGGTTTGTGGAGCGGTTGGCGAGGCGGATATTCGCCAGTGTTGATTATTTGTATGAAACCGCCGGTTCATTTCGCATTACAACAGTGGCAGACCGGTTTACGCGGCAGGGGGAAGTGGAGCGGCGGGTGGACGGCGGTGTCCGCCGCGATTCCCGCTGATCCGCCCCGCCTGTTCAGTTTTGCGCTCAGCGGCGGACGTATAGGATCATTTGGAGTGCTATCGCATCATCTATATGTAAATAATACATGCTGCCTCTATGGTGTCCATTTTAAACTAACAAAACACCTGCTCAAACTGCGGGAAGACCAGCAGATGGCGGGAGGGTCCCGCCGTGGAGACCGTCCTGTCGCCCGCCGTCTCCAGTGATTTGCGCTCCGTCAACCGTCCCCTGGTGCGTTTATGGCCTAAGGCTTCGGTATGCGCGGGGCGAATCTAAACACACGGTAACAAAACTCTAGAAATTATCTTAAGATAGCAGACTTAATATAACGCAACTATGATTAGCATATCAGAATATTTACACACGTTTCTTCTCTTATGTGTAACATTTTATCATGAAATTTTAATGAAATATTACAGTTCTATTTTTGAACGAAAAAAATATGTAAATATTAATTAAATATGTCGTTCACTGAGTTTATACTCTTATAAAATCAAGTCTATGTTTTCTAAAATGTTTCTAAAGTTAAAATTTTTTTTTTAGCTCGCCGTCCTATCGGCGATCGCGTTATTCCAAGATGAATTCATGTTGACGAATAATTACTTTGTTTATGATCAATGTTGGCAACATGTGTTCTAAATTCAAAAATTTAATGTCTTCTAATTACAAACTAACACCGCTTATTATACAAGTATAGTTTTATGAACCCGCACACACTGTATTTGCTATATACAGGTAGTTAATACCTTTTCTTTGTGTATATGATTTTTTTTTTTAAATGATTTCAGGACTATGTCAATTGAAGATTCAGCTGCTGATATAACACAGCAACATAGTTCAGTTTCTTCAGATCCCCAAGAATCGCGTGCTGATTCAACACAACAGCAGTGTTTAGATCCTCAACTTACACAAAACACATGATTAACAGACTTTGCGAAGGAAATATTCTTCTAATGAAATCGTGTTAAAAATTCTAGAATATTTTTGTAAATTATTGAAGCAGTTGATGGCTATGGTTCGAATTAGTACCTATAATACTGATCCATACCGGTTGTCAATCTATGTTTCTTTACTTACGCCAAAATTACAAAATGCTCCTTATGAGCCTTACTCAAGTGGTAGTCTTTTTAATCTCACTCGTGTGGTAGTTTTTTTAATCTTAATATAATAAATTAATTTTCATGTAGATATAATTTATCTCTAAATTATCTACCAGAAATGATAGGTACTTTCATAACTTCAGATATTAAACAAAAATGTGTAAAATAATTTCTAAACTTGGTTGAATATTTCGTGTATAATATTGTTTATTTATTTAAAAACTACAAATATAAATAACTATAATAAATAAAGTAAAAAACTATGTAATAACAAATATAAATTATTGAAAAATATAATATATTTTCTGTTTAATTTTAAATGTGTTTTGTATTTCATTATCCATTCATAAACCCATGTGGCCGTGGTGTGGACCGGCTGGGTCGCCACGGACTTTCGTGTCTCAAAAGCGCCGGTCGTATCTACCGCCACGGAGCCATTAATGACTTGATCCGCCGGGCTCTTGTGACAGCATCTATCCCCTCATCTTTAGAGCCGAAAGGTTTGTTCAGGGACGATGGCAAGAGACCCGACGGAGCAACGTTGGTGCCTTGGTGCCTGGGCCGTGCTTTGATTTGGGATGCAACATGTGTGGATACTCTGGCTCCGTCCCATGCATGTCCGGGCCACGGCCCAGAGTGCTGGCGCGGCGGCCGACCAGGCCCAATTATGTAAACGTCGCAAATACTCGGGGTTGATTCCTCACTACGAGTTTGCGGCGGTTGCAGTAGAGACACTCGGTCCGTGGTCGTCTGATACGAAAAAATTCGTAAAAGATTTGTCCACCCGTCTGGTCAGCACTGCTGGCGATCCCAGAGCGGGTGCCTATTTCGCACAGCAACTGAGCATCGCTGTGCAGCGCGGAAACAGTGCAAGCGTAATGGGATCGATGCCACATGGGACCAACCTGGACGATATTTTTATGTTGTAAATATTGTTAATTAGTCTTTATAGTCGTTCTTTAAATTTATTATTTATTTATTTGAGTAGCATACAAATGGTGTTATTTGGTTGATTGCCAGATATGTCCGTGATCGCCAAACGAATTACAATAAGTTAATCGTCCAGTTGCTGGATAAATACCTCCTTGATATATCTAAGTTGAATACCGAACGTTTCTTTATTCTAAAATTGAATAATAAAACTACTAGCTGTGCCCGCGACTTCGTTCGGCTGGACTTAGATTTAGTTAGGTTAACTTATAAAATGCAACGTGACTGTCCCCCGCGAACCACCACCCTGCAACATCGGATACGTGTGGGGCTATGAGGTTTTTAACTAAACTTAAAAATTTAATATCTTTTGATTCTGTGGGTCGATTTTGATGAGATCATCAAAATCATAGTTTACAGTAATTAGATTTTGAATCCAATGAAGGGCCTTTACGTGATGCGTGTGCAAATGAATAAACAAACAAAAATTTCATAAATTAGATTTTATGTTTCGTCATTTATATTTCGCGTCTCCTTTTTTTTTGCAAAAATCGGTAATGTGCCAACGGAAAGTCTACGATTCTTTTACATGTATATACATGATAAATAATAGTACGAATTACTAGAAGCCCTCTTCTACGCTTACCGTCTAACCACTCATACTCTAGCTAGCTGGTGCGTACCCGTTGCGAGATGGCGAGTTTAGTCCGCGAGGTCCCCGCACCCCAGCCTTCACCTCCGCGAATTTGACATTTCCGATACTGTGATGTAACATTTCTGACTCCTATTAAAACCAAACGCTGCTTTCAAATTTATTTACTCTATAACATAATGTATATAGCAGTATCTTCCTAACTCCCGTACCATTTCTATTGCCGCTTCTGCTTACACTTCAACTTCTCCCGGCTCGATTTCTTCTTGGTACATACTCCTGCTAATGTCCTACTCTGCCACTGACTTCTCCTGGTAATATTAACCTGCTTCACTGCCTTGTCGTTATTGAATCTAGCTTTTGCTATAGCTGTTCTTCCACTTCCGCCCCTTTCTTACTTTTGCTCTTCCTACAACATCGTTTGCTTTCGTTCCCGTGACTATTTATAGTCCTATTTAATTGCACATAAACTAGGGTTTTTCGCATAAAATTCAAAAAAATCAAAAAGCAAAATATCTTTATTTCGCAGTTTGTATAAAGCTTTCGTTTTATTGTAGTTTTAAAATTGTTATGGGGTAGATCTTGAACGTCGGCTGGGAAATTATTGTAGAAGCGTATACATTGCCCTTTAAAAGATTTTGTGATTTTATTGAGGTGGCTGACATGATTAGCAAGTTTATCTTTGGTTCTTGTATTAACATTATGCCGATCATAATTTTTTTTTTAAATAATACAATATTTCTTTTATGTACATTATGTTTTCAAATATATATTGAGACGGCAATGTCATTATATTAATTTCCTTAAAGTTTTCTCTAAGTGATACTTTAGGTCCTAGTTTATAAATTGCTCTACCAGCTCGCTTCTGCAACACGAAGATTGTATTAACATTGGCAGCGTGTCCCCACAGCAAATTGCCATAAGTCATTAAACTATGGAAACCACTGAAATACACCAACCTCGCGGTTTCTATGTCCGAAAGGAAACGAATCCTTTTTACAGCGTAAGCTGCAAAACCGAGCCTTCTCGGCAAGTTAGTGATATGAGGATCCCATTGCAATTTCGCGTCCAATGTGATTTTTAAGAATACAGTAGAATCCACAAGGTCCAATTTCTCGCTTTTAATAACAATATTGGTAGGTGCCTGTTTGATGTTCAGTAGCGAGAATCTTATACATTTGGTTTTTTTTCTTTTCATTTAGTAATAAATTATTAGCCGTGAACCATTCTACTGTTTCGAAGATAGCATTGTTTACATCGTCGTAGGTAAATTTGTTTCTATAAACTTTGAATACTAAAGAAGTATCATCAGCAAACATTACTATCTCGTGATTATTTTTTACAAGGTAAGGGAAGTCGTTAACGTAAACTAAAAATAGAAATGGACCAAGAATTGAACCCTGTGGGACGCCCATCGACATTGCGGATCCAGGTGACCTCTCTCCGCTTACATGAACCCTCTGAACTCTGCTACATAAGTACGACCTCAGAAGGTCGAGCGCACGGTCTTTAACACCATAATGACACAATTTCCCGACCAATGTATCATGTTGGACACAATCAAAAGCCTTGGAAAGATCACAGAAGATACCTATAGCATCTCCAGAGCCTTCCCAGGCCTCAAAGATATGCTGAATCAGTTCAACACCAGCATCGGTTGTTGAACGGCCCCGGGTGAAACCAAACTGTTTGCGATGCATTAAATTATTCAAGTTAAAATGTGGAAGTAACTGACCCATTAATAATTTTTCGAAAATTTTACTTAACGTTGGTAATATTGAAATAGGCCGGAAATTAGTAGGGTCAGATGTGCTACCGGCTTTAAATAATGGAATGACTTTACTGTGTTTCATTAGGTCGGGAAAAACGCCATGGTCTATACACTTATTAAATAAACTAGCGACCGCCCGCAGCTTCGCTTGCGTAGACTACACATTCCTGTTTTAGGTAGTATTAACTTTCGAAATGGTTTATACGTACTTTTTGCTGAAACAAATATTGGGTACACCCATTCAAACTTTCAATCTTCATTCTCCCCACTCCTTTAGGAAAACCGATACTCCCATACTTTTCACCGCCCGTTTCCCACCCTTAAAATGTGGAAATCCAAAAACCCTGAAAGACATCATTATTTATTTATGTCAAAATTTTTATGTTTCTAACTTTAAAGAACAAAGACTCATACAAAGCCCTTCAGTCCCTCCCTCCTTAAATTTGAAATTTGCAAATATTCCTTTCATAAAAAATTCATACGTTATAAAATAAACCACTGTTCCAAATTTCGGCTTCCTAGACTTAGTAGTTTCGGCTTTATCTACGTTGATAGATCAGTGAGGACAAACGACAGACAGACACAAAAAGTAACTGATGTCACTCTTGACAACCTTCTTTCACGTCTGCAAAGTTTCATTAAAATCTGTTGAGCCGTTTTGTAGATTAGCTTGAATAAACACATAGACGTACAGACAAACAGACGGACAAAAAGTAGCGTATGTCACTTTTTACCACCTCCTTTTCATACCCGTAAAATTTCATTAAAGTCGGTTTAACTGTTTTGGAGATTAGCTCGAATAGACAGATGGACGTACATACAGACATACAAAAAGTAGTGTATGTCACTTTTGACCACTTCCTTTCCATATCTGTGAAGTTTTATCAAAATCAGTTTAGTTGTTTTGGAGATTTGCTCAAATGGACAGACAGACAGATAGTATTATTTTATTCATATAGCCTATAGCCTTCCTCAATAAATAGACTATCGAACACAAAAA
Source organism: Luffia ferchaultella (assembly GCA_949709985.1). Lineage (NCBI taxonomy): Eukaryota > Metazoa > Arthropoda > Insecta > Lepidoptera > Psychidae > Luffia > Luffia ferchaultella. The sequence goes on along the minus strand of OX453252.1, from coordinate 10,463,517 downwards.
TAATTTTTCAATTTGAACCAGTAGTTCCTGAGATTTGCGCGTTCAAACAAACAAACAAACAAACAAACAAACAAACTCTTCAGCTTTATAATATTAGTATAGACAAGCAAGATGAGGCGAGATGCAATCAATAATTGAGCTTATAATTTTAACTGAAAGGCCATGAAGGTCCGCAGTATTTTTCATTTCTAATGATTTGAATACTTTAATAATGACTGTAGGGTCCACGTGAGAAAACTTAAAATCAACCATGCACTCACTGACATTTTGCTTGAGTAATGATTCGGTAAGAGCGGGAGAAGAGTTTAAGGACTTGGTAGTCGAAACTGGAACATCTGAGAAAAATTTCTCGAAAGCCTCGGCTTCTTCTAAATTTGATGTTAAAATCTTATCATTAATTTTAAGTTCAAAATCAATATTGCACGCTTTTACCTTTCCAGTTTCGCTGTTCACAATTTGCCAAAGTAGGTACTTTTATCTTGAAAACATGGTGATCTTTTGTTATTCTTGTTTCATTATGTATCTAAATTACATACATCATCATCATCAGCCCATGTTACCCCGCTGCAGGGGCTTAGGCCTCCCCCAGCGTGAGGGGGGGTTTGAAGCTTAAATCTACCATGCTACTCCACTGCGGGTTGGGGATTGTAACGACCGCCATCTATTGACAGCGTCCGGGACCGACTGCTTAACGTGCTCTCCGAGCCACGGAATCAGTGATAGTTAATGTACTTAAGTCAGAAAAACTCATTGGTACACGCCCGGATTCGAACCATGGCCACACGGTCTTGTAAATTTGAAACAGGCTCGCTGTGCTCTGGGCTACCACGACACAAAATTACGTACATAATTGTATAATCTCGCATGCCAAGGCTTTTTTTGACTATCTCAATTTCGAATCTTGATTAGTTTTCTTCTATGAGTACATTTGATTGGGATAAACGATAGCCTATATTTTTATATTGAATGTTAATAAATTATGTTCCTTTGAATGTCTCATTGAGATGTGTTTTTCATCTCCTTTTCCATATTCGCTATAAGTAATGCAAACATTGTCGGATTTCAAGTACATATCTGTCTTACTCTAGATTTTATCCAAAACCAATCATACAGGTCTCCACATGCTTGCACCGCACATTTCTACCTTTCGTATATCTCTTTTATCCTCTCAATCAATCCCCTTCTCATACCCCTTTCCTTCAGGAGCTACCGTCCATAACTCCTTCCTATCTATGTTATCGAATGCTGCTTTAAAATCAATATAAAATCCTATTACTGTATGACTTTCCTTACATTTTTTAACAAAATATGCTTTAAATAGACACTAAAAAATAAAGAAAACTAATATTACGTGTACAGGATGTAATATATTTCAGTTTTCAAACATGTTTCAAACACGAGTTTTTAACGCACCGGTGGTTGTGTCGATAGACAGACGCAGAAATGTAGTGAGCGCAAGCGGCAGAACATGCTATGCTTACCATAGAGTGAGGAGAGGGGTGGAGGAGCTAGAGGGGACTACTGCAACTGCCGGCGATGCGGGTTTTTCCCTTTTTTGGGGTCCGTCTCAAGTACCTATAAGAGTCCGTTCGGTCAAATAACGATAAGTACACCCACAGGGAATACTGGAAATTAATATTTAATATTAACATCTATTTTTTTATCATTCCATGTACGGAAAAACTTTTCCGTTTTCTTTCATCGCAATGAATTGATGTGGAATGAATGAACGTTCCGTCTAATTTCGCCAGTTGGTGTACGCCGTGCCGTCGCCACTGTTTGGTGTCCGGCGGTATTTGTGTCGGCACGCCTTTTAGTTTTAGATTCTATGGCACGTGCGGGCGGTAGCTATTTAAACGTAAAGAGTTTACGTATCTGTGAAATTCATACGGTTGTTTTCGGTAATACTTTTTAACGTGTTTCGACATTTTCTTATGTATTAAGAAAAAAAAATTGATATACGTTATGGAAGTGGTGGAAAAATTAGTTAAATTTGACTAAGAGTCACTAACTATTGCTGACAGTCGCCACCTTGTATGTACTTGTATGAACGGTAAAAGTATGTTAAATATAATTCATTGTCCATGGTCCACCTGCGCAGTGCACCTGGGTGGACACAGGAAAAAATAATTTTCCGTGGTCCACCAGAATGTTCTTAGATATATATCGTGGTATTACGAAATTTGTGGACTAGGTACCTGTTTAAAGTCTATATATAAATACTACATATTTTGTATATGTGGAAAAAAACCAGTTTTATTTATTTGTATTACCTCTGTGGGAAGTAGCTTTTGGAGTACTACAGGAAAAAATAATTCCCCATCATCAACCTGGGTGGACCACGGACAATAGACCCTAAAATATACACTTGACTGCTTAAAAAATAATAATAATGTCATAATTATCAAAATGTAAACAGCTATAAATCTATGGAGTGCTTACAGACCATGCTCCAAACGAAATTGCGTTCATGCGTGCTGGCGTAGGTATAAATGTGAACCGGTATACACCAGTATGCCAGTATTTCTCACAAGTTTTCATTTCAGTTAGCGATACTTCTCAGGAACCTTTCAACAAAATGGTTAAAAAAAGCGTCTGTCAGTTGCATTTAATTTAAATGGTGATTTGTACCATAAAATAATGTAAAATTAGAGGTCGGCTTCTCAATTCTGTCTGATATCAATGATCAATTTGAAATTCAGGCAATGTAGGTTGTTAATCCACCATTTTAAAAATAATAAGAGTTATGGTAATAATACTCTGTGAAGTTATGCTTGTGTCAATATGAGAAGCCAAGCGACGAGCCACCAAGATTTGATTCATAACACGCGCCAAACTTCTAGTTCGCTTTGAAACTGAAGAGAGTAATAATAATAATAATAATAATACCTCGAACATCCTACACAGTGCCATCTAGTACCAAACTAAGCATAGCTTGTACTATGGATACCAGACAACTGATGTAAATACTTGAGGAATCATTATAATATTTACATATATAGATTTTTTTTACACCCAGTCACGGAACAAATAGACATGTTCATGCACACAAATATTTGTACCGAGCGGGATTCGAATCCGAGACCCTCGGTTCCGCAGTTAGGGTCTCTAACCACTCGGCCAACTAGTCATCACTGTAGAGTATAGCGTCGTAGAAAAAATGGGAATTAATGTGTCTGGAAAACCAAATGAATACAATTTTAAAGTTGCACTGATAGATATTAAAACTGAAAGAAATAAGGTTCTAGAACAACCACTAAAAATATCTATTTTTTTTACAAATTGTTAGATATTGACGAAATACATCTGATATTCAAACTGTCCCTGTGATGTCAACAAGTCTGCACAGCTGAGCTTACTCTGCTGCCTTCCACAGTATAAAATAACAAAAGCAAAAAAAATATTTAAAATATTTAAGTTAATCACTATGTCAAATGAAATTGTAATCCTCACGAATCAATCAAACCATTACGAATTTATGTAGTTCTTAAATAGTACAAGTAATAAACATCTGTCCAAATGACATCACAGGGATATTTTATTAATGAAATTTCGGAAAGATTAATAACTAAGAACATTACGTTACCCGCTTAATATTTTTTTATTTCGAAAGTTATAGATTGGTAGATGTTTTCAGAAAAAAATATATAAATGATACAACAAAAATTTTGTTCCAAGCCCATTGTAATTCAATTATAGATCATGAAACATATATATATTCACTAGATAAATTAAAAAGAAATATTATTACATGCATTGTTTTTATTGAACAAAAAAAAACTAAATTCAAATTATTCACATTGGACAATACATAATTAAGTTAATTTTCAATACATTTGCTATTAATACGGTCCTTATGACATCGAAACTTGGATCGTAATGATGTATTTTACGGACTAGGTCTTTTACTTCACACCAATCACAAACAAGCGTTTTGTTTGTAGCGCATACATAAACCATGAAAAACAGTCCCGCTCCAGGCATTATTACATTTGAAGTACCTCCCTAATAAAAACGTCTTATGGTGCTCGTACTCAGTAACTGGCTATTATAGTCATCGGTTTATTATAAGCACTCGGTTTCGTCTCGTGCCTATAAACCCCACGGCTATAATATCCAGTTTACCATACCTGCATCATAATGTACTATTATAATAATCTCTAACAGACTAACATAAAATAGATCAGATCACCAACAACTGTTTGGGGATGATCATGTTTAATTGAACAGTTATGTATTTTATAGTTAGTTGATTTTAAGCTGTATATGTGAAAATAACTATCCAGAAGTCATAAGATCTTTATGAGAGGACATAAAGTCTTTGAAATGGGTTTAAAAATTTGTGTATGACAGCTGGCGTAGTCCCGATGGGCTACATTCTTTATTTTTACATTTTCGCGTCGCACAATGAAACTTATTTAATTGGTTTGGATATGCATAGACAAACAAAAAATGTCATGCAAATATAATGACATAACATGTCAGTTTTGGAGATAACATTGCAAAGTGATTCCAATCTATATATAAATATGTGAAGGAAAAGCTTTAGACTTCTTTTTAAGCATATTCCGCGCACGGAGGAGTGTAAGATTTAGCATTGTAAAAGTTCATGTGGAGTAGAAGTGCAGAAAGCTAAAATCTATATACGATGAATTTTTGAGATGGGACTATATGGCCAAATCCTACACTATAAAAAATAACGAAAAGTGTTTAAAAGGGCCATGAGCTCGGTTTTTTAGAAAACAAAATTGTATATTTACATTTTTGAAAAATCTGTTACTCTAACAGGGGATCAAATCACTTGATTTGGTAATCTCTAGGTATATATATAAATTTGTGAAGGAAAAGCTTTCAATCCCTTTTTAAACATACTATGCACATGGAGGAAGGAGTGTGAGATTTGGCATAGGTAAAATTTATATGGAAAAGGAATGCCAAAGCTAAACGCTATATATACCTAATATGTGTTATAAATACTGTCAACCATACGAGTTTAATAATCTGTCGTTTGATGTAGTTTGAATTGACTTACTCTCGCCTGTTTGTTATTGGTGGTTTCAAAAAGTGAGTACGGTCGAACTTCGAGCTGGGCGACCACTAGTAATCTTTAAATACGTCAAACCCAAAAACCTCTGGGAAGCATTTCATTAATTGAAAATTACTTATTACAAAATACAAAATTACCATACAATGGCGAGGCGTTAAAACAATAAACAGTTCCAAGTAAGGTATTAATTAGTAATAATTAAATATTAAACTTATATTATTCTTAAGTTTAGTGGAGTTATTGCTTAGGATAAAACAGTTTTACCCAATAATGCGTTTTCACTTGGCTCAACGGCAAACGTTCTTTACTCGATGATCGGAGTAACTGAAAATAATAACAATACAAAGATGTTTTATTCATATACATATTATGTTGCATCATACAAAATGCTATGTCGAAAATGCCTAGCTAACTCCCAACAGCATTATGACATTGAGTATCTTTGCCTCCTCGTTTCTCATGAGGGCAGGCTGAAAAGTAATCCCCTTTGACTAGACACGATTGGCCGTTATGTAGTCAAATTCTCGGTTTATACTAAAAAAAAAAGATTTGATCGAAGTAGTTTAAAAAAATCTGTGTGAGTTTTTCAGAAGATGCCCATAGTGAACAAACCGTTTTGGTTGTTACCGACGAAAATGTGGCAAAAGGGAAGAAATTAATGCTATAAAACCGGTAATTAACTAGTGGGACATTAGTACAGATGTGCACATTAGAAAAGAATGTGTAACCAAATAATTAACTAATATTGTGCGCTTGGTCTTAAAATGTCTCTATTGTACATAGAGCGACGTGTGAGATGTTGTATGTGTGGGATTCCGGAAGAAAACAAGAATCGTTGCAGTGGAAGGATGCGAAGCCTCCTAGAAAGTTAACCATTTGTCTTTCCACAAGGAAACTAATGAACTTTATTTTAGGATATTGAAGGGATATTACTAATAGATCCTTTAAAAAAAAATTTATCATGAACATCCTTCCTATATTATGCTAATTTGTTGTATCAACTATGAGAGGCAATTAAGAAAAAGCAAACTCGATAGAGGCATATTGATTTTACACGATAATATGTATACTACTCAAGCAACAGCACGAGCTGTGAGCAAAAACGGCTTCAGAATTTGACCACCAGCCCTACAACAGTTAGCACCCTGCAATTATTTCCTGTTCAAAATTTTGAAGAAAAATTACAGGAATGACCATTTTAAAATATGATGGTAAAGGAGTCTCTTTATGAGAAATGTAATAAATGCATTTATGTCCCGCACAGATAATTGAATTGTAAAATAAATTGAAGTGTCCTTGTTTGTTTTTCTAGTTAGATAGTCTATCAGCTTCCTCTTCTTGTATAACTTACGAAATGACTAAGTTATAAAAAGTTATATTTCATTAATTTCCCATTTGTAAAAATTATTATTTAGTTAAGTCAGGATAAACTATCTTTGAATCAACGCCAAAACTAGTAAACACCCAACCTGAAATACGCGTCGACCTAGTTTCTGGTCCCAATTATTACCACTCCGGCGTATATGCGCCGTCTGACTACACGACACAATATTATAACCATAAATAATCATTATTTAGATGGTAAATTCAGCTGATTTTATAAAACCTTTTTTCTATTTGTTATTCGATACTCTATCTGGTTTGCTGTATATGTTTAGCATTCTCGTGGGGCATCGTCGTAATGCGCATGTACAATCTAACAAAAGTTAAACTATAACCATAATTTTATTTTCTTGATTTGGGCAAAAACAAAATACACTATAGCGTTCAGGCTAAATGAAGTCAGTGTCGCCTTCTTCGTTATTTCCTTCTCTTGTGGTATGACCATACCTTGGAGATCAGATCCTTGGCACCAGCTGTCACGTGTTCAGGGTATTTGACGTCCACGGCCAAAATCTTCGCGTAAGTCCTCTCCTGACCCTCGCTTTCAAACGGCGGTCGCTCCACTAGGAACTCATATAGTAGTACGCCCAAACACCAATGGTCTACGGCTTTGTCGTACACTTCATGTTTTATCATCTCCGGTGGCAAATAGTCTAAAGTGCCGCACATCGTTTTACGTCTGTAACGATACATTAAATATTCACATTATTCAGCTATAAAAAACAAATACTTGCAATCAAAAATGAAAAATTATCAATTAAATTAATTGTAAATTGTTGCAGTCAGTCCTATACCTTAGTATTTAGCGAAATAGAATAGCATATATGTAAAAATCAAAGGACCGGCATACATTTTGGGTTCTGTGGCATTTTCCTACCAACAATACCAATCTTCTGGCCTGAACTTTAAGTTGAAGCATGCTCAACAGGCATTTGGCCAGTTTTTATGTAAAAACAAGCAGTATAAAATATTACATTTAAAAAAATAATTAATTTTCACATAATTTTCTATGCACCAGGCCCTAACTCACCTATACCTAGTTGACTGACTGCAGTCTGTGAATGAGCACTGTAGGTACTATTACTTATTGAAAACTAAACTTTTAAAAAGTATTAACCATTTTTGGTCGCCGGGTCCCGGACTACTGAAAAAATAAATATGAAATCGAATGGTCATCATTAGATTGGTTGGAAACCCTAACTTCAATACCAAAGGATGCAGGTTCGATGCCCACCTGAGACCAAAATTTATAACATAAAGATGTTTATGCACAAACATATCTATTTTTACTGTTTGGGTTGTCTGGCACTCATAATACAAGATCTACCTAGTATGGGAACTGGATGCCTATATGGAACATGTTCCAGATATCATCAGCATCATTTCCGCCGTCGGATGTCCAATGCTGGACATAGGCTACCTGGATCTTCGCAATACACGGTCTTAGGCTACATAGTACATTTAGTGGAGCCGTTCCGTTACAACGTCCAGTAAGGTCGCTACTTAAGAACTTTTCTTCCGCAGCGGTTATAGTGAGCAATATGACCAGCCTATTGCCACTTCAAATTATTGTGTGAGCAAAGTTGGTCATTCTAGTTCTACGGATTTCTTTGTTAGGAAAGAAATGATGTTGAGTTATTCTGAGCTTGTCAACAAGACTAGCATGAAGAGGCCACGCCTAATTTTCTTTCTTTATTATTATATTATCCTTAACTAGCGACCAGCCCAGCTTCGCACGGGTTGCAGAGCATATACGTTTAAGATTTCTTTTCTGTCGTAGTGTTCATATCAGTTTGTTGCGTCGAGCAAGGATTAGATTTAAATGTAACATATGTTCATACCACTTGGAGTCTTTTTATTCTGCAATACTTTAAACAGTAAAGCATATATATAGGTATGTACATAAAAACCAGCCAAGTGCGAATCGGACTCGTACACAAAGGGTTCTGTTTCACTGTACAATATAAAAAAGTATGTTTCTTGCATGGACAGCGGAGGCTTAGTAATTTCCCGTTTCCCGTTCTCGTTGGTACCTTTTGGGTATGGAACCCCAAAAATGTTGAAAAAAAAAATGTTTCTTGTATGAAGAAATCCTTTAATTAGTAACTTTATTTGATTTTTATTATTATTTGTTCTTATAGCGGCTATACAGGGTGAAAAAAATCAATGGGCCCTGAAGGGAAACCACTTTAAATCCTTAAGTTAGATTATTTTACTTAAAAGAAACTATCCTTTATTTTTTTTAAAAGAAACAAAACTGCATTCACATATTTGTCAAAAAGCTTACCTGAACCGGGAATCGAACCAGCAAAAAAATTCAAATAATCAACATTCACTATTTCGTCTTGCGAAGATACACTTCCATGCTTCTTATATACACGACACGTCTACGTTGCAGCTGTGGAAAAATTAATTGACCAGCTACGCTGTCAAGTCAAGATATTGCATAACAAAGCAACGGCACGAGGCATGCCGTCGCGTTGTGCGTTCGAGACTAAAGTTTAAATTGCCAGAGAGGTTTGTATCCATTAGTGGACATGTGGTGGCTCAGAAAGTGATGGAGTATTATAAAAGTGCTAATTCCTCACCTTTCAGAAGGAGCGTGAACCGACCACCCAAAATCTGCTAACTTCAGATCCCCTTGTAAAGTCAACAATATATTTTCCGGTTTGATGTCGCGATGCATCACGTGATTTTGGTGACAGTATTCCACAGCATCCGCAACCTTCAAAGCAAAGATTAATTGTACAACTCACGCCAATTTTTAGTTCGTTTAGAAGTCGAAGTAAGTCGTCACAGTAGGAAAAATGGGTATCAAAGGGTCGAGAGCGTGCCCCACATCTAAGCTAAACTCACCAGCGTCAAATTGTAAATGGCTCTGAAGTCGAAGCAACTAGCGTCGCAGTTGGAAAACTGGATATCAGATGGTTGAGAACGGGCCTCACATCAATGCTAAACTTACCAGCAGCGTCTAATTGTAATTGCCAAATAATACGTTTTAATTGCCGAATACAAGATGTCGAAGATTCTACAAGGGTAAATTCTGGTTTATAAGTCACGATGATACAGAGGACAAGGCGAAGATATCCGAGCTACGAAGTCGATGTGGGTGTGTTGACGTGTCAAATCACGCAAACAGAAGCCAGTGGGCCGCGAACAAAGCGGCACCACGTTTCATAATTCAGATAATTTGCGGGCTGTTGAAGACCTCCACCACCCCACAATGGAGCAGCTTGGTGAATTAAGCTCCAAGCCCCCTCATCCTGAGCGGAGGTCTAAGCTCCTGCAGTGAGGCATTAATGGGCTAAAGGGTAGGGTATAGTAATGAACTTTACGCGGGTTAAGAAATGATTCAACATAGATTGAGGACGGGAAAACCTCAAGTGAAACACTATTACCTCACTGCAGGGACATAGACCTCCCCTCAAGATGAGGGGGCTTGGAGCTTAAATCCACCATGCTGCTACAATGCGGGTTGGCGGATTGTAACGACCGCCATCTATTGACAGCGACCGGGACTGACTGCTAAACGTGCTCTTCGAGGCACGGAGTCAGTTCATGTACTTAAGTCAGAAAAAACTCATTGGTACAAGCCCAAATCTGAACCACGACCACATGGCCATATTTTTGAAACAGGTTAGCTGCGGCTCGGGCTATCACAGCACATTATGTTATATCACTGCATATTATAAAATAAAGTCCCCCGCCGCGTCTGTCTGTCTGAACGCGATACACTCAAAAGCTACCGAATAGATTGGCATGTTATTGACACCAACGGACAGAGTGACTCAAGAGAAAGGTTAACGTGTATAATTTATTAATGTTTTGCGCAAATTAGTTGAAATATGACGATTATTGTTGAAGAAGTCGGAAAAAAATCAAGCCGGCTGGGAGCTTTCATCGACAACGCTGCCTAATCCTTTTGAGATATAACAAAATAATGTACGAAGGAATTGTGTCTTTTATAGGACTAAAGAAAATCCGCGATGGTGTATGTCTATCTTTTATCATCTGATGTGGTAATTGGAAAGTAATCTATATGGATAGGTACAATATTAATCCTTATCAAATTAAATACATTATTTACCATCAGCATTATATGCACATTATACATGCCCTTTACACTATACAAATTTAAATTAATATCTTAGAAGCTATCGTGAAATAAATATATCGCGCGACCAGCCGGGTGCCGCGCGCCGCGCTGGATGGCCATATGGGACGACGAGACACGCGTGGTTAGAATAGGTTAGGTTATATGTATTTATTTTTTACTTTTTCAAATATTTATAGAATTGAAAATAAAATACTTTAAAAATACTCCAAGTAGGATGAACTTACGTTACATTTAAATGTAATTAAATCCAATTCACATGTTTTACGCAACAAGCTGATAGGACATTATGACAGAAAAGAAGACTAAGGCTTATATGTTCTCCTGCCCGTGCGAAGCCGGGGCGGGTCGCTAGTAACTAATAAAATATTGTATGTTTTTAAAACTGCAGTATAAAGAAAAACAAACCAGTCAATAAATAATGTAAAAAAAAACAACCAGGGTTTGCTGAAATTTTTGATGTACAAATAATACCTAGTTAGATATATGTCTTACAATCATAAGATATACGTAATACATATAATTTTATCTCTAATGGTTGACATTGTTTTAAATGACATGTAAATATTTCAAACAATGTTGAATATATTGCATTTGAAATTATGTCACAAGATCGCTAATTTAATAATAATATTAATAATAATTTTAAATATAATTTAATAATAATTATAAGACTGGTTTAATTATATTACTCAAATATTAAAATGCGTACCTGATATATGTATTTTGCAGCCAAATGTTCAGGGAATCTGCCGTTTGGAGCTTTTGATAGATGTTTGTACAGTTCACCCCCTGCTGCTATCTCCAAGACGATGTAAATTCTTTTTTCATCGTGAAACCAAGTCAACAGGCTTAAGATGTTTGGGTGCCTGTAACCATGAACGGCCAAAATATTTATAGAAATTCATGTAGAATTTTTTATTTTTTTTTGTTTTGATAAATGACGAAGAAGGCGATATTGAAGACGATCATGACATCGACTGGGCGAGTAGTGACGAAGAAAATGAAAATATCGACGACAACGAATAAATATTTTTTTACATGTAATACCTAATGCTTTTTTTTTGTATATTATAATAATAAAATTACATTTTTTACTTTATATAACATGACTATGAACGGAATAAAATAATTTTTTTATTGGATATCTTTGAAGATCGCAATCGACTAAGCGCTCGCGCTCGCACCTACAGCGGACTTTCGATGTGTCTGGCAAGGTGTAAAAACCATTAAAACTGTCCGGCTTTAACATTTTTTTATAGGTTCCCAAGTAACATATATAAAATTTAGCTTTTATACTGTAACGAAAGTATAATTATAATTTATTAAAATTTAGGGGTGTCTGGCAGGGGGTAGCAACTGTCATAAGTGTCCGGCAATGGATGACGAGATTTCTAAATTTATCCCTAATAGAATATTAAAAAATTAAGCTTTATACTTTAGCGAATTTAAGGTACTATTTTATACACCTTTACTACCTGTTACCTGCCCAAGTAACCACTACCCAAACTATATAGTCCCTGGTCGTTCTTACCTGTATAGGGGACACGCACAGAAGAATTTTCAGCTTTTATTAAATAACGAAGGTCTGGCCGTCGTGGGCTCTTAGGCTATGAACTTTGTTTATTTTTCAGAAACGGTTTACTGATTTTTGCTGTAGTTGTACAAGCACAAGTGAGGCCGAATGTCCTGGATAAACCATTGAGGTCACCACGCTAGAGGTAATTGCCAAAATCCATGATATTGTGTTAAATGATCGAAAAGTAAAAGTCCGTGAGATTGTAGAGGTAAACATTTCACATCAGGGTTGTGCATGGTTGTGCATAATCCACATTGACTACCTCCAAAAAGGAAAAAATATCAATGGCAATTATCTTTGTTTGTCATCCTACTATGTACAACTGGTTGTACAGCAGTAGATTTTTTTTCCCATTGTACTATTAAGTTTAATAAATAATAAATAACAATAAATATTTGAATTTCATTTTTTTTATGTATTTTTTATGTTTTGTAATAAACGGTTCTAATAACATAAATGTATTAAATTTTTTTTTCTATATAGATTAATTTTTTTTATTTTTTATACTAATATTTTAAAAGTAACACTTATTCTTTCCCGCTTTACGGCATTTATTTCATTTAAAATAATAAATAAATTATTCTCTATTTAATCTTAAATAAAAAATATAGATTTTTTTTATAATTTTTTAATTTTACAATTTAGCTTTAAAATGATAAAAAGTTTTGTTGAATTAGTTTTTTTTAAATTTATTTATTAATATATTAATATAATAAAATATTAATATATTAACTTATTTATTTTTGAGTTTTGCATAGCTGTAAGTACGTATAGTGTGAAATAATATAAAAATTGTGATCGAAATTAGTTATAATAAATTGGAGTTCAAAATTAATGACAAGTGTAAATAAATGCTGTCTCTGTCACTCACATGTACACGAGCATGCGCACTCGGATACATTCAACGGTCAGGTAGCTTGCAGCTGCTATGTTGTGTCCTGTTCTACCACACGGACTTCGGACGCTCTACTTTCTCTCTCGCACCTATCAGATGGCTAAAACTCTAAAAGTTTTTAGCTAGGCAACAGTGTTTTAAGTATGAAATTTTGCAGGCAAGTCTATATGACTGATTTTGTAATAAAATAATCTAAAATTTGATATAACTTTCGATAAGTTAGCAGAACGATGGAGTCACCTATATTGACTTACCTGTTCACATCGGCTTGCCAGGTAGCTATACACAAAAATGAGTAGGCAAGCCTACTGAGGCATATTCTGTGTGTTAAAAACTAACAGTGAAATAAAATTTATTTGGTTATCAAAAGAATGAAAGTGATGAAAAAAAATCGATTAAAGTTAATTTAATTAAAAATAGCCATGAGCACTTTCAGATAGGCAAGTAATTATAGGCATATTTGTTTATAAATTATATTTGATAAAAAATATGTCTCATCTGGTTATCAGATCGGTGAAGGTCGATCTCCCACCGGCTCTTAGACTATGATAAATTACCTATCTTAACCTATGATGATGATGGTTACAATTTTCAGTAGTACTACGGATAAGTAAAAAATCTCCCATTGCACAACCAGTTGTACATAGTAGATGCACAGGCAAAAAAATCCCTTGTGGACCAACTGGTAGTAAATCCCTGATATTACCTTCCATGGGCAAGTCATGCTCTTCGCACTATATAAAAATGGGCCCTAGAGATTCACTTAGAGATAAATTCAAAGAAATCAATCTAATGACAGTGCATAGTCAATATATTTATGAAAATATATTGTATTTTCACAGAAAAGGTAGCCGCAAATCATGGTCCTAGTTCTAGCTCCATACCACTCAATAATTATATGAAGTAGGCTTGGGTCGTTATACATTTTTTCTGGAACGCAACGGAACCATTATACGTTAGCTGATAACGTTGTCATAACGATCTATATTCATAACTATCTATATCTAATCTTGGTAGTTATACCGGCAACCGTGAATTCAAAAAGTCAAATGAAATGATGTAGGTATACCTAATTAAAAAGAATCATGCATTCGCTAACACGAGTGAATTATTGCTAATAGTCGAATGAAATGATGTATACCTAACTAAAAAGAATCATGCATTCGCTAACACGAGTGAATTATTACTAATAGAATACTCGAACTATTAGATACTAATAGTATATTCAATTGTATTCCTAAAACAATGAAGATTATATTTGTTTATACAATATAGGCAACACGAGAAAAAAAAGTGACTGCAGCCGCGATCTGACATACCGATCGGCCGTTGTAATTAAAATTCAAAAGTATGACTTCTATTGCAAACGTAATAAGGTGGTTATATATCGCCGCGTTATTCAACGACCGTTAGTACGTTATGTAATCACGAGTATCACGCACGACGGTGGACGACGACGGCCGCGAGACGCGCAAATTGTTAATCCTTTGCCGGCGTTTTATTGAGCTGTGCGCGTGCCCGTTGTGTCGAGTTGTACGTGATGAACGTGACGTTCGATTCATAACAAAAGTTGTCAGATGGTTTTGCGTTGTAGAATATACGAGTAGATAGTTGTCATCCAACGATTGGACGTTATAGAGCATATGCATAGTTACGAAAACTATCTATACTCTATACCGACTCAAGCCTAATATGAGGGAATGATGGAATTATGTCGTGATAGCCCGACCGCAGCGAACCTGTTTCAAATTTACAACCGTGTGGCCATGGTTCGAATCCAGGCGTGTACCAATGAGTTTTTATGACTTAAGTACATAACTATCACTGACTCCGTGCCTTGGAGAACATGTTAAGCAGTCGGTTGATGTCAATAGATGGTGGTCGCTACAATCCGCCAACCCGCATTGGAGCAGTGTGGTGGATTGGATCTCCAAACCCCCTCACCCTGGGGGAGGCCTAAGCCCCTGCAGTGGGGTACAATGGGCTGATGTAATGGATGGAATTAAGTGATAGTAACTTATATTTATAATTACATGTTTCTTGATAGGAATTTAATTGAGTTTTGTTACTTTAAAATTTTTATTTAATATTACATGTAAAGGGTTTCGTACCAAAAAGGGTACCAACGTAAACTATATTACTAAGACTCCACTGCCCGTCAGTCTGTCTGTCAAAGAGTTGTATCGTCTGACCCGTACTAGGTACACTTGAAATTTTCACAGAGTGTGTATTACTATGGCCGCCTTAATAATGTTTTCTTCAACGTTTTTGGTGATTGGTGGTTGTGAGATCAATGCTTCCACTTGAAATTTTATTTATTTATTTTATTTATTGGAGAATAAACAGACATAGCCCTGTACAGTATCTACTTACATTATAAATTTACATATTACAAAATAAAGACTATATCCTTACACATTCTCACTAGGACATTGAGATTTGTTATAAACTTTAAATACTTACAAATATTGAAATTTTGGAGAACAAACAAACAAAAAAAAGAATTTCATGATAAAAGAAAAAATAAAGATCAAAGATAAGAAAAAAGGAAGATCAGAACATAGACTATTGATATCACTTAAATCTCTAACCTATTATGATAATAGTACAACATCAACTCTAACTTAAATTAAGGTCTACCAACACTTATTATTAGTTATTTTCGAGTACTTAATATTAACCCAATATTAACCCAACAATCCATCGAGCTCGCGTCTGAACTTAGACAAAGAAGATTGAAATATGTCTATAGAGTTAAGATTTTCATTATAACTATTCATAATTCTATACAATGGTGCACGTTTACCAGCGTTTGTGGTGCAGACAATCGTTGAAAATAATGTAGTCGATCTTAATTGACGGGTTGGGATTTTAAAGTTAATTTGAGACAATAGTTCAGGGCAGTTAAATTTAGAGTTACATATTTTGTATAAATTTATTGCATCTGCTTGCTGTCGTCGTTTCTCGAGGGCACATATTTTATATATTTCTAATAGTTTTTCGTACGACGGGGGTTTACCCAACATCCGGTAACGTACAGCACGAAGAAATTTTTTTTGTATTTTTTCGATTCGTTCTGCATACACGGCATAGAATGGGTTCCATATGATCGAACCATATTCAAGTTGCGATCGAATTAGTGTTTTATATAACAAGATATACGACGAAGGCTTCTTAAAACGCCTGGCAATACGAAGCACAAAACCCATAATTTTATATGCTTTTTTTATGATATTGTCAACATGCTTGTCAAGGTTTAATTTTTCATCTATATGTATACCAAGATCACGCACTATACCGACTCTTTTTAAACACTTTCCTGCTATATTATATGTACATAGTATTTTATTTTTATTTTTCGTTATGCTCATTTGCATACATTTATCATAAGCTAAAAATAATTTATTATCATTACAGTATTTATCAAAATGGGTTAGATCTTTCTGCATTAGTTCGCAATCGCTTAAACTTTTTATTGTTTTAAATATTTTGAGATCATCTGCGAACATTAGAAATTTACAATTATGAAAACATTTGCCTATATCATTGATAAAAATTACATAAAGAAGGGGTCCCAATATAGACCCTTGAATAACACCTGATTGCACAGCAGCAGTCTCAGATTCAAGTCCATTTATAATCACTTTTTGACTCCTATTATCTAAATATGACACAAACCACCTTAACAAGTTTCCCTTAATTCCGTTAAAAGCTAACTTTTTTAGAAGTAAAGCATGGTCAACTTTGTCGAAGGCTTTTTGGAAATCAGTATAAATTACATCTATTTGTACTCTTTTGTCCATGGATTCGAATAAAAAGTTGCTATATAATAACAAGTTAGTAATAGTAGATTTATCTTTCATGAACCCATATTGTTCTGTTATTATTTTATGTTCTATAAGTCTATATATAACGTTGTGTATGATCGATTCTAGTATTTTTGGTAAACATGACTGTATGGATATTGGTCTATAATTAGTAATTTGTGCTTTTGGCCCCGATTTATGAATAGGTGTAACGTTCGCTTGTTTCCATAAATCAGGAAATATCCCTTCACTTAAACTTTTATTGTAAATTAGGTAAAGTGGATATGAGATAGCGGATTTAGTATTTTTTTAAAATGTTGGAGCTATTTTGTCTGGACCTGGTCCTTTCGACGTGTTCAATTTTTCCAGCTCGTTTATTACGTCTCTTTCGGTTACTTGTATATCGGTAATATGAACTGCTTCTGCGCCCTCTGTAATATTGTCTAAGTCAGTAATCGATATGTTCCCCTTTTTTTCAAAAACAGAGCAGAAGAAATCGGAGTATAGATTAGCTATTGATTGTGAAGAATCTGCGGATCTGTTCTTATAGAACATTGTACTTGGATATCCGTCATTTGATTTTTTGTGTGACGAAACATATCCCCAAAACGGTTTCATATCTTTACGTAGTGAATCTTCAGTAGCACTGACATAACTTTGGAAATCCATTAATAGTAGTAATTTACATCTTGTCCGCAAAAGACCAAATTCGCGGTAATCTGTCAGTGATCAGTGTCAGTTTCATGGACTATATACTACTAAAGCCGCTATAACAACAAAAGATAAAAATAAAATAAAGATTAATGGGGGCCCCATACAATAAAAATGTTCTTTTCAATATTGTACGGTGATATAGAACCCTTGGTATGCGAATCGGACTCGCACTTGGCTGGTTTTTTTTAAATTTCAATACGAAAGAATTATTTAGTGAAACCATTTTTCTGAGTACATGTAACCTGCGCGGCCAACTACCATATTAGGTCAAGTTAAGTGCATCGAGCTGTACTTACGTCAAATGTGACTGTATCTCAATCTCTCTCATGACTTGACGTTCACATTTAGATTTCATGATTTCAGATTTGAACAATGTCTTCAAAGCTACCAAGTATCCTGTCTTCTTTTCACGTGCCACATGCACATGTCCAAATTTACCCTGCCCTAGAGCTGAACCTAGCTCGAAATCTTTTGCTGACCATGTATATCTGAAAAAAAAAAATCTTTTTGATTGGGACTCATTCACAGTGTTGTCACAATTCACATGATTTAAACAGGTTGCCGACCAATAACTAAATTAGTTTACCTTACCTCGCATTACTAAGGAAATTTTTATACAAGCGTGCCGACTGCAAACTATGTAAGCTACGCCATGTGAACTATGAAAATGATGTGCAACTTAGTTGATCCAAATCTGCGCTACACGACATGCTAAGCCCCCGTTTTGCGTGCAGTTATTGCAATTTTGTCGAGTACACCGGCGGTTTTTGGATTATGATTTTGGAGTATGGAAACAATTTATTGAACTTCGTCCAACTGAACAAATTAACAGACTGCACAACACTTAGTTTTCCTTTAGTTTTTGGTGTACATGCAAGATTATTTATAGTTTAGCTATATCTGGCTAAGCTTAGCTTGTCTAACCTAGTTTCAGCATAGCTTAGCTTTGGTTGACAACTGGCTTAAATTTGTAATCTATACATCTATATGTTCTATTTGAACAAATATGATATTATATAGAGAAAAGAATTGATTTTTTGTATGTTTGTTTGTAACGGATAAACTCAAAAACTACTTAACTGATTTTAAACATTCTTTCACCTATAGAAAGCTACATTACCAAAAAGTAACAGCCTGAATTTGATTACAAAAAAAAATTTAAATCGCTATGAAAATTACAATATTGTAACCCAAGGTTTAAAAAACTTGCCTTTAGAAGTCATTATTTGGTGTGCATTGCGAAAACTATTGATGATACATAAAATAATGTAATAAATGTTTAAAATTATTAATTATTATTAATTATTAATAAATTAATGAATTATCCAAATAAATAAAAAAAAAATATTCATTACCAAAAAAAAATTTATAAGGCTAAATATCTAACTATTCAAGTTAACTCACAATAACCATTTTTCGTTCAAATAAGTCAATCAAAACATTGTTAAAATAAAATAAATTATAACATTTGTATCATGATATTAATCCTTATCCAACTAAATAGTTTTATAATCAAGGTTGATCATGTATATGTACATTTTTTTAAATTATATGAATCGGACCTTTTGCTTAGACGTTACAATGGATATAAAAATGCTAAAAGTAAGAAAAGGGCGGCGGTGTGAGCTAATAAGCCTATGTTTAGTCTGTTAGTTACCTACACATAGAAACAATTGAATGTTAGGTTAGGTTAGGTTATAGGTTAATTATTATCATATATCATATTATCACAATAATAATAATATTATATACAGGACAGCGACCCCCTATTTTTTTTTGTGGACAGAACAAATTATTTACAATCAGATTAAGTCAACTGACCTCTTTTTTAGTCTATGAAAAGTCTCACGGTTTTTATTTTTTTAAATCTTATTTTTGTGTATTTTCATCAAAACCCAAGAAATGGATAAAAATTACTGGAAAAGTACAGTATGTTCAATTCATGAGACAATTTAATTAATATGCGACAGATCAGGCATTGATGAAAATACAAAAAATAAGATTTAAAAAAAACTGTATGATTTTTCATAGAGGTAAGTTGACTTAATCTGATTGTAAATAAGTTGTACTGTCCACAAAAAAATTCATGGGTCCCTGTACCAAACATCCTGTATGTAATATGTGTTACAAATATTGTCCATGTCAAACAACCCTTTGTTACAGTGCCAAAAGTGTAATTCTGAATGTAGCATAAATTATCTGTTGTTTGTTAGTGTTTATACCGTTAATGTCAGAAATTAATAGTTTTTCGTTTGTTGCAATTTTAATTGACTTAGTCTCACCTAATTATTGGTGGTTTCAAAAAAGTGAGTATAATCAAATTTTGATCACTAGGCGAGCACTAGTCATACATAAATATGTGTATTTCTCACATCTTAAGATAAAAAGCTTCTTTACAACAGATATATTTTGTAGAACAATGTTCTGCATTATTCTTGTGTTGGTTTTAAAAACTTTTTACACTAGCATTCTAAATACTAGGAGGATTTCCATATACGCGTCGCCATACGAGAAGCATTATGTGAGGTATGATACCCACTGCTATTGAACCCAGGATATAGTGAAAGCATGCATGTATCCGAAAGTTGAAGGTACAACCAGATTGACGCAAGCTCCCCCAAAGTGATAACACTCCACACGTATAGAAAAGGTGCAGTACGTAAATTCAAGTCAATTTAGTGGATAGATCTATAATGTCTAAGCTGGCCATTGTGTTGTAATCCTTAGAATTAGTATTGCCTATTCCTCTTAAAGTGTTTGTATAGAATTCTGAATTAAACCTTTGTTACAGTTCCAATCAAACTTTATGGCGGATGAGAACATAGGCACAAGTCACGTCGCAGTAATCAGTTTTAGGTGTAGCAGAACGCAGTGGAGCGAGAGGGATATGACTGTATCTGCGCAAACACGCTTATAGCGTTGTATTCCGCTCCACCATAAACTTTGAGACCAACTATGATTATTTATCAAAACTTTTGATTTATCGCCAAACCCAACCAAATTAATTACCGGTAATTACCGACCGATTTCTGTGCTGCCAGTAATATCAAAAATTTTTGAGAGGATATTATACAACCGACTGGAAAGTCACTTGAATTCCATAAACTTCTTATTTCAAAAGCAATATGGATTTAGACGCAAATCAAGCACGCTGTCATCCACTATTGACTTAGTAACGAAAATCAAATCAAGTATTGATCAAAAACAAACTGTCCTTGGCATTTTCATTGATTTAAAAAAAGCATTTGACACTGTAAGTCATACTCTGCTTATAATTAAACTTCAAAGAATCGGTATTACTGGCAAAGCCCTCAAAATTTTTCAATCTTATTTGATGAACCGATTTCAAGTAACAAAGATAAATGATGTTCAAAGCCAACCACACTCTATTCTATGTGGAATACCTCAAGGCTCAATTTTAGGGCCACTATTTTTCCTCATATATGTTAACGACATCAAAGATATTGGTCTTCAAGGTTAAATAACTTTATATGCAGACGACACTTGTTTATTTTATTTTGGGACAACTATTGATGAAGTTATAACACAAGCACAAAATGATTTAAATATCCTGCATGAATGGTTTCAATACAATTTGTTAACTATCAACATCTCTAAAACCTCATATATTATTTTCAAAGCGAAAAATAAAAATGTTCCCGCACACGAACCCCTTACTATCAACTCGAAAAGTATAAGTGAAAAATCTTACAAAAAATATCTGGGACTCAGGCTTGACCAAAATTTGATTTGGGACCATCATATTACATACGTGAAATCTAAACTATCTTCTTTACTTGGTGTACTTCGTAACATTACTCGCTCCCTGCCGCGCCAATTTCGTCTCACTATTTATAATTCATTAGTAAAGCCCCATCTACTATATCTCATTGAGATATGGGGAAACGCCTCCAAAACTAGACTTAAAAACTTACAAATCACTCAAAATAAAATAATAAAAATGCTTTTTCACTTACCTTATCGCAGCCCAACAGATATTGTGTATAAAAAAACAAAACTTATGAACCTCGCACAACTACACAAATATACTACCTGCATGTTAATACGTAAAATATTAAATAAGTCTATACACACAGAAATCACCTTCACACTGCGTAAACAAATAACCAAATTACCAACCAGAAGAAAAAGTCATATTGTGTTACCTAAAATTAGAACTAATTACGGACGAAAAACAATTACCTATGAAGGAGCAGAAATATACAACAACTTACCTAGCTATATAAAAAATTGTAACTCTTATAATGTTTTTAAATCTATGTTGGAAAAGTATATTCTTAATAACTAATAATTATTTAAAAAAAATGAAATTACTGATAAGTATTGAAGTTTCCATTAATATGTGTTTGCTGTGTCATACATAATGACATAGCAGACATATTTTATATTTATAAAACATTGTATTTTATGTAGCATCCTTTGTATCTTGTTTTGTACGGGCGATGAGATGTTATTGTGGGTACCTACGCTCAGATGTTTGTTCGGCAAAAAAAATAGATGTTCAACTGCATATTTATTTTACAGCTACCCGCCTCCGTATGTGTATTTAAAATTATTGTATAATTTATATTGTTAGTTCTCAGGTTAAGTGACTATTTGTAGTCTTTTTTTGAGAATAAAGTTCTTTAAACCGAACCAAATAGCCCTGGAAAATATTTTGTCTTCATAGTACGAGCACCAGACCCACGTAAAGCTTATGAGGGCAAATTTACGCAGCAATGGGGAATCTCAAATGAGCTGAGCCAGAAAATAGTAGATTTAAAACAGTAGAATCCTTGATAGTATAGCGTGAGTATATTATTTCGGTTAAGTTTAAAACCTCTTGTTACAAGATCTGATTAAGATTGTATTAGTACGAAGGTTTCTCTTTAATGTCCGAGCAGGCACCCGAGTAGAGTCGAACAATAAGCTTTAAACCAATATAATAATAATATGATTCTTACGCGTTCCCATATGCAGGGTGGTTCATTATTCTTGCCTCTAATTCCAGTACCTCATTCATTTGGTTCATATTTATTAAATTTATCACTATTTTCTGACAAAACGATGCGTTTAATATATGCCACCTTAAAAACAAATAAGTACAACAGTTAATAAATATGTTGTGAATGATAAAACACAAAATTGCAAAAAAAAAAACATTTGGTGATTTTGTATTGTAATAACTTGTTTGTTGCACCTTATATATTTGCAGTTATTGTGGTCGGCAGCAGTCGGCAGGCAGTTACTTTTCAACACTTTTGAAATTTAAACCACATTTAAACACTACACTGACAGTAACATTTTATAAATGATGACAAGGTACTTGGATACAAGTTTGAATAGGATATCCAACAAAACTTTTATAGATGGCGGCCTCAGCGAAAGTACCTTCTTCACATATTGTGACATTTATATGTTTTGTAAATATATTTTCAACACATTCAAAATACATTTTATTAAGTTAATAACACATTAAAATATAATAGACATCTCAGTAATATGATGGTAATATGCATGGACGTAATGGTACTTACTAAGTAGGTCCTGGACTGTGCTCTCTCGAAAATGTATAATACAAAAATGAAAATTTTCTTTATGTATAAGATTCATTTTAAATTATAAAATCGTAAAGAAGCAAAATGAGTTTCTAGGAGATAGCTACCGGTAAGTCCCTTGTCCCTTTCTAACATTTGCCATTAGAAAAAAAATCAACAGATCTCCTGCTTACGACATTGGAAATGAACCTAACGGAATAAAGTATACACACATATTTTGGACAATATTTTTCGAAATAAATTTTTTTCGCAAAAAAAAATAACACAACTGTATCTGAATAAGCTTAAAATTTCGAAATATAACATTCTATACGACATTTCGATCGAACAAACCGAATTAGTACGAAATGTAACACCGACGCATATCCAACTTCCAAATAAGGGCACCCTTAACCACTACTTTCGGTTCTCCGATTCTAACAATTTTAGTCTCAATCAATCCTCCGTCTAATTACCCCGAGCCGTTTTTTTATTTTTTTCTTATTCGGACCTAGTTCTCGAGATATCAGGTTCCCAAAATGAAAATCGGGGAAGAAAATTGCGATTTTTTTCGTTTTTTGCCGATATTTTTTTTGTTTTTTGAACTTTTTCTGAATTGCCTTTTGCCATCTTGTAGAGCTACCCAAGCTGCATCTTTCGACACCAAATTCATCACGATATCTCAAAAACTCTTCGTGCAATCTGCCTGTCTTACAAAACTTCCAAATGACCCCCTATACTCCAACGAAATGAAAGTCATTTCCAATGAAAAATATTTAATCTAGTAGGTTCATTATCGATTTTTATAGATACAAATATTCGTCCAATATGTATTTTCTGTGACTTCTGGTTTTTGATGTCTCATAAAATAATGTTGTCTTAAAATTATCTTTATTTTAATTGAATATTTCTAATGGTGATCAAATAAAACTAATCCAATAATCCACCCCTCGTCGCCCTCGCCCTCGACGCAAATGTGCCCATGATATTCATCGCATTGCCGTGCTGAGTTGCAAAGGCAATTTTTGCACCAGGAAGGAACCGGAACGAGGGTCGAGTCCCCTTTCTCTCAGACGACGGCCGATACCCGCGACGAAACGTTTGGCTTCACTCCCCCAACAGCCAGCATCTTCCACTGCAAGAGGGACGAACAAGTATGTACCCTCCAGAGTAGACTATTTGACTCGTTTTCTGGCGGCTGCAAACTCCACAGCGGCTCCGGCCGATCCCACGGTGCGAACAAGATGAGAGGCGGCTTTTGATGTTTTGGTATTCGGATGGTAATAATATTTTTGAAAGTTATTACGTTGCATTTTACAAGTTAATAAAAATTTTCAGTTATATTTAAAAAGGCTGTTTTAATTTGTACTGGCAACTAAAACGAGAAATTGGGAAATTTTGACTGAATGTATTGTCAAAATTGAAGTTTTTGACGTCTTTTTACTGAGGTGACCAAAATTTTTTCTTAAGTTAATAGGGTTTTTTTTAATTAAAAAAAATAAAATGGGTTCAAAATTTCCAGTTCTTTTTGCAGTGCAAATTTAAAATACTATGTAAAAAATAAAAATATTCTGATATAGTAAAAAATATGTTTGAATTTATAGACGTCATACCATAGTACCTACGTACAAAAATATTAATAGAGCATCTGACGGAAAATCTAAAATATCACCTCCAGGTTTATTTTACCTAAAGTTTCTCCAAGCAGCTTCTCCATACGCTGCGCCTGTTCTTCCTGGCGACGAACTTGCTCCTCCTGCCGACGAGCCTGCTCCTCCATGAGTTGGCGTGTTTGCTCCTCCTGGCGACGAGCTTGCTCCTCCTGGCGACGAGCCTGCTCCTCCATGAGTTGGCGT
This sequence comes from Luffia ferchaultella, assembly GCA_949709985.1. Lineage (NCBI taxonomy): Eukaryota > Metazoa > Arthropoda > Insecta > Lepidoptera > Psychidae > Luffia > Luffia ferchaultella. The sequence goes on along the minus strand of OX453252.1, from coordinate 10,438,586 downwards.
GTTTGCTCCTCCTGGCGACGAGCTTGCTCCTACTGGCGACGAGCTTGCTCCTCCTGGCGACGAGCTTGCTCCTCTTGATGTTGGCGTGTTTGCTCCTCCTGGCGACGAGCCTGCTCCTCCATGAGTTGGCGTATTTGCTCCTCCTGGCGACGAGCCTGCTCCTCCATGAGTCGCATAAGAGCGCTGAAGTCGAAGGCCTGAGCAGCAGCGGCCCCGGCGTCCGCACTTACATTTTCAGCGTTGATCTCGTCCATGACCTCGTGCTGCTGATCCGCTGCCGCCTGTCTCGTGTGACGTCTTCTTGACTGAGACGAATCCCTAGGTGTTGTTGCACATCTTCAATATTGCACTTCTGACACCAAATGTTACGGGCTACGAGTTCTAATATTGACGATGCACTGAAACACTGATTTTAGTTCACTTTACTTTATTGTAATTCGAAATCACAAAATAATACAAGAGCAAACAATATCGAACACTAATTGCACGGTTAAAGCACTCCGCACTTCGCAAATTGTCGCGCTTGACTTATTTCCAAAAATCAACTTGCTCGACGCCGCGGACCATCGCCTTATATAGCTCTCTCCCTTCCACTAGTCACCGTCTCGAACATTCTATCACTCGAAATTTATAAATTAAATTTAAATTTCTCGACCGAGCGTGGGAACGGAATTTTAGCGCCGCCCGGCGCCGCCTGGCGTCTCTAAAAATGAGCATCGATTTTTAGAAATATCGCGAATATTCCTTTGAACGATGCGCCTCTGTATTTAAATTAGTGAAATTAATTGTTCGTCTAGACTTTTCGGTTTTATTGAATGGCTGTGGGAATTTTTCTCGTAAGTTCGATGACCTGTTTTTGTACTATTGTAGATAGGTGTCATGCTTTTTCTAGTGAGTTCGATAACGTCGTCGCGAGAGTAGATAGGCGTCACAACACAATATTCTTTGTAATAAACTGTCTATAACCGTGAAATGTAAGAAATGAAATGAAAGATCTAACATGAACTCTAGGCTGGCCTTTTTGTGGAGGGCGATGTTTTGCGAGTGTATGTATATTCTTTAGCACGCTCTGTAGCCTAAACTGCTTTTTTAACATTTAACTGCGATTTTAACATATGATGCATCGTTAAATTCATCTTAGTTGTGGATGTGTAATAGCGTATACAATACTGTTGCGCCGTAACGTAGAAATTTATTAGGGGGTAGAGCAAAGAAATTATAACTATTTAGAGGTTTTAGAAGAATATAATGGTATAACTTTAATACTGCGCTGGGAAAAAATATCTATCGATTCAGGGCCGATCGTCGACAAACCTTTTTCTTCTTTAGTGTGCAACCAGTGTTATGTTACTTTTCTTCTTCTGTGACTTTACTTGTGACATTACTATTATCACAATATTAGTAGTAGCAATGACACCACTACTAATTAATATTCTCTTCACTTCACTTCACTTCAATACATCAGACCATTTTTACCCCACTACAGGGACTTAAGCCTCCCCAGGGTGAGGGCGGCTTGGAGCTTAAATCCACCACGCTGCTCCACTGCGGGTTGGGGATTTGAACGACCGCCATCTATTGCCAGCGTCCGGAACCGACTGCTTAACGTGCTCTCCGAGGCACGGAGCCTGTGATAGTTATGTGCTTAAGTCAGAAAAACTCATTGGTACCCGCCCGGATTCGAACCATGGCCGTATGGCCTCATAAATTTCAGACAGGTTCGTTGCGTTTTGGGCTATCACGACATTAATATTCTCGCCCTATGAATTTTACTTCGCTTTTATCGCTCTCTCTTCCACAATTGACTTCCTTGACTCCAAGTGACTGACTCGTCGGTTATGAGTGCGCCATGCTATGAGTTTTATAGTAAACAATTAGGTTCGAGAATTTTCTAAAAAACTATTAATGTAATCGTCTCATTCTTCCCATTCCAACTTCCCAATCCACTTCCAACCGCATTCTAGAACAGAAGACATCGTTCGACGACCCGCCCATCGTTTGAAGATGGCGTCGAGAAGAGTCTATGTTGGGGCGTCTTACTCATATTTTGGACGTGGCCGTGGTGTCACCATGATTCCACTAGTCGATATATTATGCCACTCTTGTACTACCATTTCAAAACAAGCCCCCCTCACCCTGGGGGAGGCCTAAGCCCCTGCAGTGGAGTAAAAATGGGCTGACGAAGTGAATATGAAATTGGCGTTTTATATGAATAAAGTAAAACGAAAAAAGTGGTAATCTGTTGGAGCAAAGACCGGGGAATATAATGTGGGTGTCGGAGACATTCCAATTGCGGCTCGTCTAGCTTAACGACCGTTTGTTGTGTAGCGTGTGGGCTAGCGTTGTCCTGAAGCAGTAGTGGGTTATAGCAATTGACCACTCTCAGTTGTTTATGGCTAGCTTATCCATCATTGTTTGCAATTGTAGACAATACAGATTTGCCGTAATCGTCTGACTAGATCTTATGGAAAGTTGTAGTGGATGACACCAGCACTGGTTCTCCGGACACTCACCAGTACTTTTTTCTGAGTCAACTTTTGCTTGGGGCAAGATTTGGTCGGTTCTCTTGGGTTCAACCATTGTGATGAGCGTTTTCGATTATTGTACAGGATCCATATTTCATCGCAAGTATCTAGACAATTCAAAATGCCTTCGTTATTGTGAGAGTTGAGTAATGTAAGGCACCACTCAACGCATGTGTGTTGGTGTGCATTTTTCGAGCTTTATCATTTTTCCGATTTGTTTCAAGTTAATTTAAATCGTTTTATCACCTACACCGTAGCCTGCCGCTAATTTTAACGTGGTTTGCGATGGGTCCGCTTCCACGATCACTTTTAATTCTTCATTGTCACTAGGGTTTCTGGCCGCCCACGGGGTTTGTTCTGTAGTACGACGATTTTATGACTAATTTCAGAGCCGCACAGATCAAAGGCATGTACTGTAAAACAAATCCCTGCGGATTGCAATTGATGTAATATCAATGAAATTCTTTAATTCCTTAAATGACTGAATGAATTTATAGATAATATTATATTATATTACTTGTTATACACCTAGCAATAATCAAAAATTAAGAGTTTTTTTTTTTCATATCATATTAATGTTTTATTAATGTCACCTATTAAAATATATTTATATTCAGGTATCGCTGGTATTAAAATCATAGACAATGAAGACAACCAATCTAAAAATTCTCAAATTGAAGATATAAGAAATGAACAAGAAGGAAATGATGATGTTCACGCTACTGCACATAGTCAAGTGGCATCTGTAAATGAAGTTAATGAAAATGATAATCTTCTTAACACAATGAGGTATACATTGAAATATGGATGAGATTTCATTGCATATACTTAAAGTGTGTTCAGGTCCATACGAACGATACTTAGGTGGGGGATAAACAGCTTTTGAAAAATAACTCATTTATTTAACGCTGCCGCGGGTCAACGACCGAGTTATCTAAAGCGTTCGTTAACGCGTGGCGGCATGGCTGAACTGTTCGGCACAGCGCAGCGTAAGGTCTTAAACGCACTAGCGGTTTGTGGAGCGGTTGGCGAGGCGGATATTCGCCAGTGTTGATTATTTGTATGAAACCGCCGGTTCATTGCGCATTATAACAGTGGCAGACCGGTTTACGCGGCAGGGGGAAGTGGAGCGGCGGGTGGACGGCGGTGTCCGCCGCGATTCCCGCTGATCCGCCCCGCCTGTTCAGTTTTGCGCTCAGCGGCGGACGTATAGGATCATTTGGAGTGCTATCGCAGCATCTATATGTAAATAATACATGCTGCCTCTATGGTGTCCATTTTAAACTAACAAAACACCTGCTCAAACTGCGGGAAGACCAGCAGATGGCGGGAGGGTCCCGCCGTGGAGACCGTCCTGTCGCCCGCCATCTCCAGCGATTTGCGCTCCGTCAACCGTCCCCTGGTGCGTTTATGGCCTAAGGCTTCGGTATGCGCGGGGCGAATCTAAACACACGGTAATAAAACTCTAGAAATTATCTTAAGATAGCAGACTTAATATAACGCAACTATGATTAGCATATCAGAATATTTACACACGTTTCTTCTCTTATGTGTAACATTTTATTATGAAATTTTAATGAAATATTACAGTTCTATTTTTGAACGAAAAAAATATGTAAATATTAATTAAATATGTCGTTCACTGGGTTTATAGTGTTAGGTCGTCTTTATATTCGTCACTCTTATAAAATCAAGTCTATGTTTTCTAAAATTTTTCTAAAGTTAATATTTTTTTTAGCTCGCCGTCCGATCGGCGATCGCGTTATTCCAAGATGAATTCATGTTGACGAATAATTACTTTGTTTATGATCAATGTTGGCAACATGTGTTCTAAATTCAAAAATTTAATGTCTTCTAATTATAAACTAACACCGCTTATTATACAAGTATAGTTTTATGAACCCGCACACACTGTATTTGCTATATACAGGTAGTTAGGTAGGTAATACCTTTTTCTTTGTGTATATGATTTTTTTTTTTAAATGATTTCAGGACTATGTCAATTGAAGATTCAGCTGCTGATACAACACAGCAACATAGTTCAGTTTCTTCAGATCCCCAAGAATCGCGTGCTGATTCAACACAACAGCAGTGTTTAGATCCTCAACTTACACAAAACACATGATTAACAGACTTTGCGAAGGAAATATTCTTCTAATGAAATCGTGTTAAAAATTCTAGAATATTTTTGTAAATTATTGAAGCAGTTGATGGCTATGGTTCGAATTAGTACCTATAATACTGATCCATACCGGTTGTCAATCTATGTTTCTTTACTTACGCCAAAATTACAAAATGCTCCTTATGAGCCTTACTCAAGTGGTAGTCTTTTTAATCTCACTCGTGTGGTAGTTTTTTTAATCTTAATATAATAAATTAATTTTCATGTAGATATAATTTATCTCTAAATTATCTACCAGAAATGATACTTTCATAACTTCGGATATTAAACAAAAATGTGTAAAATAATTTCTAAACTTGGTTGAATATTTCGTGTATAATATTGTTTATTTATTTAAAAACTACAAATATAAATAACTATAATAAATAAAGTAAAAAACTATGTAATAACAAATATAAATTATTGAAAAATACAATATAGTTTCTGTTTAATTTTAAATGTGTTTTGTATTTCATTATCCATTCATAAACCCATGTGGCCGTGGTGTGGACCGGCTGGGTCGCCACGGACTTTCGTGTCTCAAAAGCGCCGGTCGTATCTACCGCCACGGAGCCATTAATGACTTGATCCGCCGGGCTCTTGTGACAGCATCTATCCCCTCATCTTTAGAGCCGAAAGGTTTGTTCAGGGACGATGGCAAGAGACCCGACGGAGCAACGTTGGTGCCTTGGTGCCTGGGCCGTGCTTTGATTTGGGATGCCACATGTGTGGATACTCTGGCTCCGTCCCAAGCATGTCCGGGCCACGGCCCAGAGTGCTGGCGCGGCGGCCGACCAGGCCCAATTATGTAAACGTCGCAAATACTCGGGGTTGATTCCTCACTACGAGTTTGCGGCGGTTGCAGTAGAGACACTCGGTCCGTGGTCGTCTGATACGAAAAAATTCGTAAAAGATTTGTCCACCCGTCTGGTCAGCACTGCTGGCGATCCCAGAGCGGGTGCCTATTTCGCACAGCAACTGAGCATCGCTGTGCAGCGCGGAAACAGTGCAAGCGTAATGGGATCGATGCCACATGGGACCAACCTGGACGATATTTTTATGTTGTAAATATTGTTAATTAGTCTTTATAGTCGTTCTTTAAATTTATTATTTATTTATTTGAGTAGCATACAAATGTGTTATTTGGTTGATTGCCAGATATGTCCGTGATCGCCAAACGAATTACAATAAGTTAATCGTCCAGTTGCTGGATAAATACCTCCTTGATATATCCAAGTTGAATACCGAACGTTTCTTTATTCTAAAATTGAATTATAAAACTACTAGCTGTGCCCGCGACTTCGTTCGGCTGGACTTAGATTTAGTTAGGTTAACTTATAAAATGCAACGTGACTGTCCCCCGCGAGCCACCACCCTGCAACATCGGATACGTGTGGGGCTATGAGGTTTTTAACTAAACTTAAAAATTTAATATCTTTTGATTCTGTGGGTCGATTTTGATGAGATCATCAAAATCATAGTTTACAGTAATTAGATTTTGAATCCAATGAAGGGCCTTTACGTGATGCGTGTGCAAATGAATAAACAAACAAAAATTTCATAAATTAGATTTTATGTTTCGTCATTTATATTTCGCGTCTCCTTTTTTTTTGCAAAAATCGGTAATGTGCCAACGGAAAGTCTACGATTCTTTTACATGTATATACATGATACATAATAGTACGAATTAGTAGAAGCCCTCTTCTACGCTTACCGTCTAACCACTCATACTCTAGCTAGCTGGTGCGTACCCGTTGCGAGATGGCGAGTTTCAGTCCGAGTTTAGTCCGCGAGGTCCCCGCACCCCAGCCTTCACCCCCGCGAATTTGACATTTCCGATACTGTGACGTAACATTTCTGACTCCTATTAAAACCAAACGCTGCTTTCAAATTTATTTACTCTATAACATAATGTATATAGCAGTATCTTCCTAACTCCCGTACCATTTCTATTGCCGCTTCTGCTTACACTTCAACTTCTCCCGGCTCGATTTCTTCTTGGTACATACTCCTGCTAATGTCCTACTCTGCCACTGACTTCTCCTAGTAATATTAACCTGCTTCACTGCCTTGTCGTTATTGAATCTAGCTTTTGCTATAGCTGTTCTTCCACTTCCGCCCCTTTCTTACTTTTGCTCTTCCTACAACATCGTTTGCTCTCGTTCCCGTGACTATTTATAGTCCTATTTAATTGCACATAAACTAGGGTTTTTCGCATAAAATTCAAAAAAATCAAAAAGCAAAATACCTTTATTTCGCAGTTATTTAACATTATCTTGAAATACGTTACAAGAGTGAATTTTATTACTTTGTGGAAGAACATCACCACAAAAGCGCATTCAAAAATGCTGGTTCTTCTCAGAAAAATACGCAAGAAACTGAGGGACGCTCTTTTTAACAAATTTAAAAACAATTTTTTAGCAATAAGTGCTTAAAGATTAATATTATTGAAACACACTGATAAGCGAGCGGCTTACTACACCCATGGATTTTAATCATCTAAGTAGTCTGATACTTTAAGCTTTTGTATAAAGCTTTCGTTTTATTGTAGTTTTAAAATTGTTATGGGGTAGATCTTGAATGTCGGCTGGGAAATTATTGTAGAAGCGTATACATTGCCCTTTAAAAGATTTTGTGATTTTATTGAGGTGGCTGACATGATTAGCAAGTTTATCTTTGGTTCTTGTATTAACATTATGCCGATCATAATTTTTTTTTTAAATAATACAATATTTCTTTTATGTACATTATGTTTTCAAATATATATTGAGACGGCAATGTCATTATATTAATTTCCTTAAAGTTTTCTCTAAGTGATACTTTAGGTCCTAGTTTATAAATTGCTCTACCAGCTCGCTTCTGCAACACGAAGATTGTATTAACATTGGCAGCGTGTCCCCACAGCAGAATGCCATAAGTCATTAAACTATGGAAACCACTGAAATACACCAACCTCGCGGTTTCTATGTCCGAAAGGAAACGAATCCTTTTTACAGCGTAAGCTGCAAAACCGAGCCTTCTCGCCAAGTTAGTGATATGAGGATCCCATTGCAATTTCGCGTCCAATGTGATTTTTAAGAATACAGTAGAATCCACAAGGTCCAATTTCTCGCTTTTAATAACAATATTGGTAGGTGCCTGTTTGATGTTCAGTAGCGAGAATCTTATACATTTGGTTTTTTTTCTTTTCATTTAGTAATAAATTATTAGCCGTGAACCATTCTACTGTTTCGAAGATAGCATTGTTTACATCGTCGTAGGTAAATTTGTTTCTATAAACTTTGAATACTAAAGAAGTATCATCAGCAAACATTACTATCTCGTGATTATTTTTTACAAGGTAAGGGAAGTCGTTAACGTAAACTAAAAATAGAAATGGACCAAGAATTGAACCCTGTGGGACGCCCATCGACATTGCGGATCCAGGTGACCTCTCTCCGCTTACATGAACCCTCTGAACTCTGCTACATAAGTACGACCTCAGAAGGTCGAGCGCACGGTCTTTAACACCATAATGACACAATTTCCCGACCAATGTATCATGTTGGACACAATCAAAAGCCTTGGAAAGATCACAGAAGATACCTATAGCATCTCCAGAGCCTTCCCAGGCCTCAAAGATATGCTGAATCAGTTCAACACCAGCATCGGTTGTTGAACGGCCCCGGGTGAAACCAAACTGTTTGCGATGCATTAAATTATTCAAGTTAAAATGTGGAAGTAACTGACCCATTAATAATTTTTCGAAAATTTTACTTAACGTTGGTAATATTGAAATAGGCCGGAAATTAGTAGGGTCAGATGTGCTACCGGCTTTAGATAATGGAATGACTTTACTGTGTTTCATTAGGTCGGGAAAAACGCCATGGTCTATACACTTATTAAATAAATAAGCAAGATGAGGCGAGATGCAATCAATAATTGAGCTTATAATTTTAACTGAAAGGCCATGAAGGTCCGCAGTATTTTTCATTTCTAATGATTTGAATACTTTAATAATGACTGTAGGGTCCACGTGAGAAAACTTAAAATCAACCATGCACTCACTGACATTTTGCTTGAGTAATGATTCGGTAAGAGCGGGAGAAGAGTTTAAGGACTTGGTAGTCGAAACTGGAACATCTGAGAAAAATTTTTCGAAAGCCTCGGCTTCTTCTAAATTTGATGTTAAAATCTTATCATTAATTTTAAGTTTAAAATCAATATTGCACGCTTTTACCTTTCCAGTTTCGCTGTTCACAATTTGCCAAAGTAGGTACTTTTATCTTGAAAACATGGTGATCTTTTGTTATTCTTGTTTCATTATGTATCTAAATTACATACATCATCATCATCAGCCCATGTTACCCCACTGCAGGGGCTTAGGCCTCCCCCAGCGTGAGGGGGGGGGGGTTTGAAGCTTAAATCTACCATGCTACTCCACTGCGGGTTGGGGATTGTAACGACCGCCATCTATTGACAGCGTCCGGGACCGACTGCTTAACGTGCTCTCCGAGCCACGGAGTCAGTGATAGTTAATGTACTTAAGTCAGAAAAACTCATTGGTACACGCCCGGATTCGAACCATGGCCACACGGTCTTGTAAATTTGAAACAGGCTCGCTGTGCTCTGGGCTACCACGACACAAAATTACGTACATAATTGTATAATCTCGCATGCCAAGGCTTTTTTTGACTATCTCAATTTCGAATCTTGATTAGTTTTCTTCTATGAGTACATTTGATTGGGATAAACGATAGCCTATATTTTTATATTGAATGTTAATAAATTATGTTCCTTTGAATGTCTCATTGAGATGTGTTTTTCATCTCCTTTTCCATATCCGCTATAAGTAATGCAAACATTGTCGGATTTCAAGTACATCTCTGTCTTACTCTAGATTTTATCCAAAACCAATCATACAGGTCTCCACATGCTTGCACCGCACATTTCTACCTTTCGTATATCTCTTTTATCCTCTCAATCAATCCCCTTCTCATACCCCTTTCCTTCAGGAGCTACCGTCCATAACTCCTTCCTATCTATGTTATCGAATGCTGCTTTAAAATCAATATAAAATCCTATTACTGTATGACTTTCCTTACATTTCTTAACAAAATATGCTTTAAATAGACACTAAAAAATAAAAAAAACTAATATTACGTGTACAGGATGTAATATATTTCAGTTTTCAAACATGTTTCAAACACGAGTTTTTAACGCACCGGTGGTTGTGTCGATAGTAGACTTGTATCGTTCGCGAACGACCGACCTAACTGAGCCGCTTCATTATACTGAGCGACCGAACTAGTTCGAAGTCGGTCGGTAAAACAGCTCTCATCGTTCGTCGTCGGTCAGTCGGGAGCGCTCGCTTTGCTCGGTCGTTCGCCGCTCGCCTGCTCACTTACTTTGCTCGGTCGGTCGGTCGGTTAGTAGTCGTTCGTTTAGTTAGTTCAATTTAGTTCGTCTCGCTCGCTTAGTCGGTTGGTTGGTCCGTGGTCGGTCCGGTCGGTCGGTCGTACTACTCGTAATTGTTCACACTTCGTCTTTGCTAATATATTTCTGTATGAGTATTTTGTTAGCATTACAATAATTTTAGTGTATAATATTGTTTGTTGTAAATAATAAATTTAATTTTATCGTTGTGTTAGGGTTAATTAAATATAATAATTTTATAGTTATTACTTGTTAACTTTGACTAAACATTTTAAACCCATAAAGTAGTGTTGTATTGTGTAATTGCTAAACATGCCTCTGCGTAGAAAATATAGCATTATTTGGGGTCATTTTAATGAGAATAGAAATAAAAAATTGCTGTTTGTAATTATTGCCGCCAAACAATTAGTAGGTATTTATAATGGTTCTATTGGCAACCAAAGCACCCCAAAATATCACTCAAAAATTAAAACTGCACTCACGACCATCAGTCGCGACTTTAACTCGCGTCCGATAATTTGTTTCCCGCTTAGAGTGCAAACGACTTTGTGGAGCAGCTGAGCAAGTGAACGACCAGACCGAACTAGTTCATTTTACTGACCGACCGAAGATGATCAAATCCGAAAAATGAACGAGCAAGTACAAGCAGTGGTGGATAATATAGCATAAAGCATAATTTAAAACATGTTATTTAAACTCAACAGATTTAGCATATTATATTGGTTGACTCTTGGTGCTATTAAATAGCACGACACGATCCCGCAGTTCCGCCTTACCAATAGAGCGATGCGATCAGTACAACGAAACACGTCCTGCAACGAATGCGCTTGCGCGCCGACTGATTAGCAAGTTTAGCAATTTAGCATTAGCATGGCATTAGCGCAGCTGTCGGTCGACAGCATGTGACCGCCGCCTAACGGAATGAACGATTCTCGCGCTAAGCATTCTCTCGTGTTATGCTAAAGCATAGCATATTAATAAACATGCTAAAATAATATAGTTTATAGTCTGAAGCATGTTTTTAAAATATAGCAGATTTTTACACCACTGAGTACAAGTCTAGTCGATAGACAGACGCAGAAATGTAGTGAGCGCAAGCGGCAGAACATGCCACAGATTAGGTAGGTTCTAACATGCTATGCTTACCATAGAGTGAGGAGAGGGGAAGAGGAGCTAGAGGGGACTACTGCAACTGCCGGCGATGCGGGTTTTTCCCTTTTTTGGAGTCCGTCTCAAGTACCTATAAGAGTCCGTTCGGTCAAATAACGATAAGTACACCCACAGGGAATACTGGAAATTAATATTTAATATTAACATCTATTTTTTTATCATTCCATGTACGGAAAAACTTTTCCGTTTTCTTTCATCGCAATGAATTGATGTGGAATGAATGAACGTTCCGTCTAATTTCGCCAGTTGGTGTACGCCGTGCCGTCGCCACTGTTTGATGTCCGGCGGTATTTGTGTCGGCACGCCTTTTAGTTTTAGATTCTATGGCACGTGCGGGCGGTAGCTATTTAAACGTAAAGAGTTTACGTATCTGTGAAATTCATACGGTTGTTTTCGGTAATACTTTTTAACGTGTTTCGACATTTTCTTATGTATTAAGAAAAAAAAAATTGATATACGTTATGGAAGTGGTGGAAAAATTAGTTAAATTTGACTAAGAGTCACTAACTATTGCTGACAGTCACCACCTTGTATGTACTTGTATGAACCGTAAAAGTATGTTAAATATAATTCATTGTCCATGGTCCACCTGCGCAGTGCACCTGGGTGGACACAGGAAAAAATAATTTTCCGTGGTCCACCAGAATTTTCTTAGATATATATCGTGGTATTACGAAATTTGTGGACTAGGTACCTGTTTAAAGTCTATATATAAATACTACATATTTTGTATATGTGGAAAAAAACCAGTTTTATTTATTTGTATTACCTCTGTGGGAAGTAGCTTTTGGAGTACTACAGGAAAAAATAATTCCCCATCGTCAACCTGGGTGGACCACGGACAATAGACCCTAAAATATACACTTGACTGCTTAAAAAATAATAATAATGTCATAATTATCAAAATGTAAACAGCTATAAATCTATGGAGTGCTTACAGACCATGCTCCAAACGAAATTGCGTTCATGCGTGCTGGCGTAGGTATAAATGTGAACCGGTATACACCAGTATGCCAGTATTTCTCACAAGTTTTCATTTCAGTTAGCGATACTTCTCAGGAACCTTTCAACAAAATGGTTAAAAAAGGCGTCTGTCAGTTGTATTTAATTTAAATGGTGATTTGTACCATAAAATAATGTAAAATTAGAGGTCGGCTTCTCAAGTCTGTCTGATATCAATGATCAATTTGAAATTCAGGCAATGTAGGTTGTTAATCCACCATTTTAAAAATAATAAGAGTTATGGTAATAATACTCTGTGAAGTTATGCTTGTGTCAATATGAGAAGCCAAGCGACGAGCCACCAAGATTTGATTCATAACACGCGCCAAACTTCTAGTTCGCTTTGAAACTGAAGAGAGTAATAATAATAATAATAATACCTCGAACATCCTACACAGTGCCATCTAGTACCAAACTAAGCATAGCTTGTACTATGGATACCAGACAACTGATGTAAATACTTGAGGAATCATTATAATATTTACATATATAGATTTTTTTTACACCCAGTCACGGAACAAATAGACATGTTCATGCACACAAATATTTGTACCGAGCGGGATTCGAACCCGAGACCCTCGGTTCCGCAGTTAGGGTCTCTAACCACTCGGCCAACTAGTCATCACTGTAGAGTATAGCGTCGTAGAAAAAATGGGAATTAATGTGTCTGGAAAACCAAATGAATACAATTTTAAAGTTGCACTGATAGATATTAAAACTGAAAGAAATGAGGTTCTAGAACAACCACTAAAAATATCTATTTTTTTTACAAATTGTTAGATATTGACGAAATACATCTGATATTCAAACTGTCCCTGTGATGTCAACAAGTCTGCACAGCTGAGCTTACTCTGCTGCCTTCCACAGTATAAAATAACAAAAGCAAAAAAAATATTTAAAATATTTAAGTTAATCACTATGTCAAATGAAATTGTAATCCTCACGAATCAATCAAACCATTACGAATTTATGTAGTTCTTAAATAGTACAAGTAATAAACATCTGTCCAAATGACATCACAGGGATATTTTATTAATGAAATTTCGGAAAGATTAATAACTAAGAACATTACGTTACCCGCTTAATATTTTTTTATTTCGAAAGTTATAGATTGGTAGATGTTTTCAGAAAAAAATATATAAATGATACAACAAAAATTTTGTTCCAAGCCCATTGTAATTCAATTATAGATCATGAAACATATATATATTCACTAGATAAATTAAAAAGAAATATTATTACATGCATTGTTTTTATTGAACAAAAAAAAACTAAATTCAAATTATTCACATTGGACAATACATAATTAAGTTAATTTTCAATACATTTGCTATTAATACGGTCGTTATGACATCGAAACTTGGATCGTAATGATGTATTTTACGGACTAGGTCTTTTACTTCACACCAATCACAAACAAGCGTTTTGTTTGTAGCGCATACATAAACCATGAAAAACAGTCCCGCTCCAGGCATTATTACATTTGAAGTACCTCCCTAATAAAAACGTCTTATGGTGCTCGTACTCAGTAACTGGCTATTATAGTCATCGGTTTATTATAAGCACTCGGTTTCGTCTCGTGCCTATAAACCCCACGGCTATAATATCCAGTTTACCATACCTGCATCATAATGTACTATTATAATAATCTCTAACAGACTAACATAAAATAGATCAGATCACCAACAACTGTTTGGGGATGATCATGTTTAATTGAACAGTTATGTATTTTATAGTTAGTTGATTTTAAGCTGTATATGTGAAAATAACTATCCAGAAGTCATAAGATCTTTATGAGAGGACATAAAGTCTTTGAAATGGGTTTAAAAATTTGTGTATGACAGCTGGCGTAGTCCCGATGGGCTACATTCTTTATTTTTACATTTTCGCGTCGCACAATGAAACTTATTTAATTGGTTTGGATATGCATAGACAAACAAAAAATGTCATGCAAATATAATGACATAACATGTCAGTTTTGGAGATAACATTGCAAAGTGATTCCAATCTATATATAAATATGTGAAGGAAAAGCTTTAGACTTCTTTTTAAGCATATTCCGCGCACGGAGGAGTGTAAGATTTAGCATTGTAAAAGTTCATGTGGAGTAGAAGTGCAGAAAGCTAAAATCTATATACGATGAATTTTTGAGATGGGACTATATGGCCAAATCCTACACTATGAAAAATAACGAAAAGTGTTTAAAAGGGCCATGAGCTCGGTTTTTTAGAAAACAAAATTGTATATTTACATTTTTGAAAAATCTGTTACTCTAACAGGGGATCAAATCACTTGATTTGGTAATCTCTAGGTATATATATAAATTTGTGAAGGAAAAGCTTTCAATCCCTTTTTAAACATACTATGCACATGGAGGAGTGTGAGATTTGGCATAGGTAAAGTTTATATGGAAAAGGAATGCCAAAGCTAAACGCTATATACCTAATATGTGTTATAAATACTGTCAACCATACGAGTTTCATAATTTGTCGTTTGATGTAGTTTGAATTGACTTACTCTCGCCTGTTTGTTATTGGTGGTTTCAAAAAGTGAGTACGGTCGAACTTCGAGCTGGGCGACCACTAGTAATCTTTAAATACGTCAAACCCAAAAACCTCTGGGAAGCATTTCATTAATTGAAAATTACTTATTACAAAATACAAAATTACCATACAATGGCGAGGCGTTAAAACAATAAACAGTTCCAAGTAAGGTATTAATTAGTAATAATTAAATATTAAACTTATATTATTCTTAAGTTTAGTGGAGTTATTGCTTAGGATAAAACAGTTTTACCCAATAATGCGTTTTCACTTGGCTCAACGGCAAACGTTCTTTACTCGATGATCGGAGTAACTGAAAATAATAACAATACAAAGATGTTTTATTCATATACATATTATGTTGCATCATACAAAATGCTATGTCGAAAATGCCTAGCTAACTCCCAACAGCATTATGACATTGAGTATCTTTGCCTCCTCGTTTCTCATGAGGGCAGGCTGAAAAGTAATCCCCTTTGACTAGACACGATTGGCCGTTATGTAGTCAAATTCTCGGTTTATACTAAAAAAAAAGATTTGATCGAAGTAGTTTAAAAAAATCTGTGTGAGTTTTTCAGAAGATGCCTATAGTGAACAAACCGTTTTGGTTGTTACCGACGAAAATGTGGCAAAAGGGAAGAAATTAATGCTATAAAACCGGTAATTAACTAGTGGGGTATTAGTACAGATGTGCGCATTAGAAAAGAACGGGTAAACCAAATAATTCATCAATATTGTGCGCTGGGTCTTTAAATGTTGTCTCCATTGAACATGGAGCGACGTGTGAGATGTTGTATGTGTGGGATTCCGGAAGAAAACAAGAATCGTTGCAGTGGAATGATGCGAAGCCTCCTAGAAAGTTAACCATTTGTCTTTCCACAAGGAAACTAATGAACTTTATTTTAGGATATTGAAGGGATATTACTAATAGATCCTTTAAAAAAAAAATTATCATGAACATCCTTCCTATATTATGCTAATTTGTTGTATCAACTATGAGAGGCAATTAAGAAAAAGCAAACTCGATAGAGGCATATTGATTTTACACGATAATATGTATACTACTCAAGCAACAGCACGAGCTGTGAGCAAAAACGGCTTCAGAATTTGACCACCAGCCCTACAACAGTTAGCACCCTGCAATTATTTCCTGTTCAAAATTTTGAAGAAAAATTACAGGAATGACCATTTTAAAATATGATGGTAAAGGAGTCTCTTTATGAGAAATGTAATAAATGCATTTATGTCCTGCACAGATAATTAAATTGTAAAATAAATTGAAGTGTCCTTGTTTGTTTTTCTAGTTAGATAGTCTATCAGCTTCCTCTTCTTGCATAACTTACGAAATGACTAAGTTATAAAAAGTTATATTTCATTAATTTCCCATTTGTAAAAATTATTATTTAGTTAAGTCAGGATAAACTATCTTTGAATCAACGCCAAAACTAGTAAACACCCAACCTGAAATACGCGTCGACCTAGTTTCTGGTCCCAATTATTGCCACTCCGGCGTATATGCGCCGTCTGACTACACGACACAATATTATAACCATAAATAATCATTATTTAGATGGTAAATTCAGCTGATTTTATAAAACCTTTTTTCTATTTGTTATTCGATACTTTATCTGGTTTGCTGTATATGTTTAGCATTCTCGTGGGGCATCGTCGTAATGCGCATGTACAATCTAACAAAAGTTAAACTATAACCATAATTTTATTTTCTTGATTTGGGCAAAAACAAAATACACTATAGCGTTCAAGCTAAATGAAGTCAGTGTCGCCTTCTTCGTTATTTCCTTCTCTTGTGGTATGACCATACCTTGGAGATCAGATCCTTGGCACCAGCTGTCACGTGTTCAGGGTATTTGACGTCCACGGCCAAAATCTTCGCGTAAGTCCTCTCCTGACCCTCGCTTTCAAACGGCGGTCGCCCCACTAGGAACTCATATAGTAATACGCCCAAACACCAATGGTCCACGGCTATGTCGTACACTTCATGTTTTATCATCTCCGGTGGCAAATAGTCTAAAGTGCCGCACATCGTTTTACGTCTGTAACGATACATTAAATATTCACATTATTCAGCTATAAAAAACAAATACTTGCAATCAAAAATGAAAAATTATCAATTAAATTAATTGTAAATTATTGCAGTCAGTCCTATACCTTAGTATTTAGCGAAATAGAATAGCATATAGATAAAAATCACACGACCGGCATAAATTCTGGGTTCTGTAGCATTTTCCTACCAACAATACCAATCTTCTGGCGTGAACTTTAAGTTGAAGCATGCTCAACAGGCATTTGGCCAGTTTTTATGTAAAAACAAGCAGTATAAAATATTACATTTAAAAAAAAAAATAATTTTCACATAATTTTCTATACACCAGGCCCTAACTCACCTATACCTAGTTGACTGACTGCAGTCTGTGAATGAGCACTGTAGGTACTATTACTTATTGAAAACTAAACTTTTAAAAAGTATTAACCATTTTTGGTCGCCGGGTCCCGGACTACTGAAAAAATAAATATGAAATCGAATGGTCATCATTAGATTGGTTGGAAACCCTAACTTCAATACCAAAGGATGCAGGTTCGATGCCCACCTGAGACCAAAATTTATAACATAAAGATGTTTATGCACAAACATATCTATTTTTACTGTTTGGGTTGTCTGGCACTCATAATACAAGATCTACCTAGTATGGGAACTGGATGCCTATATGGAACATGTTCCAGATATCATCAGCATCATTTCCGCCGTCGGATGTCCAATGCTGGACATAGGCTACCTGGATCTTCGCAATACACGGTCTTAGGCTACATAGTACATTTAGTGGAGCCGTTCCGTTACAACGTCCAGTAAGGTCGCTACTTAAGAACTTTTCTTCCGCAGCGGTTATAGTGAGCAATATGACCAGCCTATTGCCACTTCAAATTATTGTGTGAGCAAAGTTGGTCATTCTAGTTCTACGGATTTCTTTGTTAGGAAAGAAATGATGTTGAGTTATTCTGAGCTTGTCAACAAGACTAGCATGAAGAGGCCACGCCTAATTTTCTTTCTTTATTATTATATTATCCTTAACTAGCGACCAGCCCAGCTTCGCACGGGTTGCAGAGCATATACGTTTAAGATTTCTTTTCTGTCGTAGTGTTCATATCAGTTTGTTGCGTCGAGCAAGGATTAGATTTAAATGTAACATATGTTCATACCACTTGGAGTCTTTTTATTCTGCAATACTTTAAACAGTAAAGCATATATATAGGTATGTACATAAAAACCAGCCAAGTGCGAATCGGACTCGTACACAAAGGGTTCTGTTTCACTGTACAATATAAAAAAGTATGTTTCTTGCATGGACAGCGGAGGCTTAGTAATTTCCCGTTTCCCGTTCTCGTTGGTACCTTTTGGGTATGGAACCCCAAAAATGTTGAAAAAAAAAATGTTTCTTGTATGAAGAAATCCTTTAATTAGTAACTTTATTTGATTTTTATTATTATTTGTTCTTATAGCGGCTATACAGGGTGAAAAAAATCAATGGGCCCTGAAGGGAAACCACTTTAAATCCTTAAGTTAGATTATTTTACTTAAAAGAAACTATCCTTTATTTTTTTTAAAAGAAACAAAACTGCATTCACATATTTGTCAAAAAGCTTACCTGAACCGGGAATCGAACCAGCAAAAAAATTCAAATAATCAACATTCACTATTTCGTCTTGCGAAGATACACTTCCATGCTTCTTATATACACGACACGTCTACGTTGCAGCTGTGGAAAAATTAATTGACCAGCTACGCTGTCAAGTCAAGATATTGCATAACAAAGCAACGGCACGAGGCATGCCGTCGCGTTGTGCGTTCGAGACTAAAGTTTAAATTGCCAGAGAGGTTTGTATCCATTAGTGGACATGTGGTGGCTCAGAAAGTGATGGAGTATTATAAAAGTGCTAATTCCTCACCTTTCAGAAGGAGCGTGAACCGACCACCCAAAATCTGCTAACTTCAGATCCCCTTGTAAAGTCAACAATATATTTTCCGGTTTGATGTCGCGATGCATCACGTGATTTTGGTGACAGTATTCCACAGCATCCGCAACCTTCAAAGCAAAGATTAATTGTACAACTCACGCCAATTTTTAGTTCGTTTAGAAGTCGAAGTAAGTCGTCACAGTAGGAAAAATGGGTATCAAAGGGTCGAGAGCGTGCCCCACATCTAAGCTAAACTCACCAGCGTCAAATTGTAAATGGCTCTGAAGTCGAAGCAACTAGCGTCGCAGTTGGAAAACTGGATATCAGATGGTTGAGAACGGGCCTCACATCAATGCTAAACTTACCAGCAGCGTCTAATTGTAATTGCCAAATAATACATTTTAATTGCCGAATACAAGATGTCGAAGATTCTACAAGGGTAAATTCTGGTTTATAAGTCAAGATGAGACGGAAGACAAGGCGAAGATATCCGAGCTACGAAGTCGATGTGGGTGTGTGTGTTGACGTGTCAAATCACGCAAACAGAAGCCAGTGGGCCGCGAACAAAGCGGCACCACGTTTCATAATTCAGATAATTTGCGGGCTGTTGATGACCTCCACCACCCCACAATGGAACAGCTTGGTGAATTAAACTTCAAGCTTCCTCATCCCGAGCGGAGGCCTAAGCCCCTGCAGTGGGGCATTAATGGGCTAAAGGGTAGGGTATATTAATAAACTTTACGCGAGTTAAGAAATGATTAGACATAGATTGAGGACGGGAAAACCTCAAGTGAAACACTATTACCTCACTGCAGGGACATAGACCTCCCCTCAAGATGAGGGGGCTTGGAGCTTAAATCCACCATGCTGCTACAATGCGGGTTGGCGGATTGTAACGACCGCCATCTATTGACAGCGACCGGGACTGACTGCTAAACGTGCTCTTCGAGGCACGGAGTCAGTTCATGTACTTAAGTCAGAAAAAACTCATTGGTACAAGCCCAAATCTGAACCACGACCACATGGCCATATTTTTGAAACAGGTTAGCTGCGGCTCGGGCTATCACAGCACATTATGTTATATCACTGCATATTATAAAATAAAGTCCCCCGCCGCGTCTGTCTGTCTGAACGCGATACACTCAAAAGCTACCGAATAGATTGGCATGTTATTGACACCAACGGACAGAGTGATCCAAGAGGAAGGTTAACGTGTATAATTTATTAATGTTTTGCGCAAATTAGTTGAAATGTGACGATTATTGTTGAAGAAGTCGGAAAAAAATCAAGCCGGCTGGGAGCTTTCATCGACAACGCTGCCTAATCCTTTTGAGATATAACAAAATAATGTACGAAGGAATTGTGTCTTTTATAGGACTAAAGAAAATCCGCGATGGTGTATGTCTATCTTTTATCATCTGATGTGGTAATTGGAAAGTAATCTATATGGATAGGTACAATATTAATCCTTATCAAATTAAATACATTATTTACCATCAGCATTATATGCACATTATACATGCCCTTTACACTATACAAATTTAAATTAATATCTTAGAAGCTATCGTGAAATAAATATATCGCGCGACCAGCCGGGTGCCGCGCGCCGCGCTGGATGGCCATATGGGACGACGAGACACGCGTGGTTAGAATAGGTTAGGTTATATGTATTTATTTTTTACTTTTTCAAATATTTATAGAATTGAAAATAAAATACTTTAAAAATACTCCAAGTAGGATGAACTTACGTTACATTTAAATGTAATTAAATCCAATTCACATGTTTTACGCAACAAGCTGATAGGACATTATGACAGAAAAGAAGACTAAGGCTTATATGTTCTCCTGCCCGTGCGAAGCCGGGGCGGGTCGCTAGTAACTAATAAAATATTGTATGTTTTTAAAACTGCAGTATAAAGAAAAACAAACCAGTCAATAAATAATGTAAAAAAAAACAACCAGGGTTTGCTGAAATTTTTGATGTACAAATAATACCTAGTTAGATATATGTCTTACAATCATAAGATATACGTAATACATATAATTTTATCTCTAATGGTTGACATTGTTTTAAATGACATGTAAATATTTCAAACAATGTTGAATATATTGCATTTGAAATTATGTCACAAGATCGCTAATTTAATAATAATATTAATAATAATTTTAAATATAATTTAATAATAATTATAAGACTGGTTTAATTATATTACTCAAATATTAAAATGCGTACCTGATATATGTATTTTGCAGCCAAATGTTCAGGGAATCTGCCGTTTGGAGCTTTTGATAGATGTTTGTACAGTTCACCCCCTGCTGCTATCTCCAAGACGATGTAAATTCTTTTTTCATCGTGAAACCAAGTCAACAGGCTTAAGATGTTTGGGTGCCTGTAACCATGAACGGCCAAAATATTTATAGAAATTCATGTAGAATTTTTTATTTTTTTTTGTTTTGATAAATGACGAAGAAGGCGATATTGAAGACGATCATGACATCGACTGGGCGAGTAGTGACGAAGAAAATGAAAATATCGACGACAACGAATAAATATTTTTTTACATGTAATACCTAATGCTTTTTTTTTGTATATTATAATAATAAAATTACATTTTTTACTTTATATAACATGACTATGAACGGAATAAAATAATTTTTTTATTGGATATCTTTGAAGATCGCAATCGACTAAGCGCTCGCGCTCGCACCTACAGCGGACTTTCGATGTGTCTGGCAAGGTGTAAAAACCATTAAAACTGTCCGGCTTTAACATTTTTTTATAGGTTCCCAAGTAACATATATAAAATTTAGCTTTTATACTGTAACGAAAGTATAATTATAATTTATTAAAATTTAGGGGTGTCTGGCAGGGGGTAGCAACTGTCATAAGTGTCCGGCAATGGATGACGAGATTTCTAAATTTATCCCTAATAGAATATTAAAAAATTAAGCTTTATACTTTAGCGAATTTAAGGTACTATTTTATACACCTTTACTACCTGTTACCTGCCCAAGTAACCACTACCCAAACTATATAGTCCCTGGTCGTTCTTACCTGTATAGGGGACACGCACAGAAGAATTTTCAGCTTTTATTAAATAACGAAGGTCTGGCCGTCGTGGGCTCTTAGGCTATGAACTTTGTTTATTTTTCAGAAACGGTTTACTGATTTTTGCTGTAGTTGTACAAGCACAAGTGAGGCCGAATGTCCTGGATAAACCATTGAGGTCACCACGCTAGAGGTAATTGCCAAAATCCATGATATTGTGTTAAATGATCGAAAAGTAAAAGTCCGTGAGATTGTAGAGGTAAACATTTCACATCAGGGTTGTGCATGGTTGTGCATAATCCACATTGACTACCTCCAAAAAGGAAAAAATATCAATGGCAATTATCTTTGTTTGTCATCCTACTATGTACAACTGGTTGTACAGCAGTAGATTTTTTTTCCCATTGTACTATTAAGTTTAATAAATAATAAATAACAATAAATATTTGAATTTCATTTTTTTTATGTATTTTTTATGTTTTGTAATAAACGGTTCTAATAACATAAATGTATTAAATTTTTTTTTCTATATAGATTTATTTTTTTTATTTTTTATACTAATATTTTAAAAGTAACACTTATTCTTTCCCGCTTTACGGCATTTATTTCATTTAAAATAATAAATAAATTATTCTCTATTTAATCTTAAATAAAAAATATAGATTTTTTTTATAATTTTTTAATTTTACAATTTAGCTTTAAAATGATAAAAAGTTTTGTTGAATTAGTTTTTTTTAAATTTATTTATTAATATATTAATATAATAAAATATTAATATATTAACTTATTTATTTTTGAGTTTTGCATAGCTGTAAGTACGTATAGTGTGAAATAATATAAAAATTGTGATCGAAATTAGTTATAATAAATTGGAGTTCAAAATTAATGACAAGTGTAAATAAATGCTGTCTCTGTCACTCACATGTACACGAGCATGCGCACTCGGATACATTCAACGGTCAGGTAGCTTGCAGCTGCTATGTTGTGTCCTGTTCTACCACACGGACTTCGGACGCTCTACTTTCTCTCTCGCACCTATCAGATGGCTAAAACTCTAAAAGTTTTTAGCTAGGCAACAGTGTTTTAAGTATGAAATTTTGCAGGCAAGTCTATATGACTGATTTTGTAATAAAATAATCTAAAATTTGATATAACTTTCGATAAGTTAGCAGAACGATGGAGTCACCTATATTGACTTACCTGTTCACATCGGCTTGCCAGGTAGCTATACACAAAAATGAGTAGGCAAGCCTACTGAGGCATATTCTGTGTGTTAAAAACTAACAGTGAAATAAAATTTATTTGGTTATCAAAAGAATGAAAGTGATGAAAAAAAATCGATTAAAGTTAATTTAATTAAAAATAGCCATGAGCACTTTCAGATAGGCAAGTAATTATAGGCATATTTGTTTATAAATTATATTTGATAAAAAATATGTCTCATCTGGTTATCAGATCGGTGAAGGTCGATCTCCCACCGGCTCTTAGACTATGATAAATTACCTATCTTAACCTATGATGATGATGGTTACAATTTTCAGTAGTACTACGGATAAGTAAAAAATCTCCCATTGCACAACCAGTTGTACATAGTAGATGCACAGGCAAAAAAATCCCTTGTGGACCAACTGGTAGTAAATCCCTGATATTACCTTCCATGGGCAAGTCATGCTCTTCGCACTATATAAAAATGGGCCCTAGAGATTCACTTAGAGATAAATTCAAAGAAATCAATCTAATGACAGTGCATAGTCAATATATTTATGAAAATATATTGTATTTTCACAGAAAAGGTAGCCGCAAATCATGGTCCTAGTTCTAGCTCCATACCACTCAATAATTATATGAAGTAGGCTTGGGTCGTTATACATTTTTTCTGGAACGCAACGGAACCATTATACGTTAGCTGATAACGTTGTCATAACGATCTATATTCATAACTATCTATATCTAATCTTGGTAGTTATACCGGCAACCGTGAATTCAAAAAGTCAAATGAAATGATGTAGGTATACCTAATTAAAAAGAATCATGCATTCGCTAACACGAGTGAATTATTGCTAATAGTCGAATGAAATGATGTATACCTAACTAAAAAGAATCATGCATTCGCTAACACGAGTGAATTATTACTAATAGAATACTCGAACTATTAGATACTAATAGTATATTCAATTGTATTCCTAAAACAATGAAGATTATATTTGTTTATACAATATAGGCAACACGAGAAAAAAAAGTGACTGCAGCCGCGATCTGACATACCGATCGGCCGTTGTAATTAAAATTCAAAAGTATGACTTCTATTGCAAACGTAATAAGGTGGTTATATATCGCCGCGTTATTCAACGACCGTTAGTACGTTATGTAATCACGAGTATCACGCACGACGGTGGACGACGACGGCCGCGAGACGCGCAAATTGTTAATCCTTTGCCGGCGTTTTATTGAGCTGTGCGCGTGCCCGTTGTGTCGAGTTGTACGTGATGAACGTGACGTTCGATTCATAACAAAAGTTGTCAGATGGTTTTGCGTTGTAGAATATACGAGTAGATAGTTGTCATCCAACGATTGGACGTTATAGAGCATATGCATAGTTACGAAAACTATCTATACTCTATACCGACTCAAGCCTAATATGAGGGAATGATGGAATTATGTCGTGATAGCCCGACCGCAGCGAACCTGTTTCAAATTTACAACCGTGTGGCCATGGTTCGAATCCAGGCGTGTACCAATGAGTTTTTATGACTTAAGTACATAACTATCACTGACTCCGTGCCTTGGAGAACATGTTAAGCAGTCGGTTGATGTCAATAGATGGTGGTCGCTACAATCCGCCAACCCGCATTGGAGCAGTGTGGTGGATTGGATCTCCAAACCCCCTCACCCTGGGGGAGGCCTAAGCCCCTGCAGTGGGGTACAATGGGCTGATGTAATGGATGGAATTAAGTGATAGTAACTTATATTTATAATTACATGTTTCTTGATAGGAATTTAATTGAGTTTTGTTACTTTAAAATTTTTATTTAATATTACATGTAAAGGGTTTCGTACCAAAAAGGGTACCAACGTAAACTATATTACTAAGACTCCACTGCCCGTCAGTCTGTCTGTCAAAGAGTTGTATCGTCTGACCCGTACTAGGTACACTTGAAATTTTCACAGAGTGTGTATTACTATGGCCGCCTTAATAATGTTTTCTTCAACGTTTTTGGTGATTGGTGGTTGTGAGATCAATGCTTCCACTTGAAATTTTATTTATTTATTTTATTTATTGGAGAATAAACAGACATAGCCCTGTACAGTATCTACTTACATTATAAATTTACATATTACAAAATAAAGACTATATCCTTACACATTCTCACTAGGACATTGAGATTTGTTATAAACTTTAAATACTTACAAATATTGAAATTTTGGAGAACAAACAAACAAAAAAAAGAATTTCATGATAAAAGAAAAAATAAAGATCAAAGATAAGAAAAAAGGAAGATCAGAACATAGACTATTGATATCACTTAAATCTCTAACCTATTATGATAATAGTACAACATCAACTCTAACTTAAATTAAGGTCTACCAACACTTATTATTAGTTATTTTCGAGTACTTAATATTAACCCAATATTAACCCAACAATCCATCGAGCTCGCGTCTGAACTTAGACAAAGAAGATTGAAATATGTCTATAGAGTTAAGATTTTCATTATAACTATTCATAATTCTATACAATGGTGCACGTTTACCAGCGTTTGTGGTGCAGACAATCGTTGAAAATAATGTAGTCGATCTTAATTGACGGGTTGGGATTTTAAAGTTAATTTGAGACAATAGTTCAGGGCAGTTAAATTTAGAGTTACATATTTTGTATAAATTTATTGCATCTGCTTGCTGTCGTCGTTTCTCGAGGGCACATATTTTATATATTTCTAATAGTTTTTCGTACGACGGGGGTTTACCCAACATCCGGTAACGTACAGCACGAAGAAATTTTTTTTGTATTTTTTCGATTCGTTCTGCATACACGGCATAGAATGGGTTCCATATGATCGAACCATATTCAAGTTGCGATCGAATTAGTGTTTTATATAACAAGATATACGACGAAGGCTTCTTAAAACGCCTGGCAATACGAAGCACAAAACCCATAATTTTATATGCTTTTTTTATGATATTGTCAACATGCTTGTCAAGGTTTAATTTTTCATCTATATGTATACCAAGATCACGCACTATACCGACTCTTTTTAAACACTTTCCTGCTATATTATATGTACATAGTATTTTATTTTTATTTTTCGTTATGCTCATTTGCATACATTTATCATAAGCTAAAAATAATTTATTATCATTACAGTATTTATCAAAATGGGTTAGATCTTTCTGCATTAGTTCGCAATCGCTTAAACTTTTTATTGTTTTAAATATTTTGAGATCATCTGCGAACATTAGAAATTTACAATTATGAAAACATTTGCCTATATCATTGATAAAAATTACATAAAGAAGGGGTCCCAATATAGACCCTTGAATAACACCTGATTGCACAGCAGCAGTCTCAGATTCAAGTCCATTTATAATCACTTTTTGACTCCTATTATCTAAATATGACACAAACCACCTTAACAAGTTTCCCTTAATTCCGTTAAAAGCTAACTTTTTTAGAAGTAAAGCATGGTCAACTTTGTCGAAGGCTTTTTGGAAATCAGTATAAATTACATCTATTTGTACTCTTTTGTCCATGGATTCGAATAAAAAGTTGCTATATAATAACAAGTTAGTAATAGTAGATTTATCTTTCATGAACCCATATTGTTCTGTTATTATTTTATGTTCTATAAGTCTATATATAACGTTGTGTATGATCGATTCTAGTATTTTTGGTAAACATGACTGTATGGATATTGGTCTATAATTAGTAATTTGTGCTTTTGGCCCCGATTTATGAATAGGTGTAACGTTCGCTTGTTTCCATAAATCAGGAAATATCCCTTCACTTAAACTTTTATTGTAAATTAGGTAAAGTGGATATGAGATAGCGGATTTAGTATTTTTTTAAAATGTTGGAGCTATTTTGTCTGGACCTGGTCCTTTCGACGTGTTCAATTTTTCCAGCTCGTTTATTACGTCTCTTTCGGTTACTTGTATATCGGTAATATGAACTGCTTCTGCGCCCTCTGTAATATTGTCTAAGTCAGTAATCGATATGTTCCCCTTTTTTTCAAAAACAGAG
Source organism: Luffia ferchaultella (assembly GCA_949709985.1). Taxonomy (NCBI): domain Eukaryota; kingdom Metazoa; phylum Arthropoda; class Insecta; order Lepidoptera; family Psychidae; genus Luffia; species Luffia ferchaultella. The sequence goes on along the minus strand of OX453252.1, from coordinate 10,411,510 downwards.
CAGAAGAAATCGGAGTATAGATTAGCTATTGATTGTGAAGAATCTGCGGATCTGTTCTTATAGAACATTGTACTTGGATATCCGTCATTTGATTTTTTGTGTGACGAAACATATCCCCAAAACGGTTTCATATCTTTACGTAGTGAATCTTCAGTAGCACTGACATAACTTTGGAAATCCATTAATAGTAGTAATTTACATCTTGTCCGCAAAAGACCAAATTCGCGGTAATCTGTCAGTGATCAGTGTCAGTTTCATGGACTATATACTACTAAAGCCGCTATAACAACAAAAGATAAAAATAAAATAAAGATTAATGGGGGCCCCATACAATAAAAATGTTCTTTTCAATATTGTACGGTGATATGGAACCCTTGGTATGCGAATCGGACTCGCACTTGGCTGGTTTTTTTTAAATTTCAATACGAAAGAATTATTTAGTGAAACCATTTTTCTGAGTACATGTAACCTGCGCGGCCAACTACCATATTAGGTCAAGTTAAGTGCATCGAGCTGTACTTACGTCAAATGTGACTGTATCTCAATCTCTCTCATGACTTGACGTTCACATTTAGATTTCATGATTTCAGATTTGAACAATGTCTTCAAAGCTACCAAGTATCCTGTCTTCTTTTCACGTGCCACATGCACATGTCCAAATTTACCCTGCCCTAGAGCTGAACCTAGCTCGAAATCTTTTGCTGACCATGTATATCTGAAAAAAAAAAATCTTTTTGATTGGGACTCATTCACAGTGTTGTCACAATTCACATGATTTAAACAGGTTGCCGACCAATAACTAAATTAGTTTACCTTACCTCGCATTACTAAGGAAATTTTTATACAAGCGTGCCGACTGCAAACTATGTAAGCTACGCCATGTGAACTATGAAAATGATGTGCAACTTAGTTGATCCAAATCTGCGCTACACGACATGCTAAGCCCCCGTTTTGCGTGCAGTTATTGCAATTTTGTCGAGTACACCGGCGGTTTTTGGATTATGATTTTGGAGTATGGAAACAATTTATTGAACTTCAAATTCAAATTCAAATTCAAATTCAAAAAGTTTTTATTCAATATAAGATGTTTGCACACACTTATTGAAAGTCGTAAAAATTGATTAGGTACCGGTTCAAAAACTAGGAGGAGAAGAACCGGCAAGAAACTCCTCTCTGTTTATTTTATTTAAATATATGTTTTTCTTAATTGTTTTTTTTTTAATTTAAAGTCTTACAACTATTACAATGATGTCCATGCGCACTTATCATTTAAATACTCGGTAATACAATAGTAAGCTTTTTTCATGAGTTGGACTTTAACTCGCTTTATAAATTGATTAGAATTCAAGTCTAACATTTCTTTTGGAATTTTATTATAAAAACGGATACAATTTCCCATGAAAGAATTATTAACCTTTGAGAGCCTGAACCTGGGAATTGATAACAAATGCTTATGTCTTGTATTTAAGTTGTGGCCATCACCCATCCTAGAGAAAGCATTTATGTTTTTATGTACATAAATTATATTTTCATAAATATACTGACAAGGGACTGTCAAAATATTACCTTCTCTAAAATAAGCCTTTACACTATCTCTAGATTTTAATTTATATATAGCTCGAATAGCCCTTTTCTGCAGAACAAATATTGTTTGAATGTCTTCGTCCAACTGAACAAATTAACAGACTGCACAACACTTAGTTTTCCTTTAGTTTTTGGTGTACATGCAAGATTATTTATAGTTTAGCTATATCTGGCTAAGCTTAGCTTGTCTAACCTAGTTTCAGCATAGCTTAGCTTTGGTTGACAACTGGCTTAAATTTGTAATCTATACATCTATATGTTCTATTTGAACAAATATGATATTATATAGAGAAAAGAATTGATTTTTTGTATGTTTGTTTGTAACGGATAAACTCAAAAACTACTTAACTGATTTTAAACATTTTTTCACCTATAGAAAGCTACATTACCAAAAAGTAACAGCCTGAATTTGATTATAAAAAAAAATTTAAATCGCTATGAAAATTACAATATTGTAACCCAAGGTTTAAAAAACTTGCCTTTAGAAGTCATTATTTGGTGTGCATTGCGAAAACTATTGATGATACATAAAATAATGTTATAAATGTTTAAAATTATTAATTATTATTAATTATTAATAAATTAATGAATTATCCAAATAAATAAAAAAAAATACTCATTACCAAAAAAAAATTTATAAGGCTAAATATCTAACTATTCAAGTTAACTCACAATAACCATTTTTCGTTCAAATAAGTCAATCAAAACATTGTTAAAATAAAATAAATTATAACATTTGTATCATGATATTAATCCTTATCCAACTAAATAGTTTTATAATCAAGGTTGATCATGTATATGTACATTTTTTTAAATTATATGAATCGGACCTTTTGCTTAGACGTTACAATGGATATAAAAATGCTAAAAGTAAGAAAAGGGCGGCGGTGTGAGCTAATAAGCCTATGTTTAGTCTATTAGTTACCTACACATAGAAACAATTGAATGTTAGGTTAGGTTAGGTTATAGGTTAATTATTATCATATATCATATTATCACAATAATAATAATATTATATACAGGACAGCGACCCCCTATTTTTTTTTGTGGACAGAACAAATTATTTACAATCAGATTAAGTCAACTGACCTCTTTTTTAGTCTATGAAAAGTCTCACGGTTTTTATTTTTTTAAATCTTATTTTTGTGTATTTTCATCAAAACCCAAGAAATGGATAAAAATTACTGGAAAAGTACAGTATGTTCAATTCATGAGACAATTTAATTAATATGCGACAGATCAGGCATTGATGAAAATACAAAAAATAAGATTTAAAAAAAACTGTATGATTTTTCATAGAGGTAAGTTGACTTAATCTGATTGTAAATAAGTTGTACTGTCCACAAAAAAATTCATGGGTCCCTGTACCAAACATCCTGTATGTAATATGTGTTACAAATATTGTCCATGTCAAACAACCCTTTGTTACAGTGCCAAAAGTGTAATTCTGAATGTAGCATAAATTATCTGTTGTTTGTTAGTGTTTATACCGTTAATGTCAGAAATTAATAGTTTTTCGTTTGTTGCAATTTTAATTGACTTAGTCTCACCTAATTATTGGTGGTTTCAAAAAAGTGAGTATAATCAAATTTTGATCACTAGGCGAGCACTAGTCATACATAAATATGTGTATTTCTCACATCTTAAGATAAAAAGCTTCTTTACAACAGATATATTTTGTAGAACAATGTTCTGCATTATTCTTGTGTTGGTTTTAAAAACTTTTTACACTAGCATTCTAAATACTAGGAGGATTTCCATATACGCGTCGCCATACGAGAAGCATTATGTGAGGTATGATACCCACTGCTATTGAACCCAGGATATAGTGAAAGCATGCATGTATCCGAAAGTTGAAGGTACAACCAGATTGACGCAAGCTCCCCCAAAGTGATAACACTCCACACGTATAGAAAAGGTGCAGTACGTAAATTCAAGTCAATTTAGTGGATAGATCTATAATGTCTAAGCTGGCCATTGTGTTGTAATCCTTAGAATTAGTATTGCCTATTCCTCTTAAAGTGTTTGTATAGAATTCTGAATTAAACCTTTGTTACAGTTCCAATCAAACTTTATGGCGGATGAGAACATAGGCACAAGTCACGTCGCAGTAATCAGTTTTAGGTGTAGCAGAACGCAGTGGAGCGAGAGGGATATGACTGTATCTGCGCAAACACGCTTATAGCGTTGTATTCCGCTCCACCATAAACTTTGAGACCAACTATGATTATTTATCAAAACTTTTGATTTATCGCCAAACCCAACCAAATTAATTACCGGTAATTACCGACCGATTTCTGTGCTGCCAGTAATATCAAAAATTTTTGAGAGGATATTATACAACCGACTGGAAAGTCACTTGAATTCCATAAACTTCTTATTTCAAAAGCAATATGGATTTAGACGCAAATCAAGCACGCTGTCATCCACTATTGACTTAGTAACGAAAATCAAATCAAGTATTGATCAAAAACAAACTGTCCTTGGCATTTTCATTGATTTAAAAAAAGCATTTGACACTGTAAGTCATACTCTGCTTATAATTAAACTTCAAAGAATCGGTATTACTGGCAAAGCCCTCAAAATTTTTCAATCTTATTTGATGAACCGATTTCAAGTAACAAAGATAAATGATGTTCAAAGCCAACCACACTCTATTCTATGTGGAATACCTCAAGGCTCAATTTTAGGGCCACTATTTTTCCTCATATATGTTAACGACATCAAAGATATTGGTCTTCAAGGTTAAATAACTTTATATGCAGACGACACTTGTTTATTTTATTTTGGGACAACTATTGATGAAGTTATAACACAAGCACAAAATGATTTAAATATCCTGCATGAATGGTTTCAATACAATTTGTTAACTATCAACATCTCTAAAACCTCATATATTATTTTCAAAGCGAAAAATAAAAATGTTCCCGCACACGAACCCCTTACTATCAACTCGAAAAGTATAAGTGAAAAATCTTACGAAAAATATCTGGGACTCAGGCTTGACCAAAATTTGACTTGGGACCATCATATTACATACGTGAAATCTAAACTATCTTCTTTACTTGGTGTACTTCGTAACATTACTCGCTCCCTGCCGCGCCAATTTCGTCTCACTATTTATAATTCATTAGTAAAGCCCCATCTACTATATCTCATTGAGATATGGGGAAACGCCTCCAAAACTAGACTTAAAAACTTACAAATCACTCAAAATAAAATAATAAAAATGCTTTTTCACTTACCTTATCGCAGCCCAACAGATATTGTGTATAAAAAAACAAAACTTATGAACCTCGCACAACTACACAAATATACTACCTGCATGTTAATACGTAAAATATTAAATAAGTCTATACACACAGAAATCACCTTCACACTGCGTAAACAAATAACCAAATTACCAACCAGAAGAAAAGTCATATTGTTACCTAAAATTAGAACTAATTACGGACGAAAAACAATTACCTATGAAGGAGCAGAAATATACAACAACTTACCTAGCTATATAAAAAATTGTAACTCTTATAATGTTTTTAAATCTATGTTAGAAAAGTATATTCTTAATAACTAATAATTATTTAAAAAAAATGAAATTACTGATAAGTATTGAAGTTTCCATTAATATGTGTTTGCTGTGTCATACATAATGACATAGCAGACATATTTTATATTTATAAAACATTGTATTTTATGTAGCATCTTTGTATCTTGTTTTGTACGGGCGATGAGATGTTATTGTGGGTACCTACGCTCAGATGTTTGTTCGGCAAAAAAAATAGATGTTCAACTGCATATTTATTTTACAGCTACCCGCCTCCGTATGTGTATTTAAAATTATTGTATAATTTATATTGTTAGTTCTCAGGTTAAGTGACTATTTGTAGTCTTTTTTTGAGAATAAAGTTCTTTAAACCGAACCAAATAGCCCTGGAAAATATTTTGTCTTCATAGTACGAGCACCAGACCCACGTAAAGCTTATGAGGGCAAATTTACGCAGCAATGGGGAATCTCAAATGAGCTGAGCCAGAAAATAGTAGATTTAAAACAGTAGAATCCTTGATAGTATAGCGTGAGTATATTATTTCGGTTAAGTTTAAAACCTCTTGTTACAAGATCTGATTAAGATTGTATTAGTACGAAGGTTTCTCTTTAATGTCCGAGCAGGCACCCGAGTAGAGTCGAACAATAAGCTTTAAACCAATATAATAATAATATGATTCTTACGCGTTCCCATATGCAGGGTGGTTCATTATTCTTGCCTCTAATTCCAGTACCTCATTCATTTGGTTCATATTTATTAAATTTATCACTATTTTCTGACAAAACGATGCGTTTAATATATGCCACCTTAAAAACAAATAAGTACAACAGTTAATAAATATGTTGTGAATGATAAAACACAAAATTGCAAAAAAAAAAACATTTGGTGATTTTGTATTGTAATAACTTGTTTGTTGCACCTTATATATTTGCAGTTATTGTGGTCGGCAGCAGTCGGCAGGCAGTTACTTTTCAACACTTTTGAAATTTAAACCACATTTAAACACTACACTGACAGTAACATTTTATAAATGATGACAAGGTACTTGGATACAAGTTTGAATAGGATATCCAACAAAACTTTTATAGATGGCGGCCTCAGCGAAAGTACCTTCTTCACATATTGTGACATTTATATGTTTTGTAAATATATTTTCAACACATTCAAAATACATTTTATTAAGTTAATAACACATTAAAATATAATAGACATCTCAGTAATATGATGGTAATATGCATGGACGTAATGGTACTTACTAAGTAGGTCCTGGACTGTGCTCTCTCGAAAATGTATAATACAAAAATGAAAATTTTCTTTATGTATAAGATTCATTTTAAATTATAAAATCGTAAAGAAGCAAAATGAGTTTCTAGGAGATAGCTACCGGTAAGTCCCTTGTCCCTTTCTAACATTTGCCATTAGAAAAAAAATCAACAGATCTCCTGCTTACGACATTGGAAATGAACCTAACGGAATAAAGTATACACACATATTTTGGACAATATTTTTCGAAATAAATTTTTTTCGCAAAAAAAATAACGCAACTGTATCTGAATAAGCTTAAAATTTCGAAATATAACATTCTATACGACATTTCGATCGAACAAACCGAATTAGTACGAAATGTAACACCGACGCATATCCAACTTCCAACTAAGGGCACCCTTAACCACTACTTTCGGTTCTCCGATTCTAACAATTTTAGTCTCAATCAATCCTCCGTCTAATTACCCCGAGCCGTTTTTTTATTTTTTTCTTATTCGGACCTAGTTCTCGAGATATCAGGTTCCCAAAATGAAAATCGGGGAAGAAAATTGCGATTTTTTTCGTTTTTTGCCAATATTTTTTTTGTTTTTTGAACTTTTTCTGAATTGCCTTTTGCCATCTTGTAGAGCTACCCAAGCTGCATCTTTCGACACCAAATTCATCACGATATCTCAAAAACTCTTCGTGCAATCTGCCTGTCTTACAAAACTTCCAAATGACCCTCTATACTCCAACGAAATGAAAGTCATTTCCAATGAAAAATATTTCATCTAGTAGGTTCATTATCGATTTTCATAGATACGAATATTCGTCCAATATGTATTTTCTGTGACTTCTGGTTTTTGATGTCTCATAAAATAATGTTGTCTTAAAATTATCTTTATTTTAATTGAATATTTCTAATGGTGATCAAATAAAACTAATCCAATAATCCACCTCTCGTCGCCCTCGCCCTCGACGCAAATGTGCCCATGATATTCATCGCATTGCCGTGCTGAATTGCAAAGGCAATTTTTGCACCAGGAAGGAACCGGAACGAGGGTCGAGTCCCCTTTCTCTCAGACGACGGCCGATACCCGCGACGAAACGTTTGGCTTCACTCCCCCAACAGCCAGCATCTTCCACTGCAAGAGGGACGAACAAGTATGTACCCTCCAGAGTAGACTATTTGACTCGTTTTCTGGCGGCTGCAAACTCCACAGCGGCTCCGGCCGATCCCACGGTGCGAACAAGGTGAGAGGCGGCTTTTGATGTCTTGGTATTCGGATGGTAATAATATTTTTGAAAGTTATTACGTTGCATTTTACAAGTTAATAAAAATTTTCAGTTATATTTAAAAAGGCTGTTTTAATTTGTACTGGCAACTAAAACGAGAAATTGGGAAATTTTATGTATTGTCAAAATTAAAGTTTTTGACGTCTTTTTACGGAGGTGACCAAAATTTTTTCTTAAGTTAATAGGGTTTTTTTTTTAATTAAAAAAAAATAAAATGGGTACAAAATTTCCAGTTCTTTTTGCAGTGCAAATTTAAAATACTATGTAAAAAATAAAAATATTCTGATATAGTAAAAAATATGTTTAAATTTATAGACGTCATACCATAGTACCTACGTACAAAAATATTAATAGAGCATCTGACGGAAAATCTAAAATATCTAATTTCATGAGTGCGAAAAGGAATCAGCAGCAGGAATCAGTCCAGCGTAGGCAAATGCTTCAGCCTAAGATGATAAAGGAACATATAGATGATAAAAAATACAAAACAACATTCATTATATAGATAGACGACCCACCGTAAACAGGATGATGATAATTCGACCGATCGCGGTATGTAGTACGATTTGTTGTCCGTCTTATTATATTGAGTGTGAATGTAAGTAAAAAACCAAAATTGTTGAGTGAAACCAAAAGTGTTACTTTTGGTTTTATTAGTTAGTAAGGTAAATTCAACTTGTCAATTGAAATTACTGGGTTTGTGAAAATTTCTCCTGCATTGGTTTTTTGGTTTAAGTTTTTAATATATTCTTCATATCTCCATTAAAAAATGATTTAAAAGTGTTGTATAAGATACTGTGGAAGAGAATCAGTGGGTGGTTGTGGCAAATTTTTTCACAGGTAACTTCAAATATAGTTTAAAAAAACTGGTCAGTAGTAAATTGTAGAATTTAAACCCGTCCTGAGGAGAGAACTAGAACAAGTCTTAGACAAGTTTTTAATAATAAATTGCTCTTTGCTTGTAATTTGTAAAATTAAAGTGTTAACGTCGTTACGGAAACTGTATCCTCCCTTAGTTGAATGCAATCATCATCATCATCATCATCATCAGCCCGTGTCTCTCCACTGCAGGATATAGGCCTCTCCCAAAGCTCGCCACCACACACTGTCCTCCGCTTTTCGCATCCAACTACCCCCGGTATGGTGCTTCAGGTCATCTGTCTACCTGGCCGGGGGGCGTCCAACGCTTCGCTTTCCGGTACGTGGCCTCCATTCGAGAACTCGTCTACCCCATCGGTTATCCGTTTTACGGCAAATATGACCGGCCCATTGCCACTTCAGCTTGCTGATCGCTTCGGCTATGTCGATAACTTTAGTTCTCTCACGGATTTCAGTGTTTCTGATTTTATCCATCAAAGAATGCAAGATAAGTAATAAATCCATCTTCCATATAAATAACATCGTAGTGTAAGTCTGTATGTCTGTTCCCGCTAATCTACGAAACAGTTGATCCGATTTAAATGAAACTTTGCAGACATGAATAGGGCGTTATCAGAAGTGACATAGGCTACTTTTTATCACGAAACTACTTTTCCCGCCTAACCAATATTTCTTATCTCTGAGTCCCGCACCAGCAATCAAATGCAAGACATTTTCGCCCTAGAAATACTGTTTCGGAAGCTTGAGTATTTTAAATTAGTTTTTATCCGCCGGATCAATGGGAATTTTTGAGATTGTTGGGCTTTTTTTGTAAAGGAAAGAAACTGGTCACCTGTACAAAGTTGTATTTTTAGGTTCTTACGTTCGCTTAAGGCAGTAAAGCGTGACAAAATTTGTAAGAAATATATTCTAAACATTTGATATTTAGAAAATTCCCAATCTTCTGTGCAGCGTATTTAGGCACAATCCTTTTCACGAGATATTTCCAAAGTGATGGATCCTGGGGACGCGGGCGTGCAAAAATACGTAACTTGTCGTGCTTGGCTTCTTACTCATGTGTATGTAAGTCACTCTTAACTACTTTGTAAATAGAGGCAGTCAGCCATCTAATTATTAATCACAATCTAGATCCCTTTATTTCTGTGATCGAATCGAAGATTTGTATTCAAAGGGGTATTATATATATAAGGGGAACCTGTCGCTAATTTATTAAGGTGATTAAGGTCTTTAAAGCTTTCATTTCTAAATTATTATTAAATAATTAAAAAAAAAAAGTTGTAACTGCTTCACAATTTATTTTGGAGATGATAATCCTCCGCCGACGGGTCATATTTTACTACGGGTTGCCGCTTTTAGTGACTAACTTTCTTGAACTATGCATTGAAAAATATAAAACAGTTTACTAATAATAATAGAAGATAGCGTAGATACTATATGCAAAGACTTATGACGAACCAAAATCATAAGTTTGATCATAGTTGTTGATTTCTGATTATTTTCTGGGTTACGCACTTGACTTGACTTGATGCACTTTTTGATGACTTTGTGACTAATTCATGATCATGGTAAGGCTAAGAAACCACATAATTCAACTTGAAATTGTTGTTATTGGGCAGTTTTTTAAGGTGTCGGCAATTTGATTTTAATTAAAATTTTTCATCAACTTTTTTTTAATATTTAAAAACCTTTCTTTAGCTGCCAACTTTTCCATCACGCACATCCGCTATTCAGATTTTTGTCATCATTTCTCGTTTATTAGTTCTTTTTAAGTAAACTTATTATTATAGAACACTAGCAACAAAATTCGAGAGAAGAAAAAATTATAATAAATTATTGTCACCCTAGAAGAAAAGAGACAAAGGGATTTGGAGCGGTTGGACCTCGCTATTTCATCTCCTCGTTTTGCAAAGCCAAGTGTACATGACATCAAAAATTTTAACCCTGACAGGTGACATTACTAACAAGTCGAGATGATCTGCCTGATGTAGGGAATAATGGCTAAAGTATAGAAGGCAGTCTAGTATTTACATATATTTGTTTCGTTTTTCACATGTTGTCCATATGGTGAATTTCAGTGTGAGTAAAAAAGATGTGAGTATATATATGCGGTTTGCTTCAACCTTCAACCTACTTGTATCCCTTTCTCAGTGACATTAGTCTGACTAGTCAGACGAACGTCAGACTGACGTTTACATCAATTTATTAAAATTGTTGATAATGATAATTTAGGAGTGAATTATTAAATAAATTGGTGCGAAAAAAATTCGCCACAAAAATAGATTGTGTTGCAGTAGACTGCCACAATCACAGTTCTTCAAAATCAAAAGAAAATAAAAGAATTTCGGTCCATCAGTAAGTACCGAATGCCTTTATTTTGCTTTTAACACTAAGAAATGAACAATTTTATCATTACATATTTTTAAACAATAGCCTACATTACACTGAATTTATTAAAATTACTAAACTGTGATAAAACAGATTAAAAGAATTAAAAAATAAATTAATTTCATAATTACGTTTGTTATAGAGATTGACACCATATGTTTGTTTTTATCGATATTTTATATCGACATATTATAATATACCAATTCGGCGTAATAATCTTCTCATAATAAAAAACCGGTCAAAGGCAAGTCCGACTCGTATAAACACAGTTCCGCATCAGAAACTATAAATTTATAGAATTTTTTTCCAAATATACCGCTTCATTCCTCTGTAATGTGCTCACAATCTCTATCATTTATCTCCCGGATTATTTTAGTTTATTTTCCTGCATGCTTGAAAAATAGAGTAGATATCCTTCACTTTATATTAAATTCAATTTATTTCAATGACTTCAGTTTCCGACAACGGCGGTGAAAAGTTTGTGCCAAAGTTGGATCTTCTAAGCTACTCCAGGTACCACAATTAATGCTTAGCAAAATTTTGTTGTAGTTTTTCTTTGGATCCAGAGATACGAAGTGAATGGACAAAAGCCGTTAAAAGAGTAAACTAGACGCCAAGTAAACGGTCGTTTGATTTTAAATGGACATTAAAATTTGCAATTTAAGGGATGATTTAGGGTTTGCTTGTGCCAATGTGAGGAGCGAAGTAGACCGAAGAAACGAGCCACCTATAACGCTCAAGAAATTGTGATTTACCTATAACACATGATTAATAAAATAATTTGTTGTATTGGGTGGAAACTACTAAATTTTTAAATTACCTATGGTATTTTTTTTGACACTTTATATTGTATGGTTTAAAAAGTTGTATATATTCATATTTCCCATAACGTATCCTTTCATTTGATGTATCACAAAATGAGAATTGATTTATCGTTTAGAATTTCCTGTTATTAAAACTATGCATTTTTGATAACAAGTTTTTTTCATTTATTATGTCACATGATGAATGCACTTACATACTTTTTTTTTTAAATTTGCCATCTAAAATTGATCCCTAATATCAAAATAGTTTATTAATTTTAAACGTTCTTGATGGAGCCACAAAACATTTTATTAGTACCAAAAATCAAGTTCTTCTTGTCTAATAAACTCACAGAAAATAGGCTGTGATCGACGGATAAGTATAGACACCTAAAGAGTGATCTTTTATGGGTTCAGTTTTTTCAAATCGTATGCCCGGAATCCTAAAAATTTTAATTTACATTGCCTCAATTTTTTGGCTTATTAATTTGTTCTTTTATAATTCATTCATTAATTTGTTTGTTTCGTAAATCTTACCGCTCAGTTATTAGTAACTCTAACTTAGGATCTGGTAACTTAGGAGGTTCGAAAACCTCAGTCTATCGTATATTTTTTGGATATTTGTGCCGGGGCATAATTAGTGTTTGTGTTGTCGATGTTTGTACTCATAATACTTATTACTAAGATACCGTACCATGATCCTTATTGGAAACGAAAATAATGTACAAGTTTAAAGAAATAAACGTACCTATATATTTTATTACCACAATAGAAATATTTAACTTTAAATATATTGATAACGTTGTTGGCTACGCGCTATTTACCTTCATCGTTTGGGGGCTACGTTCTGATCATAAGCAGCATTGCTTTTGTATCAGCTATTTTTTTCTTTCTAAAGCTTTATTCTACATGTTGGAACAAGTTAAACAAATGTAAAATTTACATTCTTTTTAGTACTTCAGTCATTATTCTGAGGCCTACATGTTCCGAATGAAAAAGATAGGTATATTTCAAGTGTAAAAGAGATAGACGCCTAGCGTTGGCAACGTATCTCGACAAAAAATTAGTTTGGAGTGAGTCTTCACGTGCTTACTTCCAATTTTTATTTCTATGTTTCACTTCACATCGATATCCCGGTGTAATCTGTGAACCCGATATGAAGGAATGAGTGTACACTCAAAAAAATTTCGGTTTTGTAAACCACGTCAAGAACAATAGACGATTTACTCTTAACGGTGTTACTATAAATTCAAAATCATCTGTAGAATGTGCTAATAATACAAAAAACCGATTTTAAGAAAAATAATAGGTACCTACATGATACCTACTACGTACGTACCACGGCATGGCAACTACGAACAAAGCTGAATTAGTGGTTTTTTATAGTAAAATGTGCCATCTATCCACCAGCTTGGCTACTAAAACAAAATGGTAGGTAGTTTGCCGGTGTTGCTATATTAGGTGAAATCCATGGAACTAATATGTACTACGTACAACTGGAATGAGCTCTACGAAGAAATTTCGAGGTCCTAGAAATTTGACCTTGAAAACGAATTAAAAAGATAAAAGTAACAAGGACGTTAGTGGGTGCCATATTGTCTCATTCTGATTAGGGTGACAAAGTTACGTAGGATAAATAAGACCATAACAGGAACTTTTTAATTTTTGACTAACATCGAACAAAACTCTCTAAGCCTATCTTAACCCGTGACACTGAAGTAAACTTTTTTTACATGAGTATAAAGATTTCTGTATGTCCGTGTCAATAACCTATTCGTAATTTAGTAAATTAGAACCTTTAATTCGAACATTTGTCAAAATTGGTTTAGCAGATTTCAAATTAAAAAGCTACAAACATACATCAGTATAATTATGGAGTAAAAAACATACATGAATGATGGGAATCAATTTACATTCATTATTAACAAATAATTTTAATATTTATAAGGGATCATAAAACACGAACGTAAGCACTGAAAATGAGGTCTCGCGTGGCCACCGCGTAGTACAACTTGCGATAGCATCAAAAATACTGGTTGGATTTGTACGAAATACTGTTAAATCATCAAATTTACAAAAAATAAAATAAACGGCAGTAACCCGACTCTTATCCACCTCGATAGAAAAGTAGAAGCAAACAAACAGAAGTTCAAGAGAGCTAGTCACTAAAAGCGGGCAACCCCCAGAAAACATGATTAATCGACGGAGGCTTCTCACCTCCAAAATAAATTATGAAGCAGTTAGTAACTCTAAAAATCAAAGCTTCCAATATCGATATCTCAATCACCTTAGTAAATTAGCTGCATGCTCCCTATAGGTATAATACCCTTTTGAATACAAATCTCCTATTGATTACAGAAATAAAGCTACCTAGAATGTGATTCATAATTGGATGGCTGACCGCCTTTATTAACAAAATAGTTAAATCCCACAGAAGTAAAGATCCAAGCGCGACAAGTTGCGTAGGTACTTTTGCACGCCGAAGCCCTCAGAACTATCACTCAGAAAATATCCGTTGAAACGATCCCAATGAGCCTAAACATGTTATTCAAAAAGTCAAGGATTCTGTAGATATATATGTTTGAAATATATTTCTCATATATATTGTGGCACTTCACCGCACCTTGAGCGCACGTGGGAACTTAAAAATATAAGTTCGTACAGGTAACAAAGCTCCTTTCTTTCCCGAAAAAACCCAGCAATCTCAACCGAATAAAAATGGATTCAAAAGACACTAGGGACCGAAAAATTATTTCTAGGGTCGAAATATCTCAAAATTCAACGCTGGTGCGAGACCTAGGGATCTCAAATATCAATATGATGGCCTCCTTCCTTTCGATTGGCACTGGAGTTACGGACAGATTCAACACCCCATCCAAATCACACACACAAGTCTCTCAAATGCATATATGCCGTCAAATTCATTACCCGTATGGTGTCAGATCTGTAACTAGAATGACGTCAGATCTGTAACTAAATTATTTTCTTACTTTAACGAAAAACGTTTCTCTTTAAAACAATACATAGGTTTCCATCTTTCATATTCATTGAAATATCTGGCAACCTATATTATTACGGCCACATCATAGGCAAAAGAGGGCAAAAGGCAACTAACTACCAAAGTATTATTATTAACTAATCTAAACATTATGGACACCTTAGTATTATGACGTCAAAAACTTCAACTTTGACAAATGTCAAAATTCCCCAAATTCTCGTTTCAGTTGCCAGCATAAAACCATAAATTAAGACTTTCGTTTTAAATATTAATAAAAATTTTAACAAATATGAAATATACCGTAACAAGCTTTAAAAATACTTTTATCATCCGCATACCAAGATATATTAAAAACCAGAAGTCACAAAAAATAGAGTGTAAAATAGTGTATTACTATCTATTTTTATAAATGTATATTAATAATTTAGGTCTAAAAAAAAATAAGTTTCCTAGAAAAAAATCTACAGATTTCGCTCTTCTCGCAATTATCGGAGGAAATTGAACAAAATTGTACGACAAAAAATTTTCAAAGAAAGTTATGGACCAATTTTCGATGTGCTACCATACTTAGCCACGCAAGCTCTTGCATTTTTGACGCTAGTGTTTTCGTCTACCTTTATAACTTCTTGAAATTAAATGCCGAATCTTACTTTCTAGGGTAGCTAATCTGATAATCATTAAATGAAAAGGGCACATGCTCAAGTCAGGGTTTTCGACCGTTTCTAAAATTTTATTTTTCAAACTTGTAGACAATTTTTTCAATTTCAAACTTGTACCAGTCTCGGAAGGTTTTTTATTTTTTCGATATTAATTCTTCCGTTTTTGAAACAAGCAACTTTTTGTCCCAAAAATAGGGAAATTTCGACTTTTTCACCGTTTTCGATTTTCCGATAAATTACGAACCGATTTTAGACAATTTAGTATCTTACAATGCTCCGAAAGCTCTTGATTTTTTTGCCATCACTGTCTTTTGTCTATCATCATAAATATTGAAAATATAGGCAAATTTATTACACTCCTACACGAAAACGATCTAATAAACATATTCATTGTTACAAAAAGTTTTTATAAAAATAATGATTAAGTATGAGTCATCGTTTATTCTGACAAGCGGAAATATGTACTATGTATTTATGTAATATATAATATGTATGTAATATGTATTTATGTATTTGATATTGTGAACAAGATGAAAATAAATCAAAGTTACCAGCCGATTTTGTTATCTTTTATTGTAATAATTACTGTACTTACTAGAGATTGAACAAAATCTGTACCTACGTTATGGAGAAAAATTGACCTCATTTTCGGTTTCAATACACTAAAAAACATTAACAGTAGATGATATTATCAAAACAAAATTCGAAAAAAAAAATTTTGTAGACCTGTGTTATATTAATATTTTGCTAATAGCTTGTCAACCTGCGTTGATGCTTTTTAGGTACGTTTCTTTTTCATTTATTATTAATTCTTGCTTAGTCAAGGGCTACTATAACTTTGCGTTAACGGATACCCAAATAAAGCTAAATTACGGTACCTAAATAATGTTTAAAAAGAAAAGAAAATAGATAGAAATAAAATTGCAAAAGAAAACAGAAATAAAGTTGTTTAGTAAAAACTCCGCAAAAACAAAGAATCGACTTTTTTGATTTGCTACAGCTTTAAATTAAAAGAACTGATTTCGATAATTCTTTCACAGTATCTACCCTAAGTTATAACATAGTGACTAAACACAAAAATTATCAAAATCGATTCAGAACTTTCAGAAATATTAACGGCCAAACGTGTATAAAGTCCTATTGAATTAAGTCAAAATATTTTTAAAAGTGATATTAGAACGCGATGTGAGCAATCATGGCATTGCTTCGCAATGCTATTATGTAACCTTTATAAGCAGTGGCCTAATTAGTGAATTACCTACCCTAAAAAAAAGTGTTCATCAATAGTCGAGCAATGGATGACCCCCTTAATAAAAACGAGAAATGTGAAGAGGAAAAAATATGCGTCTCTGACTTCACCTCCGCTCGGCGACTGTGTACAACCAGCGACGTGAAATAGCAGCTCGGATATAGAACGGCCATAGTGGCGTATTAGACCAGCTGATTTCGATAATTCTTCCACTGAATCTACCCTATGTTGAAAAATAGTGATCAAATACAAAAATCATCAAAATGGATTCAGAACTTTCAGAAGAAGTGATATTAGAACGCGACGTGAGATCATGCATTGCGAAGCAATGCCATTACCTAACTTTTGTAGGCTACTAATTACCTACCATAAGAAAAATGTACAACAGTCGAGCAATGGATGACTCCCATAATAAAAAACGAGAAATATGAAGAGGAAAACATAATGCATCAGCGGAAATTATAGATCCTGTATCGTAATTATCATGACGCATAGTTTTTTATTCCTCGGTTCCCTCATAATAAAATCTAAATTCACCATAGTACTTTTCCCAGTGTAGTGGTATATTTTATGCTAGCCACACAGAAGTGGTGTAGAAAGAGATAGTTAGGCACCCGGTTACTTCCCTTTCGCACTTTTTTGTTTTAATCACCAGTTTACGTATGACCCATAGACATATATATACTAGCGTAGGAGACCAACTGACATCTAAACATCGCATTACCGAAACGGAAATGAGTATGTGTGCAAAATTCACATGTGGTTGAGCCAGTTTTAGTGATGTGCATAGGTGTTTTTTATATTATCGATAGCACGTAGTACTTTCATGATAATGTGTCGTTAAAATTGCCGCGTTATCATAAGTCGAAATCGGCAATCCTATTTATTATTTTGAATCTGCTATACTACATAATTTTTGTTTTGAGTTACTTTTCCTAACTTTTAGTTTTTTAAAATGACAAATCATCAATCAGTCAATTCAAATGCCATTTCTTTTACTCCAATAAATATTTTTTTTTTGTTAACAGTTGATAATAAAAAATTTGCAGAAGTAAAGAAAGCGTTAACATCATTATGGAAATTTTAATATTTAGTTGAATACAAGCCAAGTAATAAATAAAACAATATAAATAAACGATTTTTATTTTTAATGACAATACGTCACATTGCAACGCATAACAACAAAATTTTAACACTTTGTAAACAAAAAAATGAGAATGTACAAAACAAAAACATTTACAATGGAGAAGTTCATGATGTTCAAAATATAGAATTTAACTCGATAGAATTGAAAGATAAACCAAAACTAATAAAACAGTGAAAGTTTTTTTTTTTTTAAATTCGTCTTGGTACCCAAAACACAAGCTAATGCTTAGTTTGGGGCCACGACGTTGTAATGTGCACGTTATTATTATTATTATGTATTTTCGTGCGGTTTGACTGGTGGATTCTTACTGCCCATGACGTCACATTGTCTACTCGATTGAGTGTCGCGTCGTCTCACTGCACCACAAATTATGCCTTGGATGCCTTGGACTAGTCTATAATATCTTTTGTTTCTTTATGTAATAGGTAATTAAGTTTTATTTGAATATAAAGGAACAAGTTTTTGTAAAAGACAAAGTGATAATTTGCCTAAAATTGATATTTTCACTGTGATGGACTTTTCTTCAAATCCATTTTATATTAGTGCTGAAATAAAGGTTTAGGCTCCAAAGTTGAAGGTTCTGGTGATATATCCCGGTAAACGTACGCTGACACCGATCGCTTGGTCTTCAGATTGACCTGTAGAGAAATTACAGTTGGCATAAATGCTCTGACTTTAGATATTAAGTATTATTAGTATATTACTTAATATACTTAGTAAGCACATATGAAAAAAAAAGAAACCCCTAACGGCACAAATTCAGTAGGTATAGATCCTTTCTTCAAAAGTCGTCGGTGATTTAGTTAGACAAAACAGTTATCCGTAAAATGTCTACTGCAAACCAAAGAATGTTTTCGAGGAGTCCCACCTGTTCTATTTAACATTTTTTTCCATTGTTCTATGCTAACCGTGTTTACAGGAAACCTGGATATTATGAAATAGTCATCATTATCAGGAAGCATTTTTTAACACCGCAGTTTCTTGGAGGAAAATGAGGTTAAACTATTGTATACAGTAGTTTTGTCAGTCAAAGTTTAATTATTTACGACGTTCATAATCAGAGAACAGATAGAACGTCAGACTTTAAATCATAAATAAATAACGATTAAAATTAAATAGAGCATCAGATTTTAAATCATAAATAAATAACGATTAAATTTAATTGTATATATATCTTATATATTCATTTGAAAAAGTCTTGTATTTACATATATACCCTATGTGTAGTATATATGTATAGATGTCATACTTTCCCTTACAATGTGCTGCCAGGCTAAATAAACCTCACAATATGTTTAAAAACAGTTAACGACATCATTCCAGTGGAACAGGTGCAATTAGGTAATATCAAATTTACAAAATATTTATATTTGAAAATATCGACATATCGATACATTTTGTGCAATCCCTATGCTTCATTGTTTAATTGTAATTTTACACAATATTTTTGTATCGTACACATAATTGTTTAAAATAACAAATTATTTACAAAATAAAGTATTTACCGTATACTACTGATGTATAACCAAGTAAATTTAGGATCGCTTTTTATAAAAATAAGCATTAAGATAACAATATGTTATTGGCAGTACTTACCGGTGAAATGTCTCTTTATTTGGATTATTAACATATGTTACAGTGCAATTTAAAACTGAACACTACACCATTTTTATCACAAGAATTAATTTTTGTAGAATTCAAAACGATTATAACACAAACTAGAAAACAAAGCTGGACCTTATTTTGACAAGTGAGTAAAGAAGACTAAATGTGTTCAAAGAGGTTTTACGTCAGATTTTCTTGCATTTCTTTCTCGCATGTAGGATTTCCGCAAAGAGCTGGATGTCATTCGCACACTGTGTTCCTCTCTTACGCTAGTATATATACCTTTATGGTATGACCACGCTAATGTTAGAGAGAGCTCCTTCCAGTTGTACGTAGTACATAATAGTTCCATGGTGAAATCAAAAATATGGAAAATTCAAAAATAACAAATATAAAATGTAAATGGACACATAACTATTTTATTTAATTACAGAAGAGTCTAGCAAACATATACTGATATAACATGAGAGCAAATAATAAGCACATTTACATTAGTTTTATTCGACCATTTGTTTTATATAGAAGCACCATAGAATACAGTACCTATTTCTGTATCTAGTGAACATGTAGTAATTCCAAATCGTCTCTTATATATTCGACAGATGACATAAGGTGATAGGTACACAACCTTTTTAGTAGGGATCCCATTACACATAAATAACACATTGAAGGCTACAAAGGTACGTCAAATGTGTAAAATGTACGCTAACGGCAACGCTAAGGGTACTGCTCATACTAAAGTCCAAATCAGTGACCCCAATGTCGCAACATTTTTCGATCATTTTTCACCGTCATTTATTTTTATTGAAAAACAATATTTCTGCTAGTTCAGTACACGTGACATCGTGCGGCCCAAATACTTTGGACTCTCGGATGACACCAAACGTTTTCTGATTGCCCAAATTCAAAATACAAAACATATAAAATACATAGCAACAATTAATTTTAGTTTTACTACAGCATCTACTGGTCGGCGAGGCGCGGCTGAGGACACGACAACCTTCCCTTCTTAACACAAGTACAAGTGTCAGACAGATGTCAACTTTCTTAGGAAGTGTAATCCCATCCGTTTAACCCCCTATATTCCTTTACATAGGTTCCCTAATCCAGAAACAAACGTAGAAAGATTTAATACGTGGATTTCAAATATTGGTGGTGAATTAGCTTTGTTGGACATCACGAATACATATGACAATAGACGTGTGTGTCATAACCACTTTGAGGATATTCATAAATATCTCGAGATACAAAAATACACAGCTTTTCAGCCGAAGCCGTTTAGACCCTAGGTCGTTTTTCGGACAGGTGCCAATAAACAACATAAGTATGCTAGTTTCATATAATACGACACATCAAGTACTACTACTTACGACTAGTACTTAAAGAAAATGGGAAAGTTATAGAATAATAAATCTAAACACAATAGGAATAGGTACTATAAATTACCCATTCGTGACGATGACAACTGCTGAATAAAGTTAGGATTTTTTTACGTCTAGCAAGTATTTCTTAAACTTTCCTTAAAAGCAAATCTACACGTAAAGCAAAATTACACAAAATGTAATTTCAGAAACCATAATCGGTTGTCACATTAAATTCTAGTGGTATGTCAAAATATCAAGTAGCATGTTTATCAAGTGATGTACCTATATATTTATGCTCATGTATTTGTGGTAACCACGCGGTACCGCGGTGCGGTGAACGATATGTTTAAACACGAGCGCGTATTATTTTTATGACAGTAACACTCTAGGTAACATTGAATTGCACAGAACATTATTGAATTCATAGACGTCATTGAATTTTGACATTTTTGACTGCATGTCAAACGGATGTAGCATATTCGGCTCTCTTAAGTTGGCACCCGAAAGAATTGTTTTTTAATATTTTTTTTTCTAATTCGTTTGTTCGTCGTTTGTTCGTGATTGTTCGATCAAATTCATCGTTTGTTCGTTCTTCAATTTTTTATAAAAAATATTTAAAAATTCTTACTTAAGTTGGCACCCGATAGAATTGTTTTTTAATATTTTTTTTTCTAATTCGTTTGTTCGTGATTGTTCGATCAAATTCATTGTTTGTGCGTTTTCCAATTTTTCATAAACAATATTTAAAAATTCTCTCTTAGGTCATTGGCGTTCCATTAAATTTTTTTTCTAATTCGTTTGTTTTTAATTGTTTGATCAAGTCCCTGCCTTCTATAGTTTCAAGCCATGCTATTAGATTTGGCAACGTCGCATTAACTGTCACTTGTAGTCTGATTTATTTCGTCAGCTGACAAGATGTCATGATTTAATATTTAAAAATATGGGATTTAAATAACTATATGAAATTATCGATGGCATTTAACAGAAAATAGAAATAGGAGTATCTATTAAATTATATTAGCACCCACCCGCGACTTCGTTTGCGTGTCAAAAGTGGATTTTATGAATAGAATAGAATCATCAATAGAATAAAAATAATGGTTATTATATCTCATTTCGGTTAGTGTTACTATGATTTTGTGCGTTTATCACAGGCTATATCTTAAAAACTAGTTTTATTGTATAATGTTCTACGGGAATGTACCGTTCCCTTGCAGTTTATTCCTCTTCCTGGGTTCTATGTAATCTCGCCGGACCTGCTGGTGGCTAGCATGCGGTTAAAGTGACCATGAAAGGTATAAGTATAGTTCCCCGGGATCCTCCAGATTCCATGTCTTCGAACCTATTCGAAAAATGATAAAAATTTACTGTAATTTCCACCCAAACGTGTCAAGATTGTGACGTGAAACGAAAAACGATTATGGTGAAAATATCAACTTACCTTACTAATTACGAATAAACACGATGCAAAACCTAATGTTTAACACTGATTTATTATTTTAAATTAATATCTCTGTTTATATAACGTTTAAATGGAAGAAAACGCGAATTAATGACCTGATTGATACTAAGGCTCGGATTACACGCAACGTTGCCAGATTTCAGTAGCATGGCTTGTAAACTATAGATGGAAGTGATCAAGTTCATTGATTGCTCGTTTTTAAATTTTTATACAATACCTTATAAGTCGGTGTACCTACAATACTTAAAAAAATTCAAAAGTGATGCAATCGAATGTTACCTAGGTATATATTCCTAACAGAAAATTAAAACTACAAAGAAAACATTTAACGGTTAGGTAGGTACATGACAAGTCGGTCCCCAAAGAGGAACCTATATCGAAAGTAAGGTTTGAATATCGGCTTGATGCACCTACAAACACAATGTTATTTAGGTACAGGTCCAATCAAACTGTATGCATACCTACCTAAATTTCAGGTCATTATAGTTTTAAAGTAATATTAGGCCAAATCTTTTCACGCTTAGGCGGCCCATTCATGATCACTCCATCATTCCAAAAACGTTCACATTAGTCCAAAATCTTGCCGAGAATGTTGAAACAGTTCGATTTTTGCGTGACGTCGCGCCATGAGCGAAAATCCAATCGTTCCAAAATCCAGTGATGCCACGCCGATGCATCGCGTCGCGCCATCGCTCCAACCAACGTATCGTGAATGCGGAAACCCACGATTCGTTCGCACCGCGCCAGTCACTCCATGAACTCCATCGCGCCAAAAGATCGTGAATGTGGGAAATGTGACTGATCCAAATTTTGGATTAGTCTGTGTGAATCTGCCGTTTACGTAGACATGGGTAACGCCAGCAAATTTCTTGCGTAAACGCCAAAGCGCCGACGCCAATTAAGGTATCAACGCAGCGCCGTAACGCCAACGCCAGCGCACTGAATGAACGAATATCGCCCACCACGCTGCGCCGCGACACGACATGACGACACCGGGTTCCGTTTGGCGTTGGCGGTGGTTGACGGTGCCACGACGCAGCGTGCAATAATAATAAGTGCAATAAAACTACCCTAAAATTAGTTTCTTTCCAATTTTACAATTACATTGTTATTTCCAAAGTTTAAGTTATCGTGTATTTAGATTAGGTTACTGTATAACGAAGATCAAATATTTTTTTGTTAGTTTCATTTATTTTTTATTATATTTTATTATTTTTTACATACATAATTTAAAATTGAAAGTTCATTATAACCTTTTAAATCTATGAATTGGTGTTATTTATTATTTATGCCTTGGCTTCATTGGGGTGGCGAAGGGCGAACGACCGACGCAACGCATGATACACTCGGCTCCATGTATACAACAGCGCACAGTGTAGCGCGGCCTTGGCGTCATATTGGTGTACAGACTGTACAGGCGGCGGGTGACGACGCCAACGCCATGGCGTGGCGCGAGTCTAAAGTGGTGAGCGGAGCCTTGGCGCCATTGGCGTTACAGTTTTTCGGATTGTGTTACAGCGCCCGTAACGCAGTGTTTCCAACTTAGGGGTTTTCCTCCCAGACTTAGGGGGTAAATAAGTGAGATGGGATTTTTTTAGGGGTCTAAAATGTTTAGGGGTATTTTCAGGGATTTTTTGACTCTTTAATATTTTTTAAATTGATAATATTAATATTTATTTCTTGACCTAGCGACTAATAACGACATCTAGTACGTAATTCTACAACCACTCTGTGATGACTGGCGGCAATACAGGCGCCACTGGCGGCCATTTTATTGTCTGTGCATATGGTGGTCTGTGTAAATAACTTATAATAAAAAGACTTTTGAAACATATTACAGCATATTATTTCTAAATAATTATGAATTTATATTTATATATTTATTAAGGAGACAACTCAATAATTTATAAATATTTTTGAGAGTTGAGAACACTGCCGTAATGCCACCCTACTGCGTTAGCGCAATGGCGCAACGTCGCGCAGCGTTACCCATGTATGCCGTTTAGTCATGACGTCTAAAGATTTAGATTTGAAAGTCATTGAATTTGTTTTACATTTGCCTTTGGCAAATCACAAATAGTGATTATCATGCAAAATGAAAGGAGCGCAGCAATGGACCAATCGCTTCTTTTATTTCAGTCCAAAGACCCGAATTAATAAATTATAATTAACTTTAAATTTAATAAAATTTAGTAAATTAAGGACCCATACACAAAAAGTGACAGCTCGAAAATAGGTTTTACTTGACAGCTTGCTTACTACTACACGCGCATCTGCACCAGAGGCAATACATACTTGACTCTATACCAGAACTAATTAGTCTTGATCATTATTATTTTTATTTATTTAAGAATTAGTTTTCTTTTATGTCAGGTTTTTAATGTTGCTTTATTTTATATAATAACTAGCGATCCGCCCCGGTTTCGCACGGGTAGCAGAGCCATAATATTTTTACGGTCGTAGTGTCGTATCAGCTTGTTGTGTCGAACATGTGGACTGAATTTCATTAGATTTAAATGTAACGCAAGTTCGTCCAACTTGGATTATTTGTAATGTATTTTATTTCGAATTCTATAAATGTATTAAAAAGTAAAGAATAAATACCTAAAAACAAACTAAAATATTTCTTTTTATACAACATTGATAACTTCAGCTTAACCACGCGTGTCGCGTCGTCCGGTATGGCTCCTAAGATATTGATTTAATTGTAGAGTACAAACGGCAATCATAATGTTCATGAAATGCTGAAGGTAAATATCGTATTTAATTTGATGAGGATTAATACCATATCCGTATAAATTGCTTTCAAATAACCTCATCATATGACACCATTTTTTAAACATAAAAATAGGTATAGTAAGCAGTGGCGTGTGGTGGATTTGGAACATGGCTACGCCAACACGACATATGAAGTTTAAAATCATTTTGGTGGAATCTTTAAAGTTCAGATATTTACCTTAATATGTCTGAAAGTAAGTTTTTATTGCGCGTTTTTACGCCATCTGTTGAAATTTTACTAACCTAGTCTAACCTATTAGTTTAGTAATAACGTAGCAGATGGCGCTATTTGGCAAAATTATATAATCAAATTGTGTGCTGTGTGAAGATAATACAACAGAACTAGTTTTTTATTTAAAAGCAAATCAAGGTAATTGTGAGAATATCCAAACAAAAAATAAAATAAAATAGGTACCTAACCTATTAGACAAACGAAAAATCTCTATTATTAAAATATCTATTATTTTACCTAATGATTTCACCTTAGTTAAATACATCATAAATACTTATTTATATATAATAAACTCGTCAATGATTTCATTATAAAATAAACCTGACCCAGACCTGAAATATTACGTAAATATGTGTGGATTCGTTTGTAAAAATCATTGTTTATAAAAGCTAATTGGTTTATAAAGCAAGAGATAGGTAACTATGTTCTGTATGATTTTAATTACCTATTTACTTTGTCACTGTGCAATGACTGCGAAATACATTTGTTTCAGTCCATTGAAATCCTCCAAAATTTCCATTTCGTTATTTGACACTTTAATTTCACCTAATTCATCATTACTTTAATACAACTTTAAAACATAAAACACAACAAATCGCAATGAATGCAATGCAATGAACACAGACAATAATTGAAAACAATAATGAAGTTAGTTTAGCCGCAGAATTCGCAAAGTTCTGCCTGCAGTCTAATTACGTACGAATTTCATGTCGTTATGCCTGGCTTAATTCCAGTATAAAATCCAGTAGGTACCTACCGATGATGCTCGAAACGTAAGAGGGATAGATGCCATTCATCACTACATGTAAGAAGAAGACAGACATAAAAGACGTAACTCATTTGGCTTGCCTCACGGCGTGTTCGCAACGTGTCGGTTGGCGTCGGTATGTCGTGATCGGGAAAGAGAGGGAGGCCGGTGATAGGGTATTAAGATAGGTCAGTAACAGTCAGTAATAGCGCGCCATTGCATTATATGCGCGAGCGGGAAATTCAAACACTCAAAAGAGTACAAACTCTAGCGTTTTCCATCATTATTGTAGGAAAATTTTAGACATGCATGGCTTTTTGGCTTTCAAGGAAGACCCGCGCCTGATAGTAAGCTATCCATAAAAGCTAGATATATGCCATCGTGGACTTTTCTTTACTCCTATAAAAGAGACACAATTCCTCCATACATTATTTTGTTATATCTCAAAAGGATTATGCAGCATTTTCGATGAAAGTTCCAAACCAGCTTGATTTTTTTCCGACTTCTTCAACAATAATCGTCATATTTCAACAAATTTTCTCTTGAATCACTCTGTCGATTGATGTCAATAATATGCCAATCCGTTCGTTACTTTTTGAGTTTGTCGCGTTCAGACAGACAGACGCGGCGGGGGACTTTATTTCATAATATGTAGTGATAACAGTAATACCCGGGACATCCCACACAGCGCTATCTAGTCCCAAACTAAGCAAAGCTTGTGTTATGGGTGTGGGTTAAGATGTCTTTTAAAGTTCCATAAAAAAATAATATTAGACAATACTATACCTAATGTGCCACAGTTATCGTATGAGGAGTTTTGCAATACGAGTGCATTTTGTTTGTGATACGCAGCGAAGCCGAGTGTGCATTGAATGAAGTGCCTTTTTTATTTCACATTTCGTCAAATTCAACTATTTTAGATTCTGGATCGATTGCTTTCAAAAACAATTTCTAAGAGTCTGTATGTATGGTCTCCGCTCACGAAACTTTGGTCAGATGGCCAGAACTAAAAAAAATGGCTGTCATTTGAAACTTTTTGTTTCTGGGTCGATTGCTTTCAACATCAATATTTATGGGTTCGCGTGGTCTCCCATCTGGAATCTGTGGTCAAAATTGTAAATGACTGCCGTTTTGAGCTCTTTATAACCGAAATGAGTGATTTCAACATCGGTATCTGTAGTCAAGACTGAAAAAAGTGTCCGCCATTTTGAACTTCTTTCTAGCTAGGCCTAAACTACTAAAATAAAGTCTATTTTGTACAAATTAAAAATTTATTATTATTCGGTACATAATACAAAAAAAAGAAACAAGTCTGTTTACATTATTACAACAACGAATAATCCTTTTTTCAGTACATTTGCTATTAATATGGTCTTTATGACATCGAAACTTGAAAATACAACATAACGGTACACCGTTATGTTGTATTTTACAGTACTAGGTCTTTTTTACTTTACACCAATCACAAACAAGCATTCTGTTTGCAACGCATGCGTAAACCGCAAAAAACAACCAGCTTATATCTGCCTAATTTTAATCGCAAATGTATTGAATAACGTCGTATGATGCACACATCGACTATAATATGCAGCTTACCGTACTTGCATCATAATGTACTATTTTAGATTCATATGCATACAGATGTCATATACTTAAGTAAGCAGCAGACATTATTAATAAAAATTTATTATTCATTAAAACCATAGAGTAAAATAATTTGATAGCAGCGTTTGGTTTTATAAAGTCATAAATGTCACTTTATTAAATCTGTCAGTATCGAAGTGACATTACGCAATTTTGTGTGGTTGGAGACCGGTGCGCGGGAATTTCGCGAAGTAAAGTACCGGCACGCAAGGACCTCACGCACTGAAATTAGCCATTTTACACGAGCTAGCTAGAGTATGACTGGTTAGATGGTAAACACAGAAGAGGGCTTCTACTCAATTCGCACTTTTATGATAAAAACAGTGATCCTCTCGGTCCAGCCATCTTTTGTTTGGCTATAATTTCGGCCATCCACAGTGCGAATTCAAAATTAAATATTTGGTATCTCGACGATGGGACCTTAAACGGAGATTGTTCTGTCAGACTTGTCTAATGTTAAAAACAAATTCAGTACCATCGGCTTAGAATTAAAATCACATAAATGCGAATTGTATATTTCAGATAAAATTGATTCATCCTTGGCCACACATATCTTCCAATATTTGAAGAACATCACTCCGAACATCAAAATTCTGTCTAGAGACAACCTGACTCTCCTAGGGCCACCCATTTTCGATGAAGCTTTTCCTTTCTGTTTGGGATAAATGATAATTGTGAGGCGTCTGACCTGATCGTCCAAGAGCCGTACGTTGTGTTTTCAAATTTGAAGAATGACCGACCGGTTGCAACTTCTCGCTGTTTGAATGAAGAAAGTCGTTCGTTCGTCTATGATTTTTGTGATATTCAATAAATAGAGGAATCGCGTGAACTCCCCCTTTTGACTAATTTGCTCTTCAAATTAAACGATCAGTCAGACCGTCTTCTAAAAATTATAGTTTAAAAAAGTAAAAAAAAAGCGCTTTAATAGGAAATTGAACTATAAAGAAGAAAATAACCTGGTATAAGAATAAAGTGTTTAATAAGGAAATTAATGCTTTTGTGAAAAAGCGTGGGGTGCTCGATAGTTGTTTTACATATTCCATTGAACTCAACGATTTTTTCACAATAACATGAATTTTCTTATTCATCACTTTATTTATTTGTTGTTGTTTATACTTATACTAAAAGTTATGTTGTTCTTTATAGTTCGATTTGCTATTAAAATGTATTTTTTTGGGTGTTTTAAAACTATAATTTTTTTTTTCATTTTTAGTCTTAATATTTTGTAAACTACATTCCATCAAAATTGACAAACACACAGGTGGAACTCACAATTACCTATAAAACGATGAAATGATACAAACAGATACAAAGCTTCATGTCGGTGCTAATCTAACCACTGAGGAGTTTCCTCGTAAACAAATTATCGTGGTGCATCATCAGTTTATGGTGAAAATCATGGATAACTTTCGAAATCCAACCTACATACAAAGTTTCGTGTTCGTGCTATTAACCGGTGAAGAGTATCCTCATGAGGAAATAATCCTGGCTGCAACATCAATTAATGTTTACCATTTTAGTGTATTTTCATCGAAGTTACATATGTATTCTGAATTTCAGCCCAATATCTTCAGTGGAAGTGGGTGATAATCGCGTTTAAAGGTTCCATTACATGCAAAAAAACATACAGGTGGAACTTATAAATGGGTATTAAAATTAAAATAATTACACCATTCCAAGAGGACACCACTTTTTACATATGTTTTAATTTAATATTTTATTATAAAAAAAATATTAGTTGGTCAACTCGGTAATGTATATATTATGTACATTGTATATATATTGAAAGTTTTTTATTTTAAGTTTAATTGCTATCTGCTAAGAAACAAAAAAAATTCAAACTAATTCAATTCATAAAATATTATAAATTTACTTTCACCCACGTCTCAAGATTGATTGAGTTCAACTTTACCATACGTACAACATTTGATCGGAGAGAAACAAAGACGTACACCCGACCTTTCAATAGCGCTCCTCGGAGCGGTCTGAAGCACGATACCGCGTGCGCTTGGTTTTATGCTGTCAGTGTGCTGTCAGTTCATACAAAATAGTATGGCGAAATTACGGTGAAATTGCATATTATTGATAATTTTTTTCTGCCACTTTTCCGTTTATTATCAAAATTTCCTCTAACAGAAAGAAAGAATGAAGTATTAACAATACTTAAATGATTTTTTTATCTCAAAAAACCTTGTGATGATTGTGTAATATGTACCGAAAAATGTCAATTTTCCGAGATTTCGGCAAAAGTGGGTTACAAAATAATGTTTTTTCAGTGTGAAAGAGTGAAAAATATCCAAATGTTTTCTAACACGATTGTTAATTAAGAACTGGTCTTTATTTTAGAATTAAGTATATGACCATATACCTTTCCAAACTTCCTAAAAATGTACCTAAACATGCCGTTTTTTTGTATATGCCCCCTTAACATGTATATTTTTCTTTAGAAGTCATTTTTGTCCATTTATTCTTGGGTTTGCGTGTTTTTACATAAAGATAAACTGTAGTTAATAATTATATTTCGAAATCCATTGCCGCCGTTTTGTGGCGTGATCGCATGATCGTGAATGCCTAGCCTTACCTATATTAGTTCCACCTATATGTTTGTTTGTATGTAATTGAGTCATAGAACGCGATTTTCACTCACTTCCACGGAAGCTATCGGGCTGAAATTTGGAAGACATATGTAACTTCCATGACAATACACTAAAATAATACACGTAACCTGATGCTGCTGCCAGGGTTGTCTCCTCATGAGGACACTTCTCAACGGTTAATAGCACGAACACAAAATTTTGTATATACGTTGGATTTTAAAGACATGTAGGTACTTATGCTTATGACTGTTGTCAATTTGATACATGTTATCAACTCTCATTTTGGCAACTGATAAGCTTGATAGCGTGGTGGACTTAAGCTCCAAGCCCCCCCCCTCACCTCACCCTGGGGGAGGCCTAAGCTTCTGCAGTGGGGTAAAAATGGGTTGATGATGATGAAGCTTGATTATTTTTGTAATTTTTTTAATATTTTAGGTAATTAGTAGATCGAGGGATATTTACATACTCATCCATGGTATTTACTTACTTGGGCACTTGTCTTCTTCTCCTTATAATTTGACTCTCAGTATAAAGTCTCAGTAACCCGAGTCAGTAATGGTCAGTAAAGGTCAGGTGCAGTCAGGCACAAAACAGTCAGTAGGTACCTAATTAGGGATAATTAGTTAGTTGGGGCTAATTAGCTAATTAATTAGGTCTATGGGTCCTGCAGTAATGGTGAGTAAAGATCAGCTGTGATGGTCAATAACCATCAATCGGAACTGACATGATAATGAACAGTGTTGCCAGTAACTTAACTGAATTAAATACCTACCCCAGTAGGTAATGGAAATTAAAAATCGATTATAAATTGCGAGTTATAAGAAATTTAGCAACGAACTAACAATGAATTTGATCGAACAATCACGAACAAACGACGAACAAACGAATTAGAAAAAAAAAATATTAAAAAACAATTCTATCGGGTGCCAACTTAAGTAAGAATTTTTAAATATTTTTTATAAAAAATTGAAGAACGAACAAACGATGAATTTGATCGAACAATCACGAACAAACGACGAACAAACGAATTAGATAAAAAAATATTAAAAAACAATTCTATCGGGTGCCAACTTAAGTAAGAATTTTTAAATATTTTTTATAAAAAATTGAAGAACGAACAAACGATGGATTTGATCGAACAATCACGAACAAACGAATTAGATAAAAAAATATTAAAAAACAATTCTATCGGGTGCCAACTTAAGTAAGAATTTTTAAATATTTTTTATAAAAAAATGAAGAACGAACAAACGATGAATTTGATCGAACAATCACGAACAAACGACGAACAAACGAATTAGAAAAAAAAATATTAAAAAACAATTCTTTCGGGTGCCAACTTAAGAGAGCCAGCATATTCAGGGGTACCAAAGCGAAGGGACAAGTATAAAAGTTTCTGGTATGTATAAACTAGATGGCGTCATTTACAATTAAACTTCCCAGCAGGCTAAAATTGGAGTTGCCCGTCTAAAACAAGTATATACCATGGAACTATTATGTACTAAGTACAACTGGAAGGAGCTCTCTCTAGCATTAGCGTGGTCATACGTAAACTGGTGATTAAAAAAAAAAGTGCGAAAGGGAAGTAACCGGGTGCCTAACTATCTCTTTCTACACCACTTCTGTGTGGCTAGCATAAAATATACCACTACACTGGGAAAAGTACTATGGTGAATTTAGATTTTATTATGAGGGAACCGAGGAATAAAAAACTATGCGTCATGATAATTACGATACAGGATCTATAATTTCCGCTGATGCATTATGTTTTCCTCTTCATATTTCTCGTTTTTTATTATGGGAGTCATCCATTGCTCGACTGTTGTACATTTTTCTTATGGTAGGTAATTAGTAGCCTACAAAAGTTAGGTAATGGCATTGCTTCGCAATGCATGATCTCACGTCGCGTTCTAATATCGCTTCTTCTGAAAGTTCTGAATCCAATTTGATGATATTTGTATTTGGTCACTCTTTTTCAACATAGGGTAGATACAGTGGAAGAATTATCGAAATCAGCTGGTCTAATACGCCACTATGGCCGTTCCATATCCGAGCTGCTATTTCACGTCGCTGGTTGTACACAGTCGCCGAGCGGAGGTGAAGTCAGAGACGCATATTTTTTCCTCTTCACATTTCTCGTTTTTATTATGGGGGTCATCCATTGCTCGACTATTGATGAACACTTTTTTTAGGGTAGGTAATTCACTAATTAGGCCACTGCCTATAAAGGTTACATAATAGCATTGCGAAGCAATGCCATGATTGCTCACATCGCGTTCTAATATCACTTTTTAAAATATTTTGACTTAATTCAATAGGACTTTATACACGTTTGGCCGTTAATATTTCTGAAAGTTCTGAATCGATTTTGATAATTTTTGTGTTTAGTCACTATGTTATAACTAAGGGTAGATACTGTGAAAGAATTATCGAAATCAGTTCTTTTAATTTAAAGCTGTAGCAAATCAAAAAAGTCGACTCTTTGTTTTTGCGGAGTTTTTACTAAACAACTTTATTTCTGGTTTCTTTTGCAATTTTATTTCTATCTATTTTCTTTTCTTTTTAAACATTATTTAGGTACCGTAATTTAGCTTTATTTGGGTATCCGTTAACGCAAAGTTATAGTAGCCCTTGACTAAGCAAGAATTAATAATAAATGAAAAAGAAACGTACCTAAAAAGCATCAACGCAGGATGACAAGCTATTAACAAAATATTAATATAACACAGGTCTTCAAAATTTTTTTTTTTCGAATTTTGATTTGATAATATCATCTACTGTTAATGTTTTTTAGTGTGTTGAAACCGAAAATGAGGTCAATTTTTCTCCATAACGTAGGTACAGATTTTGTTCAATCTCGAGTAAGTACAGTAATTATTACAATAAAAGATAACAAAATCGGCTGGTAACTTTGATTTATTTTCATCTTGTTCACAATATCAAATACATAAATACATATTACATACATATTATACATTACATAAATACATAGTACATATTTCCGCTTGTCAGAATAAACGATGACGCATACTTAATCATTATTTTTATAAAAACTTTTTGTAACAATAAATATGTTTATTAGATCGTTTTCGTGTAGGAGTGTAATAAATTTGCCTATATTTCCAATATTTATGATGATAGACAAAAAACAGTGATGGCAAAAAAATCAAGAGCTTTCGGAGCATTGTAAGATACTAAATTTTCTAAAATCGGTTCGTAACTTTATCGGAAAATCGAAAACGGTGAAAAAGTCGAAATTTCCCTATTTTTCGGACAAAAAGTTGATTGTTTCAAAAACGGAAGAATTAATATCGAAAAAATAAAAAACCTTCCGAGACTGGTAGATTGTCTACAAGTTTGAAAAATAAAATTTTAAAAACGGTCGAAAACCCTGACTTGAGCATGTGCCCTTTTCATTTAATGATTTATCAGATTAGCTACCCTAGAAAGTAAGATTCGGCCTTATTTCAAGAAGTTATAAAGGTACACGAAAACACTAGCGTCAAAAAATGCAAGAGCTTGCGTGGCTAAGTATGGTAGCACATCGAAAATTGGTCCATAACTTTCTTTGAAAATTTTTTGTCGTACAATTTTGTTCAATTTCCTCCGATAATTGCGAGAAGAGCGAAATCTGTAGATTTTTTTCTAGGAAACTTATTTTTTTTAGACCTAAATTATTAATATATATTTATAGAAATAGATAGTAATACACTATTTTACACTCTATTTTTTGTGACTTCTGGTTTTTAATATATCTTGGTATGCGGATGATAATAGTATTTTTAAAGCTTGTTATGGTATATTTCATATTTGTTAAATTTTTTATTAATATTTAAAACGAAAGTCTTAATTTATGGTTTTATGCTGGCAACTGAAACGAGAATTTGGGGAATTTTGACATTTGTCAAAGTTGAAGTTTTTGACGTCATAATACTAAGGTGTCCATAATGTTTAGATTAGTTAATAATAATACTTTGGTAGTTGCCTTTTGCCCTCTTTTGCCTATGATGTGGCCGTAATAATAGGTTGCCAGATATTTCAATGAATATGAAAGATGGAAACCTATGTATTGTTTTAAAGAGAAACGTTTTTCGTTAAAGTACGAAAATAATTTAGTTATAATATCTGACGTCATTCTAGTTACAGATCAGACACCATACATGTAATGAATTTGACGTCATTTATGCATTTGTGAGACTTGTGTGTGTGATTTCGATGGGGTATTGAATCTGTCCGTATCTCTGGTGCCAATCGAAAGGAAAGAGGCCATCATATTAATATTTGAGATCCTTAGGTCTCGCACCAACGTTGAATTTTGAGATATTTCGGCCCTAGAAATAATGTTTCGGTACCTAGAGTCTTTTAAATTCATTTTATCCGCCGAATGATTGGGAATTTTTGAGATTGTTGGGTTTTTTCGGGAAAGAAAGGAGCTTGGTTGCCTGTACGAACTTATATTTTCAAGTTCCCACGTGCGCTCAAGGCGGTGAAGTGCGACAATATATATGAGAAATATATTTCACACATATATATCTATAGAATCCTTCACTTTTTTAATAACGTGTTTAGGCTCATTGGGATCGTTTCAACGGATATTTTCTGAGTGATAGTTCTGAGGGCTTCGGCGTGCAAAAGTACCTACGCAACTTGTCGCGCTTGGATCTTTACTTCTGTGGGATTTAACTATTTTGTTAATAAAGGCGGTCAGCCATCCAATTATGAATCACATTCTAGGTAGCTTTATTTCTGTAATCAATAGGAGATTTGTTTTCAAAAGGGTATTATACATAAAGGGAGCATGCAGCTAATTTACTAAGGTGATTGAGATATCGATATTTGAAGCTTTGATTTTTAGAGTTACTAACTGATTCACAATTTATTTTGGAGGTGAGAAGCCTCCGTCGATTGATCATATTTTCTGCGGGTTGCCCGCTTTTAGTGACCAGCTCTCTTGAACTTCTGTTTGCTTGCTTCTACTTTTCTATCGAGGTGGATAGGAGTCGGGCTACTGCCGTTTATTTTATTTTTTGTAAATTTGATGATTTAACAGTATTTCGTACAAATCCAACCAGTATTTTTGATGCTATCGCAAGTTGTACTACGCGGTGGCCACGCGAGACCTAATTTTCAGTGCTTACGTTCGTGTTTTATGATCCCTTATAAATATTAAAATTACTTGTTAATAATGAATGTAAATTGATTCCCATCATTCATGTATGTTTTTTTACTCCATAATTATACTGATGTATGTTTGTAGCATTTTAATTTGAAATCTGCTAAACCAATTTTGACAAATGTTCGAATTAAAGGTTCTAATTTACTAAATTACGAATAGGTTATTGACACGGACATACAGAAATCTTTATACTCATGTAAAAAAAGTTTACTTCAGTGTCACGGGTTAAGATAGGCTTAGAGAGTTTTGTTCGATGTTAGTCGAAAATTAAAAAGTTCCTGTTATGGTCTTATTTATCCTACGTAACTTTGTCACCCTAACCAGAATGAGACAATATGGCACCCACTAACGTCCTTGTTACTTTTATCTTTTTAATTCGTTTTCAAGGTCAAATTTCTAGGACCTCGAAATTTCTTCGTAGAGCTCATTCCAGTTGTACGTAGTACATATTAGTTCCATGGTATATACTTACAATAGTAGTCTTTGGTACGTACCATGTACGTACTGAGTTTCTTTTTTACGATCGGCAACACTGAATAGAACAGAAGCTTCGTTCCACTTCGTTCGTTGTCAAGTCAGCTGATTGCGTCATTGCATTTAGACAATAAACGCAAAAACAAAAAACAAGTCGTAATATCGTGTTTGACTTCCATTACATTATTCTTAAAATTATTGTGTAACATTTTCTAAAGATGAAGTTCCAATATAAAGAAGAACATTCTTTCGAAAAAAGGAAGACCGAAGGCGAGAAAATCCGCAGAAAATATCCCGATCGCGTTCCTGTGATAGTCGAAAAGGCTCCGAAGGCCAGATTGGGCGACCTCGACAAAAAGAAATACTTAGTACCTTCAGATCTGACGGTTGGGCAGTTTTATTTCCTCATCAGAAAACGCATCCATCTACGACCAGAAGACGCTTTGTTTTTCTTTGTCAACAATGTGATTCCGCCTACGTCGGCTACAATGGGCTCGCTGTACCAGGAGCACCACGACGAAGATTTCTTCTTATACATCGCATTCTCTGACGAAAATGTTTATGGATATTGATTAATGTATTAAATTTATTCATATTTTATTGCTAATTAATTACCTACCATGTGAGTAGTTTATGCATATGGTATTTTTTATTATAAGATGTAGCTTAATGTCATTGTAATTTTTCATTTTGGTGGTATGAATTTTGGTCTGCTGTTCCTACATAGACACATTGTATCAATTTCTTGTCTTTTATCACACCTTGCATGAACTGTTATATTGTGGGTTGGGAATGGAAAAACAACGAACAATATAAAGGTAACTTTTCAAAAAGAATAAGGAATGTTTATATTGAAGATTTCTTTTTCACATATTTGGACATTTAATTGGTTTTCACTCTCAATCCAGGATATACGGAAACGAGTTTTCGCAATACTGTTGTTTGGGTTAAGTTATGTCATAACTTATATGATACCCTATATGTAAACATCACAATAAACAATAAAAACTATATGATTTTATTAATTATCAACAGTTTGCTAATCAGCTTAATTTTTTACTCCCAATTGTTATCGACAAGTAATTTACAGAGTACAAATGGAAATGAATTTCAATACATAAGTGAAAGTAGGTGCTTATTTAAGTTGATTCATTAATTTCCTAAACATATTGCTGAAGTATGGTATGTATGCAATTGAAAATTGATAAGAGTCTATACATTTAAGTTCCATGATTTTATGGATGGGATCAAACTTTCACAGTCATCTGAACAGATGAAAGGGAGTTTGCAGCAGTATGCACCCTTCATCATACCTACTGACACATATTTGCTACTGTGAGCTATGGCTTCAAGCAGTCAAGTCATTAAACTTTAACTGCCCCTGTAAACAGTTTCAGGATATTTTTGAATCCTTGGCCAGTTCCTTGCGAGAAATTAAATTTACAGATACTGATCATTATAGTAAATATTGATGTGATTTTTTAAATTTTTTTTTTAAATTCTCATGAAATGCAAATAAGTCTAATATAATACAGATCGTGAAATGTCGAGAGTACCATTAGGAGCTGGAGTGATACTAGAGTACCTGTGCTGCAGTATGAAATTGCTTTTTAAATTGAACTAACGTAAACCCAAGAACGCATTCTAGTAAATAGTTAAAATGTAAATCATGGAATTCCATATAAGCAGGGATCCTCATAGTTTTGACATGTTTTTAATGATGGGCGTTTTGTTTTTTATTCGCCTGCCCCCTAGTTAAGGGTGTAGTTGACTAGGCTTTAAAAAGTATTGAGGGTATATTGTATAACACCAAAAACATAGTTTCAATATAGGGTTTCATATTAATCTTTAAAATGGCAATGAGTTAGGTGTGTCCCTTGCATCCCTATCCCTTAACACCACTATTTTTTAATACCATCTGGAATGTAAATCACAGTTATAGTAGACTAACTTATATAATTTTGTCTGTGAAGTCTGTAAATGTTCATAGGAACTCGATTACAAAACGATTTAAGCTGCAATGACAATAGAAGTCCTACACATGAAATCAATTTTTAATCAGCGTCCAATTCCCTGATAGTGTTCAGATATTGGTAGACACAACCCGCCTGCACAGTAACTTATGGGATACCTACCTATAAATCTATATAAATTAAATAGAGGTTTCACCTAGACTACGTGGTCTGATCTGTCCGACCGACACGCAGGCGGTTTTTATTTTTAAACAGATTAGTAGATGCCTACTTCATTTTTTTTAAATAATTTTTCAGTCTACCCATTTGTAATCCATTACAATGATACAATTTATATTCTCATTGTGAAATGTTTGCATTGATGGCTCATTATCATATCAGCTAGAGATAAAAAAAGTATACTTAATGTAGGTTAATTTCCGGAACTAAGATAAGTAGGTAGGTAACAAAATTAATCTTTTTGTAGCGTAGGCATATACTGAAAATAAAAAACCGGTCAAATGTGATTAATATGTTTTTTTTTAATCTTACTCGGAGAATCTGACTTCTTGACTTGAATTTAAACCAGACTGCTTCAAGTAAATAGGCTACCATACTAAACACTAGACCAATTAATCTTATTAGATAAATGAAGTAACACATTTTATATGTAGGTACAAATTTTCTCTTCATGAATATTTAACGTTTTTCGCGGGAACTTGAAGATTTAGGATTTTTCTTTAAGTTTTCCTATTAATTATGAGTGGAGCCATGAGGCCATCTGTATTTTTAGGGTTCCGTACACACATGATGAAATAAAGGAACCCTTATAGGAACACTCAGGTGTCTGCCCATCCCAGACAGGCAGATGCCCGTTTGCCACAACCTATTCTCTCCAAAGGTTTAAAAGAAATTAGGTAATAAGTCCCCCCCCTCACCTCAAAAAGAGCAGAGCTTAAAATTTTGTAAAAAATATGAAATATAGAACTTTTATATTTTACAGTAAAACTTAAGAAAGGGCGGGACGTGTCAACGTCCATACAAACGCTCTTAAATGATTACGTTGTTAATATGCTTATTAATCTAGGTTTTTTTTAAAATTATATTCTCACTTCAGTTAGTACAGGTTTGTATATAGCCAAAAATTCGAAATTTCTATATACTTCCTAGTTATAGGAATTTCGTAATATAAATATACGAAATTTCTATAACAAAGATCTATAGTAATTTCAAAGTTTTGGCTCTAGGTATATAAACCTAGTTCCAACTCATGTGAGACTATGATAAAAAAAACCAAGATTAATTAATACCTATGCGTATTTACGACGTAATCGTTTAAGAGCTTTTGTATGGACGTTCACGCGTCCCGTCCATTCATAAGCGATTACCGAATTATCATTTTCGAGGGTAGATTTAACTAAAATAAATAAAAACTTTCCTCAAGTGCATCCTGTGACTTAACAAACGAAAGTACATAGGTCGATACCTACTTTTTTTTCTAATATTAAAACGAATAGTTCAATATAGTAAAGAAAATAGGTAGGGGAGACTGGGGATACTAGATCCGTGTGGGACACATGGTACATTCAATTTACGAAAATTTTACTTAATTTATTTTTATTTAAGCTGACAGAAATTTTTGCCAATGGTACAGGCAAACTTTTTATTAGAATCAGATGTGTTAATTATTTGACGTTCAAAAGTAGTAAGTCTTTATAAGTTCTGTGGCAGGGCAAGATATTTTTGGGGAGTTTTTGCAGGCTATTATTTATTACTGAATAGTGCAGATTGGCATTCGAGACATTTTTATTTTCTAATAAACTTGGTTAATCACAGGTTTTATGGAAGAACAGCTATCATCTTAAGTATATAATGTACTTACAAAAGATTTATTAACCTAATGTAATATGGGAGACTTGGTACATTTTTTTAAAGGAGACTTGATCCTTTGATCAAGTCTCTCTTAAAAACATGTAAAAAACAGGACTTATTAGTTAATAACATACGTAATTTGTAATACAAGAATTAAAGTAAAATTATCTTTTTTCAGTTAGCCACAATGTCACAAGTTCATTCCTCTAAACGTTTGGGTTCATTTGAATTTCCGAAGTCATTTATACAGTTTAAAATAGAAAAATAAGTTTTTTTACAAGTCTTGATAAAGAATATCCAGTTAAGTGTTTGAAAGTGTTTTTTGGTTTCCATATTTATTTTTTAGACTGACAACAGCTGAATCTTTTTCGAAACTGATTAAAATAGTGACACTATAATATTTCAATCAATCTCTTAAAAGATAATTGAAAAACTTTTCATGCTAGTAATAGTGTAATGTTTAAAACGACTGATAAAAATGAATTTACAATTAAGAAATACTCATTTAATTTTAAAACCACACCATGTGTCCCTTGCTATGGGACACAAGATCCTCCCTTATTTTATCAAACTGAATCATATCTCCCAAGGGAGATACCAAGGTATCCATACCAAGGTATGGGAGACTTGATCCTCCCTGGATCAAGTCATCCAACTAGGTGGATCATGCTCCCTTACATGTGTGACACTTCTTGGTACAAACACTTTTCACCAGTTTTAGTTGAATAGTTTTTACATATGTGGTAGAATCCAAATTATCTTTATATAGTTGGTAGGTGGCAAAATTATGCATTGTTTAGTCAGGAAATGAGTTATTTCTATTAAAAAATATAGACATGAGGTCACCAAATAGGCATGATGACAGATTTTGAAAAACTGTTCCAAAGTGTTTGGAAACGTATATCACTTACAATGAATAACATATTTCTACTTATAATAAAGATTTAGGAGGAAAAAATAACATTTTAGTTTTTAGATTTAAAATTCGCGCCAAAACGCTTGTCAGTGTCATGGCGTCGCTAATGACGTCACGTTTGAGTAAACTTCGAGTAAACAAAACCAAACAAAACGTATTTGTAAACACTGACGTTCCTTATACGCTCATTGAATAATTTAGTTTATTAAATATGAATTCTAAAGTGTACAGGTGGTGTGCGGTCCCTCAGTATGATAATATATCAATAAAAACGCCTGATAAGTTATTCGTGTTCGTTCCACAAAAGAAAACGATACGAGATGATACAAGTGTCTTAATCTGGCAAGGCGAGATCCAACAGCAATGTTGCCTAGTACTCACCTTCATTTTTGTGAATATAATTTCGACGTATTTCATTTACTTTGAAGATTCTAAAATAGTATATATCTTGTTTGAGGCCTAAAATTAAAATAAAAACAATCTTCTTCGAGGTTAGGTTTAACCTTGCACCACTACTGTTGTCTTAATAGGTATCTTATTTAAAATTTAAATTATTCGGTATGTTTATTAAATAATAATGTACATAAAGGTTTTGACGTTTCTAAATTCTGCTGAACAAAAATCTTTATATGATGCTAAAAATTCTCCCAGCATTAACACACCAATTTTAGGCAAATTATCACTGTTTGCCTTAGTAAATCCTTGTTGATCCTTGACTCGCGTTAATTCACTTTCATTTGGTTTATATAATACGAACGGAATAAACAAAATTGAATATTAAGTGAAAAAAACACAGCGTTCGTTCGAGTTCACTTGTTTACTCAAAAGTGACGTCATTCGCTCTGATTGGTGTTCAAAATATCATGGCGGACTTTCGTATTTCGTAGTTTTATTTCATTAAAATAATTATTAATCTCGCTATTAATAGAAAAATAAATGCGTGTTTCGTATTCCATGACCCAAGTTTCATTAAATAAATATATAATTTCAGTGATTTTCAGTTACTGTCATCATGCCTATTAATGTGGGGGATCAAGTGTCCCCGGTCTCCCCTATGCGATAATAAATCTAGCCCCTTAAGCTCGAAACTACTAAACCTAAAAAAATAATGGAATATGATTTTTAGGAAAATCTAAACGAAAATCATGATTCTTTAAATTCCCGCAGGAAACGAAAAATATTTGTGAAAAGAAAATGCATACCTATCATCGACATAAAGTCAGGACAGGCCGTTTATAACATTTCACAATACGAACGGCGGCCTCAGATCGTAATTGTTACATAACGCCATCTGTTATTATTCATTAGAACTACGTAGTCGGTTAGCAATCAACCTATTATTGAGACATCGATGTATCCTTGTCGGGACGTACTTAATTGAATGTAAACGTCTACATACATAATTATGTATTAACATTAAAGGAAACGTTTCACTGTGTATGGGCATCTGGGCTAGGACATTGTACAGTACTTCAAAAATACATAATCAAGGAAATTAACAAGTTTTACTACGAATTTCAGCAATCTGGCATGTTTTGTAGCCGCACAAAATGTTTTCTAAGTTAAACAATTAAAACACTCTGACATGAAAATGGTGGTATATAGAATGACAAACATAACTGTCACATATCTGCAATCACCTTATAGAGCGACTTTATATTTTGTAATTTTTTTTTCCATAAAATTTGTTAATCCATAAAGTTTCATCAAAATTAATATAAACGATTATTATTATATTATATTAAATATTATTAATGATAGGTTATCTAGGTATGATTTTTTCTTCATATAAGTACGATAAGAAACCAGAAAGAACTTAATTTTAGAATGAAAAATACGTATATTATGATTTTTTATTACAAAAGAAAATATTATAGAGTGTTATCATTAGCCGTCAAATAAAACTAGTTCTTTAGATTTTTGTAATGTTCACTATAATAAGTACCTATTAGTTCAAATCTTTATTCCTAACTACATACATGGACGAGACGCCCTTACAAGGTTAAACCGTATGCAGTGTAGACGCGCGGTGCGTGGCTGTACAGTGGTTCTCTGACCGAACATATTTTTTGTCGAGATAAGTTTCCTACATCTCTTTCACACATGAAACGTGTACTGCATGTG
Source organism: Luffia ferchaultella (assembly GCA_949709985.1). NCBI lineage: Eukaryota > Metazoa > Arthropoda > Insecta > Lepidoptera > Psychidae > Luffia > Luffia ferchaultella. The sequence continues at coordinate 10,368,776 of OX453252.1, read as the reverse complement.
TGAAAGAGACGGACGCCTAACGGACGAACAAAAAATTTGTTCGGAGTAGGTTTACTGTGCTATGGCGAACGATAAAACTCGAAAATGGTATTTAATCAATAACAAGTTAAGAGGGTACTATTTGTACATAATTTTTTCTCACCGATGATAAGAAATGTAATTTTTTTTGTTTATTGACCTTCCTATCATAGTTTGTGCAACCTAACACAACTTAATTTGGCATTTTTACGAATTAACAACGACGTGCACGCGACGATGTTCCGAGCGTGACTGAGTTGACGAGTGTCCTAAAACTGGAAATTAGGACACTTAACGTGGAGACATTGAGACGCGTTGTTCGGCCGGTCCTTTAAGGCCGATACACACTTTGTTTAGTGTAAGTGCGAGTGGCCGGATTTTGTGTTTAGCGTTTAGTACTAAACCCGTTCGGACACGCAGTGGTTAGTGCGAGTGTTTAGCGAAGTACAGTGTATAGAAGCGCATTCTATTTTTTGTTGCAAGTAGCCGCCCCCGCGCGTCCCTCTTACCGCTAATCTAGCAACTAAACACGTTCGGACATGATCTTGTTTCACCGACTTTGTTTGTTTACTAGTTTTTTGGAGTGTTTATAGTGTATTCCTGTTTTGGATTGTGTCTCCTAGTTTGTTGTTTTTCGTTTGCAGTGAAATGTCGAAGTGGACAGATTCGGAAACATATAAATTTATAGAAGAATATGTGACATACCCTTGTTTGTTCAATCCTAAATCTCCGGATTATAAAAATAAACAGGTCCGAGACACAGCCCTGCAAAGTATAGCTACTAAAATGCAAATGCCCAACTTCGGCATTCGGAAGTTTATAATAAAATCCGAACACTACGATCTACTTATTCGCAAGAAGTAAAAAAGATTAAAGAGTCAACGCGTTCTGGAGCTGGAGGAAATGTTTATGTCCCACATAGGTATGTCTTGGTTTAAAGTACTAGATGAAGCTATAAGAACAGTTGGTGCTGGTTGCAGAGATACACAAAACAATCTGGTAAATAATGTCTTATTTCTGAATTAAATTATTCGTGGAAACCTGTAATCACTTGTAATTCAGACCCGACCTATCGCAGATCAGTCTTTTACATTACAATTGTACTTTACGAAAATAAATAATTATCTTTATCACCTATTTTATGTTATAAAGCTAGGAGTTATTTTTGTAAGTGTACCAAAATAGCTAAGCGTAAATATTCAATATCATGTTTATATTTATGTTACAGGACACAGTCGAAAATTCTAATGAATTAAGTAGTGAAGACAGCCACTCTCAAGCTGAATCACGAGACGAACGATTTGTGGCTCCCTCACCAACCGCAGTTGCAGCCACACGTAAAAGAAGGATTCGGGAACTTCATTCACTTGTAGATAAAGTTGATGTCATTTCTAAGACTATCAATAACAATCCTACATCGGTAGGACTACAAATAACTGAGCACGAGTTCGACCATTTTGGAAAAAGTATTGCAAGCCAGTTGAAGACTATGCCGTTGGCATTGGCACTAAAAGCTCAACAACATATTCAGAATTATTTGTGTCAATTACGAATAGAACAAGTAATGAATAATCCGTCTCCATTACCAGAAACCATTGATTTCAATTCTTCGCCTACTTTGACTAGTTATTCATCACCATACGCATCGCCACACATTCATCAACCTCCTACACCAACAGACAGTTTTGTTGGTTCCCCGTCCCAATCAACACAAATTCATCAGTCTACTACCCCAACAGATAATTATATTGATTCCCCATCTCAATCATTACAGATCCATCAAAGTCCCATCCCGACCGACAATCTTGTTGCGAGCCCATCTGAAATATACAGTGGTATATGTTGAAAATGAATCCCAATTATCACAGATTCATCAAGCTACCATCCCAATTGACGATTATGTTTCTACCCCATCCGAAAATACAATAATATATGTTGAGAATGACAGTGTCTTAGCACAGGCATTAGCATCTATTATAAATAAAAAGTGATTGTTTTATTCTTGTCTATGTCATAATGGTATATAATATATATTTTATTGGTGCGATAACAAATACAGGTTAAAATTATGTGATTTCTAAACTTTTTTGTAATAAAAAAAATCAATATAAACTTGGTCTTATTTATTTAATACCAATAGGTACCTTCTATATTTTTTAACATATTTCAATGTACACACCAACATTAGGCTCTTCTCAACTAATCATTCTTGATTGCCAAGATATTGATCCTTCTCCTATAAATAAACCTGCCATAATTATTTTTTTTAAATAAGGGACATAAAATAAAACAATTTGTACGGTTTCCAGTCCAGATCAAGAAGCCTATCCTATCTTTAAAGGGCTCTTTCTTTAGAACTGTAGTAGGTAGCTGGTTGGTATTTTCACAAAATAGGCGTTATTGGCGATTCTACTTACAAATAAATTTATATATTTAAATTTGCAATAAAATAGTTTTGATTTTGACTAAGAAATGTAGGTACTGATAGCTAAAATATACTAGATATTAAAAATGAATTTGCTTATAGGATAAATGTCAGGATAAAATAAAAATCAAATAAATGTTTATGTCTTATAATTTAAAAATCAAACATAAGTAAATATTAGGTACCTATTCATTGTTAAATTAATATTTTGAGCTGGTATGAATTTGCTCACATATTTTTTTGTTGGAAATTAATTTATCATACATTTCTGTGCATGAAAAATTTAAATTATATTGCAAAATCATTGCATTCCCTACTGTACTTTGTAAAATATTAGTTTTTTCATTAGACCAATAATAATTCATTTTTGAAAAAAGACGTTCTATACCAGCATTTGATCCTGGTATAGATAAAAAGAACTCAACAGTTTTACAAAGTTCTGAAGCAGTAATATTATTATCTCTGAACCATTTAAATATTTCTGCCCATCGATTTTCAACAGTAACTTTTTCTTTATTCCAAATATTTAATTTCTCTAATATAATTCCCTTAGCTATTTGAAACTCATCAAACAAAGCTACACTGTCAATTTTTATATCTCCTACATTTTCTATAAAACAAAAACTAGCTTCAACATCAGACCATTGTGGTTCACATTTTAAAGCAGACCACCTGCAACACGTATAATCAGAAAACTGTTGGCCCCAAGAAACTAAATATTCATATGCTGTATTGTAAAATGTATGAACATAAGAATAAAACCTTTGACGCGCAGATGGATCAAAGTGTGTTAACATTTTCTTTATTTCAGGGCTCAAAAAAATTTCATCTTTCCTATTTTTTACTTTTGTCACCAGTAAATTATATGTTGCCAAAACTTCGGCAAAACAGCTGTTTTGTTTTTCGACATCTTTGATTGCAATTTCGAATAAATTCAGTTGGCTATGCAGGAACCACAACCATAACTCTGAATCTTCATTATTAAAAAAGAATTGTAATGCAACAGGACACCCCTGCTCTGAGAGAAAAAATGATTTTAAAGCAGGATATAACTTTAAAATTCTTTCGAGAGCAGGAAGGAGTGCCAACCATCGTGTGGCACTGTATCCTAGGACTTGTTTATAAGTAATATCAACAAAATTGCAAAACTCTTTTAGACGCTCTACCCTAACTGTATAAATGTGAAAATATTTATAAATTTTACATATAATATTCTCTATATCAAGCGGTAACTTGGCAACTGCCGATTCTATGCTATTATGAACAATATGAGCCATACATCCAATGCCTATTAGAGATTTTTTGTTAAGGCGCACTTGCAGTTTCTTGAAAACATTTTCTTCTCCAGCTCTCTTAACGCCACCAAACATGGTATTCGTATTGTCAGCGGATAGACATATAAACTTTTTCTCTAATTTATGGTTCTGCAGAACAGAAACAATATTATCTGATAATACCTCTGAAGTTTCACATTTTACAGAAAGAAAGTCCAAAAGTTTTAAGTGTATGCCACTTTCAGGAATGTAATATCTAACTAAGACTGGAAATATTTTAGTAGATTTATGGTTACTTGTATCTATAGATACACTCAAAAAGTTTACTTTCAAAAGATCTTCATTTAGAAGCTGTTTACACCACGGAGCTAATATGTTATTAACTATGGCCTCAGTTTTGGTTCGAGCACAACTGAACTTCACATCATATATTTTTTTAATCACTTTTGAAGTGCAATCCATAGAGCTGTAGCTGTGGTTGTGGCATACAGTATGGTATGCAAATGTTCCTTCAGCTGCTGCTAATTTTATCTCGTCATGACCTACAAATATATCTTCATACAGAAAAATAGAAATAGTCTAAAAAAACTAAGATCTGCTAATAACACGACAAAACAAGAGTTAACAAGACTACCAATTTTCATCAACTATTTTTATAGTAATCTAGAATTAATAACATACCCAATGACTTGTTGGAGAAATAAACATTTATTTTTGAACTAGTTGAAGCGGAAATTAAAAACGATTTATGTTTAGTAGTCTTCTCATGTTGCAGAATATCTGAATTCCCACCATGCGCAATAGAAAAGTTTGATTTGCAAATGTTGCAATGAACTTCATGATTTGAACCTGTGGGTTCAATATAAGGATACTTTTCTTTCAAACTTAATGAAAAAACACACTTTCGTTTAGGCATAATGCAGAACGACACATTTGATTTATTAGTCTGTGGATTTATTCCATGACAGTTCACTCACAGAGCACTAGAACACCTATTCATATTACTCTATAACTAGAGCCACAGAACAATAGTTGTACACGGTCACAGAACAAACGAACTGTCAATAAGATAATTTCGCATGTCATTCACTCTGCCAAAACCTTTTCCAAATTACGGGATTACGGGACTTTTTCCAAATTACGGGACTTTTTCACGTCCCGACGGATTTTTCGGGGACGCGGGACAAAGAGGTCAAAATAGGGGACTATCCCGTTTTTTACGGGACGTATGGCAGGCTTACCTATAAAGTAGTTGGCATAATTCATTCGTATGTTTTGAGCCGTCTGTGACGATCGGTTTTGCATTATCCATGGAATAGGAGCAAGTCCATCTGACGGAATGTTTCTCCAGTCACCTTCCACAACTATTCCCCTTTCAGTGTCTTCCATATCAACTGTGGCTACTTGGATTGAAATATTAGTCTTTCTTGCCCAATTATGAATTGCACAGCAAGCTTTTACTATTTTGATAACTTTATCGGGGTCATATGGAAGAAGTTTTTCAAAAATTCTGAATCGACTTACTAAAATGCCGAAAGCATTCTCGACAACCCGCCTCGCTCGAGATAAGCGATAGTTGAAAATTTTTTTTTGATAGGTTAAGTTGTTATTTCCATATGGTTTCATCAAGTACCTTCTTAGTGGAAATGCATTTTCTCCAACAAATACATAGCCTTCTGGTAACAAGTTATTTTCCAAGGCATTACTAAGACTACAATTGCTGAAAACTCCACCATCTGAGACACGACCATTGCAACCAACATCAATGTATGCGAAGCAATAGTCATGGTCTACTGTAGCCATCAGGACAATGCTATTTTGTTTTTTGTAATTAAAATAATAACTTCCTGCTTCAATTGGAGCTTTGATAACAACATGCTTTCCATCGATGGCACCACAGCAACCAGGAAAATTCCATGAATTTCTGAAACCTCGTTCAATGACTTTCCACTCTTCTTCATTGTTAGGGACCTGTAACAAATAATTGTAATAATTAATTATAAACTTTGTTTACACCTTATGGAACACAATAATAAGATGGTTTCTTGCCTTTATGTAATCCTTTAGCGAATTATAGATAGCATCACATATTTCAGGTATGATTGAAGAAAGGGTTGTTTTTGGTACTCTAAACAAGTGTTGTATTGTTCTTAAACTGCATCTGCATCAATTTTATTAAAAATAGGTAGCTTAAATCCTTAGGAAAGGACATAGGCTACTTTTTGTCTGTCTGTTTGTCCGTTCGGGCTGATCTCGGAATTGCCTGAACTGATTTCAACGAAACTTTGCAGACATAAAAAGACCGTAACTGGCCGTGCGGCCGGCACGGCGAATGGCGACTCATGGTGAATGAAATCTGTAATTTTTAAGTATACTAACAAATTAAATTTTCTAAAATTCAGAACTCCTTCTGGTTAGGAAGTTACACATACAAACTTTTCTGCCTTTTCTCACAGGCGACCTAATGATTTATTTTTTTTTGGTATGTCACGACAATGTGATTTTCTCTTGTTTATTCTGTTTTTATCATCTATCATATTATTTTGATAGACACCAACACCGTTATCCAATTTGTAATTTATTATGTATCCACCAAGTTACACTACTTTTATTAATTCACGAAAGAACTTGAATTACTAAAAACATGTCAGTATCAGATACTGGTTTAACTGGAAAAGAGGAATTATTGCTAAAAATAGTGAGTCCAGAGGGATTTATATTTTCTGCATATTTTTCAGAAAACAGTCTAATCGAAGAAGTAAAAAACAGGGCGATAAATTATTTTTACCCTAGCGGAGAAACAGGTCCCAGTAGGTACAAAATTGTCCGAGTTTCCGATACTGCTACATTGCATGATTTCTTGACAGTGACCCAAGAACAACTATCAGTGCAAGAGGAACTGCTTTTGATCGAGAGACGAATTCCAGAAGCAGGTATTTTGTGGGATTTAGGTTCAGTTCGAGCGCCGCAGCCTGGTGCAATAGCCGCGGCGACCGCTGCTATGCCGCCGCCTCAGAATGCTACTCGCCAACCGGATCTACAATCTCTACTTTCTACCAACGACTTGTCTTTCGAACTCAAAAAAATTTTGATATCATTGATAGAAGCAGGCGCACGACTGGCTGCCGCCGGTAGGAACTACGAGATAACGCTAGCCCAGCTATGCGCGGCACTCGAAGATCGCAAACGCGCTCCGACGAGAGCGATGCAAGTCATAACTCCCGAAGACATTGCTGCGAGATTCGATCTTCCACAAACACAGAAGGTGTCTAATGTTCACGATCAGCCTGAAGCTAGTAAAAGCCAAAGAAACGAACGTTACAGGCGCGCTGAACACTTGGAACGTTTTTTGGAGAAGTTCCGAAGTTGGAGGATAAAAATTGCCTCACCACCAAATAACGAAGCCATCGATGCGCTTAATGAGCTGGGATTCGCAGGGAAGGACGCCGAAACGGCATTGAAGCTCACCGGCTGTAGCGTTCCGGCGGCTGCAGACTGGCTCGTGGGGGAGCGCGGCTCGAGCATTTTTGAATTGATTAACGGTTTACCTGACGGCATAATATTACACAGATTGCTCAGTGAACCTCAAATTCAACGAGGCTTGTTGAACACGCGCATGTTGCTGGCGTTCATTGCCATGGTCGGCCAGACAGGCAATGCCACCCTGTGGCTTAATTCTCCACATGGTAGTTCTCTGCTTTCACATATATCGAGAACATACCACTCTGAAAAATACTGTTTAGCAGTCAATCAATTCTCTCAAGCAAGCACACATCATTCAGCGCCCTCGACTTCCAGACGAAGAAACTGATATAGGTATATTTACTTTGTACGTATGTAGAATTATTGAATAAAACAAAGGGTTATTTGTTGTTCACTATATTTGTACTCAACTTAGCCTAAATAAAAATAAGAGCAACTTTGAAAAAAAAAACAATTCCCCCATTACCTATCTATACTAATATTATAAAGCTGAAGAGTTTGTTTGTTTGTTTGTTTGAACGCGCAAATCTCAGGAACTACTGGTTCGAATTGAAAAATTCTTTTTGTGTTGGATAGTCTATTTATTGAGGAAGGCTATAGGCTATATGTATAAAATAATACTATATGTCTGTCTGTCTATTTGAGCAATGCTGTGTTGGATAGTCTATTTATTGAGGAAGGCTATAGGCTATATGTATAAAATAATACTATATGTCTGTCTGTCTATTTGAGCAAATCTCCAAAACGGCTAAACTGATTTTGACGAAACTTCACAGATATGGAAAAAAAGTGGTCAAAAGTGACATACACTACCTTTTATATATCTGTATGTACGTCCATCTGTCTATTCGAGCTAATCTCCAAAACGGTTAAACTGATTTTAATGAAATTTCACGGGTATGAAAAGGAGGTAGTCAAAAGTGACATACGCTACTTTTTGTCCGTCTGCCTATCTGTACGTCTACGTGTCTATTCGAGCTAATTTTCAAGATGGCTAAACAGATTTTAATGAAACTTTGCAGACGTGAAAGAAGGTTGTCAAGAGTGACATCAGCTACTTTTTGTGTCTGTCTGTCGTTTGTCTTCACTGATCTATCAACGTAGATAAGTTGAAACTACTAAGTCTAGGAAGCTGAAATTTAAAACAGAGATTTATTTTATAACATATTAATTTTTTAAGAAAGGAATATTTGGAAATTTAAAATTTAAGGAGGGAGGGATGGAAGGGCTTTGTTTGAGAGTCTTTGTTCTTTAAAGTTAGAAACATAAAAATTTTAATATAAATAAATAATGACGTGTTTCAGGGTTTTTGGATTTCCACATTTTAAGGGTGGGAAACGAAAATTACTATTTTGTCTTTATTTGACCCAATATTATATTTATTAAATCGATGTATATAACCCTGCAAAGGGCGTAATTTTTCATGTAGTTGCTCAAGTTGTGACTCTATGGTCATACCCCTATCGTCCAGATTTCCATCCGTTTTCATCTTTCCCCTCTAGCTCGAAGCGGAACAAATCAGTACTACTAGCGTCAGCATATTGAAGGTCAAACAGTACTATCTACTAGCGTCAGCATATTGAAGTAATTTAGAGTTTCTACTTTTGCTCTATTCATATCGTTATTACGTTTATTTTATTAAAACTAAAAACGCTAAAAAATACACGTTTCTTGTATAGGGACTATAGGGATCCCCTTTTATTTTTATCTACATTTTGTTTTAGTTATTTGTTGTTATAGTGGCCAATTGTAATAATACGCATTGCATAAAAATTTCAAGTGTAAGCAATAATCACACAACCACCAATCATCACAACGTCGACCCGCCCGTCGAAAAACCCGTTAATTTAATATTTTTTTTTTTGTTGTTCGACCATAGTAATTGTGGTGATATGTACATACTCTGTGAAAGCTACAAGTGTCTACCTATTACGGTTCAGAAGATACAGCCCTGTAACTACCGGACGGACAGTGGAGGCTTAGTGATATGTTCCCGTTGGTACCCTTTGGCTAAGGAACCCTAAAATACCATTACTATCATAATATATTCTCCCTTAAAATATCTTCCGTATGAGCCAAAATTGTTAAAAGAAAGTAGTGTCAAAAATTACTTCATTTAAAAAAATATTTTCCATAAACGTCGGCCGGTAGCCCGTGGTTTACTCCGTGTTTACTCGTAGGACTAAATTATCATTACTACATATTATAAAATAAAGTCCCCCGCCACGTCTGTCTGTCTGTCTGAACGCCATAAACTCAAAAACTACCGAACGGATTGGCATACGTTTGACACCAATGGACGGAGTGATTCAAGAGGAAGGTTTACGTGTATAATTTATATGTTTTATGCAAATTAATTGAAATATGACGATTATTGTAGAAGTCGGAAAAAAATCAAACCGGCTACTGGGAGCTTTCATTGAAAACGGTGCCCTTTGAGATATAACAAAATAATGTATGGAGGAATTGTCTCTTTTATAGGTCTAAAGAAAAGTCCGTGATGGCATGTGTCTATCTTTCATGGATAGATTACTACACCTATTTTTATGTTTAAAAAAATGGTGTCATATGATGAGGTAATTGGAAAGCAATTTATACTGATACAATATTAATCCTTATCAAATTAGATACGTTATTTACCTTCAGCATTTCATGCACATTATGAATGCCCTTTACACTATACGATTTAAATTAATATCTTAGGAGCTATCACGAAATAAAAATATCACGCGACCTGCCGGGCGCCGCGCCGGCCAGCCATACGAGACGTCACGACAGGCGTGGTTAGATTAGAATGTATTTATTCTTTTCAAATATTTATACTCATAAAATTGGAAATAAAATACTTTAAAAATACTCCAAGTAGGCTGAACTTACGTTACATTTAAATGTAATTAAATCCAATCCATATGTTCGACGCAACAAGCTGATATGACACTACGGCAGAAAAAACATTACACAGATCAAAGACTATAAAGATCATAGAAGTAGTATATTATAATAGTAGACTAATAGACTAGACTATTATAGTAGTAGTATAATAGACTAGAACGAGCGCTATTCAACTGAAATAATAGAACGTCGGCGTAATAATTAAGCCGCCAACGCAACGCAGAGGACTACTTTGGGACTAGATGGTGGCGCTGTGTGGGATGTCCCAAATTTATTATTTGTTGATTCTCACTCCCACAATTTTTTTTAGCAAAAGAATCAATGAACTACCTATAAAATGACGAAAGAGGTTAAATAAAAATGGTACATACTTAACGAGTTATTAATATATAACTACATATTTTTTATTTTTGTTTTCATTTAAAATGTATGTTCATATGTACCTACTAATATCATTGGCGCTCACGGGAGAAAAGCTTCTAGCCAAAATTTGTATGTAATAAAAAACAGTTTTGATCAGTATTTTTTTATTAAGTTATATTAATCTAAGAATAACTATAATAGGAGATAGATTCGACATCGCGTTTAAATAAAAAGGAATACAATTTAGCGCCGTTTATGTCAACCAGCCTTATTGACGCACATATTATGTATGTATTACAGAAATAAAGCAAAAAAAACTTTTTGTGCTTAAATATTGAAATTCATAAATAATTATTAGTTGGGTTTTCTATTGAAAAAATTAACATTTGTGCTTGGTCTACGTTTTAGCATCAACAAACATCATAGGTACAATACGTGCCACCGATGTAAAAGGCCGGCGGCTGTACACACTAGCCGATCGGAGGCGAGCGTCAGAGACAGCACTATACGAGCAAAAGAGAAGGAATTGAAAATGTGACATAAATATTCCAAACAACAGTTAAAAAGTCTAGAACATATATTGCCCTGGTGATGCTCTTATAATACTATTATGAATTATAATATCGAAGTAAGCAGAAGTACAAAACAAAACCTTTAACTCAATGGATATGTGTTAGTACTTAATGTTTGATCTTGGAAATTTCATGGTCATGAAAGATTGAAGAAGAGCAAAAGGGTGCTATGAAATTAACACATATCAAATAACTGCTACTTTTGAATGAATTATATTTGATTAACACTTGAATCATAATAAATTGGTTTCCATCAATGGTATATAATTAATAATAAGTGAAATGTCCAAATATTTCTAAACTAAAAAAAACAATATGCAAATAAAAACGTCAAAGGAAAACATATGCACATGTGCGTATATATTAAACGATTGGAATGGTTTTACATTTCGAATTGACTTTGTCGCGATGCCCAATCTTAGTTTTTAAACAATAATATTTACCTTGTCTTATTAACAGATTGAATATCCTTAACTTCTAAAAAAAAAGTTTAGCACATGTAAAACTTTTCATATATCTACAATGTTTTCGGATCAATATTTAAAACATTACAGGGGTTCATGTCTGCTATAATATAAAATAGTTGACAAATTGTATAAGTTATATTTGATATGATTTGAGTTAATTGAAAAGTTTAAAACAATTATATACCACATGCTCTGGAGGTACCCAAGGCATTTTAACAGGACCTTCCAATCGCTGTTAGAACCAAAAATTTAATATTTGTTTTCTGTCTATTGCTCGTTGTTTGAGATATGAAAAAAAATGTAAATATTAGAATTTATTACATTATTTCATTTAATGTAAATTACATTAATTAAATTACAATAATTAATGTAAATTAACGTAAAAATTAATGTAAATTAACGTAAAAATTAATGTAAATTACATCAATGTTACGTAAATGTAAATTACATTATTTTTTTTTAAATTTATATTTAAACAATTGTTGATTTAAAAGACAATGTATATCGTGATGACAATGTATAATCCGTATAACAAGTTTTTACAAAAATGAGGGATTTCTGCGGTTACAGGTTTGTACGGTTTGAAGTTTATTTTGATGTTTTAAAACGTTAAAACTATGAAGCGCTATAAAAAGCGTGCACTCCCTGCCATACAAAGCCAGCATCCCGACTGATCACACGACTAGTCGATCGCTAATTACGCAAACAAGTCCAAAATCGTCACACGTATACAAGTAGTGTTGCATTGAGTATTTTCTGTCACATACTGAACCATCAGATTCATTGGAAAGGAGTCAATTTTGAATTTAGACGATCTCTATCTCTATCACGTTCAATTCCTGGTGTGAGTCAGCGCGAAGCGGCCGAATATTATTATATCACTGTGCATTTCAAAACTCATATATTTTTCACATTGATACTGTTATTTTTTTTCCAAAACTATGGTTTCCTTCAAAGACAATGCAAAAGTGTACCAGAATTTTAACAAAATATTTTACTGGTTACTTTTAACAAAGCCAAAAATATTTTGTAAACATTACACACACCCCTGTAATACTTCAGATATAGACCTGAAAATGTTTTATATGAAAAGTCAACACTAAATCAATTCAAATACATAATGATCGTGAACTATAGACACAGGAAGTGAAAAAAAAAGTTTGAGATACAAAAATCAAATTGATACATATAGCCCTACCATACACAGCTTCAAGTTGAGCTTAATAAATCAACACTATAAATTGCTACCATTATCTTCTACACTTTTACAAAGTTAATCACATGAAACGAAATCTGACACAGTTCCATAGCCCGGGGGCCGAAGCTATAAATCTTATAATTATAATGTAAGAATGTTATGAGTTCTTTAGAAACGCATAAACGGCCGACGCGAGGCTCGGCCCCTCGAGCGCATTCCGCGACCGCGCATCCCGCTATCACTGTCTGTAACAAAGAAAAACAAAAAAAAAATTACCACAAAACGTTCGCGTTAACGTGCGAAAATCTTGTATGTTTAAAGAATTATTTAAATTCTAATAAATTGGCGCAACACAACGAAGTCAAGGGAAAGAATGAAAACAAGCTTTTATAAAAATATGTATACTTAGATTATACATTATTTAACGTTGTACAAGGTCCAAAGAAAAATATTCCGGTTTTCACCATTTTAATTTACAATTTGCCCAATCTACAACATACTCCAGATACTACAGTTGATTTTAGAAAAACTCTTAGTTTTTTAAAACAGAATTATCCTGTAGTTAAACGCATTCCTAGAGGAGCTCGCATTTCAGTTGCTACAACCCTGTACAAATGCATTCAAAAAGTTATTTTTAAAAATTCGATTAAGTGCTGGAAGGGTTTGCTCAGAAGATAAAAAGTAACTGTGTAGGTCCTTCTTTAAACCCCGCCAAGCCCACAACGAGAAGGCTTTCGGTCCCACGTAATGGCAACTTACACCTGTTTCACCGGGTGGAGGGAAAGGTAAGTGAAGGGAACCTGAGGGGAGCTGCTCAGCTGCTTTTTGCTAATGATTCCATTGCGCCCGATAGCTCTGAAACTGTCGATGCGCTACATTCGAAGCACCCGTCACCCAGCGCAATGTTTCACCTCCACGACCCCTCAGGGCTTAATGACCCCACGCTGAAGGCAATCTCAAAAGATGTCACTATTCCTTTTTCCAGCACGACGGAGGTGAAGTGATTTTAAAGGTTGATACAAAAAACGCCTTCAATTCCGTTGACAGAGGAGCCCTGTTGACACAAATAAAAGGAAATACTCCTGGAGTTTATAAATATCTACGGCAATGCTATCAGCCCCGTCAAAATTATTATACAAAAATCACCTTTTATTTTCGGCAGTTGATTGTCAGCAAGGTAACACGCTGGGCCCTGCAATATTTAGTCTGGCTATCCATCCTATCATTCCGAAACTAAATTCAAAATTTAACGTATGGTATTTAGATGACGGCACACTGGGCGGCGATGCTAAATGCGTTCTTGAAGACTTTCGGATCCTCATTTCAAAATTCAACTCTGTCGGCCTAGAATTAAATTTTTCGAAATGCAAACTGTTTATTTCTGATACTGTACAATCCGTTGATAGGGTTGCCATAATCGATAATTTTAGTAGTCTGGCCCCCAACATTACAATACTGTCTAAGGGAAGTTTGCGGCTTCTTGGAGCACCAATTTTGGACGACTCTATTCCACTTGTTATTAATGAAAAAATTAAAAATTTCACTGACACCCAAGATCGCCTCCTCCAGATTAATTCACATATGGCCCTTTCAATTATTAGATTCTGCCCTTTCGTTCCAAAGTTCACTTACTTTCTCCAGTGTACACATTTTTGGAAATTTCGTCCTCTTCTATTTAATATAGATAACTTTATCAAAGACATTTTAACCAAAATTCTTAATTGAGATTGACTAAATGAGGTCGCATGGTCTCAAGCCTCACTTCCTATCCGACACGGTAGTCCGGAATTCGGAGCATTGTCGCTGTCTCTTTGTCGGCCTTTCTGTCCTCTGCCCATAGTTCGTTTATTCTTTACGGTAATATAATTGGCCCTACACTGGGCTCCGTGGAGATTACATACTTGGGAGAAGCCATGGAGGCCTGGCGGGAAACGTGTCTATCTACTGATTTAAATGTAATTAACTCTAATCCACACGTTCGACGCAACAAGCTAATACTACAATACGACAGAAAAAAAATTTAGTCATATATGCTCTGCTGCTACCCGTGCGAAGCCAGGTGCGGGTGGCTTGTATATGTACATCATAATCCCGTGCCTCTCCACTGCATACATACATGTATCTGTACATATTTAAAAAAAAAAATATTTAAGTATTTATACCAGTTGTCTAGTACCCCATAATACAAGCTTAATATTTGCTTACTTTGGAACTAGGTGGCGATGTGTGGGATGTCGTAGGTATTATTAATAAGTACACCTGTAATAATATAATAATTTCTAGGACATCTCAAATACGGTTGTCTAGTCCCAAATTAAGTAAAGCCTGTAGTGTGGGTACTAGACAACTGATATATAAACTTTTTTTACAATACATATATATATATATCAATTTTACACCCAGATAGAAAACAAATAGACATGTTCATGCATGACCTCTAGATCAATCTGTCAATCAATCATGCACATGACAGTTTCGATGTTTGACGTATATAATTAGTTTATCGCCTCAGTTGTGGTGTCATATATATGTTTTATGTGGTTTTTCAGGTAATAAAGGAGACTTATTCCTACAAATGCCCAAAAATTTGGATCATCTGGAATAATTCTGAACTAGGGCAATTTTAGAAAAATGCGAATAACAACCTGGTGTCCAGCGATGGTGGTG
Source organism: Luffia ferchaultella (assembly GCA_949709985.1). NCBI lineage: Eukaryota > Metazoa > Arthropoda > Insecta > Lepidoptera > Psychidae > Luffia > Luffia ferchaultella. Next base: position 10,353,417 of record OX453252.1, on the reverse strand, counting down.
TGAGGGCGACGGAGCAGGAGTGGCGCGGTAGGGCCGTCGGCGCGCTGGCCCCGGACTTGCGCTCGCCTCGGCTTCGCGCCCTTCTTCTGCCACCTGAATATTAATAACTTATAATTATTATGATGCTCCTAGTATAGGAATTATCTTAGCGTATTAAGGTGTAGACCTTATTTATAACTAGCTGTGCGGGCGATTTCATCTGCGTGGTCTTACGCAACGTGACTCTGTCTGTCTATTCTTTAGTATTATTAACCCTTAGGACGCGTATGGTATAGCATCTTATACCAGTGAAGTTTTTACACGAATATGACCCACGCGTGTAAGTTGTACCAGCGCTTCCAAGTGGTGCAGGTATATTTTGGAGCCATCCTAGATTGTCTTTATGAAAAATATTATTTAGAACATATTAATTGCTAAGTGTCTACGAAAACATCACCATTTTATTATAATATTCAAAAAACTTAGGATGAGCATGCTTTAGGTAGACTTCGACAAAACGGAAGCTCTATTGTACGGGGCAATTTTTATTTATGATCGATACGCGTCTGACAGGTTTAAACACTTCACACAATTGTTTTGGTATTTGTTGATTGTGCAGGCTATACAGACTTCATTTGATAATGAACTGCATAAGCTCGCTCACTTATATTAGGTACGCTCCATCGCGACACCCGTCCCACAACACCGACCGGGCACACGTGGGGCTTCTTAAACTTAAAACAGTGAACATCTATTGATTCTGTTGGTCGATTTTGATGAAATTAACACTTAAAGTTACTCAGAGTAAAACTTCACAATTTACAGTTATTAGAATTTGAATTCGATGAGGGGCGTGACTGCCTGAGCCCAGCGAACCTGTTTCGAATTTAGGAGGCCGTGCGGCTGTGGTTCGGATTCGGGCGTGTACCATAAGTTTTTCTGACTTGAGTACATAACTAACACTGATTCCCTGTCTCGGAGAGCAGGTTAAACTGTCGGGCCCGGGTTAAAACGTCCCGGTCGTTAAAATCCATCAACCCGCACTGAAGCAGCGTGATGGATTAAGCTCCAGATCTTTCACACCCTGAGGAGAGGCCAAAGCCCCTGAAGTGGGGTAAAATGGGCTGGTGGAATGGAATGGAGTGGCTTTTACGTGACACGCGTACAAATGAAAAAACTGACAAACCAACAAAAATTGCAAAAATTGTTTTTTTACGTTTTATTGCTTATATCTCTAGTCTCCCAGTAATTCTTTGCAAAAATCGTTCAAATACAGACACGGAAAGTCTAGGATTTCATTAAATTTATGTACCTTCTTAACTTGACACTAATAAAATATTATTGATAAAACAAAATGGTGACTTACGCCGTCAAACGGTGTAGAATTACACTATAAACTCTTAACATTTTCATATCTTTATGGTTATTGAAATTACCTAACTAAATCACGAATCAATCTAAATTCGGCGATTAATATTCATACTGTAAACCAATGCTGTAAACACTCATAATAGAAACTATGGACATATAAATACAGTGCAGTGTACAGACCTGATGCGGTGAGGGTGGCTGGCTGCCCTGCGAGCTGACTGCGGGCGTGTCATCTTCTGCCCGACTCTCCTCCCAATCGGTGCGCCTATCACCCTCGTTGACCTCTCCACTGACGCTTACACTACCACCTGAAAGTCATGTCTATGTTTAGCCATTGAAATAAAAATTTTAGGCACGAATTAAAAACAGAGTCTTTATACTATGATATGAACTATTCATGTATATATATCGGCTATTTCGACAATCTCGGAAACGGCTCTAATGATTCCAATGAAAATTGGTATTTAGATAGGTATCACCTCAAAACAGGTTACTAAATAAGTTTTATGATAATTAACCACCACGGGGCGCTTCAGTAGATGTGTATCTTCGAAACGTCTGGTCTGATTATGATACGGTTTTTTGCATTACATAGGTATCACCCACGAGTAGATAAATAAGTTGTACAGTTATGCTCCACCAGGAGGCGCAGTGACAGATATGTGTCCCTAAAACGGCTAAGAGGATCTCTACACGTTTCTTTGCGTTATATAGATATCACCTAAGAGCAGGTTCTTGGCCACCAGCAGGTGCTCTGGGAGGATCTCAACGCGGTTTTTTTGCATTATATTTGCGGTCGCCCAATTTTGTTTATTTGAATTGACCATTAAAAAAATCAAATAATCACAAATACTCTACACTTAATTTTTTTTTTTATTTATTTAATTGATAAAAACAAAGTTAAACAATTTTTACATTAACAGTATATATCAAAAACTTGAAAAGTTTTCCTGTATACTGTATACGTAATTACAAGGTAGGATTGTTATTTTATACTAGCTTTCCGCCCGCGGGCTTCGCTCGTGTTGACTACACAGTTGTATTGGGACAGTTAAAGGAACGCGGCGCTCTAGAACATTGTAATACTTTCTAGAAAATTCTGAAACTTAACTACCTAAGAAATTTCTATACCTCATTTCTTACAAATCCATTTAGCCATTTTAGAATCAGTCAGCCGTTTTGGAGATTAACCGGAACAGACAGACAGACTGACAGACACTATGATTAATTTATATATGGAAATAAAAAAAAAATTTTCACTCTTGAGAACGCCCTCTTCATGTTCGCAAAATTTCAGTAAAATCACATCAGCCGTTTCAACGATTAGCCCTAACAAACAGACAGACAAACACACAGACCCAAATCAACCTATTTCACTCTTGATAACTTCCTTTTTATGTCTGCGACGATTCATAGAAATAGTTTAGTCGTTTTGGAGATTAGCCGGAACAAAAAGACAGACAGACAACCATACCGGCAAAAAGTTACCTATATCACTTTTGACAACCTATTTTAATGTCTGCATAGTCCCATAAAAAATTTTAAAAGTTTAAAGACAGACAGACAAACAAAAAGTAGCGTATGTCACTTCTCACACCCTCTATTCACGTCTGCGAAACTTCATTAAAATTGGTTTAAGTGTTTTAGAGTTGAGCTCGAAAGAACAGAGAGACGGCCAGACAGACAAACAAAAAGTAACCTATGTCACCTCCGGTAATGCCCTCTGTACGTCTGTAAAGTTTCATTGAAATCGGTTCAGCCGTTTCGGAGATTAACCGGAACAGATGGACAGACAGACAGACAAAAAACTTGTTGGCAGTTATAGGGACTGCCGATAGAAATGAAAACTTAGAACTCATTAGAATTAGAAACCATCAAATTTGAGTACCAACACGATTGGTCTGCGATTGATGGTTTCGAAAATATACGTTTTTAAAAATTTGGTCACGTGGTCACACAGACCTCGCCAAAATATCAAGTTTGAGTACAAATACGATAGGTCTGCGATTGATAGATTCAAATATATAAGCTTTTAAAAATTTGGTCACTTAGTCACATAGATCTCGTCAAAACATCAAGTTTGAGTACCAACACGATAGGTCTGCGATTGATAGATTCAAATATATAAGCTTTTAAAAATTTGGTCACTTAGTCACATAGATCTCGTCAAAACATCAAGTTTGAGTACCAACTTAAAAATTTGGTCACGTGGTCACATAGATCTCGTCAAAACATTAAGTTTGAGTACTAACACGATAGGTCTGCGATTGATAGATTCGAAAATATAAGCTTTTAAAAATTTGGTCACGTGGTCACATAGATCTCGTCAAAACATTAAGTTTGAGTATCAACATGATAAGTTTGTGATTGGCAGTTTCAAAAATATAGGCTTTTAAAAATTTGGTCATGTGGTCACATAGATCTCGTCAAAACATTAAGTTTGAGTACCAACATGATAGGTCTGTGATTGATAGTTTCGAAAATGTAAGCCTTTAAAAATTTGGTCACGCGGTCACACAGATCTCGCCAAAACATCAAGTTTGAGTACTAACAGGATAGGTCTGCGATTGATAGCTTCGAAAATATAAGCTTTTAAAAATTTGGTCACGTGGTCACATAGATCTTGCCAAAACATCAAGTTTGAGTACCAACACAATAGGTCTGCGATTGATGGTTTCGAAAATATAAGGTTTTAAAAATTTGGTCACGTGGTCACGTAGATCTCGCCAAAAGATCAAATTTGAGTACCAACATTATAGATCTGTGGTCGATAGTTTTAAAAATATAAGCTTTTAAAATTTTTGTCACGTGGTCACATAGATACGTCTGCAAAGTTTCATTGAAATCGCTTTAGTCGTTTCGGAGTTTAGCCGGAACAGACAAATAGACGGACAGACAAACAAACAAAAAGTAGCCTATGTCATCCCGGTACTGCCCCTCTGTACATCTGCAAAGTTTCATTCGATTCAGCTCTTTCGGAGATTAGCCGGAACAGACAGACGACAGACAGACAAAAAGTAGCCTATGTCACCCGCGGTAATGCCCTCTACATGTCTGCCAAGTTTCATAGAAATCGGTTCAGCCGTTTCGGAGATCAATTCAAACAGACAGACAGATGGACAAACAGACAGACAAAAAGTAGCCTATGTCACCTGCAGTAATGCCCTCTGCACGTCTGTAAAGTTTCATTGAAATCGGTTCAGCCGTTTCGGAGATTAGCCGGAACAGACAGACAGACAGACAGACAGACAGACAGACAGACACTTCAATTTTATTAATATAGATATTTTAAAATAACGCATTTATTAATTAAATACTATTAACAAAAATGTTTTTTTTAAATAGGTAACTAATAACTATATCATGCCCTTCAAGAGACAGGTCGTAATCAAACGGTTGATGTGAATTTATACCGTCGGACGATTTCCGTTTTCAAATATTATTATCGTTTACATTCACGAATGACACAAAATTAAATTAAATTAATAATTATGTCAGATCACAACAAACATGATGTTATAGCTAATGTCAACTCACAACAAACATGTTATAGCTATAAATGTCATGTGTCAGAAACGCATTCTCTCGACGGCCATAAGTAATGAATTTTCTGTTTACACAGAAAGAGCAATACAGGAACGTGCCGTTAGGCCTTCACACAACCATTTAAATACCTGTTAAAAATGGTAAAAACAAGTTTAGTTATAGATTTTTATTGAGAAATATTATATAACATTATACTTATCATATGATTATAAACAATATTATTTATTTTTTTAAAGAAAAGAACTTCTCAATTTAATATTGTAAGGCCAATATTATTAATTTTAAGCAGATTTTAGTCAATCTCAATTATTTTTAATGCAAGCAAGCAAAGGCTTTTAAAAGTAAAAGTAACAAAGATTTTATGATCTTGCATTTGATACCATTTCGATACAATGCCATACAATAAGGTAAAATAAATAGTACTTCGCAAAAAAGTTCTATGCCCTTTTTATCTTGTAAGAAACCCTGCGACGTTATGACGAAACGCGAAATTGGTTTTAATATTCATAAATGCGACATACTGAGATTTCTTGTGATTTAACTAGCGTTCTAAGATCTTGACTCATTTCTAGATATTTCACAAAGTCCATGTTTTTGTTGGCAAAAAGTGTTTTCTCAAACTATGAACAGAATCTTGTCTCTATTACAGATTAATAGATTTCTCGTATTGTGTATTTGAATATGCATCGGAATTTGTCAGATACTTACTATATTTGTAGCTAAGAACTTAGTGATGTATCAATAGTCACAATTTGCGTTGCAGCAGGGGAAACATGCGGGTGCACTTTATTCGCGGTATTCGACTATAAAACCCAAAATAAACACTCCCAGTTACTAGCACAGTGGCAAAGCTACTTTGCTACAACTATATACGTTCCCACCTGCATCTGGTTGCGGTTGCGAGGCAGGCGGTTGGTGGGGATGCGGCGGCGGCAGCGCGCCGGCTAGGTCGGCGTGCGTGTCGTGATGGGAGGCCGCGCCTGCCTCTGCAAATGTGAATCGCGCGCCACCCGCGCTGCTGCCCGCGCCGCTCGACGCGCCAACTGGCGAAACCACCGCCTCACCGAAACTGAAAAACATCCATAACAAGCATATTGACACTGTATAACTATGTCAAACTCCTTGACTTATAACCCGTGTAAATAAAGAAACGATTTAAGTGCAGACATACGTGTAAGACGGAGCTACTTTGTCTCATACAACGGCCGTCGTTTTCAATTAGTTTCTATTCGTTTCAATTCGATATGCACACGAATACTTAGTTACATACATAGTTCTACTAAGTATAGAGAAAATTCATTTTTTTATCAGAGCAGCACAGCACGTTAATAAACTGGATGGATTCTCCGAACTTGATTTGTTCAATTCATCTCCAAGTATATTTAGAGCTACTGTTTCAAAGAGCTGGTTTGGTGCGATTTCCTGACTCTGTTAGTTTAAAGCCCCACAGTGGGTATATATTTGGGTATTTTATTTAATGATGGCTATATCGTTACTGTTCTTTATTCCATATGTTTAAGTAGATGTTTAAACAAACAAGTATCTTTAATTTCGTATAATTATTTTCTATTATTTTTGTTATATATCACTGTATGTTTCCCGAATAAAATAAAATTAAAAAAAATACTGATAAAAAAATTACTATAATTATAACCATTCTACTGCCATTGTAAGTGACGGAATACTTTATTATTTACTCAACCATGCATTTCATTTTGCAAAAAAAATCTTTTAGTGAATATTTCCCTATTTATAACAACTGTATTCAATAAATTCTCAAAATACCCACCCGTCGTTACGCCGCGGCACGTACAGCGTGGGCGTGGAAGGCACGATGCTATCGTCACCCTCGTCGCCACCTCCCCCCAAGGAGAGTGCGCCGCTTGCTGACAAATTACAATTTATTTACAATATGGAACTTTAATTTATAACACAAACACAATTGTTACATTCTAAACAGTAAATGTCCTCAGGTTTTCCAAGTGGAAGTCGGACTCGCGGCCTGAGGGTTACATACCGTTATATAACTTAATTTTTTGTTTATTTTATCATTACCAACCGCAAGATGATATGCAACGCATTTATAAATTTAATTATTTAAAATATTTTTAAAACGCGCTTAAAATTATAAATTGGTTATTTTGAGGTTTCTTGACTTCATTTGTACTGCCAAATATTCCTTTGAGCCAAATTCCAAGTGAGCAGAGAGGAATCATAGGCCTTGACACACATTTTTTTATGGCATTGACTTAGAAACTTGAATTTTTTTTATGGCATTGACTTAGAAACTTGAATCTTCTACAGGTATATGAGGTCGCAGATCTTCGTATTTGGTATCAGTTTCAACTTAACACCTCCACCTATTACTTAGGAAAAAGGCGTTGACAGACCGACATGGACAATGTAGTAATCTTGCATAACTCTAACGAAAATTCAAATCGAAACTGAACTATGACAAATAACTTACAATTAGATATTCAAGTCCTTCAAGGGCGAGTTGTTTCATTCTTATATAGATAGAGTTATGATAACGGTATTTTTAACGTTCGTTTCGTCAACGTTGTTACCACCAACAAGCAAATAATATTTTACATGTATTAATGTCCAAAGAAATAGTATCACAACAAGAAAGTGCATTACAAATTTTGTAACTAAACGAAAATGTATTTTTTAATACATTTGCTATTAATACTGCATTTATGACATCATAACTTGTACCGTAATGTTGTATTTTACAGTACTAGGCCTTTTTACTTTACACCAATCACAAACGAGCATTCTGTTTGTGACGCATGTGTAAACCGCGAAAAACAACCCGCTCGCGCCCTTATTTCCCGCCATTATTACATTTGAAGTATCTACCTAATTTTAATTGCAAATGTATTGAAAAACATCGTATGATGCTCGTACTCAGTAAGCTGACTATTATAGTCATTGGTTTATTATAAGCACTCGGCTTCGCCTCGTACCTATAAAAACCTTGACTACAATATGTAGCTTACCGTACTTACATCATAATGTACTATTATTACTTGTCAATAAGGTCTTATTTCGTATTACAATGTTTGTAAACGGAAATCGAACTAACCAGGATAATCCTCAGCGATGATGTATCTCTTTCACTCATTGGTACTTCATGCTAGAATTTGTGTGATAGAAAGAGAAAGGCTACTTTTTGAGACCTCTCGCTCGGGTCGTTTCTCGGGGACAAGAGCGCATTCCTGTTGTTATAATTAATTTAAGGTTCAAGTAACGCTTGAATCTTTGAAACACTCCAGTAAACCAAATTTACTATGAGGCAAATTTAATGAGAACGGACGTTAAAAATATCGTAATCATAACTTTAACTATAGATGAAACAACAATTGCCTTAAAAGCTATTTTCACTAGAGTGATAAGGATGTAGCATATAATAAATTCATATTTCAAAACTGGAATATGGAGTTTATATGGCAGCAAAACATTGTATTTACGCTCAGTGCCACTGCTGATGGCCTCTATCTGCTGATGCGGCACGGCAGCGGCAGCGCGGTCAACGTCCTCGCCGTCAGCTACATCCCCGCCTTCTTCTGCTTCACCCTGATCGCCCGTCTCCGGAGATTGTACAGGAGATTCCTATCAAAAACAACAAATCAGAAAAAATTGAAATTACATATGTCGCATTATATTATTATATCGCCAGCTAAACATGTACATTTTACATATTTTTACTGATGTAAATAATCAAAATTTACTTTGCGTAGGTAAATGACGTATTACCTCATTTATACACTTTATACATTTAAATGTGTTATGTTGATACTATATTATTGGCTTCAAAAGTGAATAAGAACACTTAAAATATTTATAGACTGTATTTTGTAGGCTAAGCGAGTATGGTGTAGTATGAAATACGAATACTATTCCCAGTCACAGACTGCTAAAGAACTAAGACGATTCTAGGTATGCTTTATTTCTATTGTATATTCATACTTTCACAAACTCTTTGTCATGAAGGATATTTTTAATCTTAAAAAGGTTTAATTTTCTTACAATCGCAAGATTTTCTCTAATATCAATTTCGAACAGGATATATACGTTTCATTATTTTTTTAAAACACTAAACATAGAAACATTGCGTACCAAAGTTGACCAGTCGACAGTATATTATGCATAAACGTTCTGCCGAAGTTAGCATAGATTCCAAAACGACAGAAAGCCTTTGAAATGTTTTATATTGTATATCGAGAATAAGATATGGCTTATAAGACTTTGTACATAACTTGTGTACAAAATGAGGTTTCATTGATAGTGACCGTCTCAAAAGTACATAATTTTAATCACTTTGATGAATATGGCAGGTGGACGAATAAAAGACATAAACCCACTAAACTGATAAAAAATATAAATAAAATTAAAATTATAAACCCTCCTACACATGTACAAACTAAAATGCATATATCAAAACAAACGCCATGAAGTGCTGAAGAATGGGCAGATGTAAACGTGGCCGAAGATCCGTTGCGAAAGTTAGCGTTATCTCATACAAGATCAGTGACGGATCGTCAGACGTGTGTAACCGCGACAATTTTTTTTTTATGGGAGATACGCGACGAATCTTCGGCCGAGTCTGATCCGGGCCCAATTAATCAGATTGGGCGTATCTTATATTATGTGCGCGTCGCACCATACTGGTGAGTTAGATTGAAAGTGTGCTTCATTACAGTGTGATGACAGAATCAGTATTTAGGCAGCCGTTCTAAGATATGTCCACGGACAAACCTCTCTGGCGCGTGCAGTATTCTCGGTGTCGGGTTCGCCGTCCTCGTCTTCCTCTTCCTCTTCTTCATCACCGCCCTCCACCTCCTGTTCATCCTCCATGTCATCCTCTTCGTCCTCGCCTTCCTTTTAGTTTTTAAATACATTATTAATAAGGATTAAACGATACCGATGCGATGAATAGTTAACTGACGGTTATCATGCTATTTCGATTAATCAGTGCCTATCTTAGTTAATAATACGATCTATTAGGATTATTGTTGTTAGCCTAAAACATTGGAATTAATGATGAAACTCTTGTACTGGCAATAGTAGCAACACTTTCTCTATCGCTTACTTTAAAAAGTTTAACATTAACTCCTGGGATAGTTCCACCAGAGAGGCTGTTTTGAACTGCCAGATTGCTAACCCCGGAAATTTAAAAATAGTTTTTGGACCAAAATTTAATGATAGTAAATTTTTGATTATTAAAATTAGACATATACTTCATTTTCTATGTACTGTGTCATTTAATTTAAACCAATAATTATATGTGGGCCATACGTAAACTATGAATAAGACCTGATATTTTACTTATAATACATTGTTTTTCAAATTACAAGCTGCCATAATTGACACATTTCTGCATTCGGTGGCACCATAGTAAAAAGCAGTTGGACCAACTTCTTTAGGGACCTCTTCAATAGCTTCATGGAATGCACTCGCCGCAGATTCAGGGCTCGTAAAACGTATGCTTCTAAGTTTATCTTTAATTATCGGGAACAAAAAGAAGTCGCATGTTACGAGGTCTGTACTGTATGGCGAATGCGTCATCAGTTTTACATTTGAACCCTTCAAATACGCTTCTGTTACCTTAGCGATATGTGAGGACGCATTATCTTTACGAAGGACGACTTTGCTTCGAGAACGTTTTTCCCTAACTTTTTCTAAGACTCTGGGCAAACAAATGTTGACATACCAATCTGCAGTTACTGTTTTTTTGGTCTTCAAGTGACACTGTTGTGTAATGTCCTGATTTGCCGAAAAAAGAAGCAACCATTTTTTTGCCAACGGTTCGACTTTTCTTAACTTTCGTTGGTAAATCTAAAAAAAGAACGACCCATTCTGCCGATAGACTTTTTTTTTCCGGTTCAAAGCAGTACATCCAGGTTTTGTCACCTATCACGATATTATAGACAGCCAATGATTGCCCTCCATTAAACTATGCTATCATTTTGCGACACCACTCTACACGCAGTCGCTTCTGGCTTTTCCGTCAAATCATGCGATATCCATCGAGTGTAAAGCTTCCGTACCTTCAGATCCACATATATAAACTTTTGCATTTGACTTATTTCAAAGCCTAATACAGTACGAATTTGCTGACGAGTAATTTTTTTATCAGTCTCAACTAATTGACGTACGGTATCAATATTAAATTCGGTAACCGCAGTTGCTGGTCGACCTTTCACGTGCATCGTCATGGAGATAATTACGTTCACGTCTCAAATCACTGAACCACGTATGCACAGAGCTACGAGATGGAGCTTTATTACCAAATGCCGATTGAAATCTCCAGCAACTCTCTAACTGACTTAAGCCGCAGCGAAAATCATAAAAAATCATAGCGCGACAATTTAGGTAGGTAGGTATAGCTTTATTTCTGTGACCGAACCGGAGATTTGTATTTAAGGCGGTATTATATAAGGGGAGCCCATCGCTAATTTTTAAGGGCATTAAGGTATCCATCTTTGAAGCTTAGATTTTGAAGAGTTCTAACTGCTTCACAATTTATTTTGTGATAATTTTCTAACGACGGATCATATCTTATGCAGGTGGCCGCTTTTAGTGACTAGCTCTCTTGAACTTATGTTTTTAAAAATCTAAAAAGTTCATAATAATTGAAGATAGTGTAAATAACTATGTACAAAAACTTATGACAACCAAAATCATAAGTTTGATCATAGTTAATGATTATGATTATTATTATTTCTTTTTATTAGGTACTTGAGTTGGTACTAGGCACTGGACTCAACTTAATGCACTTTTTGATGATTTTGTGAAATTGTGATTAGCTTTTGTTCTTGGCATGGCTACGACACCACGTGATTCGACACGCAATTGTTATTCTTTGGCTGTTTTTTAATGTGTCGCCTATTTGATTTTAATTTAGATTTTTCTCAGGCCTTACCTGCCAACTTTTCCATAACACACATCCACTATTTAGATTTTTGTAATCTTTTCTCGTTTACTCCTTCTTTTAGTAAGTAAACTTGTTATTATAGAGCACTAGCAACAAAAGTCAAGATGAAAGAAGAAAAAAATAAGAATGTAAATAAATTATTGTCACCCTAGAAGAAACGAGACAAAGGGACTTAGGCTTCGCTATTTCATCTCCTCGTTTCGCAAAGCCGAGTGAACTGTCCTAAATCTAACCTAACTAGTATTACGTCCACGGTCAGGGGTGTGTCATCTATCGGCTGTCACTTGTCAGTTTTTTATATTTTTTTTCCAAAAATATAGACCATTTTACACCTTCCCCTTAAAATAAAATAAAGTTTTTAATTTATTTACTTATTTTTGTTCAAAATTTGATTAATCAAAATATTCTTGTGACATCAACTGGGTAGATATGCTTACTTTTTACTCTGGAAAGTAGCGCAACAAGCTCAACCGCCCAGAAGTCACAGGTCACAATTTTAACATCTGATGAATTTTCATAAATATCTCACAAATTCGACATATTGAGACGTTATTCTAGAACCTTATTTCTTTTAATTTTAATAACCATCAGCGCAACCTTAAAATTTTGGTCCAAGTCCATTAGCGGCGCATGATACGTGTTCGACGCGACTATATTTTATACACTAATTATCATACTATACACTAACATTACAAAAAGGTTAATTTTGGACATTGTTATTTCCCAAAATACACATCCGTTTTTATACCAATATTTAGAATCGACCGTATTTTGAATTGGCCGTAGGCTATATGTTATCGCTTCTGTCCGTTTGTTTGTCCCCGCTAACCTTCGAAATGGCTGAATCGATTTTGATAGGACTTTCATTGGCAGAAAACTTTCGTAGAGTGATTAACGTTACTTTTTATCAATACATATAAATAAAATGAAATGTCTTTCTGTGATTTCAAAATAAAGGATTTTTCTTGTTATGGGTTTACTAACGCGGGATCCTCAATTCAGTTTCGAAATGACAAGCGAAGAGTGGACAAGAAAGTGATAAATATATGAAAGAACGAAAAGAAATCGATCTCCCCCTTATCTTAAAGAAATGTTTAAGTTTGATCACGATGTATACAAACATGTAGGCCACGTTAGAGGCGCTCGTTAGTCTATACTAATATTATAAAGCTGAAGAGTTTGAACGCGCTAATCTCAGGAACTACTGGTTCGAATTGAACAATTCTTTTTGTGTTGGATAGTCTATTTATTGAGGAAGGCTATAGGCTATATGTATAAAATAATACTATCTGTCTGTCTGTCCATTTGAGCAAATCTCCAAAACGGCTTAACTGATTTTGATGAAACTTCACAGATATGGAAAGGAAGTAGTCAAAAGTGACATACACTACTTTTTGTATGTCTGTACGTACGTCCATCTGTCTATTCGAGCTAATCCCCAAAACGGTTAAACCGACTTTAATGAAATTTCACGGCTATGAAAAGGAGGTGATCAAAAGTGACATACGCTACTTTTTGTCCGTCTGTTTGTCTGTACGTCTATGTGTCTATTCAAGCTAATCTTCAAAACGGCTCAACAGATTTTAATGAAACTTTGCAGACGTGAAAGAAGGTTGTCAAGAGTGACATCAGCTACTTTTTGTGTCTGTCTGTCGTTTGTCTTCACTGATCTATCAATGTAGACAAAGCCGAAACTACTAAGTCTAGGAAACCGAAATTTGGAACAGTGGTTTATTTTATAACGTATCAATTTTTTATGAAAGGAATATTTGGAAATTTCAAATTTAAGGAGGGAGGGACGGAAGGGCTTTGTAAGAGTCTTTGTTCTTTAAAGTTAGAAATATACAAATTTTGACATAAATAAATAATGATGTCTTTCAGGGTTTTTGGATTTCCACATTTTGAGGGTGGGAAACGGGAGGTGAAAAGTATGGGATTATCGGTTTTCCTAAAGGAGTGGGGAGAATGAAGATTGAAAGTTTGAATGGGTGTACCCAATATTAGTTTGAGCAAAAAGTATGTATAAACCATTTCGAAAGTTAATAGTACCTAAAACAGGAATGTGTAGGCTACGCAAGCGAAGCTGCGGGCGGTCGCTATAATTGATAAATTGGCTAAACGTGGTCTTCATACGTTTCGATCGCGACCTAGGAGACAAACTGTACTCATTTGGTTACACGAACCGCGCCCACGTACCACCACTGCTCTAAACAGCTGTACACTGTAAAGTCACTATCAAAGACGAATGAGTGTAACAGGTGTACATCAACAAATGTTTACTTCTGTTACATTAAAGCCAAATATGTATAGTTCGAAGGTCTGAAGTGAAAACCTAAGTGTACCAAGAAAAATGACATTTTAAATTTGACGCCGAAATTTTTTCGTACTTTTTTTTAATGGAACTTAGAATATTAAAAACTTGTCCTAGAAAATATGTCACTGTACACAAATCTATAACTGAGATTTGAATCTATTGATGACAATCTAGACAAACTAGAATATTCACTGAAAAAGGCGTTTTGACATTAATTACTACAATAAAATTTAATAATGTTATTTATAAACTATATGACTATAATTTCGATTAAATCAATTCTAACTTAATCAAAACTGTAGACGGAATTCGCTCGAAACTTACTTTTAGTCTCTGCTTTTAGGTTTGTCCGAGGCTTTTGTGCTTTTTGTTGTGGAATTTTCACTCTATATCCTCAAATTATTTACAAAATAGTTTGTTATGTAAGATTTAAATTTAGTAAGAAGTCAAACCGTTTGTCATTTTATAATATTCATTAAAACAACAGGTATTTTGAATATTTTATTATCAAAATATTTCCATTCCACTTCACCAGCCTATCATGCCCCACTGCAGGAGCTTAGGCCTCCCCCGGGGATGAGGGGGGCTTGGAGCTTAAATCCACCACACTGCTCCACTGTGGGTTAGGGATTGTAACGACCACTAGCTATTGACAGCGCCCGGGACCGACTGCTTAACGTGCTCTCCGAGGCACGGAGTCAGTGATAATTATGCGTGATTTACAGTAAGGTACGGAACTCTGTCTGCTACAATTAGATTGCAGGACGAGAACGGTAGACTTGTTGGTGACATGCACTTCCCTGTTCGCCCGTCGACCGTTTGGGCGGTGTTCAGACATGAGAGTAGGCGTCTGAACACGCTCGTATTCGAACCACGGCCGCACGCACGGCCTTTAAAATCGGAACAGGTTCGCCGCGCTCGGGCTATTACGACATCAAAATGTTGATAGAATTTTATTCACAACTTCAAACAGGTTTATTACAGAAATCGTAAGTAGATTTTGGAGATACCATCTTTTGTTATAACTAATTATATTCACCGGATACATAATTTTTAAAGGTGCCCTACATTGTCGCCAATGTTCGGATACTTTGTTTGCTGTTTCTCAGGAAGTATACTAACCTCAGTAACAGGTGCCTATAGTAACTGATATAGAATGTGTCTATGTCACCCATGAATAAAATAGCGTCAATTTTCTAATAATTATGATAACATTCATTTACTGACATGTTCAAAATAGATCAAACATTACAAATTGACTATTGATTAAGCAATATGGAAAATATTTTTGCATATCAAGTGGTTGAAATACCTTGAAGCACATGTCTATATTCTCTATTTTTACCTGACCGAGGAGGGTACTGTTTTTATTTTCCATTTTTTCCCATAGGTAATAAAAAGTATCTTGTTTTCGAAGCCATTTCACACAATAGATATAATACATTATTTGGGTAAAATACCTTTGTTTCAAATCAATTCATTCAGTATTTTATCAATAAGAGTAATTTTAAGAATGTATATATGAAAAAACCATATATTATTATGTATATTTTAAAGCACTAAATGATCTGGTAAGAGGTCGAATTTTTTCTTATTTTTTTTTTTTAATATTAACACAGTGATAATTTTTTGACATTATGTTAAACTCTGCATACTTACATTGAAATATATATATTAAAAAAGTAATGGATACAAATTGTACATAACGTCGTGAGAACTTACGCGATATGTTGTGCCAGTGCACCGCTCATCATCTTCTTCAGAATCTACAACGATGACTCCTTCGTCCTCTTGGTCGCACCTTGATGACGTTGGTACTTGATACTCTACTTCCACGGATCTTTCGAAGCCCTATTGAAAGAAGGAAGGGAAAAAAAGATTTTTGTTATACGATTTTTTATCATTACTTCTAGTATGGTCTACATATATTAATAAGAAACACTTTAAAAAAAAAAAAATTTACACAACCCTTTTAAAAGCCAAAAAATGGAAAGAAGGTATATTACCATCTCCAATGGAAGGTAATCTAAACTATCACAAATAGAACAAAACACCAAAAGCGAAAGGCCATCACAGTGACTTACTTGCACACAACTTTAAAACAGTTACGCCAGTCAGGCGGAAAATTTAAGCCAATAAATAATTTGCATCAAAGCTAATTTCACAGGCTGATTCCTCAATAACCATGAAAGTAGAAAAAAAAACGTAAATAAAGGAATATTATGACACATTTTTTTTTACTTTTAGAAAATTTAAGTAATTATTGATAATCTTGACAAGAATCATAGAGACTAAAACAAAACTGCAGCGCATAATCTGCTATTTACATAATCTGCGCGTCAAATTATACATTTTTTTATCAAACTCATTTATTTTTCCCAGATTTACATGTAATTTTTTAATTTTGTATACGTGAATGACCAAACGAAAAATGCGAAAAAATAAAATATAATAAAATAAAATTTTCAACTCTAACGCGCCATCCGCACGGAAACTTGGTTACGTGTACCTACTACGTTATGGAAGTGACATGTATTAGATGCCCATAACTATTTATTTTGTATCTGTTATCAGCAAACTACATTCTTAAGCCAGACAGAGACGGTTTCCACGAAAATGGTGGATCTGAATAAAAACTAGTTTAAAAAAAATTACGTACTCAATGAGCAGATTCCGTATACAGCAATATGTGCTGCAGACCCATTAGTTTTCGATTTGACTTTCTAGACTGTAATAGAAATGATAGAAGAGAGATGCTACTATTGGCTAAAACTGCTAACTATACTATTTCGGATTTGGCATGCACATTCCATCAGTGACTATCTTGGCATTGCGTGCAACAAACTCAGAGAAAAATACAATTTCACAGTGTGACCAGTTCAATAATTTCTCAAAAAAGCAAAGAAGGTGAAATTTGATTTATACAAAAAAAAAGCATAGTAAAGAAAATGATAACCAAAGGGAAAGAATATATCAATAAAGAAGAAAAACTAGAAGCAGAATGAAGATCACGCTGCTCGTGAAAGTTAGCGCTGAAATAGCATTAGTATTAATAAATACTTATCTACTTATAAATTATTGTCATTGTGACAAAATGACATACTTTAAACGGTATATTCTGGTGTATTATAACTAATTAGATTTTATTTTGGTAGTTGCAGAAGCTAGTGGTGTCAATCAATTAAAGCAAATCAGCAAGCATTACAACAAGTGTTCATTCGTACAAAAGACATGAAAACAAACCAAGATGACAATAATATTAAGTTGATATAACATATATTGAAATTTTAATGATTAAACAATAGATAACATACTTTCTATTTTTATTAGAACACAAATCCAGGTTCGTTTTCAATAGTCTGCCATTAAAGTGCACATTTATTATCATTGTCATACCTGTGGTAATACAATGTCTTAAAATTAAAATTAACAATTGATTTCATTTTCAACAACCATCGAAATTATTATTTTTCTATGAATAATAGAATTACAGTGTGTTTGATGTTGACTATGAATTCATATTTTGGATTTACACAAGGTTATCCTCACGTATGCGAAATATTTTTACAGAACTTTATATCATTGTTTTAAATTAAAATGTTAGTACCTACTTTTTTTCACAACATCTTTATTTTTCCAGATATTAACAAATATCTTAATTCTTTTCCATAGTGCATTCTTTTCTACTTTTTACGCGTTGCCAATTGCTGTATTTTGTGCAAGCAGGATATTTCAAAAAAAATAATTTCGAATCACTTAATTACATAAATACTTTGAGAAGAATGGGCTTGGAACAAAATTTTAAAGTTGCGATGATGATCATTAGAAATAAAAAAATAATAGGTTCTAGATTAACCTCTTAAATTTTTTTTTCCAATTTAGTATATTGTCAGATATTTATGAAAATTCATCTGACATCAAAATTGTCTTTGTGACGTCATCTGAGCGTTTGAGATTATTATGCTGCTTTCCACGTTGAAAAATCAAAACTAAATATTTGGGTAAAATCACTATGTCAAATGAAATTGTAATCTTCATGAATCAATAAAATAGTATGAGCTTATTTAGACTAAGATAATGCAAATAGTAAACTTTTGCCAGATGACGTCACAGGGATATTCCATTTATCAATTTTTGGAAAAAATTTACTAAGAAAATTACAGACATATACATATTTTTTAATTTTAAAAGGAAGGTTGGTCTACATTTTCGGAAATAAATATCAAGTTCTGTGTTAAAAATTTTGGTCCAAGCCCTTTAGTTGTATTAAAAAATAATTAATAATTTCTAATAATTCGAACATGCACACGAACGAGGTTACCGGCTTTAATAAAATTACTAATACCTAAGTATATGAATGTAAAATCCAGTAAAAAAAGGTAGATTTGAAAAAGAAATTATTTAAATTTTCATTCCTTGTGACCAAAAAATTTTCTGTGAAAGTCTTTCACATACTTCGGGAGAACCGAGTAGAGATAAAATGCTATTCAATTTTAAAAGCACATTATTCAACAATTTGTGTAACCAAATTCCAGTTCTAATCTAGCATGGAATTAAATATTATTTAATAATTCACATTTGGAATTTGTGTACATTGTATGCGCAATGTTATTTACAACTTCAGGGTGCTTTAGTTACCAGGATCCCTTGTAATTTAGTCATATTCGTTTAAGGTCCATCCACGTCACAGCTTCTTTTACAGTTTACTATTTATTGTGATATTTCACAGGCAACGATGTCAAAATAGTAGAGAGAATATAAGACGCGGTCAACGTAATAATTACGACCGACAAACTTGAACCATCCAGACCTGGAGGTGAATTCATATATCATTCACATATTGGCGACCGTCGTATAGTGTCAGCTTTGCGAGTGAAAGAAGTTACGATGAGCCTCATTTAAATCAACTGATTACCCGTAACAACAATTTGATTATAATTTTTCAGAAAATTCGAAAGCTTGTTTTACAATAATTACCTGTTATTTATTTAATGTATGTAAATTCTACCAAAAGCTTTGCAATAAATCCCACATAATAGCTTTTATTTAATATTTGACCGAAATCGTTGTATCGCGCTTTAGGCATGTGTGCGGCGAGGAGGGTAGCAGCCGTTAGCAGCCCTACTCTGACTCTTAATTCGGCGACCAAATAGCGTCGAATACGCTCCGTTTCAAAAATCCGGTTGCTAGGACTGTTGGCGAAAGTACGGATTTAGAAATGGCACGTATCCGGCGCTGCGTAATACCAGAGTAGGGTCGACGTTCGCCATCAACGCTCAGGAGCTGCCTCCCTCTTCGCCGCGCACATACCTAAAGCGCGGTACAGCGGTTTCGGTCAAACAATAGTAAACGCATCGTCCCCGATCTGCGGCGCAATGAAGCGAGCTGAATTGCTTAGTTTCAGTAGAGATAGCCAGATAATTATTTACTCATCCAATGGACTACATTCCCATTAGTTGATGCTCCGGCAAGTGGCTACTCTAACTGCCCACATCAGCAAACTGCTACCGTCATAATACTGAACTTGCCTACATTTCCCCATATTTATTTTTTTATTTTGATTATGTAAAATATTTGTTTTCTAAGCCTTGGTCTGGGTAATAAACGATTATTATTACTAAAATGAGGTATTTGTACAACCACGCAAAGATTACGTTAGGCCGCGCTCTTAGTTATCTCTCTATGCATGGAAAAAGCTGATGTCAAGTAACTTATAATTCAACAACTAAGTTGCAAATTATGAGCCATCAAAGTCGTTCAAAGTGATTTCGCACACACTTCAATATAAAGACTTGTAAAAATTATGGACACACCATTGAAAAGGTCTTTTGTATGCTACATAACATTTTTATTTGGACATTTAAAGAAAAATGAATATGTCTACAATATTATCAATATCATCATTTGAAAATTTGAATCAATTTGCATACTACATATAATGTGTGGCTAGACACGCAGTAGTCCGCGTTTCTCATTCTATCACCTTTTCATTATGTATGGATAATTATTATGACAGCCCATCATACGATTTGATTTACATTTTAATGTAGTTCAGGGCTCAATAAAAAAAAAACTGAATAAATTGACTTGAAACAAATAGTCCTGATAAAATATAATTTGAGGTAAAAAAGGCATTTCATATTAATGAAAATAATAAGGAATAAATAAATTCAGTAAACAGATGCGTATATTAAACTATATTTTAGAATTTATTTGTAGATAATTCAAAGATACATTCAGTTGTAAACAACATTAAATTAAAATGATGACAAATCTACAGAACAGAGTGAATTAGTAAATTAATAAAATTTACATGAGTTAATATTTTCTACTTTCTTCATGAAAAGCTTTGGTCCAAATAAGATATTGTTAATAGCATATATAAAAATTATCCGTCTCTCCTGAGATGTAGCAAATCAATAAATGCATTAACGTTTGTGTGATTGTGTATCCCATCCTCAATTTTGAGACTCAAAAGTTGCAATATTCAGGAGTTATTAACGTACCCATAATTTTGTGTATATGTCACCGTGAACGTCTGAAATGCTACATATCTTAAGACAGCAGTGGATATTGATATCCACGAAGTTTGTTGATAAAAGTCCACTTCTTTTTCTGTTTATGGTCATTTTGTTCTTACACCAGGAAATGTTAAGAGACACTATGATGGCTTGGAAAAAAATTTCATTCTAAATGAATAGGTTAGATTATGTTTGTTTTTCCAATGCGGGAGCGGAGTGACGAGCGAACCAGAAGCGTTTTATCAATTTTAAATTCATCTAAAATATGTTAGTGATCAACCTATGACGATGGTTGATGGATGGGTGGTTTTTATAATATTTGATACATAAAAATATTAAAAGATTTCAGTTTTCAGCAACAAAATTGGTGATTGTTAACATACAGTGAAGCATCTAGACAATCTCCGACATTGCACAGTCACAGGAATATAATATGTCGTAGGATGATTTGATAATTCGAATTTTTGCGAAAACCCTAGGTATATTGCGAAAACACGGATAATTAGACAGTGGCGAAAACATTTGCAAATCTTACTCGAAAAAGATAGGGTTTTTGCAAAAACGCGAGTCGCTCTAGTAACATTGAATATCCTTAACTCTGATTGGCTAAATTTTTGCTTACTGACCAAATCTTATTCTGATTGGTCCTTAGTTTTACCCTGTGAGCTTTGAAGTATCAGATTATTGAGGTATGAAGGGTTAGAAATAACAATATTGATTTATAGAAACTTTTCCACACTTTTAACTACATTTAAAACAAAAGACTGCAGAATTGCTCTCAAAAACATAAACAAAACAACGTGCGTGAATGTTTGACATTTAAAACGTCAACCAATCAGAGCAGGTCTCGATTTGGGCGCTCCGACTGGCCAATCAGCGTTCTTATTTCATAATAGCTAACGTTTCGTTTCGCAGTATTATTATAGCGACTAGTGTTTTTCTAAAATCCCTAACTTTTTCTAGTAAGATTGAGAAATGTTTTCACTGTTGTCTAAATATCCGTGTTTTTGCAAATCCCTAGGGTTTTCACGAAAATTCGAATTATCAAATCATCCTGCGACATACACACATTGATATAAATTTTATTTCATTCTAATTTAAGCCTAGCATGCAGATGTGTTGTGTTGATACATTTAATAGAATAAATAAATAAACACTCTACAGATCTACATGCATATATTTTAATTTACACTTTTTTCGTTTGGTATAGTTCCAATCAAACTTTATGGCGGATCGGAATACAACGCTTTAAGCATGCTTGCGCAGGTTCAGTCATATGCCCCTCGCTCCACTGCGTCCCGCTACACCTAAAACTTGTTACTGCGACGCGACTTGTGCCTATCTTCACATTCGCCATAAAGGTTGATTGGAACTATACAAGCCATCAAATAAATTAGTTGATTCCAAACATACACATGATTTCCGATACAGTTCCATTGTTGTTATTGAAATATGTGTTAGAAATCATCTAAACTAATTACACTATATAGGTTGTATTCAATTTGTTATGCAGTTTGGAATAGAACTGCAGAGCTTCATTTATTTTGTAAGTGTCAATAAATCTCTTAATATGTTTTTACTTTGATTTTCGAGAAAATAGACTTCATTAGTAATTCATTTTACTAGATTTTATTAACTATCGAATAGAAAACCAAAATACTACTCTATTATATATATTAGTTTTGAAAAAAATATTAAATGTCTTGCAGAAAATACAAAAAATATTATACTGGAATCCCAGAGAACACTAAACCGAGTGGGGCACACAATATGATTGTTGTAATGCATGCACATACAAAGTAAATAATGCAGAGTTCCATTCTGAATTATTTATTTTCTCAACTAACAAAAAGACCACCATATCAGTTAAAATCAGGCATGTACCCATCCACCCTACATGTAGTAGTAGTTGTATCTAAGGCTCTGAAATTTTTGACTAATAATATTATTAACATTGTATCCGATAGTGAAATAATAAATGTACTTAAATAACATTACAATAGTCAAATATTTCGATACTAATTCAGTTAGAAATAGCTATATCAATTTAACTTGTGAACAATCTGTAACCTGAACACGGCTCCTCTTTGCGGAGGGATGCGGTCGTTGATGCGCAGGGCGCGCGCGTTTGCTGGGGCGCGCGTCCGGTGGTGGGTGCGACGTACTGACGCCGCCGCCGCCGTTCGACGACTGCACCGATTGCGGTGTCGCACCTTCCGACACGCTGCCTGCGCTCCCGGCTACAGCCGCTCCTGACGTTAACATGTGCACGCATATAGGTATAACATCATATATGTAATTAGTAAAAAGTTTAATATGTTTGATTTTATAATGTAATTTTATTTTAATATGGGTGATAATCGCTTGAAATCGTACATCGTCAACACCTGAACAATATTAAAAATGAATAAAAGAAAATACTAATCGATAGGTTGGTCTATCATTTAAAAAACAAAATAATAATCTTCCGTTATATGAATGTATGGGAAACCAACCCTAAATCATTTAGTTTCCATACTTTCTTTCTCTACAGATTTATATAGCGGTTCATATAGCACAATCTGCCTGTGAAATTTTATTAATATTAATGGGAAGATAATGGAGATATGACCCTGTAAACAACGGACAAACGGACATGACGAAATTAGAAGGGTTTCGTTTTTTTCTACTTGGCTATGCTACCCAAAAAACGAATATTTGATGATGTAGGAAATGCTGAAAAAAAGTAAATTTAAAAATTAAAAACCCCATTGTGTAAAATATGAACTTCAAAAAAGATGTAAATAAGGTGTCCTACTTCTCATTTCGATCCCACAAGCTCACAAGTACACTCTAAGAAACTTCATATTCTAGACAATATCATGCAGTCGGAGGCATCTTCATAAATTTAAATGGGAATAACTAATGCCTCCGACTGCATGATATTGTCTAGAATATGAAGTTATGAAGTACAGTACAAGTGTATTTGCAGGTTGTGAGATGGAAAAAAGAAGTAGGAAATCTTGTTTCCATTTTTTTTTTTAAGTTCGCTTTTTACAAAGTCATTTATATTTTTTTAAGTTTTTGGTTATTACGAGAAGGTAAATCCAACTATTGATTTGTTTGAAGAGAGATAAAATGGTACCTTATGACATAACAATTAGAGTTATACCAGGAAAAATAGCAGCCAGGCGTCAGAAGGAATTATTGGTACTATTGAAAAAATTGCACAAAGAGTTAGAATGGCTGGAAGAGGTTCTTATTTACAATGTAGTTAAAGTTTCAAGGAGAGTTAAAGAACGCGAGGCAGGTCTTGACGTGTACGTTGCGCTGGCGATCTTTAAGTTCGTGGGGTACCCATCTATCAAGCTTTTTTATTTTGCCAATTTATCGCAAATGGTCCAATATTGTTTTGATGCTATCATCAAAAGCTGCTGTTAGTTCAGCTGTAGTTTGAGTATCATCAGCTTCCACAATCGCCTTCAATTCATCATTGTTGACCAAAGTGTCCGGACGACCACGAGGTTCATTATTCGAGTCATAATTTCCTGAACGGAAGCGGGCAAACCAATAACGGGTTGTGCGTTCATTTGTTAAGTTCTCTCCGTAAACGTTGTCGATGTTACGTGCCGTTTGTGCCGCATCAGTGCCACGACGAAACTCATATTCCATTATTACACGAATTTCCATTATGACGAAAAATGTTCAAATGTAATGAAAACGCAACGCTAATCAATAAACAAAAGACTGACTTTATAAAAAGAATGTCATGTTTTTAAAACAAAATTAATTTGAATTTAAAATTCACAGCCAATCAAAATTTTTTTTTTGTTTGAAATGGCCAGTACTGAAGAACGGCAACTTCATAGGTTAAGACCTAATAATTTTAATCGTTTTTAGAGCAGGTTTCAAGGTGGTCTTCCGAATTAGCTACCGATAGTGGCGCTACTAGCAACACAGGTACTGCTAAAATTACATATCTTTTTTTAGTTAGTTAAGTTTTATTAGTTATATATATAAGTTTTTTTTTTTAATTGTTTTGTCAATGACATGAGGAATAACAATACCTGAATGCTGTTGGTTCATTTATAGGCCTCAATATAGGATGCAAAAAAAAAACTAATTATAATAAACAAATTCCTTCTTTATATTGCACACACACATATATTCATAATGTGCGATATCAGTTTTTTTTAAATATACATAAAAATGACAAAATCGTAGAAAATATTACCAAAAGCAATCATATTTGACAGATAGCTGACCGATTGGCCGAGTGGTTAGACACCCTAACTGTGGAGCCAAGGGTCGCGGGTTCGATTCCCGCCAGGGACTAATATATGTGTGCTTATGAACATGTCTATTTGTTCGGTGTTTGGGTGTGAAATGTCTATATATGTATATATTGTAAAGAATATTCAAGTATATTAAACCTATTAACTTGTGATCAATCAATTGTCCCTGTCATACAAATGCTCATGACCTTGGTTCTAACCCAAATGGGTTAGTTGTCTGGTACCCATAATACAAGTTTTGCTTAGTTTGGGACTAGATGGCGCTGTGTGGGATGTCCTAGGTATTATTATTATTATTACACCTTGATCGCAAGTGAAGTCGCGTAATGAGAAGACAACACCCTAGCCCTCATTCAGCAATGATATGATACATTGCAATATTTCTTAGTGTAACCTGTAGCCGCCGTAGAAACGCTAGCGGAGACCGTCCCTGCGACACTGGCGGTGACACTGCCGGTGGCGGTGCCCGTGGTGCTCGCTGACACTGCAGCCACAGTGCTCGCGCCGCCCGAACTGGCCGTACCGCTAGGCTGCTCGATTCTCGGCATCACTAATGCCACAGCCTATAAGCAGTGAATGATCCTTATTTTCTACTGTAATTATTAATTTTGAATAAATTGTAGTATTAGGTAGATATGTCATAAATATATTATATTGATCTTAACTACCAAATAATTTATAAATAAAAAATCACAGTGTGTCTGTTTCAGGTATAGTTCGGCTCAAACTTCATCGCGGATCGGAATACAACGTTATAAGCGTGTTTGCGCAAGTACCCCTGTACAGTCATATACCCCTCGCTCCACTGCGTCCCACTACATCTAAAACTGGTTACTGCGACGCGACTTGTGCCTATGTTCACATCCGCCATTAAGTTTGATTGGAACTATAATCTCTGAAACGGCTGAACCAATTTCAATAAAGCTTTGCAGACATGAAAAAGAGATTGTCAGGAGTGACATAGGCTACTTTTAGTCTGTATGTTTGCTGGTCTGTTTGAGCAGACTAATATGTGAAACCGCTGAACCAAATTTAATGAATTTTGCACACATGAAGAGAGAATTGTCTCTTCATATCTGTATATAAAAAATTGTAATGTCTGTCGGTCTAATTGTTCCAGCTAATCTCCGAAATGGCTGAACCAATTTTGATGAAACTTCGCAATATGAAAAAGATATTGTCAATTTGGCAATTTTTTCAGGTAGTAAGTTTCAGAATGCTCTAGAAAGTCTCACAATGTCACGTCCTTTTAGCTGTCCCAGTACAACTGTGTAGTACACGAGGGCGAAGTGGAAGCGGAAAGCTTGTTATGAGATAAATTTAATTCTGTGCTCTGTAAGATATATCTAATACCTTACAAGATGAACTAAAAACAATAATGTCATGTTAAACAAATTAAATCCACAAATAAGACTATTAGGTTGAATTCCTACATTTGCATAACTTGTAGAATATTGTTATTGTATGTAGCAAATTATAATTTATTTTGTGAACTCACTTGTTGTGGGGCCTGCGTGTGTGTCGATGTCTGTGCTGTACTGTCGCTTGAGCCACCACCAACTTCACTTGTATCCATGTCCTGGTCCAGTCAAAAATTATACTGACATGAAAGATATCAATTGCTTTGTAAACACACCTATCAATTTTATAATTCATTATAAATTTCAACTAAATAAAAAACGAACTGTTCTTACACAGGTAGTTCAATAATCCCCTAACTGTGCTCTGATAACATTTTACAAAAGCATTTTTGAAGGTCAACCATTATGTCACTCTTATGAAACGCATTGAATTTTTAATAAGTCACCGGGTGAATTACGGTAACCTAAAATTATTTAGAAACCGATCAACGCAACGACAGGATAGGATTCAATATTGAGATCGTTTTACAGTATCACAATTGACCTGCAGAGATTAAATTTAAAAATTGTAATCAGAAATCCAAGTAAATGCCCGTAAAACAGATACATAAGGTGGAAACATTTAACTGTAATGCTTATTCTCTAGACTTAGAAAGTAAAAGACAAACTTGTGTCGATTCAGGAGGTGCTGTGGAGGCAGCCACGGCTGCGCGAGGCAAGGGTCGTGATGAGGACGCGGGCATGTATTCAGTGGAATGTGCATCATGTGGCGCTGTGGGACCCACTTGCGCCATCGGCCGTATCGATGCTAACGGAGTTTCACCTCCTCGTCTGCTACCACTTACACTCTGTTGTGCCACGCCTGTAATATAGTGAACTATGTTTTAGATCACAATGGACAGACCATCTGTCTCTTCTTTTATTTATGTTGGCTCAAAAACTAATCGCCCGAAGAAATTATATGTATTTTGAAATTGTTCTATGAGAAAGCTTAACTTGACACACAATATTAAATATTAAACGGCACAGAAAGCCATTATTAGTTCATTATTATTAAGAACGGGCTGTACACATAAACGCCTACAAAAACGCTCATTTAATCACGACGTTAATAAGCATTTTATTCTTGGTTTTGAATTATAGTCTAATTTGAGTTAGAACTAGGTTTGTATAGAGCCAAAACTTCGAAATTTCTATAAACGCCCTAGTTACAGAGGTTTCGTATATTTATATAACTATTAAACACGTGAGTTCTAAAACACTGATTAAATTGTTGATTTGTTAACTGGCAATTAACTTTTAATTTTCAATAAAAAATCAACTAACAGACAAAATATCAGTTTTACCGATCCATCGTCCATTCATTTGCTATAGCATTCAAGTGTCTTGCCAGATTTTAGCATTGTCTCTTTCCAGCCAATTGTATTAAACTTGATTAGGCACTAACCAGTAAAGGATCTAATAAGTGATTACTACACCTGAAGCCTTGGTTAACTTCCGTTTAACATAGAATTAATTTGACCAATGTTTTGTAATGTGAATGATTTTGTCATAATACTGCAAAAGTATCTAATTAATAATATTTACTAACCTGCCATAGGTTTTATGTTGGCTGTAGGGGGGTCACTTGTGGTTTTCTCTGTGCTGATTTGTTGTTTTGATGACGCACTTTGACTAGCAAGTTGGCGTTGAAGCATGTTTATTTTCTGAAGCAATGCTTCAACTTCTCTATTTCTCTCTGATTGAGCTTCTCCTTTCTCTTTTTCTAGCCGTGTTAGTCGTCCTTCATATTGTGATTTTAATACAGCCAATCTGACATCATGTTCATCTTGACTTGTTTCCATGGCTTCCATTTTACTTCGTGACTCATTTAATTCACGACTCAATGTATTCTTTACTTCAGTTAATTGTACTATTTTAGTTTTAGCTTGTTTTAATACTTGTTTGGCTTTTTCTTCCCTATCTAAATTAGCATTACGGAGAGTTTCAAGTTCAGCTCTAAGTTTTTCAATATTGGTCTTTTCCGTTTCTAATTGAGTTTGCAATTCAGCTAACTGTACTTCATTCTTTTTCGCCGCTTCTGCATTTGCAGCGTCGGTAGCAGCAGCTTCCGCTTCATTTTTCGATTTTTCGTCTTCTACTGTTTTTGCTAATTCCTCATACTGACCTTTATATTTTTTAGCGATCTTTCTGATTTGCATTTCCTTATTTCTTATATCAGAAAGTATGGTTTCTTTGTTGGACAAATCTTCAGTTAATTTAGTATTATGTTGAACAGATGTGGCCAATTCAGTCTTTATTCTTGATAATTCTTCAGTTAATCGACTTACATCATTGTTAAGTGTTTGAAGTTCTTCATTTAACTTTTTGTTTTCTTCTACTAACGTTGCGTGTTGCCGTGATAGTTGAGAGTACTGTTCTTCTAATTTTGTTTTTTCTATTTTTATAGTATTTAATTCTTCATTCAATTTTTTGACAGATTCTTTTTCATTCGTTAACATTTTCGCTAGGATCTCTCTTTCATTCTGTAAGCGTTTCCAATCCTCCGGGCTTGTTTTATTGGCTCTTTCTACCAAAGCATTTACTCTAGTTCTCCATCTTGCTGAATCAGCTTTTAATGAGTTATTTTCAGATTGTAACGTCTCATTTTTAGACTGCAGTTCAGTTATTTTTTCTTGAAGAGGCGCCAATTGCTGTTCTAATACTTTAGTAGATTCTACAAGTTCTCCAACACGCAATGATAAGCTATCACGTTCCTCTCTCAAGATTCTGTTACTATCTGTCAAAGCATTCAATGTTTCAACTTTCCTCAATATGTCACTCTGTTTATTAAGCGTTATCATACTGACTTCAGATTTTTCTCTTTCAGCCGCTAGAGTCAGTTTGGTGTCATCTAATTTCTTGTCTGTTATTTCCAATTGTGATTTTAATCTCATATTTTCAGCATGTAATATTTCAAATTTAGCCATAGCAATGTCTTTTTCTTTCCTCAAAAACTTAATAATTTGAAGCAGTTGCTCTGATGACTTACCATCTTCTTCAGTTACAGAGATGTTAACACTTATTTCATTTGCAGATTCATTCACACTATCATTAAATGATTTCGAAGCTTGCGAAACAGATAACTGTGTGCCCAGTGCTTGAATTTGATCATGTAAAACAGAATTTTGTTTGTTTAAGTCCTCTAACCGTGTCATTAACTCTTCATTTTCTTTCGTAAGTAATTTCTCCCGATCTGCCCAGAACAACTTTTCACTTATTAATTTTTGTTCAATAGATTCTTTCAAAGAGACTACTTCATTAAGCTGATTTTGTACTTTACTAAGTTCTTCTTTAATTTGTGACAAAGACTGTATATCAGCAGAATGAAGCACCATTTCATGTGCATATTTTTCTTCAGTCATGATTACAGATTCAGAAAGTTTACTTATTTCCGATCGTGACAACTCAAGTTCTGTTCTACAGGTTTCTAAATTAGCTAAAGCATTTTTTAATTCTTCTTTCGTGTTTGAAAGATCAGTCCTCAAACTGGAGTTGCCTGAATGTTCTCCATTTGTTTGGAGAGATAATTCTGCCTCTAATTCTGAACATTTCTCCTGCAAGTTCTGCAATTGCTGGCTGTAATCTTGAAGTTTAGCTTCTGTTTCTGATTTATATGTATTGTATTCATTACTTAAATTTTTCAGTTCTCTTTCGGCACATTCTGATATGTCACAATATTGTTTCACATGCTCCTTGGAAATTTTTAATTGTTCTTGCAAAGAGTTTATTTCTGCTTGTTTATCAATTAGTTTATTTTCTAGTTCTTTTATTTTCTTACACGAATCAAATGTTCCATCTGAATTATTTGGTGAAAGGGCCACTTTCAATTTCTTAGCAAGTTCTTCATTGTTTTTGTTCTTTTCGTTAAGAGCTTGTCTTAATTCTGTGATTTCAGTTCTCATTGCATTCGCCGCATCTTTTTCTTCCATCATTCGTGCTTTAGCAGTTTCTGTTTGTCTTTCTAAATGAGATGCAAGCTCTCGGAATCTATCTTGTTCCTCCTGCAGCCGTCGCCTTAGAGCAGAGCATTCGCGCGTAGTTTCATCTAAACGTGATTCTAAACGTGAACGATTCTCTATTTCTACTCGTTCTACACTAACTTTAATCATCTCTAAATTCTTCAAAAGCAGTGCTTGCCCTTGTCGCTCACGGCTCACGATTTCTTTTTCAGTTTGAAGTCTAAGTTCCATGTCTTTCAATAATTTACATTCTAATTTCAGATTTTCGACTGTTACTTCAGCGGCAGCTAATTTACTTTGAGCGTTTAGTGCTTCATCTCGCAAGTGTTGTAATGATACTTCGTGTTTGGCAATAGTAGCATTGTACACTTTGTTTTTTTCTTCTAATGTAGCAATTTGTTTTTTGTAAGTAACAATATTTGTCTGTAATATTTTCAGTCGTTCACTATTATATTCTGACGTTGAAGCGCATTTACTGTTAGCTGCTGTAAGTTTAGCGATTTCTCGTCTCATGTTATCTATTTGATCAAATAACATTCTTTCATTGGTTAATTTTTCTTCCTTGTAAGTTTTATACTCCTCTTTTAAAACTTCTAGTTGTTTTTCGGTTTCTTTCCATTTAACTTCAAATACAGATACCTCAGAATTAGTAGCTTTGATTGTATTATCTATTTTATTTTCTGTAGAGGTCATCATAGGTGTAGAATCAAGATTATCAGGGTCTGAGATATCCATTGAATGTGCCAATTCATGACGCTTTCCTTTCATATAATCATGATAAAGTTTTTTAAACATGTCTCTTTGTCTTATTAAACCATTCACCATTTTTGTTTGCCGTTCTTGAGCTTCTGTCAATTCGGCAACTCTATTTGTTAAAACTTCAATTTTACTTTGCATTTCACCGCTTACAAAATCTTCGCGTTGACGTTCGAATTCTTCCTGCTTTTCAGTTAATTCCCGTACCATTTTGAGAAGTTTTTGATTGTTACTTTGTAATTCTTGAATGTCAGTGAAAGTAACTAATGATTTCGAAATGGAGCGAGATGAACTTATTTCTGAATTTGTATTGGACGCTGTATGTGAAGAATCATGATCTCCATTGGGTATAGATCCACCTCGGCTGTGTTCAATTTCCTTTAAGAGGAAACAAACTTGTCTGCCTAGGTCAGCAAGTTCACCTTTTAATCTGGTATTTTCTCTGCTATAATGATTTGCAATTTTTGTAGACTCACTACACTCATCTCTAAGTCTATTGCATTCCATGACTAGAGAATCTAATTGTTGTGTGATCGCCATATTATTTTCTAATGCTTCCTCGTACTCTGCTCTTTGTTTTTGTAGCAATGGGGCTTTCTCTTCTAATTCTTGAACAATAGAATTAATTGTTGTTTTAAGTCGTCGATTTTCTTCTTTTTCTTGTCCCAATTCTTCAGTGACTTTTACTAACTGTGAATATACTTGAGTCAACGACATGCCAGATTTTAGTAATTTGCTTGCTGCGGCCGCTGATGGTGCTAAATCACTTAATGCAATATCAATATTTTGGGCATTTGCTGCTTTAAGTAAATCATTAGCATGTTCTATTTCAGTCTTCAATGACGCAATCACTTCATTTTTCTTTTCTAGTATTTCTTCGTGGTCTGCTTCAGCTTGTGTGTATTTAGTTTCTAGAACTCCATATTTCTCTGTGGCTTCATCTAATAATTTTTTTAACTCTGAAGCACCATCTGTTACTTCTGTTGTTTTTGACTCAGCATCATCATACATTGTTTTATACAAATCTGCTAATTTGGATTTGGCATCTAATTCTTTCTTATAATTTTCATTGATTTTATTCTCGACTTCTCTTTGTTCTAACAATCTTTGTGTTAAGTTTTCAGCACGGTTAGTTAAATTTTTTTTTACGTCATTCAAGTGACTTATTGTCTCATTAGCTGAATTTAGTGCTTCAATTTTTTCTGTTAATTGTGTTTCCAAATTCACTAACCTGCTTGTGTTGTTCAAACGTACAGTCTGTAATTCTGAAGTGAGCCTATTTACTTCCTCAGTTAAACTTGTTATTTGCGAGTTTAACAAAACTCTTTCTTGTTCCATTCTCTTTTCGCGATATTGTAATGCCAATTCTTTGCTTTGAACTTCATCGTTAAGAGTTAGAGCTTCACATTTTGCATCGATAGCAGCCCTGAGCTGACTAGAGAGGATGGTTTCACTAGCTGTTATTCTTTCGATTTCAGCATCCCGGCGTTGTACTATACGAGTCAAGTCATTTCTTTCATCGATAGCCGCATCTCGAGCACTCTTCATAGAAATAAGTTCACTTTCCAACCGCGCAACTTTTTCTCGTGTTTTTTCTAAGTCAGCATTTAATGATTCCACTTGCTTTCCTAATTCTGAAGCAGATTCATCTGCAGCTGCTAATTTAACGACAGTGTCTTCATATTTAGCAGTCAGTTCGACAACTGATGACTCCGATGAAGCAATTTTTTCATCTGTAAAAAAGTTTTTGTACCATTAAGCAATAAGTAAACTGATACACTAAAAAGATTTGCATTATCCACAAGACATTAAATAACATAGGAAAATAAAGTTAAATATTAATTTAATTCCGTTCCGTTCCAATGACTCACCAGCCAGCAGTTCTGCTGCAAGGACGCGGAGGTCCGAGACACCAGTGAGCCATTGTAGATAGGACAGAGTATAAGTAGGCTTCAGTCGGGATACAAGATTGACAGGACGTTGAGCCGACCCAAATACCAGCATCGTGAAGCCAGCTTGGGGAATATAGATACTATATTCAGTGTATAACATATACTTAGAGGATGTGTTAGTATTTATCGCAACCGAGGGAGTTCATTTCTTCGGGGGCTTCGGTTGTTAAGTAGGTGCATTCAGTTTCGGGGTCTGATTCTGTATCCATATTTGGAGACTTGCAGATTTCTTCTGCAATTTTTTTTTTTTAATGTTTTGGTTTCCGCTGTTATTTTTCTGTATTCCTTGCCCTTGTTTAGGGAGCGATTCGAGATATATAAATAGGATGACCCATTTTTCGTTTTTCTTCCTTGTAGCTATATGCTGCATGTTCTTGGCTATTTTCTTCTTAGAACACCAATTTTTGCCTTTACAATTTTCACCAATTTAAATTTTTTGAAATTTAAGCTAGTTTTTTTTTCTGAAGGGACATGTATGTTAATTATAAAAAATTTTGTCACTGCTGCTATGTTCGTTAAGTTGATAAGCTACTATGTATTACCAAGAAATTCACCTCTTTCTATACACATTGACAATTTCTGCAAAATTGGTTGAGAGAGAACAACACTCCATTTGAAGAAAAAGAAGTAAGAACCCAAAGTCAAAATCAAAGTTTGCAATAGTCAAAGAACACAAACATTTACATCTGTCATATGTTTATAGATGAAATGGCTAAAAAGATGGGATTCAGTACTGCGGTTACTCCCGTATGACTGTGAACTTAACCCATTTGAATTAATATGGTCTCACATGAAAGGGTACATTGCTAAACATAATAAAGATATTAAAAAAAATAGTTACAACAAAAAAATTAGTGCCGAAGTGTGTTTCAAATATTAAATCAAGTAATTGGATGTCCTGTATTGTATTGAACATGACATTCAAGAAGAACAGAAAATGATCCATTTAGATACATTACATAGATAGATAAAGAGGGCCTTGTCAAGAATGAAAAGCAATTTTTTTTATATATACATATAGAAAATTGTAATGTCTGTTAGTCTGTCTGTCTGTTCCAGTTAATCTCCAAAATGTCTGAGTGATTTTGGGACCGACTTGTGGGATAGCTATTCTTCATGCTAAAATGGCTAAATGGATTTTTATGAAATTAGGTATAGAGATTTCTTAGGCAGTTAAGTTTCAGAATGTTCTAGAAAGTGTTACAATGTTCTGGAGCGTCGCATTCCTTTAACTAGCCCAGTACAACTGTGGTCAACGCGAGCAAAGCCCGCGGGCGGAAAGTTAGTTTTTTAATATTAATAAGTTTTTAAGAAATAATTGATTGAAAAAATAAGCTGATGATGTAAAAACTATGGATTATAACTTTGATGTTCAACATAATAATATGGTATTTGTTTTTATGGCTACTGACCTCTCTGCCTGTAGCTGTTACATCATATGAACATTTCCCTTTTTTTTTATCTTTATGAATATACCACCAAAAATTTAATTATTTTTTGTTAAATAAGGTTTATTCTTACAAATACACAAAACTTAAAATCAAGTAGCATTTTTACCAATGTCTAATACTTAGATCCTCTAGTTTTAAATATGATAGAAACTCAATCGATTTGTCCTATATGTTTATCCTAAATCTGGTTACAAAGTATTTGTTATTGTACTGCAGTTTTGTGATGTGAAAATAGATTATATTGTCTAAGCAAGTACCAACTCACTTGTTTTGAATTATAAATATATACCTAGCTACAAAATATAAATTTTTGTACTGCCTGATATTTGGTATGGCTTTCAAAACTACCACTACAAAAATATTAATACCAATTTAGAGGGAGGCAAGGCGAGGGCACAAATCCAAATTTAAGAAATTTTGAAAATGCAGAATAATGAAAAATTAAAAATATGTATAATATGAATAAAAATAGGATCCGCAACAATACAAACTATGACAATCCTAACACTGCTGATGTCATAGTTAACACATAGCCTTAGCTAATCTCACTCAATTTATTGTGACAAAACACAAAATAAATTTAATAATACTTAATAATAATTTTTACTCCTAACAAGTCTTTCTTGACTTTTCTAATTTCATGTTTCACTTAGTGTGACCAAATCCTTTCTTATTCTTAATTGACTCAAATAATACATGTTACAAAGGGATTGCTTTCAATAAAATACTTGAAACTAACGGTAAATTACTTTTACAATGTTAATGAAATATTAACATACTTCACCTAACCTGTCAATTTAGAAATGGTGATCCATCAACCTCAAATTTCTAATGAATTAAAAAGCCTCTGTGTGACTTGTCACATTCTTTTAATTACCAACCCTGAACAGGTTGACTTTCTAATGCTGCCTGATGCAAATCTTGTTCATAACAATAATCAATTTAAAATTTGGCCAAGATGGTCCATCATTCCAAAAAAAATGGTTAGAGTAGGTTTTGCTTGTGATAATATGAGGAGCAAAGCAGAATGGAGCGTCGAGTCACCAAGAAGCCCTAAAATGTTTTTTCATTACTGTTAAAAATATGTACTCTATGAGGTTCCTACACCCCTCACCCATAAGACCGATTTAATATTTGTTAACTTTTCATCAGGCAACATTATAAAGCTTTACCCTCTAAAGAATAATATGTATTCTACAGATATTAAAAGGGTGGTTGATAAGGAAATTCAACTGTGAATGAAAATCCTAAATGCGTTAAGTCAGATATTTTGGCAGATTCTAAAAATATGTAAAACAAATTAAACAATAGTTTGCATATTTTAACTAAAGACTTTTAAGCAATATTACAAACTGAAATGTGGCACATATAAAATTCACCATAGGTACTTGCCGGTTCCTTCCAATAGGATTATCAAAAAAAAATTAAGTGAATGAAAATCCTAATCGGTTTCAAGCAAATTATAAACCGAAATGTAACACGTTAAAATTCGCCGTATTTACTTGCCGGTTTCTTTTAATAAATACATCAACACAAAGCTCGCTATGTTGATTGATAGTATGCAATAAGAATTATGATTTAAATTTTCGAAGTTCCTCAGAAACGTCAATACATATTTATAGATAAAATAATATAAAACAATAATACCTACACATAGGAATGAATTATATACTTTAAAACTAACCACGCCGGCTACCTACTTACCAATTTGTGACTTGCTGGTTTCATGTAGTGCTTTTGATGTCAAATATTCTTCAAATTTCTCCTCAATATATGTGTTAATTTTTTGTTTGATTGGTTTAGGTAACTCTGATAATTCCGCATCCGATAAAACATTTTGCAAATGATTTATTTCGTCGCTAGTGTCAACGCTAACCTCGGCGTCCATTTTTAACAACTGAACGAGAACGAACTGGAACAAACTTAACTGAACCCAACTGAACTGAAACACAAATGACAATCACAGACCATAACTGAACTGAAATGAACATTGCACGAAACCATGGAACACTGACCAAACTGACAGGAACTGACTTAACTAATCTGTGGATTTAAATGACCTATTACCATGGAACTAGTATGTACTTCGTACAACTGGAATAAGCTGTACAAAAAAATTTTGAGGTCTTAGATATTTGAACATTTTAAAAAGATAAATAAACAAGGACATTACTGAGTGCCATACTGTCTCTTTTGATTAGGGTGACAAAGCTATGTAGGATAAACAGGACCATAACAGGACTTTTTAATTTTTAACTACGATCGAACAAAATTCCCTAAGCCTATCTTGTGCCTGTGGCACTGGGGTAAACTTTTTTTTGTATGAGTATAAAAATATTTGTATGTCCGTGTCGATAACATAATTATGTCGAAATGTAGTAAATTAAAATATTTAATTCGAGCATTTGTCTAAATTGGCTTAGCAGTTTTCAAATTATAATCCTACAAACACACGCACATCTATATAGTTATGGAGAAAAAAAAAACATGCACAGTTGGACAGGTACTTTTGCACGCCGACGCACTCAGGAAATGTCTCGTTGAAATAATCCCAATGAGCCTGAGCAAAAGCTCAAGAATTCTGTAGAAACACATGTATGAAATATATTTCTCATAAATATTATAGTTCTTTACAGCCTTGAGCGCACGTGGCAACCCGAAAACATAAGTTCGTACAGGTGAGCAAGCTCCTTTCCTTCCCGAAAAAACCTAGCAATCCTAAAAATTCCCAATGATTCGGTGGATGAAAACGAATTTAAAAGACTCTAGGTACAGGGGCAGTACTTCTAGGACCGAAATGTCTCATAATTCAACGCTGGTGTGGAACCTAGGGATCCGAAATAATAATACGGTAGTGTGTGAGAGACTCCCTTCTTTCGATTGGCCTCCGGA
This sequence comes from Luffia ferchaultella, assembly GCA_949709985.1. Taxonomy (NCBI): domain Eukaryota; kingdom Metazoa; phylum Arthropoda; class Insecta; order Lepidoptera; family Psychidae; genus Luffia; species Luffia ferchaultella. The sequence continues at coordinate 10,316,059 of OX453252.1, read as the reverse complement.
AATCCCAAAAATATGATCGGATGATGGAGATACGGACGGATTCAAAACCAAGAACATTACTGAATACTGAATACCAAGGCATATTAAAAATCAGAACTCGCAAAAAATTGATATTAGATGTGTATTAGTACTTATTCCTAATTTAAGATTAAAACGAAGGAGTTTCCTAGAAAATATCTACACACACGCAGGACATTGAAATAAACATCAAAAATAAAAACTTATAACACATTTTTGTCAAACAATGTTTTTAAATTTTTCAAAAAAAGTTATGAACCAATTTTGTTTTGCTACCATACGATGCCCCGCGAGCTCCTACGTTTTTTGACACTACTGCCCTTCGTCTGCCTTTAGAACTTTCTGAAATATAGCCGAACCTTACTGTTGTGTTGGATTAACTGATCTGATAATAATTCAATGAAAATTAAAAAGGGCACCACAGCAGGTCAGGGTTTTGACCGATTCTAAAATTTATTTTTCCAAACGGTAGACAATGTACCTGCCTCGGAAGCTTTTTTTATTTTTTCGATATTATGACTCTCATTTTCGAAACAATTTCTTGTCCGAAAAATCGGAAAATTTCGTCTTTTTTCACCATTTTTTATTTTTCGATAAAGCAACGAACTGATTATAGAAAATTTAGTATCATACAATGCTCCGAAAGCTCCTGCAGCTTTTGGCACCATACTGTCTTTTGTCTACCATCTTACATTTTGGAAATATAGCCAAATAAAGTACACTCTCTCACGAAAGCGATCTGATAAACATATTCATTGTTAAAAAAAGATTAATAAAAACAATAATTAAGTATGCACATTGGTTTAACAATTTAATAATAAGGATTTATAATAATCAAAAGCGAAATAAAAGCGACCGCAACGGACCGAAATGTAGGCAAATTTATTACACTCCTACACGAAAACGATCTAATAGACATATTCATTGTTACAAAAAGTTTTTATAAAAATAATGACTAAGTATGCGTCATCGTTTATTCTGATAAGCAGAAATATGTACTATGTATTTATGTAATATATATAATATGTATGTAATATGTATTTATGTATTCGATATTGTGAACAAGATGAAAATAAATCCAAGTTACCAGCCGATTCTGTTATCTTTTATTGTTATAACTACTGTACTCGAGATTGAACGAAATCTGTACCTACGTTATGAAAAAAAATTCGGTTCAAAATTTTCGGTTTCAAAACACTAAAAAACATTAACAGTGGATGATATTATCAAATCAAAATTCGAAAAATAATTTTTTTTAGACCTGTGTTATATTCATATTTTGCTAATAGCTTGTCAACCTGCGTTGATGCTTTTTAGGTACGATCTTTTTCTTTTTTATTAATTCTTGCTTAGTCAAGGGCTACTATAACTTTGCGTTAACGGATACCCAAATAAACTAAATTACGGTACCTAAATAATGTTTAAAAAGAAAAGAAGATAGACAGAAATAAAAATGCAAAAGAAAACAGAAATAAAATTGTTTAGTAAAAACTCCGCAAAAACAAAGAATCGACTTCTTTGAAGCTACAGCTTTAAATTTAGTGAACTGATTTCGATGATTCTTTCACAGTATCTACCCTAAGTTATAAAATAGTGACTAAACACAAAAATAATCAAAATCGATTCAGAACTTTCAGAAATATTAACGGCCATGTTTGTTACATGTATAAAGTCCTATTGAATTAAGTCCAAATATTTTAAGAAGTGATATTAGAACGCGACGTGGGCAATCATGGCATTGCTTCGCAATGCTATTATTTAACCTTTATAGGCCACTAATTACCTATCCTAAAAAAGTGTTCATCAATAGTCGAGCAATGGATGACCCCCATAATAAAAAAAACGAGAAATGTGAAGAGGAAATAATATGCGTCTCTGACTGACTTCGCCACAGGAACGGCCAAAGTGGCGTATTAGACCAGCTGATTTCGATAATTCTTTCACTGTATCTACCCTATGTTGAAAAATAGTGACCAAACACAAAAATCATCAAAATGGATTCAGAACTTTTAGAAGAAGTGATATTAGAACGCGACGTGAGATTATTGTATTGCGAAGCAATGTCATTACCTAATTTTTGTAGGCTACTAATTACCTACCATAAGAAAAATGTTCAACAGTCGACAATGGATGAACCCCATAATAAAAAACGAGAAATATGAAGAGGAAAAAATAATGCATCAGCGGAAATTATAGGTCCTGTATCGTAATTATCATGACGCATAGTTTTTCATTCCTCGGTTCCCTCATAATAAAATCTAAATTCACCATAGTACTTTTCCCAGTGTAGTGGTACAATATTTTATGCTAGCCATACAGAAGTGGTGTAGAAAGAGATAGTTAGGCACCCGGTTACTTCCCTTTCGTACTTTTTTTTTTAATCACCAGTTTACGTATGACCACGCTAATGTTAGAGAGATATCATTCCAGTTGTACGTAGTACTTATTAGTTCCATGGCTGATGTTAAGGAGATGACATTCCAGTTGTACGTAGTACTTAATAGTTCCATGCCTATTACTTAACCACCAAAGACTACTATTGTTAACCACTAACTAACCAGGCGTGAACAAGACTGAACTGAACCCACCATACTCGTAGAGGGAGAAAATAAATAAATATAAAAATAGAGTAAATATCACAGAACAATAACCAATATCGTGTAATCAAGGCTTTACCCCACCCACATACCACAGAAAATTGAACCTGAACAAGCCACAGATATAAATAATAGAATAGAGTAGGCAAGTTAGTCCAAAACCGAAATGCGGGCTTCAAAAAAAAAAAAAAGAGAGAGAGAATAAGAATACCATTTTATTTTGAGCATCCGCAGCACAAAATACAATCCGCAATTAGATATTCAAGCGAACGTACCAAACAGCTTATTTTATTTGAAAGAATTTGTACAATAGTTTTCTATTACTATATTAATACGGGAATAGAGTAGGTAGAATATTACGGGGAGATGGTTCTTAGCATGGTATAATGTTTGTAAGGAAAGCGCGCTCCAGACTATTAATGCCGTGATTTTCCTGCGATGTCAGTGCAAAAAAACATGTTCCTGCCCACGGTCCACACTGTTGGTTCACACTCGCAATTGTTCAGAGATTTCGCGCGCTCAACTAAGAATTCCGATCTTCAGTCAAAAAATCGATTTGAATCGTAGACTCTGAGATCGATCCAAGGAAAAACTGAAGAACAAAAGATCGTTGTGACGAAAATCGTTTTTTTTTTATTCAGTCGAAGCTTTATAACTCTAACAACGTGCAAATACCTATTCTCATATAATAGAGTAGGCAAGCCAGTCCGAAATGCGGGTCTCAACAGAAACAAAAAGAGACTCAAAATAATAGTACCTCGTAGGATTAGTAGGTACCTTCATTTATACTATGGTTATTTTCTTCTTCTTCAGTTAATTTCCATCCTTTTTTCTCCCGTGCCCAACCGTTACATACAGGGCTTTTTAGAGCTTGCTTGCCTATTCTATTCATAGGACTGACACCTGCTGCACGTTAAAAAAATTAGAGATAAAAATAAAATAATATAATAATCTGTGATAAAATAAGGTATTTAGTTAATAATAATAACGTATATATTACAATATACAAGTTACATAGTAAACTGCTATGGTAAAATGTGTAGGTATTTGAAAAATTAATAATGATTAGAGTAATTTGACACACTAAATCATAAAATCATAGTATCTGTCTGTTCCAGCAAATCTCCGAAACGGCTGAACTAATTTTAGTGAAACTTTGCAGATATACAGTGCGCTTTATCGGCGGTGACATACGCTAATTTTTGTCTGTCTGTCTGTTCGAACTTATATCCAAAACGATTTTAATGAAACTTCCCAGATGTGATAAAAAAGGTTGTTAGGAATAACATACGATACTTTTTGTTTTCCTGTCTGTTAGAAGTAAACTCCAAAACAGCCAAACCGATTGTAATGAAATTTCACAGACATGAAAAGAAGGGTTTGAGGAGTGCCATACATAAAGCCATACATTACTTTTTGTCTGTCTATTCGAGCTAAACTCCTAAAAGGTTAAACCGAATTTAATGAAGTTTTGCAGACTTTTGAAATAGCTTGTTGGGGCAGTGATGTGGTAACTTTTGCTCCGTGTGCTTCTGTTTGTCCCGGCCAATCTCCAAAACCATTTCAATGAATCTTCGCAGGCATAAAAAAGAGGTTAACAGGAGTGACATAAGTTGGTTTTTGTTTTTCTGTTTGTTCGGGCTAATCGCCGAAGCGGCTGATTTGATTTTAGTGAAATTTTGCAAACATAAAGAAGGCGTTGTCAAGAAGGACTTACAAGCAATTTATATATATAAAATTGTAGTGTCAGTTAGTCTGTTCCTGTTAATCTCCAAAACGACTGACCTATTTTGGGACCAACCTGTGGAATAGCTATTCTTAATGCTAAAATGGGTAAATTGATTTTGATGAAAATAAATATAGAGGTTTCTTAGGTAGTTAAGTTTCAGAATGTCCTAGAAAGTGTCACAATGTCCTGGAGCGTCGTATCCCTTTAGATGTCCCGGCAAAACTGTGTAGTCCACGCGGGCGAAGCCACAGGCGGAACGCTAGCCCTAAAAAAAATTGTTACAAATGATTACCCCTCAACAAATTTTTTATAATTTTTTTTATTACTTTACTCAATATTATCTTATTTTATTTTAAACTCTGAAGTGGTAAAATCCATAATTCGTCAACAAAATCACTCAAACATCTTTATGAATCTTGTTGAATAATTTTAAAATTAATGAATCGGCATTATTTGAAGCTTTTTATATGTTAGTTTTGTTGGAGATTTATAAGAAAATTTCTTAGAATTGATGCGGTTAACACCGGCGCCACCCGGCGTCGAATAGAGAGAGACAGAGAGAGAGAGAGGAAAAATTACGGGCGGAACCCGCCAATAGCAGCTTCTAGCTCCGCCCACAAAGTATGACGCGCCGACCACAAGCATGGCAGGCGAGACGCGGCGCCCAATCACGAGAACCTGCCAGAAAATGCTAGAATTTGAATGGCGCTATCTCGCTCTTACGCAGATTGCTAGCCCCACCTCGAAGTTTCTAGAAGCCAATCAGGATCATATATAAAGTGGGCCGAAACAGCGAGCCGGAAAAATACATGAAGGACGCGTCAGAGCGCTTCTTCGCCGCCGTGATCGCGCACCCCAACCCGCTACTTTCGGCAGCGGCCTCTTACGAGCCCCCGCCCGCCACCCACTTTCTCAGACGTCCACGGAATGCACTAACAGATCCTCCTGATGATCTCACCACCGAGGTTGAGAGTCTCAGGAACTCAGGCAGATCAGACCTTCAGTATGACGTAGGTGAGCAGTACCTAGCGCCCGATATCACCTACTTAACGTAGTAAATCTGCTCGAATGGCATCTGAACCTTGTTTGTTCACAGTCGGGCCATCCAGCTCGAGCTACCCTCCATTGCCGAGGGACTGAAACGCGTCGGCCCTCATCCCTACTTTAATCATAAGCCCACGAGACGGCGCTCTTAAGGCGCCGCCCGTCAAAGGCACTATCACACCGAAGCATCCTCAATGCGTCCGGTCGTTGATCATGCCAAACCCTATACGCTCTCCGGAGTATAGGTTGAGGAGTCGTTTAGCCGGTCGGGCTGCACCTTCTGTGTAGAAATCCCAACCCGGCACTACCTGCGCGGTAGGTCGCGCAGGTGTCTGTATGCAGATTCGGCCCTCACTAAACAAAAAAAAAAGCGAGCCGGAAGGATTAGTCTGATCAGTCTAATGGTAAACGGCAAATCACAGCGAACAACGAGGCACAAGTGTAATAACGGTTTGGATACGGCACTGTGAGTGGAGCAAAGTAAATAAAAATGCTACAAGTTCATTCTAGTGTTCACTCTTTATTTCCGATCCATACGAACACCGAAAAGTACGTAACAGTATTATATGGTTTTTGCAAAGGTAGGTAATTGTTAAGAGAATATTTGTAGAACCTGATTATCAGGTCCATCAAAAATATAAGTGGCAATCATTTGTTGCATTTTGTTGAAAAATTATATTATTATACTATATTATACTAGCAACCCGCCCCGTCTTTGCATGGGTAGATAAAAGATAAATTTGTATTTAAAATTAGTAGGTATTTTATTTGGACAAATAGAAGATAACATAAATTCCTTATTAACAATTTCAATTTTTATACCCATCGCATTGATTTATCAATTTTAATAATAAAAGATTTGTAGTCGGTAAACAAAAGCGATATAAAAGCGGGCGCAACGGCACACGCACTTTGCTACAAATGTAATTGTAGCAAATGATAATATGATACAAATGTAATTATCTTTCTATTCGCCCCATGTTTTGATTGACTGATTTGAACGAAAAATGGTTTTTATGACTTAACTATAATATACATAATAGTCAGGCGGATGTTTTTGTGAGTAATGACGAGTCTATTAAAACGTAGTGCAGTTCCAATCAGACTTTATGGCGGATGTGAACATAGGCACAAGTCGCGTCGCAGTAACCAGTTTTAGGTGTAGCAGGACGCAGTGGAGCGAAAGGTATATGACTGTACCTGCGCAAGAACACATATAGCATTGTATTCCGATGCGCCATAAAGTTTGAGGCGAACTATACATTATTTAATGTATCACCAATAGTTTAAACAGCGCATGCCAAATAATGACTTTTATAGACAATTGTTTTAAACCTTGGGTTACATTATTGTAAGGTTCATTAAGATTTCTAATTTTTTTTTTTAAATTAAGTATAGCCCATGTTACTCATTGATAATGTAGCTTTCCATAGGTGAAAGGATTTTTAAAATCGGTTAAGTGGTTTTTGAGTTTATCCATTAAAAACATACAAAAAATCTATTTTATTTATTTTTATAATATTAGTTCAGATTAAAAATAAATATGAGTGCTCGTCATTATATTATGATTGACAGAAAGATTACTTTGGAAATATGTCTATACTTGTGCACAAAACTTAAAACTAATATTGATGTAAACACAACTTATTGGTACAACGGCCAAAGTGTTTGTGTTGATTATATTATATAAAATTACTAGTCAACCACCCTGACTTCGTACGGGTAGCTGAAGTATATATGCCAAAATTGTTTTTTCTGTTGTAGTGTCTTATAAGCTTGTGGCGTCGAGCATGTGGACAAAATTTTATTGGATTTAAATGTAACATAGCTTTTCAGTTACATTATATGTGCCCATTTCTCTAACCATTAAAATAGGTATAGTAAGCTATCCTTAAAAGATAGACATATGCCACTGCAAACTTTTCTTTAGACTTATAAAACACGAACAATTATACTATACATTGTTTTGTTATATCTCAAAGGGATAAAAGCGTTTTTGGTGAAAGCTCCCGGTCGCTTAGATTTTTTTCGACATCTTTAACAATCATCTTCATATTTCAGTTTACACAAAACATTAGTAAACAATACACACGAACCTTCCTTTTGAACCACTCTGTCCATTAGAGATAAGCGTACGAAAATTCGGTCATCGCGTTTAGACTGACAGATGTAGCGGCGGACTTTGTTTTATAATATGTAGTCATTAGACTGTTGTATAAACCTGATCTAGTTACCATATTTAGAAAGTATGTAATATAAAAAATAATTTACAAAAAAAAATAAAACCGACCTCAAAAACATAAACTAAAAATTAAAAAATAAAATTTTCACTTTAAAGAAAGGAGCATTAACAGACGGCATATAGTTAATGAAGTCGGTGCCAAGTCATTCACTTTAAATTTTGTTCTATATTCGTTATAGTTATAGATATATCATTTTGTAATTGTTATTATTGTAAGTACCCATTGCATTTGTAAGTACCCAGGGCATTGCAAGTACCCATTTGAAGTGTCTGAGTTAGCACCGACTTCATTAACTATATGCCGCCTGTTAATGCTCCTTTCTTTAAAGTGAAAATTTTATTTTTTAATTTTTAGTGAATGTTTTTCAGGTCGGTTTTTTTTTGAAAATTATTTTATTTTTCAATTTTTAGTTTAACACATTTGTAACTTATTTATATTTAGTATACTGAAAACGCTACTCAAATGAAACAGCACCGCGATTACACAACTTAAATTCAGTTTCAAATTGACGTATCAGCATGCCTAGTAGGTAGTTGTATTCCCATGTAAAACTTCAATCTTAAGTATTATTTTTGTGCGAACTGAACAGTTTGGCATATTGAACCGTATGACGAAGCCCAATAAAAGGTAACTGCTGAAAATCGTTGAGGAATTCAGTCGACTATCTATGGTCTCCATCATCAGACCTGTAATGGTACTTATAGCCCATATGGGTGCAAAGTTCTCATTAATAGAAATGAATTAAGTCCAAACAACAGGTAATTGCTGTAAACCGTTGAGGAGTTCCCTCGACTGTGTATGGTCTCCATCATCAGACCTGTAATGGCACTTATGACCCATGTGGATGCAAAGTTCTCATCAATAGAAATCAATTAAGTTCCAACACCACGTAATTGCTGTAAATCGTTAAGGAGTTCCTTCAATTGTGTATGGTCTCCATCATCAGACCTGTAATGGTACTTATAACCCATATGGGTGCAAAGTTCTTATTAATAGAAATGAATTAAGTCCAAACAGCAGGTAATTACTGTAAATAGTTGAGGAGTTCCCTCGACTGTGTATGGTCTCCATCTTCAGACCTGTAATGGCACTAATGACTCACGTAGGTGCAAAGTTCTCATCAATACAAATCAATTAAGTCCAAACACCAGGTAATTGTTGTAAATTGTTGAGGAGTTACCTCGACTGTGTATGGTCTCCATCATTAGACTTTTAATGGCACTTATGACCCATGTGGGTGCAAAGTTCTCATCAACAGAAATAAATTAAGTCCAAACACCAGGTAATTGTTGTAAATTGTTGAGGAGTTACCTCGACTGTGCATGGTCTCCTTCATCAGACCTTTGATGGCACTTATGACCCATGTGGGTGCAAAGTTCTCATCAATAGAAATCAATTAAGTCCAAACACCAGGTAATTGCTGTAAATCGTTAAGGAGTTCCTTCAACTGTATCTGGTCTCCATCAACAGATATACTCCCGACCTTCATTAAATAGTACTAGTAGTTGTACTTTATAAAAATACTTAAAATACGATTTTCGAAAGTTGCCCTCGATTTCTCTGGGATGCCATCATCAGATCCTGGTTTCCTTATCATGGTACCACTCCTGGAATATCTCCTATCCAACAAAAAAAAATCATCCAATTCGGTTCGTAAACAACGAAGTTATCCCTGAACACACATAAAAAAAAACATATATACGGTCGAATTGAGAAACCTCCTTCTTTTTTGAAGTCGTTTAAAAAAGTTAAAGTTTGGGGAAAATAAATTTTAGATACTAATACTCAAATTACTTTATTGAACATTTAGAGCTTCATTTTTATAAAATGTCTGTTCAAACGAACTAACATGGAATGAGTGCCAAAATAATGGATGTTAAAAGTCGTCAACACTGTTGTGTAAACTTATACACTAAAATTCATATTTATTCAAAAATAAAACACTGTATTTTACTTGTCTCTCACTTTGATAAGATCGTTGAGATCTAGAGCTACACATATTTCCTTGGAATCTGTGCGTGGGTTACGATCCAATATTTCAGTTATGGGGTAGTAATTTTCACGATTGTAGACATTCCAACCAGAGTACTGAAAATAAATATTTATAGAACGTTATTCCTTTAATACAAATATTTTGATACTCATATTTATGAGAATGTATGTTCTCCATTAAATTTTTAACGCAGTTTAAAAGTGCAGTGCCTTTTTTAAGGCAGTAAAAATCGTAAGTATTGCATGGTAAATAAATTAATTGCAAAATTATCTGGGCTTTCAGTAAAATATTATCTTACTTGAGTTGAGATTAACTAGTTTTTTTTTTTATATTAATCATTAAAAGTCGACCTTTCTTACACTTACCACACATGTACATTTATGTAAAATTTTGCCATTGGACTCCATAGGAATAAACTTTTGCAGTAAAGCCTTGCCATCAATTTTCCATAGATTAAGTTCATCCAACTTTGAAATAACAGTGTCACCATCCCACTTCACGTCCGATTTCAGCAAAACAAAATTTCCAGACTGAAACAGAATCGTAGATGTTTAAATGAAACAGTTGATCATGAAAATATCAAGGCTATAGAACATGACATGTCAATTATTGTCTTAACCATATCATTGCTAATATATAGAAAAACCAGCCCAATGTAAGTAGGACTCATGTACTGAGGGTTCCGTGCCACCACAAAATACATTTTGTGTTACGTATATAACAAAGAAATTTGTTTTCTTTTATTCAACTCTGAATCCACAGCGTAAATCTGACTCACTGTGAGTCGGATTTGCACTGTGGATTAATTATTTATTGTTTTACTTTAGAGTTTGAAGCTATATTCACACTAAGTTTGATACTTGTATAGTTCGCCTCAAACTTTATGGCGGATCGGAATATAACGCTATAAACGCGTTTGCGCAGGTACAGTCATATACCCCTCGCTCCACAGCGTCCCGCTAGACCTAAAACGTTACTGCGACGCGACTTGTGACTATGTTCGGATCCGCCATAAAGTTTGATTGGAACTGTACAAATTACCACTTTTACGACAGAACATTTTAAAAAATGTCTCATGTCAGCTTTAATTTTATACTTCTTTAATTACTTGCTAGGATACCCTCCATTTTAGTTTCGACCATTATAAAAACATGATCAAACCATAGGATAATTTAAAAAAATTTAACCAACTTTAAAATTAACATAAAAGTATAAATTAAATAATGAGTTTAATAAACATCAAATTCTTCTAAAATCAAAATTCAAAGTAGGTATGTACATAATCAGATAGGTCCACTAATATTTTTGAGACCAGCTAAGCCATCTAATGTACCTACAATAGGATTAGTTATTTTTATAAATAAATAACAGATTTCAATTTGTTGTCTTTGGTGGATAACTTGCTCGCCACCCGAACATACACAATTGGTGTTGATTGTCAAAACTTAGCGAGAGTGCAACTCGAATGGGCATGTGGACTTTTCAAAGCGATAATTTAAAAGTTGATGCGGTTGCGGCGGTTGACATGTTCTGTCATGAGTGTAATTAATTACGCTTATTTCTTAGTTCCTCTTCCTTTGTAATTGTTCCATGTTATATGCTTGCATTGTATTTGTACTTTTATACATAAAAACATACTATGTGCATGGCATTACTTCTCTGTTATAGTTAGTATTTTCTGTATTACAGGGTCTTCAGAAGTGCTGGCATAGAAGTTGATACATATTTGTAGGCCTATCCAATTAGATTGGTACCTGCTTTTGATTTTGATTTCAGATTAATTTAGTGTACCTATATAAAACTCATTATTCTATAATTTTAAGTCAATTTTGAAGTCACTTTCATTATATTTTTTAATTTGTTTTTTGTAATTTTTTGTTATAAGTAGTAATACTATAAGTTTTTTTATTATTATAAGGAGATTCTTATTAAATACCTAAATATTAAGTCTTAACCTATGAAGTTGCCGTTCTTCAGTACTGATCATTTAAAACAAAAAAAAAATTCAATTGACTGTGAGTTCTAAATTCAAATTAATTTTGTTTTAAAATCATGACATTCTTTTTACAAAGCCAGTCTTTTGTTTACTGATTAGCGTTGTGTTTTCATTACATTTGAACATTTTTCGTCATAATGGACACTTTGAAAATTCGTGTAATAATGGAATATGAGTTCCGTCGTGGCACTAATGCGGCACAAATGGCATGTAACATCAACAACATTTACGGAGAGAACTTAACAAACGAACGCACAGCCCGTTATTGGTTTGCCCGCTTCCGCTCTGGAAATTATGATTTGAATAATGAAACTCATGGTCATCCGGACATGAATTGAAAGCGATTATGGAAGCTGATGATACTCAAACTATAGCTGAACTAGCAGCAGCTTTTGATGTTAGCATCAAAACAATACTGAACCATTTGCGACAAATTAGCAAAGTAAAAAAGCTTCATAGATGGGTACTCCACGAACTTAACGATCGCCGGCGCAACGTACGCGTCGTGACCTGCCTCGCATTGTTCAACGGGCACAGAATTCATCACAGCTTTTTACAAAATGGCATGAGCATTACTGCAGATGTGTACTGTGAAAAACTAAAGACAATGATGAAGAAGTTTGCACGTCTGCGACCAGCTTTGGTCAATCGGTTGTCCCCGCTGCTCCTTAGATACTCACCAGACCTTGCACCTACCGACTATTACTTTTTTCAAAATTTGGACAACTTTTTAACAAGAAAAAAATTCAATTTCCGAGAGACAGTACAAAATGCCTTTGAAGAGTTTGTGGCCTCCCGTCCAGTTGATTTTTACAAGGGCATCAGTAAACTGCCACTGCATTGGCAAAGATGCATCGATTGGACAGGTGATTATTTTGAATAACAGAAATAAAGATTTTTGAAGAAAAAAAATACTTTAGCTTATTTCATACAAAACGGCAACTTCATAGGTTAAGACCTAATATATATTTCAGTGATTTTATTTTTAAGTAGTAAGCAATATTATTAGTGGTCTAAGAAGTCATTGCCTGGTGGTCAGTTACACTGAGCAGGGAGATAGTGTAGGCTATCAAACTGAATAACTTTTACTATATGAGCAAACTTAAAATAGTAAAATCAGCTGTTCCATACATTTGACAATGGAATCGAATTATTGAATTGTGTGAAAGAGCATTTTTTTTAACTTCCTGCTATCCAAGGGAAGTTATTGGTTTGGGTCCGATTTTCGAAAATCGAGGTTTCAACAGATCCCCACGTTTTGAGGTCCTGGGAAGCCATTTTTACTATTTCCGGCTGGACGTCCATATGTAATTTTTTTTTGATTAAAACCCATGGTACGGGGTTCGAAAGGGTTTATCAAGACTTAGATCTGATTAGATTTTGAAGTCAATCGGTCAATGTTTCCAAAATTATCAAAAAATATTTTTTTAACGTTTTTTTAACTTTGAGTTTTTCCAATCGATCTACTTGAAATTTTCTATATATTTTTTGTGCATAAATAATTGCGTTGAATGCCGTCAAAAAAATGAAAATCGAACGACGCGTTCATAAAATATCGCAGTTTATAAACCGAAAAAGTATTTTTTTAACATAAATTTGAGATTTTACTACAAATCCATTTTTTACTTTATACAAAAAATTTATGCGTACAAAATTGCATAGAATGCCGTAAATTGCTTTGAAATCATACAAAGCGTTCAAAAGATATCGCAATTCAAAAATTTCCAAAATAACGTTTTCATGAAATGTCCCTGGTTTTTCAGCTCGAAGAACTCTAAATTTATAGAAATTCTATTTTTGAGCTTGGAGAGCTCAGAAAATAAATATTGTGAGCTTGAAGAGCTCAAAAAACCATGATCATCGATATTTTGAGCTTAACCTATATATGAACTACTGAACCTATTTATAATTTTTTTTTGTTTCTCTACTTCAAAAGTTAATTAAGCGAATAAAACAAGAATTACTGCAAACCCGAATAGTACTTTCTGAAAAATGTGTGGACAGACATCTTATGAATATTTTGCAATTACAATGAGTCAAATTCTTTATTTTATATCCAGCAATCTGTCCTATCTTCACATTTAAAAGGACTAAGTGGGTAGAAAAACATGCGGCATGTGTTCAGTAACATATTCACATGTATTTATCTTTAGTCTCACAAAAGGTCTTGAGGGGCTTCCTTTTAAGATTTATAAATTAATCTCTTAAGTTTAGTTTTCATGAGGCCATTTGCTAATTAATTTGTATGCATTTTATTGCACTATATGATTTTAGTTGTCTATAATAATTTCCTTTACTGTGGGGACATTCAAGTTGTGATGTGTTATGCTTAAAGCTTGAAAATGCTCATTGAGCCAAAAAAAACAGCTCACAATGCAATGTAAAACATCCACATCACGAAATTCGTGTTCTGGTTTTTATGAAAATGTTCATGACCCATTGTAGCAATCACAACAACCACATAGCAAAATTCATGTTGTGGTTATCATGTTATACGACCACAATGCATTGTGGCAATGAAGAAAAGCCATGATGCGTTCTGAGTACTAGTTGGTAAAACCATATCATGACGGATAGCTTGTAACATGGTGCCTCGAGTACAACGATGCATTAGAACATCAGTAGAGTTATTTGTTCCTGAGAGTGAACGTTACATCAGTGCTAATTATGACAAATAAGTGTTTATGAAGTGTTTTTATGATAAATTATGTCAGTTTTATCATGACTACAGCAAAATATGAAATGTTACTTAATGAAACAAAACAGTCTCAACTTCTTAAAAAAAGCAGTAATGTTTTTTTTTTTCATTTTTATAGTCAGTATTTTTCAAAGGAGATTTTTTATATAACATTTAATAATGACAAAATTTTTAGCAGCAGAAAGGGCTATACTACGTTGTCTGTTTGATAGTTGGGACATGATAAAAAATATTTCTTAAGGATATCTACCAAAAAGTTTCGAAACTAGTAGACCCCATATCGCAAAGCACTACGTGTCATATCCTAATATGGTTTCATATGCGTCATAGGTTTTCTTCATTGCCACACAGCATTGTGGTCATATAAAATGATAGAATTTCTACTATTTCACGAATTTCACTATTAGCGCAGTCATTTAGCAAAAAAAAGAGGGTCAACCTCAGAATGAGAGATGTTATGGCTGCTCATACACACCGTCATCTTGACTTTCTAAAAGTTTTTTCAAAAGTCTCGTGTCTGCTTCTTTATTTAAGGTTAAAGGTCACAAAAATCGGTTTTTCGTGATTGTATAGGATTCTATAGCTCCAAGGATGTCAACATTTATTATAAATATGCTGTCATTTTCTATGGAATTTTTACAAAATTTTTACTTATAAAAGTACATTTTACAAGTTAATCTATTACTCGTTAAATAATACAGTCTATGATAGTGTTTCTTTTAACTATGTTATGTATACTCCTGTCATTAATTTTTTCCACATTATTATTATTATTAGCCTTTATTTTCTGCTGCTTACAAAACATTAAAAAATACCAAAAAACAAAAAGAGAAATTAATTATTACTACTTATATTTACTACATTACGTGCTAGGTATCGTTGACACTGCTATCTGTTCTTCCACAGCAGTCGCCTCAGCGGCGTAGGCCTCCCCTAAATCCCTCCATATTTTCCTTTCCCTCGCCTTTCTCATCCATGCAGGCCCGCATCGTTGGTTGAAAATGTCCCTCCATCTTTTTTCCGGTCTTCCTCGCTGTCGTTTCTCATTCAATGGTATCCATTCTGTTGCTCGTTTTGACCATCTCGTATTTTCTAGTCTGCATATATGCCCCGCCCATCTCCATTTAAGTTGTCTTATTCTTTTGTTTAGGTCGATTGTCTTAGTTTTCCTTCTTATCGTTGTATTCCTGACTTTGTCCGACAATTTTATCCCTAACATACTCCTCTCCATTTTCCGCTGGCAAATAGCAAGCTTCTCTTCGTCCTCTTTTCTTAATGCCCATGTCTGGCATCCATAGCTGAGCCTAGGTATTATGGCTATGTCGAAAACTTTTTTCTTAAGCGTTATGTTAAACTCCTTATTTTTCAAAATTTCTTTCAAGTTCCAGTACTTTTTCCAAGCTAAGGCTACTCTTCTTTGAACCTCCTTTTCTGTTGCTTTTTCAAATGATACTAACTGTCCAAGATATATGTAATTTTGAACAAATTCTATTGCTTTACCATCTATCGTTACATTACCAATTTGTCCATTTGTCATTATTTTGGTCTTAGATGTGTTAATCGCCAATCCTACTTTTCTACTCTCACTAGTTAGTTCTCTAACCATCCCCTCCAATTCGTCCGCACTCCTTGCAAATACCACTATATCGTCCGCGAAACGTAGATGGTTAAGTAATTCACCATCAACTTTTATGCCTTTATTTTCCCATCTGAGCCTTCTGAATACAGATTCGAGGACAGCGGAGAAAATTTTTGGGGACAGCGGGTCTCCTTGTCTAATACCTCTTTGTACTGGGAACTCCAACCCTTCGCTTTCTAGTCGTACTCTTGAGTAGCACTGTGAGTAGATGTTTCTAATCAGGTTTACATACTTCTTATCAATACCTTGTTGTATGAGTGCGTTCCATATTGATTCGTGGTTAAGCGAGTCGAAGGCTTTTTTATAGTCTATGAAGCATAAATATAGAGTGATTCCGTATTCTTTTGCCTTCTCTATTACCTGTGTAACGACCTGGATATGATCAACTGTTGAGTATCCTTTACGAAAGCCGGCTTGCTCCCGCGGCTGGTGTTCGTCCAGTGTATTACTTACTCTGTGTAGAATGATTTTCGAAAATATTTTGTATATGTTTGTCATAATACTCACTGGTCTGTAGTTCCCTAGGTCGGAGCGGTCACCTTTTTTAAAAAGGAGAGTTATTGTTGATTTGGACCATTGCCGTGGTGTTGTTTCTTTCTGTAAAATATTATTAAAGAGGAGTTGTAAAGGTCTTTGTAGCGGTAAGCAAAGTGTTTTCAGTATTTCGTTTGTAATGTGGTCGCTTCCTGTAGCTTTATCATTCTTCTGTGTTTTTATTGCGGATTCTATTTCTGAAATTAGTATATAAGGTGTATCTAAGGCATAATTAGTTAAAATGTCATCATTGTAACTTAGGTTTGTTGTATGTTGATTTTCCGAATAGAGTTCCTTATAAAAACTTGTTGCCTCTTTTGTTATATCTGGACGTTCAATAAGTACTCTATTTCGTGAATTTTTTAGGTTTGTTGTCCAATCTATCTTCTCGTTGAGTTTTTTATAAGCTTTCTGTAGAGCTCCTGTTTTGCTTATGAGCTGTTCGAAGGTTTTTTGTCTTTTTATTTTCTTCTCCTGTTTTAGGTTTCTATTTATTGTTTTACTTAGTTGTGTAATTTTACTTTGTATATCTTTTGTTCTCTTTTGAGCGTATAGGATTCTTCTTTCTTCCAACAGTTCTCTTGTCCCTTGTTCTATGAAGTCTTGCGTTTTCCCTTCTTTTTTTGGTAGTTGTTTTAGATATAGTTGAAGTTCTTTTTCCAAATTGTTGTACTGGTCTTGAATTTTTCCTGCAGATTTCAGTGAGTTCATGAATCTACTCTCCCAGTATTTGGCATCATCTCCTGTGACTTCTGGTATATTTCTTGGGTAGTTAATCTTTGGTTTTATGTGTCTTCTGCTGAAGTTTTGTTTCAACGATAACCTGCAACGGATCATTCTATGATCGGAATCAAAATTTAAGTTATTTACAATATCAAATTGGCGTACTTGGGATGGTTGATTAGTTAGTAAGTAATCAATTTCATTAAAATTCTTATGATTTGGGTGTCTCCATGTCCATTTCCTACCAGTTCTAATCCGGAACATACTATTGAAGATTTTAAAATTATTTTCTAGAGAGAATTCAATCAGTCTTTGTCCACGTTTACTTCTTTCTCCGTGAGAGTATTTCCCGAAAATGTTTTCTTCACCTCTTTGCATTTTACCTATCCTTGCGTTAAAGTCTCCAAGTAGCATGATATTTTTAGGATGTAATGACTCTATAGCTTGTTTTAATGTTAAGTAAAATTTTTCTATATCTTCCTTTGAATAAGCTTCTGTAGGTGCGTATGCTTGTACAAAAGACCAGTTAGAACTCTCTGTTAATTTTATTACTAAAGTTGCTACACGGTCGGAGAATGATGTAAAACTTATAATATTTCTTTTCAAATACCTTTTGACTAAGAATCCAACTCCGTTTCTCCCATTGGTAGACGAAGTATGATAAAGAATGAATTCAGAATACTCTTCTATAGTCTCTTCTTTTCTCTTTACTTCGCTCAAGCCCAGAATATCCCAATTTAGGAGAGTAAGTGCCTGATAAAGTTCGGTCAATCTAGAATCTGAAGACAAAGTTCTGACATTTAAGCTTGCTATGGTTATTGTTTTTGTTACTTCATTTTTCTGTGCAATATTTTTTTTGTGATTTAGGGGGATTTGGTCATACTCTCCCACGGTGACCGGCCGGCTTGGGAGAGAGTTTTTATATTTTGTTAATTTTTTTCGTTTTATATTTTTTTCTTGTTTCCGATCACCGGTGTCTCTTTGCTATTGTTTAGTTACTGTTGAGATCGATGAAAGTGAGTTTAGAACGGCCTCTCAACACATCAAATGCATTTATCCTATTGTTTATAGACGAGCTTTGAATTTGCTGTTTTTTTGGATGTGATTCTGGCTGCGGCGAGGTTGATTTTACTCTCTTTCTCTTATCTGAAGTCTTTGGATTCTCTTTAACGACAAGCTTGTCGTATTTTATGTACGCTAAGTTTCCTCTCTGCCTCTCTTCCATCAGTCTAGGTTGTAATGATTTCCTTATTTCTAAGGTTTCTTTGGTGTAGTCTTCTGTCACATTCAAATCCTTCAATTTCTTTTTGTTCTTCAAAATTCCAAAAGATCGACATCCGGTTGTCAAAGTGTGAACACTGTTTTAATTACACTCCCTATAATTTAATAGGAAAGTACCATAAAAGTGTGCAATAGTGAGGAACATATCACTTCAATAACCGCAAGTACTTACCAAATTTTATTGAACAATAAGGGTTTAGTAAGAAACTTATGGAAAAGAAGAGAAAAATATAAATTTACTTTGATAAAAAAAAAAATAAACTCTTAAATAGATAACATTAAACTACCCCCAGAATATCTTAACAATTTTTAAATTAGAATATCTGTCAAATTACCTTGTCAATCATATGCCAAACAAATAATTTCGTCATTAAAGTGTTACCACATCAAAAACTGATTTTACCAAAATTAAAAAGTACAAATTTAATCTAAAGTGAAATAAAATACTCTACGTGTACTCTATTACGTTCCATCACACGTAAAATATGGAACAACAATTCCAATTATTATTTGACAACATGAAGATCGAAATGCATAACATGAACAGCGAATTAACCAATACACTGCTTGAAAAGATGGAAGAAAAATTAAAACCTATAGTAGAAGAAAACCAAATTCTGAAGTCTAAAATAGTAAAACTTGAAAAGAAGGTGGAGCTTCTAGAAAGAGACAAGAGGAGCAATAATATAATAATTCATGGTTTAGCCGAGAAAGAGCAATCTACATTGGAAATGATCAAATGCATTAAGAAGAGTT
The DNA here is from genome assembly GCA_949709985.1 of Luffia ferchaultella. NCBI lineage: Eukaryota > Metazoa > Arthropoda > Insecta > Lepidoptera > Psychidae > Luffia > Luffia ferchaultella. The sequence goes on along the minus strand of OX453252.1, from coordinate 10,296,808 downwards.
TTTTGGAAGAACTAGGCATTACATTAGAAAACTATGAAATAAACAAAGTCTATCGTATCGGCTTAAAAAACAAAAATGAAAAACCAAGGCCTACGCTCCTCTCCTTAGTTAGTGGTTGGAAAAAGTTAGAAATTTTTCCACATATCCAACAATAATGGTTTAGCTGATAGAGGGGGGGGGGGGGGAAGACATACGACTCTAACGAAAATTAATGACTTCAGGAGTGCATATCCCAACAACTGTTGACTTAAACAAAAAAATTTGTTTGAAACCTTGGAATCATTTTTAAGACCTATCGTTTGGTACCTCTCACGTTAATATATGATGAAGTTTTTTTTTCGTACTTCAGTTACATCTATGGTGACCTATTGCAAAATTTTTTTTTTTCTTAACATCACTACTCCGTTGTGTAGTGGTTCATAGATTATACCTACCTTCCAAATTTCATCTATATATTGCCAATGGTTTCCGAGAAAAATCCCAGACAGACAAACGGACGGACATGGCGAAACTATTAGGGTTCCTTTTTTGCCATTCGGCTACAGAACCCTAAATATGGTTAGGGCATGATTTAGGACCCCAGGAATGGTCCACAACAATATTACCACTCCAGATGTAGTACTTGTAGCACATATTGGAGTGCCTTTTCCAGTCTTTAGTTCAAATATATTCCAAGATAACCATCAAATTGCAGTACTGTAATTCCATTCAGTTTTACCTCAGGGAATGTAGCATATTTAGGGCTAAAAATGCCACATGCATTGATTTTGTTTCATTGGCTTTAATACGCTAGTCTATTAGCCACTTAGACATATTGTTAAGGCTACTTTGAAGTTGTAGGATTTTTATGAGCAGCCACAAGGTAGGTAGTATTATCTATTTTTGCACTAACTAAGACGTCACTAGCTACTGGCATGTCAGATGTATGTATGAGTTACAATAAAGGACTTATGCCACTTCCTTGTGGCACGCCTGCTAGTATGACTTAGTGTGGTTTTTTCTTCTCCTTATTTTACATAGGAATGTCATTCATCTACATACGGTTTTATGGATGCATAGTGGTGAACCAGTTTAATTGTGCTATGAGCTGCACGAAAACTAATTGATGAGTGATGTGAGTCTTGTCATGAAAAGAATTTCTGGGACATTAGGAAGGTATTGATAACAAACTTATAGGCCTGTATGATGTTACACTAGCAGGGCTTTTACCTGGCTGTGAAATCATTATTACTTCTGAAACTTCCCACTGTGGATGAAGAAAAAGTTTTCTGGAGTATAGTAGGTACATGGTGTATCTTATTATGGACACATCCATTTGACGCATATGATATAAGTGGTCTTTTACTACATGTTTTTGTTGAGAATATGTCTGATTTTGGGGCAAAGACATGTGTCAGATGTTCTGCAAATGATATTACTTTCTCCATGTCATTTTTGGCCCGAGCACTATTCCCTTTTCCGAGCGGGAACTGAAATAAAATGACATTTTGCATTTTTGTACTGCTTTCCATGTACTATAGCTTGTAGAAATAGTAGCATCAAGACTCTGGACATAATTTTGGATTTCCTGTTTTATCATTGAGAACCTTTTTTTAAGTCTTGATATAAGGCTATTAAAGGTTTTCTTGTCTTCTGGGTGTTTGTTTTGTTGCCATGTTTTTCTAGCTTTCCTGTTTACTTTTATTGCTTCTGTATTTCTGGGGTATTTATCTATGCTCATGGTGAGCGGTGGTGCTGGAGTAGCTTCTCAAGTGCATTACTGTAAGTATAGATTGAATATTTCAACAGTCTCAATAATATCTTCATTTGACTTCTATGTCACTTTATTGTCGAGAGTAGATTTGCCCAATGCATGAAGTATTCCCAATTCGTTTGTCGCATGACGAGCCTGCAGGCTTTACTTACATACGAGCCCCTTTTCAAATTGATAACTCAATTTTTTTGAAGTCCCATAAAATTGTTAAAAATTAAGTATTTGCCATGTACAAGTGCGGCTCTGAAGAATATGACATAAAAACAATTTCATAGAAGCATTGCCTTGAAAAAAATAGTGTACCTGCACAATAAGGAATCTTACTTCAGGACCGTAGGTACATATAGTTATATAGGAATTAATGTACATGAAACAAAAAATAAACTAAGTACAAGTAGGTATACAACAAAATAATCGAAAAATATGATGTCATGGAGTGGATACTTAGGGATAAAGTTTTCAACATGTATTGTAAAAAAAAAACTGGTTAAGTGACATAGTACTAATGAGAATTAATGCCTGAATTATTTCAAGGTGTAAGTATGTGATGGATCTGAAAGGAAGAGCAATTTCTAACTCTGGGGCACTATTCCCCTTCTGTGCAACAGTTTTGAAGAAAACATTTCTTTATGTTTAATAGTAAAGCACAGAAATTATTTTTTAAATCTAGTGCATACTCACTTTGGCCAAATCCAAATCAGATCCCATGGTTAATTTTTTACAATACAAAAAATCTTTCAGTAGAAATAAAATAATCATGATTGAATATTAGCTAAAAAATTTGTACAGACAAAGCTCCCTATATTCTTCTTCTTTCCTTACTGCTTTTTATTTTTCAATTTTCATGCGAGTGGTTTCAAAAGTGCACCTTTAAGTTGCTACCTAAAACTTTGCACCAAAAGTCTTGTATTGATTTTAGAGTTATTCAAAAACTATTATTAGAGTCAGTGGGTGTGAACTAGGGTGCTATACCACCTGCAAACTCGCATTGGTTTGATCTGTCCCTAACAATATGGAAGTTTCTTCCACATGCTTTGCTGCTCTTGTATTCAAACATCACTATTCGTTTTTAGCATGTATTGAGAGCCACCAAAATAACTGGATATAAAGCTTAAGACTTTTAAGAAATTTCTATGACCAATGACTTCACAGCCATGACCATCGCCCATGCCAATGACCCTAGATTCTCGTTCAGGCGAGTGCTAACATGTATTATGCATAAAGTAATCAAGATTTGAAATTGAAAAAAAAAAACACTCACATGAAAGTGCTTAGGTACGTCCTTGGATTGGCTTGAGTCGGATTTATTTCCATCTGATCCATTTTTCTCATCGTCAGAACCCTCCTCGTCGTCGAGTTCACCCTCGCCTTCTTCTTCTTCACCTTCGGCGTCTTCATCATCTTCACCTTGTCCCTCGCTATCTTCAGATGAGGAATTTTTACGTTTCTTTTTGGGCGTATTATTAACGGCAACTTTTGATCCTCGTTTACGACCTCGACTAGATGGCTCATGCTGTAAAGACATACTACCGTAAGTCATTTGAAGTATGGCCGCTGTGACATATTTCTCAGATTAATCAGCGTTCAAATGAAACAACGCCGAGTTTAAATTGTTACTTCTAAAAATTTTATACCGTGTCCGCATCAGGAGTCCAATCTTCTCCAGAATCTTGAAATTCTTCCGGTTCTCCGCCACCTTCAGAACCGTCGGAATCGTCATTATCAGTTTTCTTTAACGATTTTCGCTTACGCATTATGAGTTGAAGTAGCTATGTTATATTGCAATCAAGTCGATTTGATAGTTGCAGCACGTCAAGCAAATTAATTTGTTATTTAAATTTCGGTCTAAAGGATCACAAATCAGACTGCTAGCAAAGTATCTGCTGCAAGTCTGCAAACTTCTTGCTTCTTGTTTGACGGCAGCAAGCGCAACAGCAAGAAAAAGAAGCCGACCGACGCCGTTACCAAAAACCGGACATTAGTGTTGCCAACATAAACTGCTTATCAATGGATCATTGGTAAACCTCTTCGATGACTTTAACCAAACAAAATAAACAAAAATAAAATAAAAATATCTTCATTGCAGACTAACGATGTTCATAGCATTTTTTAGTGTTAGATTGACGCTCAGAACAATTACTAAAGTTATAGAAAGAATGTTAATTTTACATATGTTTAATTTGTTCTAACACGTCCAATAAAGATGTAGAAAGAAAAAGAAAGCTGATACAAAATCATTGCTGCTTATGATCAGAACATAGCCCCCAAATTCATTTCAACTTATATAAACGATGAAGGTAAATAGTGCGTAGCCAACAACGTTATCGATATATTTAAAGTTAAAAATTTCTATTCATTGTAGTAATACAATATATAGGTACGTTTATTTCTTTAAACTTGTACATTATTTTCGTTTCCAATAAGGATCATGGTACGATATATTAGTAATAAGTATTATGGGTACAAACACTGACAACACAAACACTGATTGATTATGACGCGGCACAAATATTCAAAAAATATATGATAGACTGAGGTTCGAAAACAGAACCTAAGTTAAAATTACTAATAACTGAGCGGTCAACATTTACGAAACAAACAAACTAGTGTTGAATGCATTATAAAGGAACAATTTGTTAAGCCAAAAAATTTTAAACAATATATATTACAATTTTTAGGATTTCGTGCATCCGATTTGAAAAAACGGAACCCATAAAGGATCACTCTTCTGGTATCTATACTTATCCGTCGATTACAGCCTATTTTCGCTGAATCTATTAGACAAAAAGAACTTGATTTTTGGTACAAATAGAAAGTTTTGTAGCTCAATTAGGAAAGTATATAATTAATAAAGTAATTTGATATTGGGGATCAATTTTAGCTGGCAAATTAAAAAAAACGTACGAAGTGCATTTATCATGTGACATAATAAATGAAAAAACTTCTAATGAAAAATGCATAGCTATAATAACAGGAAAATCATATTAGAAAAAACAAATTCATTATGTGATACATCAAATGAAAGGATACGTAATGCGAAATATGAATATATACAACTTTTTAAACCATGCAATGTAATGTGTCAAAGCAAATTTTCAAAGTTAGTGATGTAACGTGAGAATAAGTAATCAGCACTTTCACATTAGTTTTATTCGACCATTTGTTTAACATAGAATTACAACATTGAATCACCATTGAAATTATTTTCGTATCTAGGGAACAGAAGAAATTCCAAAATCGTCTTTTTGAATATTTGATAGATGTCATAAGGTGTTAGGCACATAACCTTTTTAGTAGACATAAGGTATAAAGATAAGAGTGCATTCCGAAAAACTAATTTTAGTTTAGATCAACTTTCAACACTCGCCCTCACAAACATCTTCATTATAATCTTCATCTTTACTTATACCAATCTTCATAGCCAATAACGACAGGCGTGGATTTGGTAGCTCTTTCGTAAACATATCGGCTTCCAACTCTTCTGTTCTTTTATATTTTATTTCTATGGATTTTGACTTTATAAGATCCCCGATAAAGTGCTCTTTGATATTAATGTGCTTTGTGACCTTTTATTCGTGATAGGATTATTTGCTAGATTTTGAGCAGCTTTGTTGTCATTCCAGATCAATACATTATTTATTTTTATATCCATGTCTAGGAATAATTGTTTCAAATAAATAGCAAATAAATAGCTTCTTTCGCTGCTTCGGTGAGTGCCATGTATTCAGCTTCAGCCGTAGATAAAGCGATAGTACGCTGTTTCTTTGATTCCCAGCTTATTACAGCGCCAGCATACTTGAAGCAATGTCCAGTGTACGATCTTATATCTATAGTACATGCAGCCCAATCTGCGTCAGCGTATCCTTCTAAATCTTTTCCAGTTTTTCTATACAGTAATCCTCTAGTTATTGTACCCTTTAGATACCGTAATACTCTTTTTGCACTTTTCCAGTGCGTTTCATTATGACAGTTGTAAACTGACTTAAATATGACACTGTAAACATTATGTCTGGTCTTGTAGCTATTGCTAAATACATCAGACTACCAATTAAACTTTGATATGGTTTATTGTCTGAAATGTTCGCTTTCTCTAGTTTCAGTCCAGGTTCCATAGGGGTGTTGACGGGCTTACATTCTTCCATTTCAAATCGTTTTAGGATTTCATTTATGTAGTTACGTTGATGAATTTTTGTACACTTTCGTTTGACTTCGAAATTTATACCAAGACAGTACTTTGGTATTCCTAAATCTCTCATTTCGAAATTTGCTGTCAATATTTTCTTTACATTTAGCCAGAGATTTTCGTTTGAATATGCTACAATTAAATCATCTACATATATGGCGATAATGATCATTTCTCGCCCTTTCGCCATTTTGTAGATACAGGGTTCTGCTTGTGATTGTATAAAGCCTAGGTTTTGTAGTGTGTTATCTAGTTTCTCATACCATTCACGGCCTGCTTGTTTGAGACCATAAATTGCTTTCTTCAATTTACAAGTTTTAGGCTTTCCGGATTTCCTTAAATCAAGCAACATTTGTCTGGCTTTATAAAACAATGTTTTGTCTTCGTTCGAACTCTCTTCCGTCATAATATCGCATAGGTATTTTTCTAAATTTTCCGGTTTTTCCATGATTAGATTTTCTTTTACTTCACCATTTAGGTATGCCGTTGTAACATCCAGTTGGTTTAATTTGAAATCTTTTTCCACAGCTATTGCGAGTAATGTTCGGATGGAGCTCAATTTCGATACAGGTGCGAAAGTTTCGTTAAAATCAACTCCAGGTATTTGAGAAAAACCTCGAGCGACCAGTCTTGCTTTTCTTCTTTCTAATTTTCCATCTGCACCAAACTTTTCTTTTAAAATTAATTTACAAGATATTTCCGGTTTGTCATCACTCCTTTCAATTATTTTCCAAGTATCATTTTTCAGGTGTGCTTTTATTTCTGATTTTATGGCTTCTTCCCACTCGATTTTGTTTTTCTCGTCTTCTTCACATAAATGTGTTGACATATCATAATCTTTTGTCCAAATCGGGGGTTGCCTATTTCTTTGTATTCTTTCTTCGTGTTCTAAAATTTCTCTTTCTACCTCTTCAGGGTACTCTTCATTTTCCACCGTAATATTTTCCTCCCCTGTTTTTTCATTGTTTTCGTTTTCATAACAATCATCATTAGTGATGTCATCTGTGCTTTCATTCGTATCAATAAATACAACATCCTTTTCATTTTTCTTTTGTTCATGTTTTTGATTAAATCCGTAATACATTTCGTTCATTACTTTGACATCTCGGCTTACTATTAGTTTGTTTTTATTTGGTATCCAAACTCTAAATGCTTTTCTAGTCTCAGAATAACCCATGAATATTCCTTCGATTGTTTTCTTTGCGAACTTTCCATTTCTTCTATGTTTTAATAATACATGTGTTCTTGAACCGAATATATTGAAATGATTTACACATGGTATCCGACCAACCCATATTTCGAATGGTGTTTTTTCATTTGTAGTTTTTGTAGGTATTCTGTTAGTTATATAATTGGCTGTGTATATAGCTTCTGCCCAAAACATTTCTGGAACATTTCCTTGAATTAATAAACATCTAGCTCTTTCGACTAACGTACGATTTTTTCTCTCAGCCATGCCGTTTTGTTGTGGGGTGTACGGAGTAGACAATCTGCGTTTAATTCCATTTTGTTTTAGGAAGTTTTCAAAACGGTGATTCATATATTCTCCTATACCATTAATACCATTATCTGTCTGCAAATATTTTATTCTTTTCTCAGTTTGATTTTCTACTTCGTTTTTATATTCAATAAACTTTTCTAGTACTTCATTTTTGTGTTTGATGAAATATACTTTGCAGTATCTCGAGAACTCGTCGATAAAAGTAACAAAGTATCTCTTACCTCCAGGCGTTTCTGTGCGCATAGGTCCGCATACGTCAGAGTGTATGATTTCCAATAACTGTGTAGTTCTGTTTTCAATGTTACTTTTTGGGAATGGCAATCTTGTCATTTTTCCTTGTATACAAACAGCACATTCTGCCAGTTTTTCAGTGGGATTAAAATTTAGACCACGTAGAGATTCATTTTTTAATGCAGATTTCAAATCACGTTCATTCAAGTGTGCTAGTTTCATATGCCATATATTAATTTCACTCGATTCTATTTTTTTTTGCATATTCTTGTTTGCTATTTACATAGTACAAACCGTTTTCTTTCTTAGCTTGTAAAATTGTTTGTCCTCTAATATTTTTAATTACAGCTCTTTCTTTTTCAAATATGACTTTGTGGCCATTGTCTGTTATTTTTGCTACAGACATGAGATTTGAATTCAAGTTTGGTACGTTCAAGGTATTTAGTAGATTCACATTACTGTTACCTATTCTTAATTTTACTGTACCTTTACCATTTACTGTTGTTGTTTGATTTCTAGCCGCTAATTTTAATGATTTGTTTTCTTCGTCATCTCTTAACATTTCAAACATGGTTTTATCTTTGCACATATGTGAAGTGCAACCGCTGTCTATACACCACTCTTTGTTTAGTGATTCATTATTAGAAGTGTAACAAATTTCTTCTATTTTGAAATTCGAATGACTTTCTTTATTTTTGAAACAATCTGAGGCTTTATGTCCTTTTTGATGACATTTATGACATTTGAACTTAAACTTTTGATTTTTGTTATGTTCATTTTCATAATTTTTCATATTACAATTTTTCTTTAAGTTTTTACCATAAAATGCTTCTTCTTTTTCATTTTGAGTTTCAGCATCCTTATTTCGAGCTTGGCTTTCTTCAATTATTTTGATTTTCAACTCTTCTGGTGATGGTAGTTTGTCTCTAGTTTCTATGGCTATCCTGAAGTTTTCGAAATTTTTTGGTAAACTGTACAACATCATAATACTGAGAAGTTCCGAGTTAATTTCAATACCCATATCTTTAAGTTTCTCAACAATGTCTAAGAAGTTATTCAGGTGCTCTCTTGTGTCATCGTTATCTGACATTTTCTTTAATATTAACTGTTTTAACAATGTTGCCTTTCTAGCAGGTCCTTGACTTTGGTAAGTATTTTTTAAAGTGTCCCATACCTCTTTTGAAGTTTTGCAACATTTAACTTGTTTCAGTTCCGTAGGAGACATCAATAACAAGATTTCAGACCGTGCGAGTAAATCTTGTTTTTCGAATATCTTGTCACTTTCATGGTCATCTTTTGTGCCTATAACATATTCCCATAATCCATTTTTTATAAGGACGGCCTGAGCTTGTACGCTCCAGGTATCATAGTTATCCTTTTTCAATGGTTCAATATGATAATGAGTAGACTTCGACATGTTACCTACGTACATTTATTTTAGTACTTACGATAGCTGTCTATTCTTTCTACTATTAGCCCATAACCTGATGTAACGTGAGAATAAGTAATCAGCACTTTCACATTAGTTTTATTCGACCATTTGTTTAACATAGAATTACAACATTGAATCACCATTGAATATTATTTTCGTATCTAGGGAACAGAAGAAATTCCAAAATCGTCTTTTTGAATATTTGATAGATGTCATAAGGTGTTAGGCACACAACCTTTTTAGTAGACATAAGGTATAAAGATGTGAGTGCATTCCGAAAAACTAATTTTAGTTTAGATCAACTTTCAACAGTTAGTTTAAAATTTTACTAGTTTCGTAACAGCCATATACTAAACCTTGCAACTAATGCAAAGTTGAAAGGTTTAGAATTAGTATTAGGAAAAAACTTGTTATGAAAAATGCGTAGTTCTAATGATAACAGAAAAATTTAAACGATAAATCTATTCTCATTTTGGAACGCAAATTAGAAAAGCAATGAAATTAATTATGTGATACATGAAATAAAAAGATACGTGATGGTAAATATGAATATACTTATACAAATTTTTAAACCATTCAGTGTACATTTCATAAATGTCGAAAAAATTACAAAAATTAGTTTAAAAAATATTACTAGCTTCATGTGTATTAGTTGAAATGTTTTGTATATATGGCTGTTTACAACAAATTATTTTATAAATCACATGTTATAGGTAAATCCCAATTTCTTGAGCCTTCCGGGTGGCTGGTTTCTTCGGTTTACTTCGCTCCTCGTATTGGCAAAAGCAAAACTTAAATCATCCCTTAAATTGCAAATTTTAATGTCCATTTAAAATCAAACAACCGTTTACTTGGCGTCTAGTTTATTCTTTTAACGGCTTTTGTCCATTCACTTCGTATCTCTGGATCCTAAGAAAAACTTCGACACACTTTTGGTAACAATTAATTGTGATGTATTGAGTAGCTTAGAAGATGCAACTTCGGCACAAACTTTTCACCGCCGCAGTCGAAAACTGAAGTCATTGAAATAAATTGCATTTAATATAAAGTGAGCAATACCCACTCTATTTTTCAAGCATGCAGGAACATAAACTAAAATAATCCAGAAGATAAATGTTAGAGATTGTGGGCAGATTACAGAAGAATGAAGCGGTATATTTGGAAAAAATTCTATATATGATTATTTCATAGTTTCTGATGCGGAAACGTGTTTATACGAGTCGGACTTGCCTTTGACCGGTTTTTTATTACGAGAAGATTATTACGCCGAATTAGTACATTAATGAGATTACGATATAAAATATTGATAAAACAAACATATGGTGTCAATCTCTATAACAAACGTAATTATGAAATTAAATTATTTTTTATTTCGTTTAAGCTGTTTTATCGCAGTTTAGTAATTTTAATGAATTCAGTGTAATGTAGTCTATTGTTTAAAAATACGTAATAATAAAATTGTTCATTCCTTAGTGACAACTTTACAAACTTTAACAATTGTTCTGAAGGTCCAAGTCTCTTTGTCTGTTTTCTTCTAGGGTGACAATAATTTATTTTCATTCTCATTTTTTTCTTCTCTCATCTTGACTTTTGTTGCTAGTGCTCTATAATAACAAGTTTACTTAAAAAGAAAGAATAAACGAGAAAAGATGACAAAAATCTAAAAAGCGGGTGTACGTAATGGAAAAGTTTGCAGGTAAAGAAAGATTTTTGAAGATTAAGGAAAGAAAAAGTGTAAAAGAAAAATTTTAATTGAGATCAAGTTGCTGACACCTTAAAAAACTGCCATTGAATAACAATTGCGTGCCGAATCACGTGGTTTCGTAGCCATACCAAGAACAAAAGTTAAACACAAAGTCATCAAAAAGTGCATCAAGTCAAGTCTAGCGTGTAGTCCAGAAAAAAATCAGAATTAAATAATTATGATTAAACTTATGATTATGGTTCTTCATAAGTTTTTGTATATTGTGTCTACGTTATCTTTTATTATTATGAGGAAATTTTTATATATTTTTCAAAACATAGTTCAAGAAAGACAGTCACTAAAAGTGGCTACCCGTATTAAAATATAATTCGTCGGCGGAGGATTATCACCTCCAAAATAAATTGTGTAGCAGTTAGAACTCTTAAAAATCACAGCTTCAAAGATAGATACCTTAATCATCTTAATAAAGTAGCGACAGGCTCCCCTTATATACTCGTATAATACCGCTTTGAACACAAATCTCTGATTCGAATACAGAAATAAAGGTACCTAAATTGTGATTACTATTTAGATGACTGACCGCCTCTATTTACGAAGTAGTTAAGTCCCACATGAGTAAGAAGCCAAGCACGACAAGTTACGTATTTTTGTACGCCCGAGTGCCCAGGACCCATCACTTAGGAAATATTTCGTTGAAAGGATCCCAATGTGCTTAAACACGCTGCACAGAAGATTGGGAATTTTCTAAATATCCAATGTTTAAAATATATTTCTTATTAATTTTGTCACGCTTCACTACTTTAAGCGAACGTAAGAACCTAAAAATATAACTTTATACAGGTGACCAGCTCCTTTTCTTTCCAAAAAAAAACCCAACAATCCCAAAAATCCCCAATAATCCGGTGGATAAAAACTAGTTTAAAAGTGCTCAAACTTCCGAAACAGTATTTTTAGAACCAAAATGTCTTGTACTTGAGTGCTGGTGCTGGAGTCAAAGATAAATATTAGTTCGGTGGGGGAAAAAAATTCTTGATAAAAAGTAGCTTATGTCACTTCTGACAACACACTGTTCATGTCTGCAAAGTTTCATTTAAATTGGATCAACCGTTTTGGAAATTAGCCGGAACAGACAGACATACAGACACTACGATTTTATTTATATGGAAGATGGATTAATTACTTATCTTGTATTTAACTGAGGGAAAATACAGTTTTCGTAATGACGTAAACACTTTTTTTTAAACTTTATTTGAAGTTACCTGTGAAAAAATTTGCCACAACCACCCACTGATTCTCTTCCACAGTATCTTATACAACACTTTTTAACCATTTTTTATGGAGATATGAAAAATATATTAAAACTTAAACCAAAAAAGAAATTTTCACAAACCCAGTAATTTCAATTGACAAGATGATTTTAGCTTACTACCTAATAAAACCAAAAATAACATTTTTTAAAGCTAGTACTAACGTGATAACGTTTTAGGTCTTATTTAGGATGGTGAACGTTTTGATCCATCGTCATCATACGATATCAAAAATATTCGTCAGCGGAAATTTTAGTTCCTGTAATGTATTTTGGTGACGCGTAGTTTTTTTTTCTCGGTTTACTCGTAGTAAAATCATAATTCACTATAGTACTTTTCTCAGTGTAATGGTACAATATTTAATGCTAGCCACACAGAAGTGGTGTAGAAAGAGATAGATAGGCACGCACCCGGTTGCTTCTTTTTCGCACTTTTTTTTTTAAATCACCAGTATAGGTAGGACAATCTGTGGGTAGGACTCTGGGTAGGATCTACGCTGTCCTACGCTAGTATATAAATCGTACTACATGCCGCAATAGGTCGAATGATCATCGTCCTGTTTACGGTGGGTCATCTATCTACATAATGAACGTTCCATTGTATTTTTATTACCTATGTGTTTCTATATCATCTTATGCTGAAACATTTGCCTACGCTGGACTGATTCCTGCTGCTGACTTCTTTTAACACTCATGTAGCTATACATTTTAGATTTTCCCTCTAATGCTCCATTAGTATTTTTGTGCGTAAGTACTATGCTATTCTATAAATTGAAACATATTTTTTACTATTTCAGAATATTTTTGTTTTTATTTTAGTGTTTTAAATTTGCACTGCAAAAAAAACTGGATATTTTGAACTTAATATCTATTTTTTTTAATTTTCATAAAGAATTCCTATTAACTTAAAAAAATATTATTGTCACCTTAGTAATATGACGTCAAAAACTTCAACTTTGACAATACACACGTAAAAATTCCCTAAATTCTCGTTTTAGTTGCCAGTATAAAACCTTAAATTATGACGTCCTTTTTAAATATAACTGAAAAATTTAATAAATTTGTAGAATGTAACGTAAGAACTTTCAAAAATATTATTATCATCCGAATACCAAGACATATCAAAAACCAGAAGTCAGAGAAAATAGATATTAGACTAGTATTCATATATATAAAAATCGATGAGAAATATTTTTTTCTAATGGCAAGTGTTAGAAAGGGACAAACGAACTCTCCGGTGGCTATCTCCTACAAACTCATTTTGCCTCCTTACTATTTACAATTTAAAGTGAACCTTATGCGTAACGCGAAAGTTTCATTTTTGTATTATACAGTTTTGGGATTGAACAGTCCTGTATCTACATAATAGGTATATTACGTCCATAGTCTATGGGTAGGACCATGCGGATGTTATAGAGATGACATTCCAGACATCTTAGTTCCATCCAGTTCCACAGATCCGTTCTGTGATCCAGTTCCATTCCGTAACTATGGGTAACTATGGGTTCCATCCATGCACATGTCTAGTGTCTAACTAAATCGGTTTAAATTAATCTGTGGTCTAAATGTATCTCCCAAACGGAATTCGTAAATAGATAGAATATTAAAGCTGATACGTACAGTGGTAGCCAGTTTTTATCACTTACCTATATTTCTTTTCTTAATTTTTACTTTTTCACGAGTTTGTGGCTCATTTAACAGGTTAATAATTTATGCAATTTTTATTATAATTATTCTTCCAGTGTTGTTTACTAGTAGGTATTAAAAAAAATATCTAAACTAGGCAAATAATTTGAATAAAAATTAACAATTGGTAGGTAGTTGACAGCTTCTATTTAATTTGTTCAAGCTATTTTACTTCTATTTCGATGACTTCTATAGATAATTCTGACGAGTGAACTTATAACTCGTCATTAAAGTATTTAGGGAAATGCAATAACGCCTAAAATTTTCGATTTTTTAATAAATATTAATCTTTTACTGAACAAGACTGACAGGCTGCTGGCACATTCTCATAACTCTGCTAACTTTCCATTGATTGATTTCCGTTTATTCTGTACCTTACATATTTTACATGCAGTTGTCATAAATGAACTACCATAGCATCACCTACCTACCTACCTACATAAAATTGTTGGTGATTGGTAGAGCTGTGATGTCCGAGTGACTAAACACTCTACCATTCATACAAAGGTTGTGGGTTCTATTCTAGCCAAATAGGTGTATTGACCAATGGATTTTTAATATGTAGAAACTTAAAATCACAAGCTCCCCAAAATCATCAGTTTTGTAACATTGGACGTTAACAGTCCCAGCCTATACTAGACTGGTATGGCAAGTTTATAGTCCAAACAAGATACATTTACAAGTTGTTGAGGTGTCTGCAATTTTCAGTTTCGTGTGATTGGTGATCGCTTGTAAAAAACGCTACAGAACCCAACTCAATGTATGTTTGACATGCATTGACCAGTTTTTTAAAGTAGCTTTCGTTTTATAATTACAAACTATTAAGGACAACTATTAACTGTCTCACCAGGAAATGCCTGCTGTTATTGCTTTTGTTTGAAATGTTACATGTTTTCCTATTTCAGTTTTGCTGATATGCAGCGTTTATGTTCTGCATTAAATATTGTGAAGATGCCATTCATGAGGAGTACAGTTCAAAAAGCAAATATGTTCAGCACTGCTTTATGTAACATCCAAAATATGTTATATAAGAGAAGGTTGTTAATACCAACTTTACCTTTTGTTAATTTGGTCAATTTGGTGAACGTTTTGATCCATCGTCATCATACGATATCAAAAATATTCGTCAGCGGAAATTTTAGTTCCTGTAATGTATTTTGGTGACGCGTAGTTTTTTTTTCTCGGTTTACTCGTAGTAAAATCATAATTCACTATAGTACTTTTCTCAGTGTAATGGTACAATATTTAATGCTAGCCACACAGAAGTGGTGTAGAAAGAGATAGATAGGCACGCACCCGGTTGCTTCTTTTTCGCACTTTTTTTTTTAAATCACCAGTATAGGTAGGACAATCTGTGGGTAGGACTCTGGGTAGGATCTACGCTGTCCTACGCTAGTATATAAATCGTACTACATGCCGCAATAGGTCGAATGATCATCGTCCTGTTTACGGTGGGTCATCTATCTACATAATGAACGTTCCATTGTATTTTTATTACCTATGTGTTTCTATATCATCTTATGCTGAAACATTTGCCTACGCTGGACTGATTCCTGCTGCTGACTTCTTTTAACACTCATGTAGCTATACATTTTAGATTTTCCCTCTAATGCTCCATTAGTATTTTTGTGCGTAAGTACTATGCTATTCTATAAATTGAAACATATTTTTTACTATTTCAGAATATTTTTGTTTTTATTTTAGTGTTTTAAATTTGCACTGCAAAAAAAACTGGATATTTTGAACTTAATATCTATTTTTTTTAATTTTCATAAAGAATTCCTATTAACTTAAAAAAATATTATTGTCACCTTAGTAATATGACGTCAAAAACTTCAACTTTGACAATACACACGTAAAAATTCCCTAAATTCTCGTTTTAGTTGCCAGTATAAAACCTTAAATTATGACGTCCTTTTTAAATATAACTGAAAAATTTAATAAATTTGTAGAATGTAACGTAAGAACTTTCAAAAATATTATTATCATCCGAATACCAAGACATATCAAAAACCAGAAGTCAGAGAAAATAGATATTAGACTAGTATTCATATATATAAAAATCGATGAGAAATATTTTTTTCTAATGGCAAGTGTTAGAAAGGGACAAACGAACTCTCCGGTGGCTATCTCCTACAAACTCATTTTGCCTCCTTACTATTTACAATTTAAAGTGAACCTTATGCGTAACGCGAAAGTTTCATTTTTGTATTATACAGTTTTGGGATTGAACAGTCCTGTATCTACATAATAGGTATATTACGTCCATAGTCTATGGGTAGGACCATGCGGATGTTATAGAGATGACATTCCAGACATCTTAGTTCCATCCAGTTCCACAGATCCGTTCTGTGATCCAGTTCCATTCCGTAACTATGGGTAACTATGGGTTCCATCCATGCACATGTCTAGTGTCTAACTAAATCGGTTTAAATTAATCTGTGGTCTAAATGTATCTCCCAAACGGAATTCGTAAATAGATAGAATATTAAAGCTGATACGTACAGTGGTAGCCAGTTTTTATCACTTACCTATATTTCTTTTCTTAATTTTTACTTTTTCACGAGTTTGTGGCTCATTTAACAGGTTAATAATTTATGCAATTTTTATTATAATTATTCTTCCAGTGTTGTTTACTAGTAGGTATTAAAAAAAATATCTAAACTAGGCAAATAATTTGAATAAAAATTAACAATTGGTAGGTAGTTGACAGCTTCTATTTAATTTGTTCAAGCTATTTTACTTCTATTTCGATGACTTCTATAGATAATTCTGACGAGTGAACTTATAACTCGTCATTAAAGTATTTAGGGAAATGCAATAACGCCTAAAATTTTCGATTTTTTAATAAATATTAATCTTTTACTGAACAAGACTGACAGGCTGCTGGCACATTCTCATAACTCTGCTAACTTTCCATTGATTGATTTCCGTTTATTCTGTACCTTACATATTTTACATGCAGTTGTCATAAATGAACTACCATAGCATCACCTACCTACCTACCTACATAAAATTGTTGGTGATTGGTAGAGCTGTGATGTCCGAGTGACTAAACACTCTACCATTCATACAAAGGTTGTG
This sequence comes from Luffia ferchaultella, assembly GCA_949709985.1. Lineage (NCBI taxonomy): Eukaryota > Metazoa > Arthropoda > Insecta > Lepidoptera > Psychidae > Luffia > Luffia ferchaultella. Next base: position 10,279,927 of record OX453252.1, on the reverse strand, counting down.
GGTTCTATTCTAGCCAAATAGGTGTATTGACCAATGGATTTTTAATATGTAGAAACTTAAAATCACAAGCTCCCCAAAATCATCAGTTTTGTAACATTGGACGTTAACAGTCCCAGCCTATACTAGACTGGTATGGCAAGTTTATAGTCCAAACAAGATACATTTACAAGTTGTTGAGGTGTCTGCAATTTTCAGTTTCGTGTGATTGGTGATCGCTTGTAAAAAACGCTACAGAACCCAACTCAATGTATGTTTGACATGCATTGACCAGTTTTTTAAAGTAGCTTTCGTTTTATAATTACAAACTATTAAGGACAACTATTAACTGTCTCACCAGGAAATGCCTGCTGTTATTGCTTTTGTTTGAAATGTTACATGTTTTCCTATTTCAGTTTTGCTGATATGCAGCGTTTATGTTCTGCATTAAATATTGTGAAGATGCCATTCATGAGGAGTACAGTTCAAAAAGCAAATATGTTCAGCACTGCTTTATGTAACATCCAAAATATGTTATATAAGAGAAGGTTGTTAATACCAACTTTACCTTTTGTTAATTTGGTCAATACCTTTAAGGTTAAAGGCCGTGTTAAAAGAAGATGCAAACATTGTTATTTTGTAACAAGACAGGAACGACTATATATAATATGTCCAAAGTTTCCTAGACACAAGCAAATGTTGATGGTGCCAAAACCTCATAATACTTGGATTTTGACTCATGCAAGTCAAAGTCCTAGAAGGCCATGGTGAATATCAACATTTTGTAAAGTGTAGTTAAAATAAAAGTAGATGTATCATTATTTAATGTGTTTTAATAACTCATAATCTTTGATGAATAAGACAAGTCTTGTTTCATACAGAAAATGAACATTTTTTATATGAAATAAAATCATATTATAAATAATTAAAATGTTCGAAATAACTAGCTAGACATCAGAAGTAGAGAGGCAGAGGCGATGGGAATATGATAGGGCACTGGAGACAAGGTATATTTGATGATATAAGAAATTAAGGATTAACAAGAGGCCAACATACCTGAAAGATGGGGGAACGAGGAAATCAGAAGATGATGGCAAGAATAAGCTAAGGGAATCGGAAGTATTGGATGGCAGATGAGGATAGGAATAGCAAAATATGTGAAGAAGAAGGAGATTCAGAGCATTTGAGAAATAGAAGAACCACGGAGAAAATGGTGAAAGAGGAATTTATATGGAGAATAGAGAAATTAAGAAAAGAAAAAGAAGGTAACCGAGGATAGATGGTAATAGGAAATAAAAAAGGGAATAGAGGTGTAGGAAGAAATTAATAGAGTGAAAATGTATGATGACTGAGATAACTTACCAAAGGAGTGTTTATAATAAAAAATATTAAAATTAGACTTGAGTTAGTTAACCCTTAACTACCTACCTGGAGTCTCTCAGACTCCAGACAAATTATTTTTGCTAATAACTAGCCGTACGCGCATCTTTGGTCTTCACGCATTCCTGTACCTTCCCCCCTCAACACGCAGTACTGCGCCTGCGCTCGTCGAGGTTACACGTGCGCATGGTCGCTCTTAGGTGAATAAAACACTTTTTTTGGAGTCTGAGAGACTCCAGGTAGGCACTTACGTGACTTTTTTTAATGACACGATTTATATCGTTTTAATGAAAAATGGCGTGTAATGATAAAGTTATTGAGCGTTGGTTGGAGGAAGAACTTTTTAGTGAAGAGGAAATACAAATTGCAGAATGCAGTGATGTGGATGAGAATATTGGTGACGATTTTGTGATGGGCGAAGAATCGGGATCGGATACAGAAATCGAAGGTGAAGAAGAGACGGATTTAGTGGAAGAAAATGCAGAATTTCAAGCTCAAAATACACTCTCAGTTTTTTTTTCATCAGACGAAGATGACATCCCACTGCAACAATTGCGATCTAGGCCAAGAAAAAGAAACTATTTTGGCAAAAACCGTTTCCGCTGGTCCTCATTACCAGCTTCTTCTCGCAGGAGAACATTACAACATAACATTGTGCACCAAAGAGAGGGCATAAAACCAGCATATAAAGACGTAGTGAATTCTTCTTCTTCTCCGCTTGACATCTGGAGTCAATTTTTCACCGATGAAATGCTTGAAGTAATTTTGCTGCATACCAATAATAAGATTCAAGCTATGAAGCCAAATTACAAGAAACAAACTTGTGTCCAAGATCTAGATATCATAGAACTAAAAGCATTCATAGGTATGTTATTCTATACTGCCGTATTCAAAGAAAACCACGAATTTTATCAGTCATGGTATAATACTGACGGTACTGGCAGAGAAATTTATAGATGCATCATGAGTAAGAACAGATTTGAAGTCATACTCAATGCTATTCGTTTTGACGACTCATCCACAAGAGAAACTCGACGACAAACTGATGCGGCTGCGCCAATATCTCAGCTATTCAATTCATTCATCAGGCAATGTCAAAATGTATATGAAATTGGCAGCTACGCATGTATCGACGAAATGCTTGTGTCATTTCGTGGCAGGTGTCGATTTAAAATGTATATGCCGAAGAAACCATCTAAATATGGCTTAAAAGTACTATGTCTCACTGATGCAAGAACAGGCTATCTCATCAATGCATACATATATACAGGAAAAGACTCTGACGGATTGAACCTCCCTACAGAATATAGTCGGCTAAAAAAACCTACACAAGCAGTAATGCGTCTTGTTCCTTGTATTGAAGGAACCAATAGGAATATTTCGGCAGATAACTGGTATACGTCCATAGAGCTAGTGAATTTGCTGAAAGAAAAACAACTAACTCTTGTGGGCACTATGAGGAAAAACCAGCGAGAAATACCACCTAAATTTTTGCCTTCACGTCAGCGGCCAGTTGAATCGTCCATCTTTGGTTTTACTAAAGACATAACGATCACATCGTTTGTGCCAAAAAAAAATAAAGCGGTCGTCTTAGTTTCAACCATGCATCATACACCTGATATTGATCAAAAGACCAAGAAACCAGAAATTATTTTATTCTACAATCAAACCAAAATAGGAGTTGATTTATTAGATCAAAGGTGCTCCAATTATTCAACGGGTCGTCGGACACGCAGATGGCCGCTGGTAATATTTTACAGGTTATTAGATATATCTGCATCCAACTCGTATGTGGTTTACTTATCCACTCAACAAGAAAAGTACGATAGCCGATTCAAATTTATGAAGAGACTGGCTGCTCAGCTTACGAGACCTCATATGGAGCGCAGAGAAAAAACCACAACGATACAGCGGGATATTAAAATTTCCCTTCGTCGCGTTCTCCAACTCGACACAGAGACAGTTTCTGGTGCTGTGGGAAGTAGTACTGGGCCACCAGAAAGGCTAACAACCCGCAAGTATTGCTCTCTATGTGACCCCAAAAAGAAACGCAAGACCCAGTTCTTATGCCTACAGTGCAAAAAGCCTATTTGCTTAGGATGCTCCGAAATGATATGTGGACTCTGCTGCGAAAAATTGTAAAGTTTGATGCTTGCAGTTTTATATTAATTTGGCCATTTTGATTGTGATTTAAGCGAACAAATAATAGTTGATTGTTAAATTCTTGAAAATTAATGAAGAAAAGTTTCTAATTTTCTTTAATTTCTTTCTAATGGATATCATTGTTACAAGTCCTTAATTTTAAGTTTTTTTTACCTTTATGAAAGATTTAAGAATATTTCATGAATGTCGTTGAATTATAATGATGCTTCAATTATCTTTATAAATAAAAAACTTTAAAAACAACATATTTTTTATTTAAACTTCATATGTCATAATAATTTCTTTTTTCGAGAGCTCTAAAGACAGGAGTCTGTCATACTCCAGGTAGGTAGTTACGTGACTAAATAAGAGGTAGGTAGCTAAGGGTTAAACACACTAGTATGCAAAGTGATCTTATGGCTGCGGAACATACTGTACATATTTAATATAATGATAAATCTGATAGATACTGATAAAAAGACCTATGTTTACTGATGACGATGATGAAATACCCAATATAATCTAACTAACCTAACTGATGATGGTAATGAGAAAAAAACTAAATTAACATATCCAATGAGGATAGAAAACCTAAGCTAACCTTACTAATGATGACCTTCATTCCCAAACAAAATTAAAATTTGAAATCCTACTTTTAAAACACAATAATATGTGATTACAGGTGGGTACAAGAACGGATTGTCAAACTTGTGTAAAATTAAAAAAAGAAATTTTAGTAATCAATAAATAATTACATTTGAATAATGTTAGGTCAATAATTTTATTTATTTTAATATTAATGTATTTACATGTGATTTCTTAATATAGGTTTATAGTATACATAGTACTAGATAATGTCCCCTTATTGCCCTTGGTCGCTTAGCTAGATCCTTCAAGGTATACAGATGTTATTGTTTATACATGGTCTTCGATCAATATTATAAGAGCACATGAATCTTTTTGAAAAAAGAAGTATTACATTCTGATATAAAATGTGTATTTTAATATGTTGATAGTGTTGGCGGAAGAGAAAGAAAAGTGTATTATACTTTTCTCACAAAATAAGGTTTCTTTAAAACTTTTTTGATATCAGAAGTCATTCCTGAAAGCCGAAATACATATTAAATGATTCAAAATAAAAAATGATTATTTGAGTTAGATCCCTTTCACCCTCGACCCCCAGCCCTAAAGCACTTGTTTAACTTAGTACCGGATCACACTACGTTTTTTATCTTTTTCGGCGAGGCCTAGGCCTTATGAAATTACAATAAAAAATCCAAATGGCGCATACAAGTACGGGAGCTAATAGACGACATTAGATGACGAAGTTATTATGCAGCTGGCTCTATATCATTGACTTCTCTACATTAAGTTGGACGCCGTAAAGGTATAAACTATTATAAGCTCAGTGCCCGCTCAAATCTAGCGTCCGGTGAGACGGAGCGCGTGTGCGGCGGCGTTCATGTTATACGCATGCTTAGTATAAACGATTCCCGAAGGCTGGCGGAGCGTTCATAGAAAACATGTACGCTACACGTCCGCTCCGCCTGACGCTCGACTTGAACGGACACTGAATCCGTACACTATTGAGGGCGCAATGCGGCTCGCTCGCTGCTTCACTCGTGAAGCGCAGGCAGGTACAGACAGGGACGCACCGCTGTTTGCCGATTGCCAAAAAACATAATGGTCGCGATACAGGTGGATGCCACCTTTTATACTATCGATGTGTGCTCGCGCAAACGCAAAGCTCATGTCTCGCTGCTAGAACTGTATATTGAAATGACTATGCAACCCTATATTATGCGTGGTCTGATCCAACTCGCACTTATACGGTTTTTAGGGTTCCGTACCCAAAGTGTACCAACAGGAGCCATATTACTAAGGCTCCGCTGTCCGTCCGTCTGTCACAGGGCTGTATCGTTTGAACTGTAATAGGCAGACACTTGAAATTTTCACAGTGCGTATTACTATAGCCGCTATAACAACAAATAATTAAAATAAAATATGAAAGGTGGTCCCCATACAAGAAACATGTATTTTTCGACGTTTTTGGTGATTGGTGGTTGTGCGATCATAGCTTACACTTTGAATTTTCATGAAGTATGTACTACTATGACTGCTATAACGTAAAAAATTAAAAGGGGTCCCCATACAAGAAAAGTGTCTTTTTATATTGTACGGTGGTACCGAAGGAACCCTTCATGTCTGCAATTGGCATGTGTCTTAATCTTTGAAATAACTATATTTGAAAAGTAGCAGAGGTAATTTATTGTGTCATAGCAATCAAAGCAACATGGATAAGAAAATTCTCACGGTCCTTTCAAGACTAATGAAGGGACCACAAGCAATAAAGGATAACTGGGTACAACAACATTTTGCCCCAATGTCCAATTCGAAGAAATTGTGGGTAAAAGCTAGTTAGGAAATAAACAGTATTTTCATTATTATCATGTTGATTCTAACTTATCACTTTATCCGCTATAAAAAAGTGATTTATTTTAACACCATAAAGTATGTACAAATATTACAACTTAATTTCCATTTTATGTATTTTATTATTATTACAATAATAAAAACATGGATCTATTTAATGAATATACCTATGATTAACATAATGACTAAATTAATAATTTTTAACTCAGATCATATCAGAACGCAGTATGGCCAAAAGTTTTTACTTCAGATTTCTCTTTCAAAACCTGAAGTAAAAACCTAAACAGAACTTGATATTATATTATACATATAAATCTAATGAATGTTATGCTCGAGTAAAAATAACTTGATTGAAATATATTATATTAATGAACCTAATTGTGAACATGACAACTGATTTTCTAACTCCCCCATCACATGTACTCAACTGTTGTTGATAATGCAAATAGGCAAATTGATAATGCAAATAGGCAACTAGCATTCTTAGCAAATGAAATATGTATACAATTTTATCTACCATTTCATAATAATAATATTATTATTAAATGGTAGTTATAATTGTATGATTTGATCATACAAGTTTGCTATGGCCTGGCCAGGGCACACCAAAAAACATAATACATTTGCTTAAATAAAAGGTTGCAAACTGACCAAAACAAAAAGTGACATGTTTTATTTGATGTACCAGTTTTATAAACAACATGTAAAATTAAGCAACGACCGCTTAGCTTAGTGGGTAGCGACCCTGCCTACGAAGCTGGAGGTCCCGGGTTTGAATCCCAGGTCGGGTCAGTATTTATATGATGCATATCGATACTGGTACCGGGTCTTGGTTGTTATATGTATGTGGTGTCTTCACTTGGTACCCAAAACACAAGCTAATGCTTAGTTTGGGGCCTAGACGTTGTTGTGATGTTATTATTATTATTAATGATGTGCAATAATCCGAACGGGGCATGGCGCGACGCGTTCCCCTTAAAGGTGGACCTTGCCTACTGTTAGTAGCCTTTGATACTATAGCGCATAAATAAAGTATAATTATGCAACTCAAGGCAATAATTGCTACAAAAATTGCAAAAAATATCTGCTTTTAGTGGTTTGAATAAAAACACGATTTAGCTATGGAGGATCTTTTAATTATAATTTAAAATTTTATATGGCATATAAATGTGTGCAAAAAGGAAGGGTGCAGTATTTATAAGATATTTTTTAATAATAATACCTGTGACATTCCACACAGCACCATCTAACCCCAAAGTAAGCAAGTATTATGGGTACTAGACTGACACATCATAATATACAGCAAACAGACATGTTCATGCACATAACTATTTGCCCTGGGCAGGAACAAAAATCGCGATCTTTGCTTCTGCAATTAGGGTCTCCACCCACTCGGTTAATCGGTTAGTCAATATAATATTTATTTGTACATTTTTTGAAGCTATAAATACCTAACTGAATTGTATAATCAAACTATATTTGTACAACAAATTCATTGTGGAGCGACATAGGCGAGAGAAACAGCCATTACTTTTATGAAATCTTTAACATACATTTGCTATATTAATATATATTATTGTTTATTGTCTTCAATACTATCATTTTCGTCTTTAAAAATGTGGTAAACAAACTTTTCCAGCAAACAATTCAGAAATTACTGTAATCCATAATGACAATACAAACAATATATATGATATACCCACTTGATGACTATTAGGTAATTGGTAAGGTTGACCACCAATTTCATCAACATGGAAACCCATTGGAAATATGACTGCAGCTAGGCAAAACACAACCACTGAAAAGAATGTACCTCAATTAAATTCATATAAAAGTATAACAACATTTATGGCATGAACAGAAAGTATGAATATTCCTAAATTCTAAATATAATTAAATATACATAATAAAATTATTTTCAAGTTTGTAGAGGTCGGGTAAAAATATACAAATTATATTAATATTTATTTTGTTTTCAGACAGAATACTATTGCATGAAAATCTTTTAAACTAGTACTTATCTCGTACTTTTTAGACAGTTATTGTAATTGTAATGAGTTTCCTTCAATCAAAAGGTCTATATGGCGTATAATTTATTTTTGTTCATCTCAGGAATTTTTTGAGGTATCATCATCATCATCAGCCCATGCTACCCCACTGCAAGGGCTTAGGCCTCCCCCAGGGTAAGGAGCGGGTTTGGAGCTTAAATCCACCACGCTACTCCACTGCGGGTTGGGGATAGTAACCACCGCCATCTATTGACAGCGTCCGGAACCGACTGCTTAACGTGCTCTCCGAGGCACGGAGTGATAGTTAATGTACTTAAGTCAGAAAAACTCATTGGTACACACCCGGATTCGAACCATGGCCTTATAAATTTGAGACAGGTTCGTTGTGCTCTGGGCTATCACGACACTTTAAGGACACAAGACTTTTAAGGTATATCTCAGCTATTTTTAGTTTGACCAATGGGACCATCCTTTATAAACAAAATTATATTCGGTTGAGAAATATGGAAATTATAAGCTTTCAAATCCCTGTGTCTTTCTTGCAAAACAATATTTAACATTATTTTAAATGGCCTGATGTCACACATAGGTAAGCTCTGCGGTTTGCTCTCTGTCTAACAGGACATTTGAAACAGTCATAACTTTGAAAAAATGATTTCTTTTAAAAAATTATTTCACTATTATATATTTAGAAAAAACATTCATCACTACATATTATAAAATAAAGTCCCCCGCCGCTCTGTGTGTCTGTCTGTCTGAACGCGATAAACTTAGAAACTACCAAACAGATTGGCATATTATTGACACCAATGGACAGAGTAATTCAAGAGGAAGGTTTACGTATATCATTTATTAATGTTTTGCGGAAATTTGTTGAAATGTGACGAATATTGTTATAGAAGTCGGAAAAAAATCAAGTTGGCTGGGAACGTTCCTCGAAAACGCTGTCTAATCCTTTTGAGGTATAACCAAATAATGTATGGAGGAATTGTTCCTTTTTTATAGGACTACGAAAAATTCCATGATGGCATGTGTCTATCTTAAATAGATAGCTTACTATATCTATTTTTATGTTTGAAAAAATGGTGTCATATGATGAGATGATTGGAAAGCAATTTATAATACAGTATTAATCCTTATCAAGTTAAATACGTTATTTACCTTTAGCATTTCATGCAGATTATGATTGCCCTTTACACCATACAAATTAAATTAATATCTTAGGAATTACCACGAAATAAAAACAATCGCGCGACAAGAGGCTGGGTGCCGCGCATAGAAATAATATTACTATGTAACAGACGGTGAACAGTGCCTACGTGTACAACAGTAAGCAGTGCGGGGTTAATTAAATTAAGAATTATAAAAATGTGCAGATTGAATTTGGTTTCTCTATATGGAAGCTAAGATGCTGCAGACAGATGGAAATGTACCTAAAAACAGCTTTCAATTATAAAAAATCTGCATCAAAATAGGTCTATCCATTTAGGAACTACAATGCTACAGACAGACACACAGACCCACATACAAACATTGGCCTTAAACTTATCAACATCTCTCATTTTTATAAAGTCTAGGGCACAGACATAAAAACTCTAGGCTTGAACAACCAATGAAGCACTGCAATGGCGGCCACATAACAAGCTTACTTACTGGGGATGCATCAGTAGATAGTTTGCAATGCTACATCCAGGTATTCCTAGGTCCATGATCAGGGGTTAATAAAATTAAAGAAACCCAAAATATAACTGTATTTTTTTTTTGTCTAGGATCAAACTTGGTAGGTACTCCTCGATCACATAGTCTAATCCGTGACTTATCAACCTTGCCATCTTTTAAGGTAAATGTAATGTGATTTGGCCATACAAATAATAGGGCAAACCCATTACTCATTGGTTAATTGATAATTAACTATATTTCTTGATAAGTTAATGTTGATTTTTATTTCATTTTAGTGAGTGGTCAATTAAACTAATTTATATAGTTATAGTTAAATTCATACTCTTAAAATATAAATAGGTAATTATTGATAATATTTACTTACTTGCAGTAAAACCAACCCACCGAGCATATGGTATTACATTTCTATCAAAATGGCTTGATGCCAAAAGGATTATTGTAGTTGTGATACAAATACAACCAATGAAGATACAAACAAGAGCCATCAACCATTCTGGTTGTAAATCAGGTGTAAAGCAAACTTGTGGTCTATTGTACAATGTTATACATGACCACATAAGGCCAAGACGAGTATCACCTGTAAATAAGAATAAACTTTTATTTTAGATGTAGACAAGTTTGAGTATTTTTGTGAACAACCTTTATGTGTATTGTAATGTTTTGTACTTTTTAGAAAATAGTTAAGGCGGTTGCACTGCATACAAGCTGATTGTACATGTTTAGATTGGTTATTAAATGGCAATTTTTGGTTGTGTGTGTGTAGTTATCACTAGTGTTATGATATATTATTTTTTAATGTCTGTCGTGACATCATCACTTCTAGCTATGGCTCAAAACCAGCTGTGTAGGCAAATGCCTGCATATATGTATCTGAGCCCTAGCCATTTTGGCAACTATTTGTATTTTGGGTACCTATGTAATATGTGTTACCTACTTAACTATTATTTGCCAAATAAATTATTTTCTTTCTTTCTAAACTTAAACAAAGAAAATATTTTTGTGTACATTATGTTGGATGGTCGGAATTTTAAATACAGCATCCGGATTCCGGGTTAGTTTATAGCTTTTATTGAGTGTTGGTAGTACACTGATAAAAACAGTACCCATAAAACTTTTTTGCCGGAACTCACTTTTTTTATAGCAATTAGTTTAGTTTTACATTGAAATTTAAATTCAGCAAAAGACACATGAAACAACAAACTTATACAACGCAACCTACAGTAATGTGTATGTGTATTATTGTGTATTATAATTGTATTGTGTAGTATTGTATGTGTATATGTGTATTAACACAACGTAGAATTTATTATCAAAATTATACATCTCACCTCCTACATCTGTTACTATCCAATCTGGCATAGCCAAACTAACTATTGCAAACACATCGGCAGCCATAAATAAAGTGCCAGATATCACTGTTAATTTATCCATAATTGAAAAAGTATATGTATATCAATTCACAACAAAAGTAATTTCATTTCGTTTAGTAAAATTCAGATTCCACCATCCACATCTGTGCCATCCACCACAATCTACCCACAGAATCTACCAAATTAACCACAGACCAGACAACCACAGAATATTCTGTGCACAGAGTACTTTGTAGTTGATTCTGTGAATGGAGCCAACCAAATAAATTAATTCACGTAACTGAATAGTTCCGATAATTATTCACTCCAAAACTTATTAGCTCGCGAACTATGTCACGAACTATTCGTTCAATGTCGCGTCGCGTCGACTATCTGGTCTCAATCGTTGCCTAATAGAGTCGTTTATGCCGCCGCCCGGCCGTTCATTATTATTCAGTCAGAAGACGATTTACGAATGAACAAAATAAACATTTATTACTAATGCTGTAAAAGTGATATTACGATGGACAACTGGCAACGATTGGGTGTCGCCACTTATCCATCCTAATATCACTTCAAATTACAATGGACATAAATGCATCTTTCGCTCGACTGGCTGAGTCGATAAATTACATACATGCATACGATTTCATGTGACTATCTAACTTGCTCACTTATAAAATGAAATTAGAATATTTAGTCGTTTTTCGTAATTATTAAATAGTTCTTATTACTAATATTTCAATGTCTATTTATTTATTTATTTAAGAACAACCAAATCATATCTCCAATGTTAAGTCTATTAGTTTAATAAATAATAATAACAAGAATAACACTACAACGTCTAGACCCCAAATTAAGCATTAGCTTGTGTTTTGGGTACCAAGCGAAGACTGTCACGAAGTGTGTTATGGGGTGTTTGTCATTATAATGGATTTCTTTATGTATAACATCACTTCTGTGATTTACTACTATTAGAGTTACTTCAAGGGAACTATAAATATGCTTATTGATGTCCAGGTTAGGTAATTAAATTGTCATATATATATATCTCAAGATGTGAAAGTTTTCTGGATTAATACTGTTTCGCATTCTACTTATAATACACCAATCATATTGGCTGATCGCTGTGACTGTCATTCATGCCTGAAATAAATACATTACCGGGCAAACACTATCATAAGACAATGTCTGCCGGCGACCGCGAGCACAACCACAATTTATAATTATTATGTCAACATCGGCTATTCTACCTTTAATATTCATTCTTTAGTGAATTATAATACTCTGTATTAACATAAGGATAAAATGTATACATTTATACCTCCCTACTCCTAGAATGCCTGACATGGACTCGCGGTGAAATAATTCATGTTATACCGTAATTAGTACTATCAGTCACCTGCTCAGTGACCTATCGTAATATGTACGAATAGGAATTAGTTAACGAGCGGGGACATCTACTATCATCCGCTTCAGCACTGGCAATTACCTGCTCAGTGACCCATGAGAATTAGGCCTACCTAATCTACCTAAGGTTAAGCGCTTATCCTTACGTCAACTCGAAACTAAGCATTAAATTAGACACGTAATTTTATAGTTATACTCGACACGCGATTTTACAGCTTTAATTATACTTTCTATTCTATGTTAATAAAGAGTCATATTATTCAATTCGTAGACACGTGGCTCTATGTCGATGAACTCGCCACACGGTTCGATAACCTTTAGGAATACTTCCACTTAAGGAATATATTGTTCGCTCATGGATATAATACGAAAATACCATTAGAGAATTACTTAGATTTAAGAGCAAATAGAATCCAGTCATAAATTTAGGTTAATACTCACTTATAGGTTAGTGCACGATAGGCTCCCGTCTGTTCCCATTGAGAGGTGACGCAAAAGTAACACTAGCCTCCATTTTGAGCCTCTTTTATACACCTTGTTTTACTACTAATCTAACCATATTGTATTTCAACTTTCTGTTTTGTGTTGCCAGATATCGCGTTCACTTTGCGACTGTTCGTCACGACAAAGACACCATATACGTATAATAACCAAGAACCGGTACCTTTATCCATAGATATTCATCATATAAATACTGACCAGACCTGGGATTCTATCTCGGGACCTCCAGTTTCGTAGATAGAGTCACTACCCACTAAGCTAAGTGGTCGCCATCAATTAGTGTTCAGGTTGAGGTTTCAGTATTTACTGTTTATTGGTGAGATCCTAAGCCTGTAAATAAGTACGAAAATAAATCAATGTTTTTAAATTATAAACTGGAAATATAGTTTTGTACTACATGTGTTAATGATGTGCTATAATGGTCTAATATTTCGTCTTAGTTAAATAGGTAGGTACCTACTCCATAAATTATTATGTATGATGTAGGTACCTAACTTAGATAAAATCTTTAGGTAAAATCATTTAATACCATTTGTCTAATAGCTTAGGTACCGACTTATATTTTTTTGTTTAGTTATTCATTTTAGACTTACATTAATAAGTAAACTTGTCTTTCAGAGCTAAGTGGTAAGAGACCACAGAAATATTAAGGTGAATAGTGAATAAGTTAATATATCTTCTGAACTAAGCGAGCAACTGATTATATAAGAGAATGAATTGTTAAGGTGAATAAGTTCATTGTAGTGACGCTGAAAGAATTAATTCACATAAGTGAATTCCATAGACATATATATACTAGCGTAGGAGACCAACTGACATCTAAACATCGCATGACCGAAACGGAAATGAGTATGTGTGCAAAATTCACATGTGGTTGAGCCAGTTTTAGTGATGTGCATGGGTGTTTTTTATATTATCGATAGCACGTAGTACTTTCATGATAATGTGTCGTTGAAATTACCGCGATATCATAAGTCGAAATCGGCAATACTATTTATTATTTTGAATCTGCTATACTACATAATTTTTGTTTTGAGTTACTTTTCCTAACTTTCAGTTTTTTAAAATGACAAATCATCAATCAGTCAATTCAAATGCCATTTCCTTTACTCCAATAAATATTTTTTTTGTTAACAGTTGATAATAAAAAATTTGCAGAAGTAAAGAAAGCGTTAACATCGTTATGGAAATGTTAATATTTAGTTGAATACAAGCCAAGTAATAAATAAAACAATATAAATAAACGATTTTTATTTTTAATTACAATACGTCACGTTGCAACGCATAACAACAAAATTTTAACTCTTTGTAAACAAAAAAATGAGAATGTACAAAACAAAAACATTTACAATAGAGAAGTTCATGATGTTCAAAATATACAATTTAACTCGATAGAATTGAAAGATAAACCAAAACTAATAAAACAGTGAAAGTTTTTCTTAAATTCGTCAATAAATGACTGAGAAATAAATTATTGATATTTATTAATTTGACGACCGCTTAGCCTAGTGGGTAGCGACCCTGCCTACGAAGCTGGAGGTCCCGGGTTCGAATCCCAGGTCGGGTCAGTATTTATATGATGAATATCGATACTGGTACCGGGTCTTGGTTGTTATATGTATGTGATGTCTTCGCTTGGTACGCAAAACACAAGCTAATGCTTAGTTTGGGGCCACGACGTTGTAATGTGCACGTTATTATTATTATTATGTATTTTCGTGCGGTTTGACTGGTGGATTCTTACTGCCCATGACGTCACATTGTCTACTCGATTGAGTGTCGCGTCGTCTCACTACACCACAAATTATGCCTTGGATGCCTTGGACTAGTCTATAATATCTTTTGTTTCTTTGTGTAATAGGTAATTAAGTTTTATTTGAATATAAAGGAACAAGTTTTTGTAAAAGACAGTGATAATTTGCCTAAAATTGATATTTTCACTGTGATGGACTTTTCTTCAAATCCATTTTATATTAGTGCTGAAATAAAGGTTTAGGCTCTAAAGTTGAAGGTCCTGGTGATATATCCCGGTAAACGTACGCTGACACCGATCGCTTGGTCTTCAGATTGACCTGTACAGAAATTACAGTTGGCATAAATGCTCTGACTTTAGATATTAAGTATTATTAGTATATTACTTAATATACTTAGTAAGCACATATGAAAAAAAAGAAACCCCTAACGGCACAAATTCAGTAGGTATAGATCCTTTCTTCAAAAGTCGTCGGTGATTTAGTTAGACAAAACAGTTATCCGTAAAATGTCTACTGCAAACCAAAGAATGTTTTCGAGGAGTCCCACCTGTTCTATTTAACATTTTTTTCCATTGTTCTATGCTAACCGTGTTTACAGGAAACCTGGATATTATGAAATAGTCATCATTATCAGGAAGCATTTTTTAACACCGCAGTTTCTTGGAGGAAAATGAGGTTAAACTATTGTATACAGTAGTTTTGTCATTCAAAGTTTAATTATTTACGACGTTCATAATCAGAGAACAGATAGAACGTCAGACTTTAAATCATAAATAAATAACGGTTAAAATTAAATAGAGCATCAGATTTTAAATCATAAATAAATAACGATTAAAATTAATTGTGTATATATCTTATATTTTCATTTGAAAAAGTCTTGTATTTACATATATACCCTATGTGTAGTATATATGTATAGATGTCATACTTTCCCTTACAATGTGCTGCCAGGCTAAATAAACCTCACAATATGTTTAAAAACAGTTAACGACATCATTCCAGTGGAACAGGTGCAATTAGGTAATATCAAATTTACAAAATATTTATATTTGAAAATATCGACATATCGATACATTTTGTGCAATCCCTATGCTTCATTGTTTGATTGTAATTTTACACAATATTTTCGTATCGTACACATAATTGTTTAAAATAACAAATTATTTACAAAATAAAGTATTTACCGTATACTACTCATGTATAACCAAGTAAATTTAGGATTGCTTTTTTTAAAAATAAGCATTAAGATAACAGTATGTTATTGGCAGTACTTACCGGTGAAATGTCTCTTTATTTGGATTATTAACATATGTTACAGTGCAATTTAAAACTGAACACTACACCATTTTTATCACAAGAATTAATTTTTGTAGAATTCAAAACGATTATAACACAAAATAGAAAACAAAGCTGGACCTTATTTTGACAAGTGAGTCTAAATGAGACTAAATGTGTTCAAAGAGGTTTTATGTCAGATTTTCTTGCATTTCCTTCTCGCATGTAGGATTTCCGCAAAGAGCTGGA
Source organism: Luffia ferchaultella (assembly GCA_949709985.1). Lineage (NCBI taxonomy): Eukaryota > Metazoa > Arthropoda > Insecta > Lepidoptera > Psychidae > Luffia > Luffia ferchaultella. The sequence continues at coordinate 10,263,769 of OX453252.1, read as the reverse complement.
TGTCTCTTACGCTAGTATATATACCTTTATGGTGAATTCAGACTAAACCATGACTAAACCATGACTAAACATGTCTACAGTATGGTAATGTCATACACTGTTCTGCACAGTGCTTCCTAATTGCGAAAGTAAAATTACGGTGTTCCCATTTAAAAAATACGGTATTTTCGAAGAAAATAGAGTGGATTTAAATTTTTATTGCAGTAAATTTACAATAAAACCTTAAATGCTGTTTTATTAAATCGTTTATAAGTTTTCATTGCAAAATAATTTCATCTTTTTCATTTTTTGTAGTCATTCTAGCAATCATCTTTTTTGTAGGTTTAAAATTAATACAATTTTCCGAATTTTTACCAATGGCTTGCTAGGAAAATATGTTTGTTGTTAGATTAGAATTTGTTGTTAGAAGACTCATACCGCGTAAATTGTGGAGATAACCCTGGCTACGTTTTGTGAAAGAAAGAGACCGGTTATTTTTAATGTGTCGAATGTGTAAAAGAGAGATGAAAGGTACTAAATTGTTATAGTATTTTCCAATTCTTTCACGCATAAAACATAGGTACCTATTATACCTATTTCTTTCCCAAAACGTAGGCAGCCCCATTTCGACAAAAAAATTGTACGGAATATAATATGCCTGGCTTGAATAAATGGTTGGTCTAAGTGACGAAAAGAAAGATGTATCGTATTGTCTCTTTGTCAGCAAGAGACAACTCGTTTTGGTAGTTGCGCATAGTATGCGTACCGATATTATTTGGGGAATGGGGGAATTCTCTTCAAGTAAAAAAATAAGGTACATCCATACAAGGTATTTTTACCATTACTTTAAACTGTAGATCAATCTAAATTACAGTAGATCTACCGTAGTTACGTTGAATGTGGAAGCACTGGTCATACATGACAGTGGATGACAGCATTACATGCAGTCAAGTTCATATTGATATGGTCTTACGATCTGTCGACCTATACTGTCGACCTGTGGTTATAACCTACAAAAGTACTCTGTGATGATCAAAGTGATGTGATGACTTTTTATTTGATCATTTGATATTTTTTACGTGTGTTTTACGTACATAATTACTCCATTGTTGAACCTTGATATAAGTTTAATTGTTTCATATTTTAAAGATTTCTTAAAATAATACAAGTGGTTATAAACATTTAAAGACTTTCATGTAGGAGTTCTGTGCAATGGAGGAAGAACAGTGTTTACATGAATGTGAAAATTACATTCAAAGCCATAATATACAGTTACTATTAAAAGATTGTATCGTACAATTGTGTGTAAATAAGCCGGAAAATCCAGTGTCATTTTTAAGACAATATTTTCAAAAACTAGAAAGGGTAAGTTTATGTTCCGAGTAGTTATTGAATGAAATGTAATACTCTAATAATCGTTCTTAAAATTTGACATAAAATGAACATTTTTCTCATTCTTTTAGTACAATTTCAATAATAGACTTTGAAATGTACTGTATTCATTATTATTCAATATTATTGTAAAAAATAGCTATACATAGCTGATGTATAAGGCCATTAAAACCAACTAAATTGTATGACTTGTCAATAGCATTCATACAGTGATCTGGATTTGAGTTAAATTTTTATAGTACATGGGGCAAATCATAAACAAGTGGGTACATTGATCAAAATGGATTAGGTATGGATTCATTAATTTTTCAATTTTTTTTATTTCGATTAGATTTTAATCGCAGATAATGACTAAAAGAATCCTTTTGCACTTTGACAGTCCTAAGTATGTAAAGAAAATTTGCAACTTATGGAGCCATATTTTTGAAACTTATTGATAATGTCATCAATTTAAATTGTCCCGTAGGTCTTGTCAAAACAAAACCTTCACATATGGTTTTTTACAAATGAGTGGGAGCATTCATAAATGAGACATTTGGTGCAACATGAAATAGCGGGGTATGTGGGTGCGGTGTGTGCAAGTGCACTGGCGCTCTCGTGAATGTTGACTAGATATACTGGGTGTGTGTATGTGTTGTTTTTAAATGTGTATATATTTTGAATGGGCTATTTACTATATATCCTGTGTCACAATTAAGAAAACTCTAAAGACATGTTTAAATCCATCAAGTCGCTTAGACTACAGAATGTGCCAAAAAAATATCTAGGGTACATACATGTATTACATACTCAAAAAACATTAAGGTGCATTGGAAGGAATCCGATAGGATTTTCAGTAAGGTTCACAGGGGGTCGCTATTTTCCTCAAATACTAAATGCGTATCCATTTTCCTGTTTATTTAGAAAGAAAAAAAACATGTTTTGTATCAATAAATCCCTAAAATATCATTGAGTTTCATTAATATAAGTTTTTTTAGGGTTCCGTAGCCAAATGGCAAAAAAGGAACCCTCATAGTTTTGTCATGTCTGTCTGTCTGTGGTTTTTCTCGGAAACTATTGGTGATAAATAGATGAAATTTGGAAGGTAGGTGTGATCTATGAACCGCTACACAACGACGTAGTAAAATAAAAAAAAAATTTTTGTTTGGATAGGTCGCCGTACATGTAACTGAAGTACGAAACAAAATGTAAACAGTTGTTGAAATATGTAATTCTAAAGTCCTAATTCTTGTTAGTCATGTGTCAACCCCCCGCCTCGGAAGCGGGCAAACCAATAACGGTTTGTACATTCGTTTATTAAGTTCTCTCTGTAAAAGTTGTTGATGCTACGTGCCGTTTTTGCCGCATTAGTGCCACGTCGAAACTCATATTCCATAATTACACGATTTTTTAACGTGTCCATTATGACGAAAAATGTTCAAATGTAATAAAAACACAACGCTAATCAATAAACAAAAGACTGACTTTGTATTAATTTGAATTTAGAATTCACAGGCAATCAAAAATTTTTTTTGTTTGAAATGGCCAGTACTGAAGAACGGCAATTTCATAGGTTAAGACCTAATATGTACGTACATCCATGGTCTAAATAAAAAAACTTCTTTCCTAACAGAAATTCAATTGTCCATTTATTTATACCTTATCACACTTCCTTTTGTTAACCTGTCATGGTCATTGATAACATTTGATTAAGTTGTTTATTCCTATGAATATACTGTTTTAGTTTAGCTTTAAATTGTAGTGGTCTGTTATATTATTTAAATCAACTATGGGATTTTTGACTACTTAATTGTTTTTTATTAATTACTATCTTATTTCCAACAGTGATCAGCACAGTACGTCCGCTCAAATGGGTTGCAGTACACTGGCTCAATCTTTTCGAAACTATCACTACATACTATAAAATAAAGTCCCCCGCCGCGTCTGTCTAAACTCGATAAAGTTAAAAACTACCGAACGGATTAGCATACGGTTGACACCAATGGACGGAATGATTCAAGAGGAAGGTTTTTGTGCATATGTTTTAATGTTTTCTGCAAATTAGTTGAAATATGACGATTATTATTGAAGAAGTCGGAAAAAAATCAAGCCGGTTGGGGAGATTTCATCGAAAACGCTGCCTGATCCCTTTGAGATATAACAAAATAATGTATGGAGGAATTTTTTATCTTTTATAGGACTAAAGCAAAGTCCGCGATGGCGTATGTCTATCTTTTATGGATAGTTTACTATACCTATTTTTATGTTTAAAAAAATGGTGTCACATGAGTTGTGATTGAAAAGCAATGTATATGGAGTAGACATGTGCGCCGTTTTACTTTTATCGGCGGCGGCGCGCCGTCTAAATTAATACGGCGGCGGCGCGACGCCGGCGGCGTGAATTTTTTTGGTTTGTACTAATGCCTTTATTATTCCCAAAAGTTTAAATAAATGAAAAGAAACCAATTCTGGTACAAATGTTCAAACATAAACCATAAACCATAAAAAATTTGGCTACCTTTTACTTACATAGAGCGAAAGGGCGGGGCATGGGACATGTGGGCGGGGCGCGGGCACCTGCACTGGTGCCCTCGTGAAGGGTGACTAGTATATTGGTATTTTCGGGAAAGGTTTACGTAGTCTTAACTGAATATTTTCCTATTGAAAGATACTAAAAAGGAACAAGACGGCCAACGGATTTTTATCAAAGGTTATTATATTAAAATTTGGCTGGTAATTAAAACCTCATCCTGTATTATCACTTTTACAAATTTTATAGGTAATTGTCGTGAACAAAGATAATCTTGGCAGATAAAACCATGCCTGCTATTGCTGCTCTCACTTGATGTGCTCGTAACTGGAATGCACAAGATTGATTTTGCTAACGCAGCAAGCCAAGAAAGAGTTGCCTTATCCGGCCAATATTTTAATATGTCCTCATCAATGATCTTCCATTTTTAACAGGATGGGAAGTGACCTTTTTAAAGGCGAAACAAAACCGTCCGTATTGTGCCGTAATGTAGCGTATTACAGTTTGTTACCTTATATATACCTTTTGTTACATGAATCAAGAAAATTGTGCTCTATTCGTAACAATTATGACATATATTCGCATTATGAAATTCTAATATAAAACCTTTTAGAATTCAATTCTTCGGACGGAATTATTTTTGTTTCATGAAGCATGAAAATTGAGCTCTATTCATAACGCTTATGACATATATTCGTTGAGAAGAATTCTAACATAAAACGTTTAAGAATAGACTTCTTCGGACCAGCCGCACCGCGTCGATCGGGTCGGGTCAGTCCCTACGAATACTTATTACGGATCGGACGTGTCACACTGTTTATGAGAATGGAAAGAGAATTAAATTGTGATAATGTTCACATCAAATTAAAAAACAATTGAATAACCTTCCGCAGGCATAAACTAATGTTAAATTTTAATGTTTACTTATCGAAAATACAATATTCAGCTCTTTTTGCGTCTTTCACGAGTAGTTTTACAAATTTTCACGACACAAGTCGACATTGCGCACGTTTATTCGGCGCTAAGCCATTAAATTGACTAAAAGCCGGTTGGAGGACTTATTGCGTTTTGGATCACTTTCTGCGCGGACACTTTAGAACGCGGACACTTTAGAACGCGGACACCCCATCTAGTTAAATTGGTACACCGATGGTCCCCATCTAATAGATCATGTGGGTTGGCTGCAGCAAAATACTTCCAGCATTCTGGTTCTACTGGATCTTTTAAGCCCTGACAACCCGCGCGGGGATATTTTTTATATAGTTTAAATAAAAGGAATTTGTGAGATTTGGAACTTTTAGAGTGTAATTTTGCTGACACATCTTGATCTTCCGCTTCAGTTGAACGCTCCAAAAGTTATGGTGTCATTTTCGGTCTTGGCGTTGGATAAACATACGTTACAGAAAACATGTTTTTCCAGAATATTCTTTGCTATAGCATAGCTAAACATACCAAACGAGGTAGCGCGCGGTGTGTTTAGCGCAAAAAACGAAACACGTCCTACAGACTCCTACAACGAGGCCTGATCGCGCGTGACTGACTAGTCTGCTTCGCATTCGCGTCTCGTTGTGTCGTTGAGACGTTGCGTTGTACAACGGTCAACATGTTTCGTAGTGCTGAACGTATCGTTTTATTGGTAAGACTGCGGGATAGCGTGGCGCTATTTAATAGCACCAAGAGACAACCAATTTAATATGCTAAAACCGTTTGGCTTAAATAACGCGTTTAAAATAATGCTGTTTGTTATATTATCCACCACTGATTGTTTATGTATGGGATTATCCGATTTTCGTGCGCAGTAGTGTTGTTACACAAAATAGGGTTGTGACACAATGTTCAATAACAGGCATTTATTATTTATTCGTGTTCATTATTATTTACAGAAACAGAAATATGATTAGCGTAGTTTAAATTTTAATGAAATCTACCCGTAATATTTTGATTGAAAATTGTAGTCAAATTTGTCTCAAGCGTACTGAAAATGTAAAAATTTCCTGGCTGGACTCTGCCGGCGCGCCGTGGTAAAATGGCGGCGGCGACGTTATGTGATTGCCGGCGGCGGCGGCGCGCCGGCGCGGCGCACATGTCTAATATGGAGACAATATTAATCCTTATCAAACTAAATACGCCATTTTCCTTTAGAATTTCATACACATTATGATTGCCCTTTACACCATACAATTTATATTAATATCTTTTTTTTTTAATTTATTCAGGAAACAAAAACAGACGTTTACATGGATTACACATCTTAGGAGCTATCGCGAAATAAAAACTATCGCTCGACAAATGAAACACATTGAAAATCGAAAAATTAAATACATTAAAAATACTCCAATAAGGATAAACTTAAGTTACATTTAAATCTAATGCACATGTTCGACGCAACAAGCAGATACGACACTCGACAGAAACAACACTACGGCATATATGCTTAGCTACCCGTGCGAAGCCAGGGCGGGTCTCTAGTGTAAAAATAAGTACACCATTTAATCATTTAGTATCTAATTTTTTTCTTTTTACATCAGGTACTATAATAAAACAATGGAAAATGAAATCATATACTTAAATATTAGTCAGCCGAGTCCAGCGAATCACTTTCACTTTCGCACTGTACACTGCCAGTGTAGAGTACAGTGCGGGCTGATTCTTTGAAATCGCTGCCGCCGCTTTTCGGCGCGAGTCGCCAGCGACGACTTATAAAGCACGCAAACCATTTGAGCTGATGCACTGTAAAGGTCATCGGTTTTTCCATTACAAATGAGAGACCATTTTCACAGCCAGATTACGCTAGTTAGGAATCCACTAAAACATTTCTACAAGAGCACCTACAATTTTAAAACACCCAGCTTATTTGAAATGCCTCTATTAGTCTAGTCAATGAAGGTTTTCACTTCAACTATTTCTATTTATTCCCAAGCGTGAAGAATAAATTACGTGGTCAACGTTTTTCCAGCCGCGAAGACGCCGTTGATGCGTTCAAAATGCACGTTTTGGAAATATCTGCTATATATAGAAATATTAGGTTTTAACCTATGAAGTGGCCGTTTTGTATGAAATAAATTAAAGTATTTTTTTTAAACATCTTTATTTCTGTTATTCAAAGTACTCACACGTGCAATCGATGCATCTTTGCCAACGCAGTGGCAGTTTATTGATGTCCTTCTTGTAAAAATCAACTGGACGGGAGGCAACAAACTCTTCAAAGGCATTTTGCACTGTCTCTCGGGAATTGAATTTTTTTCCGTTAAAAAGTTGTCCAAATTTTGAAAAAAGTAATAGTCGGTAGGTGCAAGGTCTGGTGAGTATGGCGAATGAGGGAGAACTTCTAAACTCTAGTGCGAGCTTCTCCATCATTGTCTTCAGTTCTTCACAGCACACATCTGCAGTAATGCTCATGCCATTTTGTAAAAAGCTGTGATGAATCACACTGTCACTAGACCACCAAACAGTGACCATCACCTTTGTAGGGGTTATTTTTCGTTTAACACATTACTTTGGTGCTGAACCAGGATCTAACCAATTTGCTGAGCGCTTTCGATTATCGAACAGAGTTCATTTTTCATCACAGGTAACAATTCAATTCAAAATTTCTTAATTTCTGTGCCTGTTGAGTAACGCGAGGCAGGTCTCGACGTGTATATTGCGCTGGCGATCGTTAAGTTCGTGGGGTACTCATGTATCAAGCCTTTTTACTTTGCCCATTTGTCGCAAATGGTCTAATATTGTTTTGATGCTAACATCAAAAGCTGGTGCTAGGTCAGCTGTAGTTTGAGTATCATCAGCTTCCACAATCGCCTTCAATTCATCATTGTTGACCAAAGTGTCCGGACGACCACGAGGTTCATTATTCAAGTCATAATTTAAAGAACGGAAGCGGGCAAACCAATAACAGGTTGTGCGTTCGTTTGTTAAGTTCTCTCCGTAAACGTTGTTGATGTTACGTGCCGTTTGTACCGCATTAGTGCCACGACGGAACTCATATTTCATAATTAAACGAATTTTCAAAGTGTCCATTATGATGAAAAATGTTCAAATGTAATGAAAACATAACGTTAATCAATAAACAAAAGACTGACTTTGTAAAAATTTCATGTTTTTAAAACAAAATTAATTTGAATTTAGAATTCACAGCCAATCAAAAAAATTTTTTTTGTTTGAAATGAAGAACTGAAGAACGGCAACTTCAAGACCTAATATATGGAATAAATGCTAAGAAAATCGGTTTCAACGTGTGCAAAAATGCATTGATCATCATGGGGAATATTTTGAAAAGCATTAAAACCATATTAAATTATGTTTCTTTTTATTCCACATTATTGAATAGCAGCTCTCGTATTCGTACTTTAATGACAAACAATATAGAGTATAGATTTTTGCAAAATGTTTGTAATCGTTTATTATTTGAAATCAAAAACATTGTAGGAGGATAAATTACTTATTGTCGTTAGAATTTTGGTGATTATTTTTCCCCTGGCCAGTTTGTTAACCTTAATTATTTACACTTCGCAAACAATTACATCGTCGAATAAGGGCTGAGACTGCGGAACGTGCAGAATAAAATATCAGGGCGGGCGGGTTGCGTAGTGGGGCGGAAGAACGTTCACAAACGAATGAACACGCTGTGGCTGCCTCCCCTGCGAAAAACTTTTCATAAAACGCCCCGCGCGCTCCTTAGCATATAAATAAGCGGCCATAGCATGTAACGACTAACGAGTAGGTAGGTATAGGAGAGAGGGTTATTCGCGTGAGGAGCGCGCGGTAAACGGGCGTGCGGCGTCGAGCCATGCACTCGCGATATCCAAGTATCCCGAGCCACTGCCGACATGTCCGATGATGTAAGGATTACTATAATATATATTACAACGTGTGTACTAATAAAACGGTTCAATTCACAAGTGGTCATCCAAAGTGGTAGCGGTACATTGGTAGACATGAATCGGGTGTTATTTATACACAGCGATAGTGGCACGAAATACAACATCATCCCGAAAATCGGTCGGTGTTTACGCAAGAATGTTGTACGTTTACGACTCCCATATTCCGATTCACCGCTAGTGTAATTTTATGTATTTATTATGACATGTCAATTACATGAAAAGCCGCGTATTGGAACGAAGTTCCTTATTATTATAATTTTTTTTTTTTTTGAGGCGTGATTTTATTATCAGTGAACTCGGGGACACCGTTGGCCCCGTGCGTCTTTTAGATGTCTCGTGATCCCAAGGTGAATAACGAATTGAACATTCTACATGTTACACGTCGCGCCTTCTGCGATTCTCGAAGATTACTTCACAAATTGTTCTTACTGTTCATATTAAGAGATCGATCTTAAAAAAAAAGTATTTTGTAATGGTGATGTGCTTTTCGCTGTAGGTCAGTGATTTATCTGAGCGGGTTTAGGTGCATCTACCTACCCCATTCTAGCTCACAAGCGTGCGAAGCAATGAATGAAAACGTTGAGATGTCTGAAATAAAAACTCATCTAAGGTCGATATTAATGAATTACTTTCAAGATCCTCTTGTGTACGGGATCAGCTGTATATGCGTTTATCAATTAGTACTGGCTCGAGATCGATCTTAGTGAATGTGAGTGTGATTTGCGTATTTCAACTGTATTACTCTTAAAACGACATCTGTACATACCTAGGTAACAAAAACTTATCATAAACCAAAATTATGAGTTTGTTCAGAATTGAACTTTGCATTAATTTTATGGGTTATAACTCGTGAACTAGTTGACCTAGATAGTCGTGATAATATCTATAGTGAGTCGGATTATAATATTCATTTGACTTTTTCGGAACAGTGGTTCAAGAGTTAAAGGGGGGACGTCCACCTCATGTAAAAAGACTATTTATGTATAGCCGAATATTTCTTGTACGGGACCTAATTTTGAAAATCTATCCAAGGATCTCAATGATTTTAAAATAAAATAGAAATAATTCATTTCAGGAGGTAAGTAAAAAAATAATATCCTCACTTTGCAGTACGGCAGGCTATCTAGAATATTTTTTTCAAGATTTTAATATACATCTAGGTAGCGGCTGAAATTAATGTGCATAACTATGTTGAATAGCTTTTAGCATTAATAGCCTGCGAGTAAAGTGGTTGTGACATTTGGACAGAGAGACAGACGTGCATGAAGAAACCATAAGGATTTCTTGTCGGCCAACGGACCCCTCAAAATGTTCATTTTGGTTTCTATTTTTCCTAAGTTTATATTATTTTTTAACATCTTCATGGCACGGACCCAAACGTTTAAGTTTCGATGTCATAAAGACCGTATTAATAGCAATTGTATTGAAAAATAATTAACATGTCACTACTATTAATTATTGTAGGTATGTAAAAGATTTTTTTTTATTTTAGACAAAAAAACATAAATTCATTAGTACATAACTAAATCTTTTACATACAATAATTAATTATACATGTAAATTATTAAAGTATGCTGAAAAATAATAATTTTATAAGAAAGAAATTGACAACAAATTATAATAAAAACCTATTTATAATTATTTAAATTATATTATTTATATATTATTAATTGTCTAATAGTAATAATTTAAAAAAAAAAAACCAAATAAATAATTTATTTATTTATTTTTAATTAATTGAAAAAAAATGTTTACATATAATAATTAATAATACATGTAAATTATATAATTATGTTGAAAAATAATTTGCGATACTTTCGCGATACTTTTTTGCGATAAATTTGCGATACTTTTGCGATAAACTCCAGTCGTGCGTCGGAGCTGACAGACACAAGTTTTGTTTATGGGTGGGTTGTCGTTGTTAGTGGTTGTCAGTCAGAATTTTTGTTTGTTCGTTTTGTAGGTACTCATGGTTATGGTTTGATATATGAAAATAAAACGAGAAGAATAAATTGTTTATTTATTATATATATCGTTTCCCAAACTCTTCTGTCTAATATACCGTTTCGGTAAACGGAAAAAGGTGTCCACTGATATTGCGCGGACACATCATAAATCACGCAATGAAAAGGCATTATCGTATACATAAGTTTACGTTTGATTCCCAGCTTGTCAATTTCGTGTTCATAATATTTGACAGAGCGTCCTTTATTGATCGTTGGTCACATATTCCATTATATAGATGTCTTTAGTCAGTCTATTTACGTTCTATCCTTTCCAAATAACCAAACCAAATCAACCTATCTTTTTTCACTCTAGATTAGACTTCTTTCAGACAGCACCGTCGTCTCACATTTCTATTTTCCATTTGTCTTTCAAAGATATTCCACATATAATAATAGTATCTGGGACACCTCAAAAACGGTTATCTAGTCCCGAACTGAGTATTATGGGTACTAAACAACTGATCCGCCATCAAAAATATCTCTGTATAAAATTATCTTCGCGACCCTTTCGCCAAGAAGAGGAAGTCATGTTACCCACTATATACCCGATTTAAGTATTTTTTTACAACTTGTATTTTGCTCCACGGCTAATAACGAATCTCACAGTACGGTATATTCTTATTTGTATATATCATTGTCAAGTTCAAAAGTATACCAGTTTTAAATACAATCAAATCGGATATTCAATGGGTAACTTAATAGTGTAGCGAGACCGCAAATTTGTAACAGAAATGTTTTTGAAATGACCTCGTTTCTTTTTGTGAGCGTTTCTCCGGTACAGCTTTCCAAAACTACCACCCTAAAAGTATCCCATGATAATTTAGGGGATGGTGGGCGAAGATACAAAATCAACTTTCAGAATTATTATTTTTAGAAATGCGGAAATGTGAAAAAAAAAAAAAAACAAAAATAAGAAGTGAAAAATCAAACCCGTTACCTACCACCGACATGAATTTGCTCCTTGCATTGACATAATCAAAGGGTTGACTATTAAAAGAGGGAATAGACTTCAACTTTAAAACAAATTGAAACAGTAAATACGTTAAGAATTTTTTGACCTAACTTTAGTAACGAGTGAAAATTCGATTTGCGTGACTTTTATTTCCCTAGTGGGATGGAACTATGGATTGTTGGAACAGTAGTCGGAGTGCCCATATATTCGATTTTTATTGAATTTTTTTCAAACTAACCTAACCTACCTATTGATTGAGAAATGGTGGAAAAACAACCTACCTTGACCAAATTTCTTTTAAACGTTCTTTTATGTACCTACCAAACCTAAATAGTTGAGACTTATTAGAAAAGTGGCTGGCCATTTAGTGTTAGTTTCAAGTGTTTTGAGTTTAAAGGCTATCAAAATTGTCTTAGTAGCAGGTATGTATTATTCATTTTTAATTTCGTTTTTTTCTTATTTCCGCATTTCTAAAAGTTGATTTCATCTCTTTTTTTTTATGATTACATCTTAAATATAACTCACCAGCGACGAACTGTCCGACTATATCATAAATATAATCAGCGGCAGGCTCCCCGACTATATCATCCAATTTTGTAATCAAAGATTTATTATAACTAAAACAGAAAATGTATGTGTTTAAAAAGTTCATAATGGTTTTATACTGTTTCGTTTCTTTTCCTCCTATATACTATAACTGTACCTCAAACAAGTGTTGTGGGTCTGCTAGATGTATGTACCTTAGATTTTTTATGATCGGTGAGTCAGTGTGTGACAGAATAGCGAAACTTTGAAGTCAGACATTTTCTAAACTATATTACCCGAAACTAGTAATTTGTGAATTTAATTAAGTAAATCAAGTACAGTCTCTACTAACTTAATTTTCAGGTTTCGTTTGCATGTTTGACAGTATATAGAAAGCTTAAAAATGCCTCGAGTAGCTTCTAGAAGAGCGTTCCCAGTGGCGACCACGTGCTCAATTTGGTAGGGCCCGTATAGTATACAGATCAGCAAAAACAAGGTTTATATGTATTTAATTTTTATACATATATTTTGATACATCATAACAAAAAAAAAAACTTAAAAGCGCGGGATTTTTTTTTTTAAATTTTTTTCATTTTTCACATGTTTTAATTAGTAATTAGTGTCATGTGGAACATGTCAAAAATAGTAAAAAAATCTAAAAAACATGCCACGCTTTTAAGTGTTTTTTTCTTATGATGTATCAAAATTTAAAAAAAAATTATAAACGTATAAACCTAGTTTCTGCTAATATGAATACCATTTTTTTGTTCCAATCGGTTAATAAAAGGTTTAATGGGGTGCAACCCTTAACGCCGTTTGTATGGAAAGTCACTACAACAATCCTTTTAAATACCAGGCTTTCATATCCTTATAGCCAGGCTAGTGTTATCGGATTTGTGTTTTTAATTAATTCGAATAAACATCGGTCTCCCGTCTTAGAAAATATGACGCATGTTAAGTGAAAAGGACGCCAGAACCCGCCGCCGTGACGAGTGTTATTTTGGTCGAATATTCCAATAACGCGACGTGTTTATATATCGTGCGTACCATGTTGTGTAGGTAAACCGCGGCCTCCAATAATATCTCCAGCGTATTACGTCCGCGCTGGATGCCTTGGTTGCCATCTCGATCGTATCGGTATCGTCCAATATATGTAGAGTTTTTTTCGAAATGTCTGGCGCGCCACCACCGCCTGTGTCAACGCTTTTACTTTTCACGTCCATGTTTATGTACTTTTTGTAAAACATGTGTGTTCACACTTTCATAGATATATCTATCGCGTTGTGATATTAAAATGTGAACAAAAAATATACACATATACATTATACACACAGACCATATACAAGGTGAGATTTTAATCACCGGCCAAAATTTTTCTAGATGTTAGGTATCACCAATAGACCTCTTTGCGTAAATAAAAAATTTGGGTTACATTTTCATAATAAATTATTTTATCTACAGTGTTATTTTATAACGTTTGGTTGCCTTCTTAACGCTATAGTAAACGTACGCGCCCCAGGCCTTGCAACGGAATGTGGTGGCGGGCATGAATGGTGACTAGAGTTATTGATTTTTTCGGGAAAGGTTTGTGTAGTCATATCTCAATATTTTTCTATAGAACGATACTAAAAGGAAACAACAAGACGGCTATCGGTTTTCTACCAAAGATCATTATATTAAAATTTGGCTGGTCATTAAAACCTCAACCTGTATAAATACACCAGTTGATGTTTGGCAATGTTCGCTGTGAAATAGAATTTTGTGTGACCCACAAGTAAAATTCGTACTTAAAAGAAAATCATGTGTAATTTAAGAAAATGTTTGTTTAAAACAATGATAATTGGTCCGTCTATTCACTGAGTTGACATTTTTCAGTATGTAACTGAATCTTTAAATATACCTACCTGTTATATCTGTATATATCTGTTTCAAAGTACGAGACACTCTATCCATTCGGATTATTATACTATCTAAGTTTTAATAATAGGACAGAATATTTGCTCAGGCTAACTCTGAATTTATGTCTTTCGACTTTTATTGTTTTAAATTCCGTTGGTATGGTCTGTATGTCTTCCTAATAACTTTAAAATGATAAATGGCGTCAGTGATTACATACATATAGTTACATAGGCTGCTATTTATGAATTCGGAAATAGCCACTTACGAAAAGTATTTAAAAAGTAATTACAACGTTTAAAAATTCAACTCTTTGACTTATATAAATTAGGTTATATTAACTTCATATAAATGTCAATTGTTTTCCCATTGTGGCGTCATTTGGAAAATTGCGTGTCTTCATCATTCGACTCGTGAACATTGTAGTGCGATGATTTGTTAGATACGATTTTCGACGTGAGCTAAGTGAGAAACAGTGCATCGATCAACTGACTTCGACTTTTGGGGACGAGGCACCATCGAAAACCACTGTATCACTGCTTCAGTGAATTTAATCGGGGGCATAGACCGCCAACGATTAAATTCGCTGGTAATATTATTATCACTGTAATAGTATTATTATACTGCTACGTTAGTATTTCCTAAACGTAGACCACTTATTTTAACCACTTCAGTTAAAATTTTTGTTCAGTCGTAATTGTTATTTCACAGTTAAAACTTTTTACTATTTGCTATCGTTGTAGTTGACGGTTTTATGTAAATATATTTTTGTGCAATAGTCAATGACAAACAAAATTAACATCACAAAGTTGACTCGCGACGTGCTTATGGAGATTCTGAAAAGACGTGTTTCATTAGTGGTTTAATCCAACATTTTATTGAGTTACCTATTCGGGTTTACCTAGTAAGGTAAATTGATTGAAAAGGCGTGTTCCACTCAAAATTATATCTTTTTCGGATTTAATTACTAGATTGTTAGAAAAATATATTCCATTCCATTTTATTAAATTATTCGGATTTACAAAGAAAAAGACGTTCTATATCGGCTAGTTTTGGTCAGGATAGATTCACTACTTGGAATCGTCACATATTTATATGAAAAGCAAAATTATACTTTTTTTGTATTCATTTATTTACATTATAGCGATTTTAATTCGTCTAATAGTAATATTGTTATCGGGGTGCGCCAATCGCGCCGTATGGGTGCTCCAAAGGCGTACTCGGTACTTCCGAATTGGCGGTTTTCATTTTAAAAGAGATGTTCCACAATGTATACGCACTTGGGCTAGAACATGATTGTACAGTATTTCAAAAATATGCATTCAAGGAAATCAACAAGTTTTACTACGGATTCCAACAATCTGGCGGTTTTGTAGCTGTACAAATTATATTTTGATTCTACTATTGTAACACTCTGACATGGAAATGGTGGATAGAGGATGAGCAATCAATTACAAACTATCACATAACCTGGTTTGAAATCTGAATTCTGATGGATTTGACGCCATCTGACGTTTACTAATTTTGACTGATTTTGGCATTTGTCTATAAATATATCAAACCAGGGTGGTCTTTTTATGTTGTAAAATATTGATAAAAATAATTTTTGTACTACGAAGATATCAATAAAATAATAATAACGTATACATCACAACAGTCTCTAGGCGCCAAGCTTGTGTTTTGGGTACCAAGCGAAAACACCACATACATATAACAACCAAGACCCGCTACCACTATCAATATTCATCATATAAAAACTGACCCGACCTGGGATTCGACCCCGGCACCTCAAAAAACCCCAAAAAATATTGTATATTTTTCCTAAGATCCTTCTATTTGATGTGTCACAACTTTTATACAAAAACTCTGTTGTATCACGGCGTAAAATTGGAATAAAAAAAAAACATTATCAACAATTTTGTGATACGATTTTATACTTTTAGTTTACTTTTAACTTAATTATTATTTAATTTACATAGATTTGAGCTAAAATTTAACCATGATCAATGATAAAAAGTACTGGCTGGTAGAATGCCACAGTACACACAGTGCCATAAAAATAAAAAACGCGAAAAAGCGGCAATCCATCTTCAGTTGTTTTCACGAGTGCTGATTATTTACATATACAGATATTAGTATAAAATGAGTTCATCAGTTTCAGATATTAATTTAACGCATTTTTTTTTACCTTCCTCATATTCGTAATGAAAAGCAGAATGTTTATCTCGGATAAAAGACCTATTTAGGGACTCGAACTATTGGCACCCTCGCTACGCTCGTGCGCCAAACCATCTTGTGCCTAAATGAGTCCCTTTCACCCCTTGTGTAACAATCTACTATTTCGTTATATTTATACTCAGAAAGCACGCTTGTTACCTGATTAGAGAACTGAAAACAATACTTTTCGTCCCTGGGAAACGATTTTCCCCGCTGTCAAAAAAATTTAAAAAGAAACTATGCAAGCCATGTCCCAACTTTTATACAATTCTGTTGAATCGCGCCGTAAAATTATAATACAAAATATTATCAAAAATTTTGTAATATGACTATTGTAATTTACTTTTAACTAAATTATTATAAACATATAAATATATATATAAAGAAACGTAAAAAGGCGAGAAAGCGGCGATTCGATCTTTAGATGTTTTGTCGAGGGCTAATTAATTGCGTATTTCCACTGTGTATTACTGTCAATGCATATTACAGATATTTGTGTAAAATGAGTTCATCAGCTTCAGGTATAGTTTTAACGCGTTTTTAACTTTCCTCATATTCGTAATAAAAAGCAGAGTGTTTACCTCGGGTGAAAGATCTATTTAGGCACTCGGATTATTGCCGCCCTCGGTTCCTCGTCACAAGAAGAAAAAGTCCATTTCCTCCCTTGTGTAACAATCTACTATTATGTTGTATGTATATAATTTTACGGTAGCGGCGGCGGGGCGCGGGTCGCCTTAGTTAATTTCCTTTTCGATAGTTATTTAGTAACTAATAATTATAGACTGTTTATATTAAAATTTTCGTTCAAAGCTATTATTAACATGTGAATATATTCCAAAAGTGTTTTGGTGAATAGTGAACCAAATTGATACTTCAAACAAATCAGCATGGCTTTGTACATGTAATACAAGTAGGTACAGTCACATTTATCGGAGGCCGTTGAAGTCGTGCGTCAAGGATGAACTCATTATTAGCTCTCAATTAGTGTACCACCGAGCGGTCTCTTTCTCACGAGCAGGCATGAACATGTTATAAGGAAATTTGGGCACATGTGATACATGACCTCGAAGCATAGCTCGAAGTTAGTACTATTTTTAATCGCTCGGTTTACAAAACCCTGAGTCTCGTTTAGATGCACACTTTCAGTGTTTGATTGAGTGGTTAGCGGTTACTTATCACTTCAGTCTTAATAATCTGTAAAATTTTATTTTATTCGGAATACCAACAGCATTTTGACATTTAGTAATACCAAAATTGACATAAACATATATTGCTTCAAATTCGAATATATCCTCCAAAATGGGATGAGTGCTTCGTTACTAATTACTAATCGATATACTTACTGTGGTTTTTTTTCTGACGTTTAAGGCCCGAGTCTCGCTAAAATTAAACGAAGACACTACGCGGCTGTACCCAAAGGAAAAAAAGAGATCATTATCACTGTGAAATATTTTTCGCTTGCTTTTATACTTGTAGGTTATTTTGTATACAATATTGATTAATTTGGAATTAAAACGAGAAATAAGACTGTATTGGTTGCTATAGCTATTTTTGTTGGACATCTTATGGTTTTATTTCAGTTGAAATGATAAGAGAAACCTACTACACGAACAATTATTAATCGAAGGATAAAAGAAATGTGAGCTGTCTCGAAACATTATTATTTGACTTTTACAGAGTTAAATTTGACCATTATTAAATAATAATTATTGATAAATTTATAAACAATTAAATATATCTGTCGGGAGTAAAATGTGACTAAGTTTTATCTGAGAAAAACTATGAGAACTTCCTCATCATATTTTAGTTGTAGTATTTTTTATATAATTTTCTTAAAATAAAATACGAAAAAAGCTTACAAGACGTAAAGCTGGCCGAATGGTACGTTGCGATGTGCCTTCGGAACGTTCGATTCTTGCCCCCCATCCAAACGTGCCATTAAATGTTTCACACCAAAAAAATTAAATTCACATGGAATTGGAAAATATGCAACCAAGTATATTTTCCGCCTCCCGTTCCCGTATTCTTCTTCTAGTTTACTTCTAGAGTTCTGCTTTCGTTACTGTTCCATCTCACAGCTTTACTTGCCATTGATTTCCAAACTTGATTAAATTTGTATCCCGCGCGAAAGTTTGATTTAGATAAACAGCAGACTTTTCAACTATTTTCGTGTAAAAAATATCGTTTTGTTGATCCATTACAACGTGAAGAAAAGATAAACAAACACACTTTGACGTTTATAATGTTTATTATGTATGCACGGTGCAGGAGCAAGTGAAAGCGGCCGCGGCGGCTGCGGCTGCAGCCGAGGGCGATGCGGATGGAGAGCTGTCGCCACTGCCGGTGCCGGGCGGGCAGCCTCCGAGGCGACGCGGCGGCATCAGCGCCGAGCCCGTCACCGAGGAGGACGCCACTAGTTATGTCAAAAAGGTAACGACAGTGACACACGTCAGCCACCAAGACTTAAACTTTAACAGAACGAACTAACTCTGGAATCCTACCATTTCTACCGCAGTTCCGAAAAATTAAGAACAGTGCAATAAAGGATTCAATCATAATTCCTTTTACAAAATAATATTAATACCTGGGACATCCCACACAGCGGACAAATAAACCAATAAATCCTTCCATAAATCCGTTTTCATAAATTTCCCAAATTCATCTATTACGAGGGAGCTGCATTTCAGTGACTGTAGAATTGAGTCTCGTTATTAAGAACCCTTAAAACTATTACTTATTACTTCGCGAATTATTTTCGATTCTTGAAATAATTTCGTATTCGAATAAAATATGGATATTTTATAAGTTTTCGACTACGACGACGAAGTGTAATACTTGCCACCAAACTGTGCGGCTCTGAAGTTAGTCACAAAAACGTTGCCTTAATTCAAAACCTTGATTCCATAGAAGCGTTACGGCTGGAAGTATAGCAGACCTTCGCAATAGGGCACACGCAACGCTTTTCAGAGCCGCACAGATGGGTGGCAAGAAAATAAAGTAACTGCTCGCCGTGCACTGCATACATTTAGCATATTATATTAAATTTCTTTCTGTATATAGGTGGTGCCGAAAGATTACAAGACTATGGGTGCGCTCTCCCGAGCGATCGCGTCCAACGTACTGTTCACCCACCTGGACGAGTCCGAACGAGCGGACATGTTCGACGCTATGTTCCCAGTGCAGTGTCTGCCCGGAGAAACAGTCATCCGACAAGGCGACGAGGGCGACAATTTCTATATCATAGACTCAGGGGAAGTCGAGGTGATCTATTATAATTGATGTATTGCCAAAGTAACTGTTCTGACCGCTAAAGTATATACGGACAGTACGTCACCATTTATCTATTTTCGTCACGTTTTCCGGGTGAATTGTATATGTGGTAGCGTCACGGTTGAGATCGGTGTTTCGAGGCCGTTTCTTAGATATTTGTCCGTCTGTCTAGGCGTTTACGTTTTTGTAAATTTCCTAATAATATTTGTATATTTAAACACTAGCAAAACACTACAATAGGTGCTGGTGAACGGCGAGCCGGTGACGACGATCGGCGAGGGCGGTAGCTTCGGAGAGTTGGCTCTGATCTACGGCACGCCGCGCGCCGCCACCGTGCGCGCGCGCACTGCGCTCAAGTTGTGGGGTCTGGACAGGGATTCCTATCGCCGCATACTTATGGGCTCCACTATCCGCAAACGCCGAATGTATGACGAGTTCTTGTCGAGAGTGTCTATTCTTGGTTAGTGTACTTATGACAAAATTATAAATATAAAAGTCTCATTGAGAGACATTAGACAAGGCCCAAGGTCCTTCCTGTAATAATAATAACGCATACATCACAACAACTTCTAGGCCCCAAACTAAGCATTAGCTTGTGTTTTTGGTACCAAGGGAAGACACCATATACATATAACAACCATGACCCGGTATCAGTATCAATATTCATCATATAAATACTGACCCGACCTGGGATTCGAACCCGCGACCTCCAGCTTTGTAGGCAGGGTCGCTACCCACTAGGCTAAGCGGTCGTCAACTCCTCGTCTTCACCATGGACTTAGCAAAAGTTTTCGATCACTGTTAAAACAAATATTTAAGCATTTCACGCCAGGCAGGTTAGAAATAGTGATCTAAGAAGCTACTTTTTTAATAGAAAAAATGTAAAAAGTTTTTAAGTAATATGTTCACTGAATAAAGTTGATTTTATTGCATACTAGCTGACTGGGCGAACTTCGTATCGCCTCAGAACTCAGTACACCACAATGCTTACCTAAAAACTTGCTTTTACGTGATATCAATGAAAAGCGACAAACCACGTTAAAATCCTCCCAGGCGTTTTAGAGAAACGTATCTATTGCAGCGCCCTTGGTGGCTCATAGCTACAATCCTTATCTAAGAACCTGCTCTAAAGTGATATCTATGTAGCACAAAAAACCGCGTCAAGATCCTCAGAGCTATTTTATAAAAACAAATCTATCGTAGTGCCCCCTGGTGGCTCACGACCGCAAACTTTTATCTAAGAATATGCTCTTAAATGATATGTTTATAACGCAAAAAACCGCGTAGAGACCCTCCCAGCCGTTTTAGAGAAATGTATTCATTGCAGCGCCCCTAGTGGCTTATATCCGCAATCCTTGTCTAAGAACTTGCTCTTAGGTGATATTTATGTAACATAAAAAGCCGCGTCAAGATCGTCCCAGCCGTTTTGAACATACATATCTATTACAACACCCCCTGGTGCCCATAACTGCACAACTTATTAAATTATCTATTCGCAGGTGATGCTCATGTAATGCAAAAAATCGAATCGTTTCGAAGATACACATTTACTGCATCGCTTCCTGGTGCTTAATAACCATAAAACCTATTTAGAAACCTATTTTGGAATGTTATCTATCTAAATACAAAATTTCATATAAATCATTAGAGCCATTTCCGAGATAGCGTATAAAAGAGTAAAGAAATTGATTTTTGAATGCACCTCATATGACAGGTACGAACAGTTTGTATGGGAAAAAGAAGTTGTTGTTTTTATTATATTGTAGTTTTTCCTTGCAATTTCTTCATATTTTCTCACCTTTTAAACCCTCCTTAGACTTCCAGAAATATTTCAAAACTAAAATTAGCCAAACCGGTCCAGCCGTTTTTTATTTTTAGCTAGACATGTAACAAGCTTCTTTTCATTTTTATATATATGATAATTATTGTTTCTAGCTTCAAGTAACTTCTATAAAAGAACATCCCTAAATTATATCTCATATTGTACTTCAGCATATTTTAAACCACACCTGTAACTGTTTTTTCTCCTAATAAATAAATAAATGTTTAAATTTTTAAACTCAGTAAAATAAAATAAAACAATATTAGAAGAGACGAGAACGTAGCACACCAGATTATAAAGATTTGAGTTTCCCTCAACAGAGAGCTTGGAGAAATGGGAGAGGCTGACCGTAGCGGACGCCCTCGAGCCGGTGTCATTCACGGATGGTGAAATCATCGTGCGGCAGGGCGAACCCGGCAATGACTTTTACATAATTGTCGAAGGTAAACTTTTATCATGGCGAATTCATATTGGTCTAAGAGAATTTTGTATACATAATGTGGCATGTGCAGGCACGGCTGTGGTACTACAGCAGAGAGCGAGCGGGACTGGTGGCGAGGCGGGCGAAGCGGTAGAGGTCGGACGACTCGGCCCCTCAGACTATTTCGGAGAGATCGCACTCCTTTTGGACAGGCCACGCGCCGCTACCGTCCGGGCGGCCGGCCCACTCAAATGTGTCAAACTCGATCGGGCAAGGTGATTATGATATTCGTCGATTTTTACATTTGTTGCTTTACTGCTCGTTTGGTTTTATTAGATTATGTTATCATTGACATTACGGTGGCGTAGTGTGCTTCGGGATGGGAAGATTCACTGATGCTATTGGCTCGTCTTTGTCGCGTATCTATAGCGAGAAAAATATAGAATACACACCTTAAAAAATTATAACCTTACTGAAAAGTGAACCCTAATTTAACCCCTCAGAGGAAAAGGTTTACTACTACTGGCTTTCGACTCTCAGTTTGGAACTTTCTAGGATATTTTCAAATTTTTTTTACAATCAACATTTTTATTGAAGATTAAAATATAATATCACAGATTTTCGCCGCCCACTGTCGCCCACGCACAGCTACTGCCACCAAATCCTATCTACCATAACAACCGCGAGTGGAAGGCGGGGTAGTTGTGAAAAAAATGCAGAATTTACAAAAATACATTTTTCATTTATAAAGTAGCTTATGTCAAGATGTAAGAATAAGCGTTTTGAGACGTTTCCGTTGTAAAAGAATAGCCTATGTCTAATATGACGTTAGGAAATAGTCTGATTTTGAACTCAACATGTTCCGTCAATCAATAAAAAATAAAATGTGCGTTAAGCTACAATTTAGACTTCACTGACGTTTAGCATAACATTTAATTAATAATAAATTACACAGCGCACCATGGGACGTTGTCAATCTAAGATTTGAATAGGTACACAAAAATTTAACATTGCAATTCGTTTCTTAAAAGAACCCATGAATTTTAAAAAAATATATTTAAAAAAAATCCTCAACAAATACATAATTATATCTTAGGTTTCAGTGATAAAATTACTTTTAACGGTAAATCAACGATAAATATATTTTTCTCAAAGATACTACGATATACCTACGACCATATCTTGCGCAACATTCTTTGGGATAAATCATACTTACAGTACAGTTCCAATCAAACTTTATGGCGGATACGAACATAGGCACAAGTCGCGCAGTAACCAGTTTTAGGTGTAGCGGGACGCAGTGGAGCGAGGGGTATATGACTGTACATGCGCAAGCACGCTTATAGTGTTGTATTCCGATCCACCATAAAGTTTGAGGCGAAGTATACCGGACGAGAAAGCGTCCCGCAATGTTTTAGCGGGCGTGCTCGGGCAGTCGAATATATAATAAAATAAATAAAATTTAAAAACGGAACGAACTCTTTTAAACCCGAACTTTGATAACCAAAGAGATAACTCAACTCGAAGCTGCAAAAGCTATTATTGAAAATTGTTTACCTCCGAAATCAAAGGACAGATACATGAAAACGTATGAAAATTATATTAATTTACACGCATCTTTGAGAACAGTACTATACAAACCTTGGCCACAACTGTACATAACCGGACTCTGTGATGCGTGCCTCGGCTGTGTCTCGGCCCGCATACTCACGATCGTTCGGTTATGCTGCACTTGCGGGCCGCGGCAGTAATCTACTATAACAAAGTTACATGCTTATATAGAACATTTAGGAAAAATATTTTTTGCAATCCGTCAAATAGTTTTTAAGGTAAATCGTCACATAATACATACAAAAACGTTTATATAATATCGAGATGGATAGGCTATATTTGATCTGTGATTTAAAATCCTAAATTTTATCTATACAATAACAATGATTAGATAAAAAATCAATGCTTTGAAACGATTGTTGACGCGAACCACTGATTAATATGCTAGTGGCACTATTAAAATATTGCCACATATTTTTAAACTGAACAAATAGTATGTTTTGGCAGATTTGAACGCGTGTTGGGCCTGTGTGCAGACATATTGAAGCGCAATATTACACAGTACAACAGCTTCGTGTCTTTGTCTGTTTAACATCCAACAAGATAATCGTTGTATATTGTTTGTCACGTGTTAAGTCAATTATATTTATAATTTTTTAATAATAAAGTTAACTTGCTGTTTCTCTGTGTTTACTTTTAATCCTTTACCTGCTTCCATAGCATTCTTTCTCCAGACATTTTTACATAACAGTAGTATTTTTTCAATATCAGTACTTGCCACCGATCAGTGCGGCTCTGAAGTGCGATGCGCAACATGCCTTATTGCGTAGATCCGCCGTACTTCTCGCTGCTACTATATTAAGTAACCACGACATGATATTTTTCACCTTCGGAAAACACGATTTTGCGCATTGAAATAAAAATTGCATTTTCTACAAGTTTTTAATTGCTTAGTTTAACACGTAATTACGACGATGTCTTGACCTGAGAAGTATGGAAAATTTGCTATTTTCGATACGAAAATCATGTTTTCCGAGAAAAAAACCTGTGTATTTCGGGTGAAGTATGGAAGTTTTCGCAAATGTCTTACCATTTTTGCTGGCTCTGAATCTAATTAAATAAATTACCATGTCCTTATTTGGTCACAATTTTTCATTTATAAAAATAAACTAGCAACCCGTCCCTCGGCTTCGCACGGTTAGCAGATCATATAAGCCGTAGTGTTTTTTCTGTCTTAGGTAGTGTCATATCACCTTGTTGCGTCGAACATGTGGATTGGATTTAATTAGATTTAAATCTAACTTAAACTCATGCTGCTTGTAGTATTTTTAATGTATTTTAGTTCCAATTCCATATTTTTTTTTAAAAAGTCAAGATTAAATACATAAAAACACATTATATTAACAACATGATATTTAACAAACGATATTTCTATGTATACAACATGGATATAACTTCTGTCTAATTTTACATCACGTGAGTCGCGTCGGTGTAGGGCCTCGGCTGCTTGTCGCGCTATAGTTTTTATTTCTTGATAACTCTGAAGATATTAATTTAAATTGTATAGTGTAAAGGGCAATTATAATTTGCATGAAATTCTTAAGGTAAATAACCTATTTAATTTAATAAGGATTAATACTGTATCCGTATAAATTTCTTTTCAATCACCTCACGTATGACACCATTTTTTTAAACATAAAAATAGGTATTAGTAAGCTCTCCATAAAATATAGACATGCCATCGCGGACTTTTTTGTAGACCTATAAAAAAGAAATAATTCCTCCATACATTGTTTATATCTCAAAGGGATTAGGCAACGTTTTCGATGAAAGCGTCCAGTCGGCTGAATTTTTTCCGCCGTCTATTTTAACTAATTTGCACATAACATTATTAAATTATACACATAAACCTTCTTTTTGAATCACTCCATCCATTGGTATCAACCACATGCCAATCCGTTTGGTAGTTTTTGAGTTTATCGCGGTCAGACAGACAGACAGACGCGGCGGGGGACTTAATTTTATAATATGTAGTGATAACCTTAAAGGCGGCTCAATCTAAAGACTTATTAATGAATTTATTCCTTATTTATATGGTTTTCTGTGTGCAATTTCTCATGTGGTGAGACAAAACCTATCTAGCTGTCACCAATCCTTCGTTCAAGGAATCAGTTCCATTCAATATGACTCGTGTAAGCTTTTAATTAGCTTCACTGCTGTCTCAAAATATAGGTCAGATCACAGGTCAGATTGTACAGATTGTGCCACTTGATAACCCTGACGTCGAAGCGAGTAGCGTCGCTGTAAGAAAAAATGGGTATCAGAAGATCGAGAGCAGGTCTCGCACCTACAATTTCAAAGCGACAAGAAGTTTGGCGTGAACTGTTAGCGTGAAGTTATCACCCACTCCTCTGCCTCCGATGACAAGACCGAAATAATAGTTGTAGACTTAATAGCTGCTGACAGGGTTATCTCCTAAGGGTTAGTGGTATTGATTTTAAACTTTGTGCACAGTTTTGATGGAGAAAAATATTTTTGACCATGAACTGATGCTGGAACACGGGTCGAGGGACCTACTCATTAACAGAATTGACTTGGATTTTTTAGATTTATGTTGGAGTCAAGATCGAGAAAATTTCTCTATAATCGACAGTATCGATTGTGACACACAATTGATTTAACATTTTACAAATTTCGAAATGCTTTGGTTCTTGCAGTTTTGTAGTCGCCTAGGACTGAAAGACAGTAAGGTGGTATGAATATGAAGCGTGGAGCGTTACGTCTTCGAGATGCAGGCACACCTGCTTGTGTAAGAGCATTTCCATTCTACATAAACATCGGGGAAAAATGGATCACTTGTTCAATACTACAAATTATACTACACGTGGAAACAAAAATGAACAAAACTACAATAAGTTTCTGCATTAGCAGAAACTGATCGAATGTGAAACATATGCAATCACGAAAAATGCTTATAGACCGTCGGGCGAGGCCATTTTCTAATGTAGGTATCGTATCTAATCTTATCGTGCTAAATAAACATATAGTAGCTACCGCAGATTTGTAAAGCTCTCATATTAAATGTTCTTGTCTTTTTCTCCGTTTAGAAATATTTAAGAACTACAAAAGTGCTGTCTGAAAAATACCGTCAGTGGTAAGAAAACAGAACCTTCCAAATTATTTCTTTGCTCTCGAACTCCTACTTCTGTATAGTGTTCAGCTGAACATATACTAAACAGCAACACATACTGAAAAAATAAAGCGCGCAAAGCTTATCGAACTAAACAAAACGTTTCAAGTAAGCAGGTGGCGTAAACTGACGGTTACCGAGAAAAAAAATATCACAATACGGACTACCTAAATCTAAATGTTTGGTCACCCAATGTGTTTAGATATTTAATAGGTACTTTTCTGAGACAGATGGTCAGTTGTATGTCTCGTGAGTTGGACGTTTTCGATTATCTTTGGATATAATAGTACCTACTAACTTTAGGTATTAAATATTTTCTATTTCATGTAATTGTCGGCCAATGATTTAATTAGCTATTTCGCAACTACCTTGTCCAAGTTTATGATTTGCGAGACAGTCTCGTGAAGTTTTGAGTTTGCAAGTGCCATAAAAATACTTACGAATTGACTAGAAGCCCTCTTCTGCGTTGACCATCTAACCACTTGTACTATAGCTAGCTGGTGTAAGATGACGAGTTTTAGTCCAAGTTTCAGTGCTCAAGATCCCCGCGAGGCTCTCTTCACCCTCAAAAAATCCCCGCGCGCCGGTTTCAGTCTCCCAAAATTGCGTAATATTACTTCGATACTGTGAACTGACATTTATGACTATACATATAAATATTAAAACCAAACGCTGCTGTCAAATTAATTTACTCTATGGCACCCGCGTCAGTAAAAATGTAGCATTTTCAGTATGTAATTCTGTACAAATTTTTACCAGTTCCCATAAAAAATAATGTTATTTTTTTTTTCGGTAACCGTTAGTTTGCGTCATCTGCTTACCTTCAACTTTTTGTTTAGTTCCACAGGCTTTGTGTTTTTTTTTAAATTATCTTCAGCCGAACACGGCGTCTATGTTTTCTGGTCTCATAGCGGCCACCCACAACCACAGGTGAAACCCGACGCGATTCATTTTTTGTTACTTCAGACATTTGAAATGTGCATAACTTTCTTTTGGACATGAAAAGGAGGTTGTCAGGAGGAGTGAGTCAAGCTTTTTGTCTGTCTGTTTTTATTCCGGAAATATTGCATGATTGCATTTAGGGTTCCTGTTTGAACTTTAAAAATGGTAAGTCGTGGGCGGTCGCCGGTAGGTACTTTATATCTGGGACAATATGCGTCAAGGTGTAGCGCACTTTTTATTGATTTTTATAAATTTGTTTAGCATTCGTATGCTGGTACAGTTACAAACTATAGGGCGGATCCGAACGTAAGCACAAGTCGCGTCGCAGTAACCAGTTTTAGCTGTAGCGGGATGCAGTGGAGCGAGGGGTATATGACAGTACCTGCGCAAGCACGCTTAAAGCGTTGTATTCCGATCCGCCATAAAGTTTGACGCAATCTGTTGTTGCACAAACAAAAAGCGCAATACCAGTTTTACCAGCAGAGATTTTTTTTTAAAGCCTTGGGTTTATTGTATTCTTGCATCGCTGCCGCCGCGTTGAACACCAAGTTATGGTTGACTGGCGTGTATCAGTCATTGCTTATGTAAATCATTACCTACGGCATTGTTTGCAAGACGCCGCGTTCATACGCATCCATTTCCAGCCGACCGTAAGAATGGGAACGAGCTCTGTCAGTACGGAGCACCTGCCAAAAATTTTGATGTTAGGAACACGTGACCATTTTGGCAACCAACACACCCAGCGTTGATGGTATCACGACAGAGCTTCTGAAAGCAGGCGGGACATTAGTCCTGAAAGAGCTACAGAAGTTATTTAACTCGGTCATACATAACGGTGTCACACCGGATGCAAGGAGTGAGAGTACGATCATCTTTTTTATTTTTCTTCAAAAAAAGGATACAAAACGTTTCTTAAGAATTAGAAACCGATCTCACTCCTCAGCCACGTGTACAAGCTGTTATCGAGAGTCATCACGAATTGTCTCGCCCAAAGATTTCATGAATTTCAGCCTCCTGAGCAGGCCGAGTTTCGAAAAGTTTACAGCACCGTAGACCACATACATGCTGAGGCACATTATTTAAAAAACGGAGGAGCATAATCATCAACCTCTGTGCCTAGCCTTTGTGGACTACGAGAAAGCCTTTAACTCCGTCGAGACCTGGGCTACCTATTCTGGAATCCTTGCAGCGATGCCGAATCGACTGTCGTTACATTGAGGTGTTGAGAAGTCTGTACGAAACCGCGACAATGACTGTGCAGGTCCAGGACCAGCGGACGAAACCTATCCAATTGCGAAGAAGAGTGCGACAGGGAGATATATCCCCGAAACTGTCCACCAACGCATTGGAAGATGTTTTCAAGACGCTGGAATGGAAATATCGTGGCATCAATATCAACAGCGAATATATCTCACCTCCGCTTTGCTGACGACATAGTCATCATGGCAGAATCGCTGGAGCTCTGTGGAATGGTAAACGGCCACGGCCCCCTTGCCGCCTCTCGGCGTGTGGGACTCGGGATGAATTTGGACAAGACGAAAGTCATGTTCAACGAACATATTTTACCGTGACCGGTAACCGTAAAGGGTGCGACTCTTGAAGTTGTGCAAGACTATGTCGATCTAGGACAGACTGTCCAGTTAGGCAAACACAACTTTAACAAAGAGGCCGACCGAAGAATTCAGCTGGGCTGGGCTGCTTACGGGAAGCTCCGTCGTTTGTTCTCATTGCCACTACCACAATGTTTGAAGACTAAGGTCTTCAATCAATGCGTCCTGCCGGCAATGACATGCGATGCCGAAAACTGGACTCTCACGGCAGGACTGGTCCACAAATTTAAAGTAGCTCAGCGCGCTATGCTCAGTATTTCTTTGATGGACGAAATCAGGAATACTGAAATCCGTCGAAGAACTGAAGTTGTCGACATACCCGAAGTGGCAAAGGGCTGGCCACATTTGCTGTAGAACCGACAACCGATGGGGTAGATGAGTTCTCGAGTGGAGGTCACGCACCGGGAAGCGAAGCGTTGGACGGCCCCCGGCCAGGTGGACTGATGACCTAAAGCACCATACCGGGGGTAATTGGATGCGGAAGGCGAGGACCGTGTGGTGGCGAGCCATGGGAGAGGCCTATATCCTGCAGTGGAGAGACACGGGCTGATGATGACGACCATTTTTAATAATATCCTCCTGGACTATACCAGTTTTTTTCATTGCGTACCAAATAAAACTAAGTATTATTAAAATATTGATATACGCTTTTTTTTCTTTTATCACTCAATTTTAAAATATTAATATGGTGCCACAAAGTTATCGAAAGGTGCGGGTGACGACAATCGCATCGATCAGCGGCTGCAGAGGAACACATTACACCCGTGGTCGCCACGTTTCCCATCTGTATTCATTTGTATTATGTTCGACTTTGTAACCACGCTGTATCGATAATTGATTCGCGAAAAATATTTTAATGTGAAGTTTTACCTACTTCATTTTTTTTAAACCCAGAATGAAAAGTGATGAAAAAATGTTTATGTTAGGTCCTACACATGCTTTAGTATGACTTAATTAGCAATTCTTCAAATCTATATGGTGCATTTACCAGGATAGATACTTATAATAAAACAATATAATCAACAAATAATTTATATTTTAAAATTTTCTATAAGACAAATTAAAATGGGGCCATTTTAAAACTATACATTAAAATTAAGGTGTCTACACAACAATGGAAAATTTATGAAAAAAACATTAAAATATTTACAACAGAAGATTGCAAGATGATCAGGAGAGATCGAACTCATACAAGAGTGACATTCACTTAGGAGTTATTACTTATTTAGTCTCACATAATTTCAGCTTGATAACTGTCTTTATTTTGACACTGTACTGCAGTCTATTATACACATCTCTCGGCGAGACGCTTATTGATCCTCGAGCGGAATGTTGTCCAATGGAAGGTTTCTAGGATTCGGTTTCCTTGAATAGTCGGTGCTGTCCACGACGGCGAGCGGCTGTGGTGTCGGAGCGAAGTATATCGCCTCATCCTGGTGTGAAACTTATACAAATTAGGTGCTACTAACATGACCCCCGCGTGCGATTCAAATGCAGATGCCGGTGCGTTGCGACTGCGACTACGTGGCTTTATTACATTGCCACGCAACAACATTCTACTACGACAGGACGGCTATCTAACAGAAAATGTTATATATTCCCAGCGACGGAGAGGCTGGCTTTGCAATCTATTTGAGACTGATCGCTGCCAGTGTATGTAAGAGGAAACTGACTCAAGAATTCTAGCGCCTTAATGCTTGACTCAAACGCCAGCTCGCGAGTGACGAATTCCACTGGCACTGTCTGTCTGTAGCTGCACATATAAGAATACACATGTTACACATACCGCGACCAGCTTAACTGGATCACGTATAAAATTCAAATTTAAATCGAAATGTACTATTAGTGTGATTATACTATGACAATGAAATTAATGTAAAAGGACATGTTTATTATACTCTGACATAAATTCATGAATGGATCAAAGTTATATTTATAGGTGAGATTTTTGTCAATCACGTTCTACTCAAAATACATATTAAACATAAGCTGCCAATTTTTTTTGTTTAATTTTAAAAATATCGTTAAAAAGAATTCTGTGATATTGTCAATTTCAACACAATAATATCACAATGAATAATAAATGTAGTGTTTTCTTTTCTTTTACTCAACGGTTTAAGACATAGATTGTCACTCCGCTGAGATTTGACATTCTACTAATTCCCACTGGCTAATTATTAATCCTTAGATATAAAGCACTAGCTTTTACTTATGGCTTTGCCTGTGTGGACATGTACCTAAAACAGCCTTTATAACTAAGTTTTCTTTTCATTCAGGTATTGTGTGTGTGTATGCAGTGTATTATGCAGTTTTACCATACTTCTATGTGTAAATTTTTAAAATATATTTTATTTATGTGGGATATCGAAATTTTATTTCTTATTTTAATGTATTTATTGTTCCTTTTCAGTGTATGCATAATAACTATCACATTTTAAAATATAAAATTAAATATTCTCTCTTACAGCTCTGCTCCTATAAATAATAGAGTGTGATGTTTATTTTGGTTTAGGTGTATTAAATTAGTCAAAGCTAATATTTTGTTTTAATATATCTTCAATGTAGAAACATCAGTCTATTAATAATATAGAGAATGTCTGTCAAGAGGTTGTGTATAAGTCAAAAATGAAAAAGCTGATTTTAGAGTATAGCCAAAGAATAAAAGATTAGCATTATGACACAAACTGGGGAGTGATGGGTTAAAGAAAAATACACACATAAAGACCAACTTCTACATGAGCCGATATACAAATGAGTGTATAGTTAAACATGTCACTTCTTTTAACCTATTTAGAGATTAAGTTTCATGGAATTACCTTGGTTACAAAAATTAGTGTCTATTTAAAAATTATTCATAGAAGTAATTTTTTAGTAAGTGTAATTTTGAAACAAGCACCCACTGTACTATGGAGACTGTAAATTCCAACAAGAACAACAAGAACTAGTAAATGTTCTAAAAAAAATCATCATTAGCTTGCAAACATGACTAATTTGATTCAGGTGCGTAAATACATCTTGAGTAATGTATATTTATCGAAGACTAGTTAGCAAAAAGATAATATAGTTTATTACCTACCCAAAATTGAAAACGTTGAAAATTTACAGAATGAATACCCAAAAGTAAATTAGTGCTTTGCAAATTAACTGCTCTTATGTGGCTGTTGGTAATTTTTTTAGTTACAAAAAAATCTTAATAGTGTGTTCTCATAATTCTGGATTTAGCTGTTATAAATCCAGCGTAAAAAAAGAAGTGTCAATAAACCCCCAAAACTGGTCAATTATCATTTAATTTCCTACACAATTTAATAACTTTTTATTTAAATTTTTATAACAGGGATGCTGAGACCACCCCTAATCCTTCTTTTAAAAGGTTTTTTAAAAACTTTAGCACACATATAGTCACACACATAAGCCAACACACTGTATAGACAAGCCATCAAAAAAGTGATAAAAAATTTATAATTGAAGTGATATGATTAATACGAAATAATAAAATTATATTCCTATTAATAGTAAATTATATAATTATTTTGTAAAATTGATTTGAAATTTGTAAAATCGATTCAGTAATTTTTACTTGTGTAAAATTTATGAATTTATGAAATTTTTACTCGTGTTATATCTTATGAATTTGTGTTATATTTTGTTATTGAGTAATTGTTTAACTTAATTAAATACAAAAAGGACATACGACTTGATGATGTATTTAAGATACAGTTTCCTCTCCCTGTCCACAAACCAATCCATGAGATAGCCAGCCATGAGTGGCGCGGTGCGGTACAGCAAAAAGAACTTGTGCAAATTGCCTGTTGCCCATGCACACCTCGTTTGTAGAGCGTGATTGATACAGTCATTTTTTCGCTCATCTTTTGATAAAAACTGAAATATTGTTGTGAGATCTGAAACAATACAAGTCACTATTGTTGTAAGTTACTACTATGTACTGTTAGAAATTGATTTGACATTTGAATACTTCTTTGTTTCTAATAGACCATTGGCCGTGCCCATTTTTTTGATGTGTCCTGAAGCCTATGACAGAATATCGCAGATTTGAAAAGCTTTCTTCGTCATCATATGTGCCTGTCTTTTTATCTGTTTAGGAAGATATGCCCTTCACACGAATGTCATCATCAGGTATAAACTTGTGTCTGTCGGTGGTTGCTATGAGACCAATAAACATAATATATACTAGCGACCCGTCCCGGCTTCGCACGGGTAGCAGAGCATATAACCCGTAGTGTTTTTTCTGCGTAGTTTCCTATCAGCTTGTTGCGTCGAACATGTGGATTGGACTTAATTACATTCAAATGTAACGTAAATTCATCCGACTTGGAGTATTTTTAATGTATTTTATTTTCAATTCTATATTTGAAAAAGTAAAGAATAAATACACATAACCTAACCTAACTACGCGTGTCGCGTCGTCCTGTATGGCCGCCCGGCTGGTCGCGCGATATAGATATTTCGCATTAGCTACTAAGATATTAATTTAAATTGTATAGTGTAAAAGGCAATCATAATCTGCATGAAATGCTGAAGATAAATAACGTATTTAATTTGATAAGGATTAATACTGTATCCGTATAAAATGCTTTCCAATTACTTCATCATATGACACAATTTTTTAAAATATAAAAATAGGTATAGTAAGCTATCCATGAAAAATAGACTTATCAAATCGCGGATTTTTCTTTAGTACTATATAAGATACACAATTCCTCAATACATTATTTTGTTAAATCTCAAATGAATTAGGCAGCGTTTTCGAAGAAAGCTTCCAGCCGGCTTGATTTTTTCCCACTTCTTGAACAATAATCGCCATATTTCAACAAATTTGCACAAAACGTTAATAAATTATACACATAAACCTTCCTGTTTAATCATTTTGTCCATTGGTGTCCACAATATGCCAACCCGTTCAGTAGTTTTGGTGTTTATCGCGTTCAGACAGACGCGGCGGGGGACTTTATTTTATAATATATAATGATGTATAAGACTTTTTGGAGAAAGCTATAGCATAACAAATTACATTAAAGTCCGAATTTTTTTGTGAAAAAATGGTTCCATTTCGAATTTTGATTTGTGTAGTAAGAGTCAGAGAGCTAACAAATATTTGTTTAGCATGGTTTTATATTTATAATGCTGATGACACTTTTTAAATAGCGTTACTTTCTAATGATTCTTAATCAAAGAATGGCACATTTGAAGATAGATCGAAGACTTAACCAATCTGTTGTATTGTCATCGGGTGCAATATGATACAATAGAAATTAGAAAATGGCCTCGGTGATTTATCACTACTAATATTATAAACCTGAAAGTTTGTATGTATGGATGTTTGTTACTCTTTCACGCAAAAAACTGCTAAATGGATTCTAATGAAACATTACAATAATATAGCTTATACATCAGATAACACATAGGCTACCATTTATAAAGATACTAGCTTTCCACTCGCATGCACTACACAGTGTACCGGGACCGTTATAATTTTTTGCATAGATATAGTTTATAAGCTGAAGTGTCTTAGACTAGTTTTATCCAGGGATAAAGGATCCTGGTACAACTGTACCTAGTCCACGCGAGCAGAGCCATGGGTGGAAAGCTAGTAAGACATATTCCAAGAAGAGGTACTATCATTTATATGGCCTTTATTCAAAAATTACAAACCTAATGTGTTCTTCGT
The DNA here is from genome assembly GCA_949709985.1 of Luffia ferchaultella. Lineage (NCBI taxonomy): Eukaryota > Metazoa > Arthropoda > Insecta > Lepidoptera > Psychidae > Luffia > Luffia ferchaultella. The sequence continues at coordinate 10,228,921 of OX453252.1, read as the reverse complement.
AAATATGTAGTACAGTATCCTGTAAGCAGTGAATTCAGCCGCGTTGGACCTACAGTCTGGCAGTTCACTGTAAAGCATTTTAAGTTGCGTTTGACACTGATTGAACTCCTCATGGTCACCCTTTTCAAGAGCTATCCTTGCGTGAGTCTCGTACACTTCCACTGTGAACCCGTCCCTCACTCCTTGCACCTGTAACAAAAATATTACATCAATACTTTTATATAGTTCACCAATAACTGACCAGTTGCTCGAGTGGTTAGAAATACCTGCAAAACCAAAAGTTGCAGGTTCAATCCCTGACCAGGACAAATATTTGTGTGATGTAAATGGCGATTTTGTTGTGTCTGGGTGTACAATATCTCTATATGTATGAATGTATCATAAAAATATTTAAGCATGTATATCAGCTGTCTGATACCCATAATGCAGGTTTTACTTAGTTTGGGTCTAGATGACCATGTGTGAGACGTCTTCGATATTAAGAATAGACTAAATACGTTGATTTCCCAAAGTCATACTATTTATTCTACAATAGCTACCGAGTGCTAATAAAATTATCTGCGTGTCTACTATTAATTTAAAGCCAAGAACTACTAACATAGACCTTAGCCTCAAAAAAAAAATCTATGTTATTGTTTATTATGTTCAACAATTGTAATACTTACAGTTAGATCTTGACGTATCGATTTAAGTTGGTCACATGCATACCTATAATCTTGTTTCTCTATCCATCTCTCTTTTACGTTTCTGAGCGAATTTATAAGTACTGTAACTGGTCGCACTTCACAAGCCTCTGGGGCTTTAGTCAATCTCAAGAATGATTTTTCAATGTCTGAACATGTGCCAACTATATGCATATTAATCAGCTCATAATCTTCTTCGGTATCATTTATGATAGGCCTTTTTATACTGGGTTCTGGTCTCTTTTTACAATTGGGCTGTAACGAACTCGCTATAGTGGGAATATTACTGGAGCTCCCGAAACGTGCTGCACGTTTTTGAAGCTTCTCTGCATTACCCTGAATTTCTTCAAGCGAAAACAAATTACCTGCCAAACGTTTTTTAACCGATTTTGCATTTTTATCACCCTTCTTAACATTTAACGACAACCTGTCAGCAAGCTTACTCCTATTTTTATTACCTTTGAAATTTTTATTTCCCTTTTGATCTACGTCTTCACTAGAATTTGGTGAGCTACTGCAATAGAAAAAAAAAAAACATTCAATTTAATAATCTACACATTAAGTGAGAAAATTGTTTAAATTATACAAATAACCTCAATGTAGGTATAATATTTAAAAAAAATTATATTAGGTATATATTCCAACGATTTATGACTAGTAGCAACAATCATGTTATGAATTTCAGTGTGTGACTTCAAATAGAAATAGAAACATTAGCTTTATGCTCCAAGACCATAATAATACAAAAAAGTGTCATATTTCAAAAATGTAAGGTTTCTTGTAATTAGATTTTCATTTCAAAATTATGTAATATTTAAAATGAGGTATGCAACGATTCACTGATAAGACCCAGGTAGGTACTTGTTATTTATTTATTATTTAATAAAAATATTTATAAAAAAATAATTGTCCAACAAATATATTTTAATGATTACTCAAAGCCTGCAGTTAAAATTAGCCTTTTTTAAAGCATTTTATTAATATTAAATTAAGAGTGATAGAATTAAGCTCCAAATATACCTACCAACTAACATTTTGAAAAAATAGACATAAAATGAGGGCTACTACATCGCTCATGATGGTAACACCACTGGCAACTCAGGTATAAATTATAGGCTTTCTAAATTATTTATTCACATTTTAAGTATATTTAAAGTGTTTTTCTAATAATTATTTTGATGAAATGAGAAATTATAATGCCTCAATGTTGTTTTATTTGTTTATACTCATTGATAAAGTAAAAAAAAATAAATAAACTGATTATAATAATCAAATTCCTTCTTCAAATTGTTCATGTCAATATATTTGAAAGGTTACATATACATTGCCTGACCGATTGGCCAAGAAATTAGAAATTCTAACTACGGAGCCAAAGGTCACAAGTTCGATTCCCATACAGGACAAATATTTGTGTGCATAAATACATTTAATTCTTCAGTGTCTGGGTGTAAAAAGTATTTATATATGTATTTAAGGAACATTTAAGTATGTATAGCAGCTGTCTAGTACCCCATAATACAAGCATAATACTTGCTTACGTTGGGACTAGATGGTGCTGTGTAGGATGTCCCAGGTATTATTATTATATCTATTGTGCTTTAAATACACATGAAAATAACAACAGCAAGAAATATCACCAAAAGCAAACAATCATATGAATTTGACAGATACTTATACTTGATTGGAAGTGGCGCCGTGTACTAGCAGAATTAAAAATCCGTTAGCCCTCATTAAAAAAACATACAGTTGAATTAAAAACCTCCTTTTTTAAATTGATTAAAAAGTAATGAGCCATTTTTCAAGTTCCACAAAGGACTTAAATTTTTTTTTTATTAAAATTTTTAATTAAATGTTTAGGTGGGTCTAGTGTTTTTGTATACTGCCTATACAAAAACACTAGACACACCCAGAAATTGGTTGATCTGTGAAGGTGTCAATGTCAGTGCATTCTTATTTTAAATACTACCATGAACAATGTAAACACCTCTGAAATATTACCTGCGTCTTTTTCTATGTGGACTTGATGACTTTGATCGACTCCTGGAATGTGGTCGTCTCCGCCTTTGTGGAGAAGGCCTACGACCATTCAATCTGTTGTTGATACCAACTTTAGCCTTTGTTTTGTCAAAACCATTGTTCTCTAACTTTTGATACAAAGACAAAGTCCCACGTACCGTCTTCACAGATAAATTGTTGCGCTCACTATGCACACTGGGGATAGGCTCCTCATCCCAATTTCTTGTCCAAATTTCATCTTTATTAGCAGCAGCTGTAATACGACCCTTCAAACATATGTCAATTTGATCTCTATCAAAGGCAGTTCTGCACTTTTCATAACATCTTTTTATATAACGTTCTAAACTTTCAGGCCATGTACCAATAGAATCCTTACACACTGACGAAGTTTGTAAAAAACTAGTTGATTCTTTATTACTATCTGTCTCATTTGTTGGTTCTTCTTTATGTTCTGCATTTTCTTGTACAACTACAGGAGACTCTGGAGCACACTCCTCTGGCAGTGGTGGAGGAAGAGGAACGTCAAGAGGTGGAGGTGGGGGTGGTTTAGGAATTTCTGGAGGTGGACAGGGAGGCAATGGAGGTGGAGGATGATCTGGTAAGGGAGGAGGAAGGAAAGCATCTGAAGAATCATCATTTTCATTTAGATTCATTTTATTCTTTTTACGCTTCTTTTTTGCATTACCATTATTAGATAATAGCGGATTATCATTTTGGGTAATTGGCTTGCGATTTCCATTAAGATTAAATCGTATTGGTGTTTGTGTTCCAAAGAAAGGGCGATTAGTATCCAAAGGTGACATTCCTAATAAAGGAGTAGAGGGGGGAGGCGGATAGTGTGAATGAATGAAGTTCGTATTTTCTTCCTTATTGTGATGGAAATGATTAGGATATTGATTAACAAGGTTATTATGATGTCCATTTTGATTTCCCATTTGATTGTAATATTGATTGTAATAGGGAGAGTACATACCACCTGAATAAGCATTGTATGGATAAATACCGTACATCCAAGGATTACTTGGCATACCGCTCATTGTTTGGATGGGAGGTTCCTTATGCGTATTGTTTTCATCCATGTTTGTATATAACTTGCAAATCTGACTAAACACGACAAATTCCAAGTGAAATCCTAACTATCCATTTGCTAAAAATAACACAAAATGGCGCTTAGCTTACTGTACCGAATCCTGATTCAGAGAACCAAAAATATTCTTTCTTCCCACTTTTTCCAGCGTGATTCGCGTCGGTGATCAAAATATTGTTGTAAAATAGTTTTTTGAGTAAATAATAGATGATAAATAAAAATAAACACGTCACAAAAGCAACTATGTACGTACGAAGCAATGAACTCTTTTTCTTCTTCTCTGTGTGACCGTTTTTTAATCAAGACATGTGCTAAAACTAAAGGTTGCCTGTGCTAAAAAATGCTAAAACATATAGATATTAATGCCAAAAATATACTATGAAATAAAACAATATATTTATTTTAATTAAGTATATGGTTTATTCCGATTCCTCATACACTCTATTGCTCTATACTCATTATTGAAAGCATTTCTCTTTAGCATATTAAAATAGTTCCAAACAGCTGGATAGATGGCGCTGATCGAACACGCTACTAGAGTAAGAGCACAGGAATTCACACATGAATTTAACTTCATTTGTGTGAAAAAGATAGACAACTATCATAGGTAGCGCTATCTCGACAACAAAATATTTGGAGTAGGTCTTCTGTTTAACTGAATAGTGTCCTATTCCTACCTAGTGGCGTGTCTCGTCTGCGCCATCTATCGAGTTACGTGTTTTTAAATTAGATGTCAGAAAATCCCTCATTACTGTAGCATTAGATATGCCTGTATTTCTTGAACTTTAGCGCTAATTCTTAATTGACGATATCATTCGTCGATTAGTTTCTGAGATTCCAAGTTTATTTAATATTAGGGAACATATATAAAACGATATCCAGAATGTTGTCTAATAAATCATAAAGGTTTTGCCATACTTAATAAATAATAGTGAGTTAACCAATTCATTTATCGCAATTGTGCCAAAATATGCTAAAATTAATTAGTGTGTTAAAAATATTCCAAGGAGGCAAAAAAATGCTGAAGTGTTAAAGTATACCAACTCTGTAAAAGACGTCTAACCTATTTTGTACCTATATGTCAGTATATTATTTTTATCTTGGGTTGCTAGGTAACGTTGTTGTTTGAAAAAAGATTTGTATTGTTATATTCTTTGTTGTCAGATAAATCAAACTCTATTTAACCGAAATACTTTTATTATATAAAACTGCACTCTGCAAATAAACAGTTCACGTTAACAGGTTATGGGCTCTCCACACTAAGAAACATGGAATTAAGCAAGATCCAGATTTCTAAACTTGATGGAAATGTCAACAACTGGGTATCATGGAAATACCGCGTGTCGGCCTTGTTACGCGGCATGGACGGTATCATGGACATTGTTGAAGGGAGGACACGTCAGCCTGAACGTCCAGCAGTAACTGGTGGTGATGGAGATGCAAATGCCTCTGCTCTATCGGACTACCAAAAGCAGCTTAATGAGTACAACAAGTTGGAAAGTATTGCATTACTATTAATAACAAATAATATTTCGGATGAGATACTCGACAAGGTGATACGATTCTCGAAACCAAAAGATGTGTGGGATGAACTGCATAGACTATATGATGGTCTCAATGATGACCGCCTATATGAGGTATGCACCGAGTTTTTTCATCTTAGGAAAGACACTGCTGACAATATCGCAACTTACATCTCAAAAGTGAAGAATTTGTGGCATAAGTTAAATACAGAACTCGCTAAACTTGATGAAGATGGTAAAGATTTGCCAGAGTTCATTCTCATATGCAAAATTCTAGACACTTTGCCGGAAGAATACTTCTCTTTTAAATCAAGTTGGATGTTAATGTCAAAGAAAGACCGCACAGTGGAGAATCTCACATCACAGCTTTGTTCCCATAAGAAGGCGCTGATGAGCAACAAAGATGAGAAATCGAGTGAAGTTCTGACATTAAGAATGGCTAAAGATTGTACAAAGAAACAACCAAGCAAGGGTCTCAAAGGTAGATGTCATATCTGTAAGGAGAAAGGTCATTATAAAAAAGACTGCCCTAAGAAGAAAGATAGAGATTATGGTAGTGGTAACTCAGGTGGAAGCACTACAGGTACCAACATGACTCTATTTCTAAACTCTACTGAACATGGCGTTCATAGTGAAGGATGGTATGTAGACAACGGAGCTACTCATCATGTCACGATGCGTGGAGATATATTTGAAGATTTCCAACGGTTTGATGAACGTCATACTGTAATGACGGCTAACGGTAACGTGATTGAAGCTATTGGGAAGGGTTCAATCAAGATGATGGTTAAGCCGGGTAATGAGTTCTTTCTGAGAGATGTTTGGTTGGTTCCAGCTATATCGAGAAACTTGTTTTCGGTACTAGCGGCACAAGATACAAATCCGCAAAGTCTTTTTGAGTCACGAGTCACTTCTTGCGCCATGAAGATTGATAAAAAGGTTATCGTGACAGGAAGCAGGGAAAGGTATGGTGGACTTTATAAACTGAACTGTATAGAGGTACAACCGAAAAAACACGCGACGGTGAATGTGTCAGATACCTTACAGCTTTACCATGAACGCATGGGCCACCAAAATAAAAGGCATATCAAGAGTCTCATTGAACGTGAATTGGGCATAAAGACCAAAGATACTGGCGAGTTATGTGAAGGTTGCATATTTGGCAAATCGCATAGACGTAAGTTTGGAATCAGAGAAAAAGCTACGGCGCCTGGAGAGCGCATACACTCTGATGTTTGTGGTCCGTTTCCAGCTTCACAATCAAAGTTCCGGTATTTCGTACTTTTCAAAGATGAGTACACCCGTTATCGCTACGTTTACTTTATGAAAGAGAAATCTGAAGTATCTGCTAAGTTGCAACAGATGTTAACTGAAGCGAAGGCTGTAGGACACTGTATCAAAGAGTTTTTAAATGATAATGGAGGCGAGTTTGATAATGGGAAAGTTCGAAGTGAATTAGCCAAGTACGGAATAAGACAGAGATTGATCATGCCGTATACACCAGAACAGAATGGGTGTAGTGAGAGAGATAATCGGACGATCGTCGAATCAGCTAAAGCAATGATGCACGCACATGAGGAACTACCTAATAGTTTGTGGGCAGAGTTAGTGCAAACGGCTGTCTATATATTAAATAGAACAGGACCGACCACTGTAGCCCACAAAAGTCCATTTGAACTATGGCTTAGAAAGAAGCCAAACATCAAACATCTAAGAATCATCGGTTGTCTATGTTACACGCATGTTCCTAAACAAAAGAGGGAGAAATTGCAGAAGAAAGCCAAAAAGTGTGTTTTGATTGCTATGATGATGACGATGGTTATAGGCACAAAAAGACCAGAACTCTGGTTAGATCGAGAGATGTGACGTTTGATGAAAGGCCAATTTTATCAAAAATTGAAATGGAGTTCTCTGAGAGTTCAGCGGACCAAGAAATAGAGGTTTCAATTCCAGTCAGAAATGAGGATACGAATAACGAAAAAATCACTGGTACTGAAGACGTCTCTGTAACTAATAACATGGACGATGAACTTGAGTTCAGAGACGCAGAGTCGCATCATGAAATATCAATTGAATCAAGGGGGGAAGATGAGATTGTTGAAGACAATACTTTCGAAGAAGATGACGATGATCACGAGGAAAGATATGCTACTGATGCTGAAAGTGAGCGAATTGATAGAATATTGCGCGATCCATCACAGCTTCGAAAACCTTCAAGATTCAATGATTTTGTGATGACTACATACTCTGAACCAACGACTTCCCAGGTAGCAAGATGACGTCAGTGACTAAAAAATGGCGTCTATTTAAGGCCATTCCAAGGTCAGTCCTACATTCGTCGTAAACGACCGTCTGCAGCCTGTCACTTTAAAGTCAGACAGAGATTTTCAACCTCTGGTCTTAGAATGATGTCCATATCACGTCAATAGAAAGGCGCATAATGTCGTTCCATATTAGCTTATGGAATGACGTCCAAGTCACTTCATTGTAAAGTCAGACTATAACATGTGATATTAAAATAATGACACACCTCATATGTTCATTGACTAGTTTAAAATTAATACTTTTAACTTTTACCACTATAATTAAAAAAAAAAAAAATACGAGGGGACCCAGAAAATCCAACTTTCATTAATAATTTTTAGACAGTTATGATTTTAATTACACAAACCAATAGGGCTCATTCTAAGGATAAATGAATATTTATTGAAGAATATTTGTGGTAATCCATTGCCTATATTTTTCTGAAACGTAAAGACCCACTGACAGACAAACTAACGGACATCGGTACATATTATTTATTAATCACAATTTTCGTTTTATATTGTTTATGTTGCTGGTAGCCTGGTGGCTGGTGATAGTTGAAGTATATAATCAAACACAGTATGTTTAAATCTCAACTCTATATTCAGTTTATATAATCTATCCTTTAGAGTGACATGTTTTTGTTACAACTATGACATAACCATGCTAAAACATTTTTACGTTTTCGCTATGATTTTACAAGTATTCAGACCTACATATCCTTAATAAATATTGTTTAACATTTCAGTTTTCATGAACTGGTATCACAATTAAATTACTTACTAGTACAATACCACCAAGTAAGTTTAGGTCACATCTGAAAGTCCAGTAATTTCTTATGTTTTGATCTATATTATTAATATTCTTTAGCCACATAATTTTATGGTGTTGTGCCCAAGGGGTGCCAACAGGTGCCCTATTCTAAGCCTCCACTGTCCGTCTGTCACAGGGCTGTATTGTCTAACGCATAATAGGTAGACACTGGAATTTTTTTATAGTGTATTGCTATAACCGCTATAACTAATAAAAATAATATAAAGTTAAAGATTAAAAGGAGTCCCCATGCAAGAAACATGTTTTATTAAATGTTTCTAGTGATTAATAGTGGTGAGGTTCCCCTCCCGCTCCTTCGATTTTTAACTTTATTTTATTTTTATTATTTGTTCCCTTTGTGTGCAAGTCTGACTCGCACTTGGCCGGTTATAATATGGATCATTACTTTTTTTTTAAATTCTTGTGACTGAACAATAGATAAAGGTAAACATGTCATTGTAGCTTTACATGATAAATTATAAAATTTAATATAATTTTTTACAGCAATGATCAAAACTGTCTTCAATCTTTCATATAATTCTTTTATTGACTGCATAAACACATAAATCATCAATGTCATCACTCTTTTTACATTTTCAAACATGTGAGTCATTATTCTATTAAATTCCTCTGGGGCCAAACATAAAGTCAAATGGTATTTTTTTATAATGTTAACTGCCCAATGGTGATATTAATGTGCATAGATTTGAATTTTTCTCGTTTAAATTTAACACCCAGAACCTGTTTGATGTATCAAGTAATGTAAAGACTTTATTATTTTGCATATTACTTTTAATTTCAATCAGAGTAGGTAATTGATATTTGGGTTGTTTGATGTAATTAATTATTCAAAGTTCTTAGATCTATGCACATTCTTAATTTTCCATTTGGCTTTTGAACACAAACTAAGTTGTTTACCCATTTTGTAGGTTTATTTACTTTCTTGATGACACCTAACACCAGTATTGTGTTGAGCTCTTAGCGCGATTCGGGCAGTAACGAAAATGCAACATTGTCTGGCTGCTTGTACAATTGGCACTGCATAACGGCTTAACTGTATATTCACTGTTTTGGGAATATAACCAAGACCTCCATTGAATAGTTCACTGAAATCAGATTTTAAATTTTATTAAATTTGTTATTTTATTTCTCTCACATGTTAAATTGTGTATTTTTACAAGATTAGCATTAGCTGAAAAAAAAAATATGATAAATGTGTTTTATAGCCAAGTAGGGTGGGAATATTCCTTTCAATAATAATAAATTTTACATTGTATTTCTTTTTGTTAGGATGTACAATTTCCAACAAACATGATTCTTTTACTGTTACACACTTTTCATCAAGTTGTATTACTTTTTACTGCATTCAAAATCTCAAATTTTTTTAAGTACAATTGTTTGCATACCGCACTTCCAATTATGTTACAGGCTACGCCTGTGTCCATTTTAATTTTCAATAATATGTCCTTCATTGTGAAATCTTGGAAGATTTTATTATAGACATAACCAATCAAAAAATCACCTTCATTTTTCTCAGAACTTCCTTCATCTCTCTTCACGTCTTCAACTATATTTACTTGACTTTTGGCACTGTGAAACATCTTCCCAAAATGATTTTGTGTTTCGGATTTTTAAAAAGGTTATACCTAACGCTAAGCGTTTGATTATTTGGTGTGCTAAACCACAACCCAGACAATTTTTGATGATTTTACTTTTATTCTGAATTAACATTAGGTATGCCTTAATTGATGTTAGGTTCACTTTTTTAGATTTATCTACCAGTGCAATGCCTCTTTAGTAAGCAAGTTTTGTATAATATTATGCAACGTTGTTTTGCTGTCGTCCTTTGACATAAGCTTACTTTTCAATGAGTTATATTTGGAGTCAAGCCCCATAATAATCTTGCACACTGTCAGACTCTCTTAATTCACCGAGGTCACAGTTAATACCTAGGTATTACATACGAGATTTATTATCTTCTAAAAATACTCTTCCAGTCTATTGTTGTTTTAGGTTATAGTAAAAAAACTTAGCGTTAAGTATTTGTCAAACTTTTCAAGAACCTCATCCTTGCTCACCATAGTAATAAATAAGATACTTCTTCTATTTATCTTTGGCTTCTTTCGATTCTGTAGCTGAAAAGTATATTTCAAGCCTTTGTTTATAGGAGTTCAAGGAACTTCAAGTTTTCAGCAAGGTTGCCATCGAAATCCATACCCCGGACCTGACACCATTTTTATATTGGAGGAAACATTGATAATTATAATCAAATACAGTACCTATGTTTAATCTCATCTCTCTCTACGTTTACTTAGTATTGGTTTGTTTTTGTTACAATCCAATCCCACAGACCGACATTAGACATCACCAGACAAGCAAGACGTGCACAGACGTGCATGACAGCCCACAGTGACAGGCAATGACAGATATGACATTTTGCGTAACACAGAACTAGGGATACGATATATCGAAATATTGAAATATCGATATTATACGCTTAAAAGCAGCGATGTACACTTCGATATTTTACGAATCCGATACGATAATGTCAATGTCATGGTTTTTATTGACAATACGATACCAATATAACAAACAAAACTAGAACGAGTAGCATACTTGAACAAATATCTAACGCAACTGTCTTTTAACATACTCGACTCGACAGATGTCATGAGGTAGTGGACGACTTTTTTATTGTTCGGTAGTCCTAAAATCTCTTATTTTCATAATATTGTCTGGTAAAAAATGAATTTCATTTTCAACGTTTCGTTTAATTAAAAAGAAAAAACTTAAATTACAATTTTTTTTTTTTTAGTTCATATATGCACTAAATCAAATTTATAAGCAAGGTTTGGAAGTCAAATATTTATTTTAATTTACTTTAATTTGACGCAGGAAAGTCGGGTCCATTTTACCTAATTTATTTGATTTCAATAGATCATACCCAAATTTTTGTACTAAAGTTCCGTAATATTTTATTTCGTCAGGCAATTTTAAAAAGTACTTAAAAATATTTTTTTAGATCGGTATTTTCGCAAATATATTATAATGAAAATTCTTAAAGAACAAAACATAACGGACTTTAGTTGAAAAATTTCGGAATGGTCAATTGTTTTATACAAAGTGAAGTTTTAACAACCATCCAAATTTTAATGTTACGATATTTGGGAAAAAACCAATGGCCGTCTTAATTCCGTTTAGTATCGTTTAATAGAAAATTATTGAGATATGATTACACAAACTTTTCCCAAAAAAACCAATAACTCTAATCAACATTAACGGCCGACTCTCCGCCTTGTGTTGGGTTAGAGGGCCCGGGTAGGTCGTCACAAAGAAGACAACCAAACGTTATAAAATAAAAAACTTGAGAGGTGTCAAGGGATACCCGGATGGAACGAAGTTCCTTTCGAACAATTAGTGAAGGAATTGTAATAATTTTTTTTTTAATGTTATAATAATATTTGGTGTATTATTAACAAATATAATGTAATATAAACTTAATCAGTAGGCTCAATTTTAGTATAATATTTAGTATAATACAGACAGATAGACATAAAACAGCTTATGTCACCCCCGATAATGCCCTCTGCACGTCTGCCAAGTTTCATTGAAATCAGTTCAGCCGTTTTGGAGATCAGCTTAAACAGACAGACAGACGGAAATACATACAAACAAAAAGCAGCCTATGTCACCTCTGATAATATCCTCTACACGTCTGCCAAGTTTCATTTAAATCGGTTAAGCTGTTTCTGAGATCAGTTGAAACAGACAGACAGATGGACAGACAGACAAAAAGTAACCTATGTCACCCGCAGTAATGCCCTCTGCACGTCTGCAAAGTTTTATTGAAGTCAGTTCAGCTTTTTCGGAGGTTAGCTGGAACAGATAGACTGACAGACAGACAAAAAAAAACAGCTTATATCACCCCTGATAATGCCCTCTGCACGTAAGCCAAGTTTCATTGAAATCGGTTCAGCCTTTTCGGAGATCAGCTCGAACACACAGACAGACTGACAGACAGACAAACAAAAAACAGCCTATGTCAAACCTGATAATACCCTCTGCACGCCTGTCAAAATTATTGAGATATGATTACACAAACTTTTCCCAAAAAAACCAATAACTCTAATCAGGTCGTCACAAAGAAGACAACCAAACGTTATAAAATAAAAAACTTGAGAGGTGTCAAGGGATACCCGGATGGAACGAAGTTCCTTTCGAACAATTAGTGAAGGAATTGTAATAAATTTTTTTTAATGTTATAATAATATTTGGTGTATTATTAACAAATATAATGTAATATAAACTTAATCAGTAGGCTCAATTTTAGTAATAATTGGCATATGGTAACTGAAGTAGGAAACATATGTTTGGGATTCTATTTTATTTAAATGTCTTGAAAAAACTGCATCGATGGTAGTATTATATTTTGTTGTTGATTCTGCTGGATTTTTGTTTATTCTTAAATGAAATTCTCCCTCTAGAAACTGTTGCAATGGTTTTAATTTTTTGATCTCTCTGCAGTTATGTTTTTACCATTGTATTTTGTAATTTCTTTCTCTCACGATATTCTCTACATCTTTGTGCATTTGTCTTTTTCCTTGATGTTATAGTTTGTACCTTAGTAGTCGATGCTTTAGTTGATTCGCTATTGAAATAATTGACAAAAAATTACTGAAAAAAAAAATTGACACACAAAAACACACCCACACACACACATATATATATACACTCTGCCTATTCTTTCGTACACGTCATAACTGCGCGGGACTTTGTAAACACAACAGAGTGTATATATATATATATATAGTAAACAGGATAGGTAGGACAGTTAAAGGAATCCGACGTTCCAGAACATTGTAACACTTTCCAGAATATTCTGAAACTTAACTGTCTAAGAAATCTCTATACCTAATTTCATAAAAATCCATTTAGCCATTTTAGCATGAAGAATAGCTATCCCACAAGTCGGTCCCAAAATCAATCAGACGTTTTGGAGATTAACTGGAATAGACAAAATAACTGAATTGCTTTTCACTCTTGACAACGCCTTCATTATATTTGCAAAATTTCAGTAAAATCGGATCAGCTGTTTCGACAATTAAGCCTAACAAACAGACAGTCAAACACACAGACAAAAACTAACTTGTGTCACTCCTGATAACCTCCTTTTTATGTCTGCGAAGTTTCATAGAAATGGTTTAGTCGTTTTGGAGATAAGCCGGAACAAAAAGACTAACAGACAACCACACAGACAAAAAGTTACAAATATCACTCCTATTTTTAATGTCTGCATAATTGCATTAAAATCTTCTAAAGCTCAGCTTAAACTATATAGACAAAAAGACAGACAAACAAACGAACGAACGAACGAACAAACAAACAGACAAACAGATAAACAAAAAGTAGCGTATGTCACTCCTCACACCCGTCTTTTCACGTCTGCGAAGTTTCATGAAAATCAGTTTAAATGTTTTCGAGTTTAGCTCAAAAGACAGAGATACGGCCAGGTCTGGGATTGATAGTTTTGAAAATATAAGCATTTAAAAATTGGGTCAGGTGGTCACATAGACCTCGTCAAAACACCAAGTTTGAGTACCAACACGATAAGTCTGAGATTGATGGTTTCGAAAATATCAGCTTTTAAAAATTTGGTCACGTGGTCACATAGATTTCGTCAAAACATCAAGTTTGAGTATGAACACGATAGGTCTGCGATTGATAGTTTCGAAAATATAAGCATTTAAAAATGTGGTCACGCGGTCATGTACATCTCGTCAAAACATCAAGTTTAAATACTAACACGATAGGTCTACGACTGATGGTTTCGAAAATATAAGCATTTAAAAATGTGCTCACGTGGTCACATAGATCTCGTCAAAACATCAAGTTTGAGTTCCAACACGATAGGTCTGCGATTGATTGTTTCGAAAATATAAGCTTTGAAAAATTTGGTCACGTGGTCACATAGATCTCGTCAAAACATTAAGTTTGAGTACCAACACAATAGGTCTGCGATTGATAGTTTCGAAAATATAAGCTTTTTAAAATGTGGTCACGTGGTCACATAGATCTCGTCGAAACATCAAGTTTGAGTACCAACACGATAGGTCTGGGATTGATAGTTTCGAAAATAAAAGCTTTTAAAAATTTGGTCACGTGGTCACATAGATCTCGTCAAAACATCAAGTTTGAGTACAGATACGACAGGTCTGCGATTGATAATTTCGAAAATATAAGCTTTTAAAAATGTGCTCACGTGGTCACATAGATCTCGTCAAAACATCAAGTTTGAGTTCCAACACGATAGGTCTGCGATTGATTGTTTCGAAAATATAAGCTTTGAAAAATTTGGTCACGTGGTCACATAGATCTCGTCAAAACATCAAGTTTGAGTACCAACACGATAGGTCTGCGATTGATAGTTTTGAAAATATAAGCTTTTTAAAATTTGGTCACGTGGTCATATAGATCTCGTCAAAACATCAAGTTTGAGTACCAACATGATAAGTCTGCGATTGATGGTTTCGAAAATATGAGCATTTAAAAATGTGGTCATGTGGTCACATAGATCTCGTCAAAACATCAAGTTTGAGTACCAACACGATAGGTCTGCGATTGATGGTTTCGAAAATATGAGCATTTGAAAATGTGGTCACGTGGTCACATAGATCTCGTCGAAACATCAAGTTTGAGTACCAACACGATAGGTCTGCGATTGATGGTTTCCAAAATATGAGCATTTAAAAATGTGGTCACGTGGTCACATAGATCTTGTCAAAACATCAAGTTTGAGTACCAACACGATAGGTCTGCGATTGATGGTTTCGAAAATATAAGCTTTTTAAAATTTGGTCACGTAGTCACATAAGTAGATACGTCTGCAAAGTTTCATTGAAATCGCTTTAGTCGTTTTGGAGTTTAGCCGGAACAGATAGACAGACAGATCGACAGACAGAAAGACAGACATACAATAGCTTATGTCACCCCCGATAATGCCCTCTGCACGTCTGCCAAGTTTCATTAAAATCGGTTAAGTTGTTTTTGAGATCAGCTCAAACAGACAGACAGATGGACAGACAGACAAACAAAAAGCAACCTATGTCACTCTCAACAATACCCTTTGCACGTCTGCCAAGTTTCATTGAAATCTGTTTAGCCGTTTCGGAGATCAACTCAAACAGACAAGCAGACGGACAGAAAGACAGACAAAAAGTAGCCTTAGTCACCCACGGTAATGCCCTCTGCACGTCTGCAAAGTTTCATTGAAATCCGTTCAGCCGTTTCAGAGATTAGCCGGAACAGACAGACAGACACTTCAATTTTATTAATATAGATAGATGACGCGTACACTTGCTAAACACACAATAACATGAGAAACACGCGCACGCGCACAGTTTACAACTATAGCAAAAAGTGTCGTTACAACTTTTCCGTCTAGCCTCCTTTCGCAACACGCGATAAGGAACTTCGTTCCAATAAATAAAAAAAGTAGATAAAATATTTTTTTTATTAAAATGTAACCTATATATTTTTTATTTACGTAATGAAGTCTATTGGTAATACCTAACATCTAGAATTTTTTTGGATATTTGTTAAAATTTATACAGGATAATATATAGATAATAATAAATAATATTTTTTGACATTTGTTACTCCATACTTTGTAATATGTATTAATTTGATTTTATATGAAAAATACAGCATCTATAATAATAATGGAAATAATAATTATTATTATTATAACCTTACATTAACTTGGTAAGCTATAACTCATGAACTAGTGATCCTACATAATCGTGATAATTTTCGTAGTAAGTTGAAGTATTGTGTGAATATGATTACTTAATACATTTATACGATTCACAATGTCGCAAATAACATTTTGTAAATCAGATCTTATGTTGAGAAACTATCAAAGTCTATTTTATTAAAAATTTTACTATTTAACGAGACTCTAAAAAACATGTTAAAACTCTTTTTTGTTATCGGTTATCATGTGCGGTAAGAATCCTAGATTTTTTTAATTTCGATATCGGCTTTAAATGGTCAATTTATCGAAGATCGATTTTCGCCTGGTTTCGATGTTAATATCGATTTTAAATATCTTGCACGGCCTAGACTGCACCGATAACATTTTTGACATTGTTATGACAACTTCCATGACAATTGTTCCCGCCAATTTCCACCAACGACACGAGTGACATGACAGCAAGTGACAGTTCACTAACCTGACTAAAATAAGTGCATCTAACACCGTTTTTTAAAATTAGTTATTTGGTTTTTTGTTAATTTGGTTGAATTGAAGTTGTGAAAGTTGCGGAAGAAGGCGATGACACTGTTGCTATTGTGGAGTGGATGACACCTCGTAAACCAGAAGTGTACGTACTGGCCCGCCCAAACCGAACCAGAACCGAAAATATAATGCTTCAAAATCTTCGCCCGACCAAAAATGGAAGTTATACCAGCATAACAAGATGCTTTTACGAAACTGGTAAGTGTTCTCAAAAGTAAATACATGTTCGTTCTTTGTACAACTGTCAATTTAAAAAAATGTACCTACTTTACGACCTATTCATATTGTATGAGAATCAAGTAAGATCATAAATGATTTGGGTTGTATTTATTTTGATCTAGCTTGCTTTTGTATGTTTCTGGTCACTGCATACATGGTAGTGATTAATGGGCTTTGACAATACTGCAACTAACATTTGTGTAATTGTGCATAAACATAATCTGAATATTATTCTACAGTAGGTTAAATTACAATAATAATTTAAACTTAACATTTTTTTTAAAATTATATCTCAGGGTAAGAACTACTTGTTCGTAGTACATATTTCACAGTGAGTTATGTGTTCAAAGAGTTTTTAACTACCTATAATACTATAATGTTGATACAAGAAACAAAGGTACACTTGCTAACCATGTCAGCCGCCTCAATAAAATCACAAAATCTTTTAAAGAACAATGTATACGCTTTTACAATAAAATCCCAGCTGACATTCAAGATCTACCTCTTGGCAAGTTTAAAACTACAATAAAACGAAAGCTTTATGCAAAAGATTATTATAAAGTATCAGACTACTTAGATGATAAAAATCCATGGGTATAAGCCGCTCGCCTATCAGTTTGTTTCAATAATATTATTCTTTAAGCACTTATTGTTAAAAATGTTTTTACAATGTTGTTAAAAAAAGAGCGTCCCTCAGTTTCTTGCGTATTCTTCTGAGAGGAACCAGCACTTTCTGAATGTGCCTTAGGGGTGACATTTTTCCACAAAGTAATAAATTCATTCTTGTGACATATTTCAAGATTATGTTACAGAACTACGAAATAAAGATATTTGATTGATTGATTGATAGCATATCATCAGATGAAGATGTTGAAGACAATTTTTGCCGCCCTCCTCTAATTAAAAGACATTTTGCCAAAAGTATTTTTCAAGACTTCTATTTAGGTATTTCTGGTTTATCAAATATTTTACAGATTTAATTTTTATTCTAATTTTCAGAAATAAATTGTGAGTCTCCAAAGATTCTTAATGAAGGAAATGGTTATATGTCACATATTAATTTAGAAAATGTTTCACATTTAGTAACTGCAACTGATCAAAATGATTTTGTCAACAAATATGCAGCTCAAATTCAACCCTCAAACATGACACTGAATGGTAAACAAAATTTTATATTTGTGACAAAGAATAAATATTTTATGCAAATTTATGAATAAGAGAATAAATTTATACTTTTTTTTACAGCTTTCGAATTAAAAGTAATTTCACTATTGGCTCAGATTAAGGACAAAAATGGATATATAATTTCCCCGTTAAAAGAAAAATTGCATGCGTAAACTTTAAGCAATGATTTCAATTTCCCTTTGAAAAGCATAGAGAATTTAAATGAGACAGAATCGTTATTAGAAGACCATGAAAAATTTATGAATTTGGTAAGAATAATAAACATTGATTAGATAAATCATCAATGGCAACAATATTTTGAATCACTAAGGAATGATTGGTTTTATTTATAAAACTAGAGCGTCAATTGATAGCTTTATTAATTTTATTTACTTTCATTAATTATTTTCGTTATATTGTTATACAGGTTTTATATTTGAAGAGCCTTGGAGGTCGTGAATGGACTTATAAAGTTTCAAGAATATTAATGTTTCTTCCGCTTGACTGTTTGGCTATGCAATTCAGTTACTATGGAACACGATCAAATAAAAAGCCTGTTGCACCATTAAAGCTTTGTACTTGTATTATTGGTAAGCACACATTGTATCTGTTGTCTTAAGAGGAAAAACCATAAACCCTATATATGACTTAATGCAAGAATATGGTTTCATAATAATTATAATTAAAATTCATGAATATTTAGATAAATCTGTTTGTCAAGGACATATATGCATATAAATTTAATATTTAAATCAGTTAAATTGAATTTAAACCTGTATTTTCAATATGTTGAGTTAAGTGACACAGACAAAATAAATTAATTTCAATTTTTTATTGTATATTTTTTAGGAGCTTTTAAGTGTTCTACTCCAGGAATCACTGAGAAAGACATTGAAGATTGTATTTAAGTTTAGCTGAAACACTGGCTGAAGCTGTTGTGTCGTTGTGCCCAGTGAGACATTTGTTGAATCTTTCATGTTTTCCACTGCTCCATACATATTATTAGTAAAATAGGTATGTAATTCTGATAACATTATATGTGATAAAAAAATGAACCTCAAAAAGGAAATTATCTCATTCCTTGGGCCAACAATGTATGATGTTCTGTAAATTCAGTTATTCAATCTACTTGTGGTACTTGTGGTATTCTATCCTTTTTTGAGTTCTTAGCATTGGCTGAACAATGTTTAATGTAAATTAAATTTTAACAAAATAAATACCTATAGTATAAATTTTTATAAATTTACTTGTAGAATAGTTGTTGCAGTACAGTGATAGAGTATTTTTTTTAATAATAATTCTTCCTAAATTGATACAGATGATAAAGTATCGACTAACAAGGTATCAACTAATGATTAAAAATAGAAAATAAATTAACATTATTTTTCTTTTAAATAGCAACTATTTATGGTTCATAACTCAAACTTTTTTATTCATTGTAAGATGTATTTATTACATGCTTAAGTTAACTTTCAATAAAGTCAAGATGCGTTTTCTGCCTGTTCTGAAATACTTTAAGGAAAAAACTGTCAAGAATCTTCCTTTGATATTTTTGGTGATTAACCATTATCATTTAAATATTATTTGACAGATTAATTGTAAATCCATTATATACTTGTAGACCCCCCTGGAATTTGGTATTATCTATTTCAACGTTTATAATATTTTTTTTTAAATATTCGTTAAACTTGTTAGTCGATACTTTATTCTCTGTGTTATTATGGTCCAACGTAAAAGATATACTACATATACTACCTATATTATTTTTAAATAAAGAGTGTCATTGATTAAATGTCAAAACTAATAATTGTTGATCTGAAAAATTGTAATCATAATTTTTTATATTTTATGAAGCAGGAAAACCCAATAATTTAAGTTCTTTTAATGACTTGTAAGACAAATTAATGTGTATTCATTCGTAGTTTCATTAGTAGGTACCTACTTATTTTGTATTTGAAAATAAATCACAGTTTTGTATATTGTTGCTTTTATTTATAACACAGTATATATTATTTAATTTTTATTCATGAAGGTGCTATGCATTGGTATAAATTACATTAAGAAGAGGCTTCTCTCGTGATAGCGCATACAAACGCTCATAAACAGCTATTACCCATGACGTTAATACGCATAATTTCTATAAACATCCTAGTGGATGTTTATAGACATTTCTAAGTTTTAGCTCTATACAAACCTAGCTCTAACCCAATTGAGACTATAATTCAAAACATAAGATTAAATGTGTATTACAGTCATAGGTAATAGTTATGAGCGTTTGTATAGGCTATCACGCGGGAAGCCTCTTCTTAACATGGCGTCGTATAAAACCGTAATAAGTCGTCATGCATTGGTCTTAATGGCGTCCTAATAACCTAAGAAGGTTGTCAGTATTTGGTCAATATTTTGACGCCATTATGATGTCTGATAAAGACGTTCTGTGGCTGTGACTTAGAAACGTACTTAGAAGAGACGATCGACGTTAAACCAGACGTCTCCCCGTCAGTAAAAGACCAAGACTTCACGTCGCTATGACCTTAAAATGCTACCTGGGTTATAAAGAAGCCTTAACTTGCCCTGAAAAGAAGTTATGGGAGAAGGCTATGGAAAGTGAAATAAGTTCACTCAAAGAAAATATGACTTGGGTCTTGACTAAGTTACCAAAGAATAGAAAGGCAATACCATGTAAGTGGGTATATCGTGTCAAGCTGAATGCTGATGGATCAGTTGATAAGTATAAGGCAAGGCTGGTGGCTAAAGGGTTTCATCAAAAAAGGGGTCTTGACTATGAACAAACCTTCAGTCCTGTAGCCAAAATGACAACTGTGAGAACCATTCTGAGCATTACTGCGAATGAAAACCTAAAAATAGGTCAGTTTGACGTGACAACTGCTTTTCTCTATGGGAACTTGTCAGATGAAGAGATCTACATGAAGCAGCCTGACGGCTACGATGATGGATCTGGAAGAGTTTGCTTACTCCAAAAGAGCTTATATGGACTAAAGCAGGCACCCAGATGTTGGAATAAGCGAATCTTAGATTTCTTTCAAGAAACTGGTTTCAAAGTGAGCGAAGCGGATCCATGTCTATTTAAACGAGAGAAAGACAACAAAAAGTTGATTGTAGCTCTGTATGTAGATGATGGACTAGTCGCTGGAAGTGATCAAGAACTAATTGATCAATTCATGGATGAACTGAAAAAGTGGTTTAAAATTACTACAAAACCGGTATCATATTTTCTTGGCATAGAGATAGAAACCAGAGAAGGTGGCATTAAAATTCACCAGGGTTCTTACGCCAAAAAAATTCTAAAACGTTTTGGTATGGAAAATTGTAAACCAGTTTCGACACCGATTGTCAAAGATGATGTTCTGCAGAAAGATAAGAATTCTGATGACTTTATTCTGCATAACTACAGACAAGTTGTTGGTGCATTGGCATATTTAATGGTTGCAACGAGACCGGATATTGCTTATGCAGTAAGTGTCGTTTCAAGAAGTCTCGAGAATCCGACACAGGCAGATTGCACGAAGGTGAAACGTATCCTGAGATACTTACAGTTCACACTAGATCTTGGCATTGTATACAAGAGAGGTTATAAACCGGGAGCCATAGAGTGTTTCAGTGATGCAGATCATGGTGGGGATGTGACCACTGGAAGATCAACCACCGGAGTACTATGCCTGTACGCAGGAGGAGCAGTTTCTTGGCTAAGCCAGAGACAAGCGAGTGTGGCTATATCAACCACAGAGGCTGAAATAGTTGCTGCCAGCGAAGCTGCAAGAGAGGCTGTATGGCTAACACGGCTTGTGAAATTCATGACACAACTTAGAGGATTACCAAAGCTGCAGGTGGACAATGAAGCTGCATTGAAACTTGCAGAGAATCCTGAATTCCATCGTCGCACAAAGCACATAAGAATTCGACATTTCTTCGTGCGCGAACTAGTAACTGCAGGTGAGCTGCAAGTGCAAAAGACGTCAAGTGAGTTGCAGCTTGCAGATTTTCTAACAAAGCCACTAGCAAGACCAAGGCTGCAAAGACTGGCTCAAAATATAGGATTAGAACGAGAGAAGGTGTTAAAGTATACCAACTCTGTAAAAGACGTCTAACCTATTTTGTACCTATATGTCAGTATATTATTTTTATCTTGGGTTGCTAGGTAACGTTGTTGTTTGAAAAAAGATTTGTATTGTTATATTCTTTGTTGTCAGATAAATCAAACTCTATTTAACCGAAATACTTTTATTATATAAAACTGCACTCTGCAAATAAACAGTTCACGTTAACATGAAGTAGCATGAAAAATAAAAACGGTCACACTGCTTCTTCTCTTCATCAACATAGACAAACATAGACAACAACAGGATTGCCCTTTAAATGATGTTACATCTTTATACACGAATCTCATTTCTGTCTCTGTATCTCTCTCTACATGTATCCCTGTTTTACTAGCATCTGGTGATCCTATTATTTATAAAATATTATCAGATTTTATTGTTGCACAAGACATTAAAGTATAAACTTGCATTCATTTTCTCATTACATCATAGTTAGTTATATTTCTCCAGACTGATATTTTTTACTTCGAAATTTCGTTTACCGAAATTAAATTAAATATTATTGAATAACGTTTCCCTTTTTCTTGTTTGTAGAAAATAATGGGCAAATACGTCATCCACGTGATGCCAATTTAAAAAAAAAAAAAAAAATAGACAATAATCTTACTCTTAGTCATAGACTACCAGAGTACAGCACCCGTGTGGGGCCCCAAAGGGGGGGGGGGGGGCGTGCTTCTTAACCTATTTTCTGAATTTTAATGTATGAAACGTTATTGAGTGTTATATATTACTGAAAACTAGATTGAATTTGCTAAAAAGTTATCTATATTTCACATCGTTTGGCCCAGAAACAGATACGCCGCTGTTTATTTAAAAAAAAGTAGGCGAAAAATAGGCGAAATTAGCAAAATAAAAAAACTATAAACAATTTTACTGTCGGAATTGTGTTATATTTGTAGTATTAGCTATGTTTTTACATATAAAAACATAAAACAGGAAGCAATAGAAAGTATTCACACAATTTTGTTACAAGAAAAAAAAACCAATAAAAAATCAATTGAAAAATGTCGATGGTCCTCCTGAAATAACTATTCAAATTTTTACATTTTTTTTCTTTAATATGGCTAGTATTTTATCATACCTTCTATTAAAACCTTTCTGTAACATCTACAATGACATTGGCATTTCAAAATGCTCGAAGCGCAAGCACCCAAAAAACGTATTAGAAATCGTCCCTTTTTGGGCTCTTGCTATTCCGGGCCAAAACGCAAGTCCCCAATTTGGCGACTGATACAGAGAATTGTTCATTGTTCTGGAATTTTGTGTTGTTCTGTGTGGTTCTGTGCTGGAGAGGCTAGTCTGTGGGAGAAACTCCCCGCTGCCCCTCAAGACTCGACACTATTGAGGCTCTCTTAAGTTGGCACCCGAAAGAATTGTTTTTTAATATTTTTTTTTCTAATTCGTTTGTTCGTCGTTTGTTCGTGATTGTTCGATCAAATTCATCGTTTGTTCGTTCTTCAATTTTTTATAAAAAAATATTTAAAAATTCTTACTTAAGTTGGCACCCGATAGAATTGTTTTTTAATATTTTTTTATCTAATTCGTTTGTTCGTCGTTTGTTCGTGATTGTTCGATCAAATTCATCGTTTGTTCGTTCTTCAATTTTTTATAAAAAATATTTAAAAATTCTTACTTAAGTTGGCACCCGATAGAATTGTTTTTTAATATTATTTTTTCTAATTCGTTTGTTCGTCGTTTGTTCGTGATTGTTCGATCAAATTCATTGTTTGTTCGTTGCTAAATTTCTTATAACTCTTTTTAATTTCTATTACCTACTGGGGTAGGTATTTAATTCAGTTAAGTTACTGGCAACACTGCTCATTATCATGTCAGTTCCGATTGATGGTTATTGACCATCACAGCTGACCTTTACTCACCATTACTGCAGGACCCATGGACCTAATTAATTAGCTAATTAGCCCTAACTAACTAATTATCCCTAATTAGGTACCTACTGACTGTTTTGTGCCTGACTGCACCTGACCTTTACTGACCATTACTGACTCGGGTTACTGAGACTTTATATTGAGAGTCAAATTATAAGGAGAAGAAGACAAGTGCCCAAGTAAGTAAATACCATGGATGAGTATGTAAATATCCCTCGATCTACTAATTACAATATTAAAATAATTACAAAAATAATCAAGCTTCATCATCATCAGCCCATTTTTACCCCACTGCAGAAGCTTAGGCCTCCCCCAGGGTGAGGAGAGGGGCGGGGGGGCTTGGAGCTTAAGTCCACCACGCTATCAAGCTTATCAGTTGCCAAAATGAGAGTTGATAACATGTATCAAATTGACAACACTCATAAGCATAAGTACCTACATGTCTTTAAAATCCAACGTATATACAATATTTTGTGTTCGTGCTATTAACCGTTGAGAAGTGTCCTCATGAGGAGACAACCCTGGCAGCAGCATCAGGTTACGTGTATTATTTTAGTGTATTGTCATGGAAGTTACATATGTCTTCCAAATTTCAGCCCGATAGCTTCCGTGGAAGTGAGTGAAAATCGCGTTCTATGACTCAATTACATACACACAAACATATAGGTGGAACTAAAATAGGTAAGGCTAGGCATTCACGATCATGCGATCACGCCACAAAACGGCGGCAATGGATTTCGAAATATTATTATCAACTACAGTTTATCTTTATGTAAAAACACGCAAACCCAAGAATAAATGGACAAAAATGACTTCTAAAGAAAAATATACATGTTAATTTACTAAATTTTATTAAATTTAAAGTTAATTATAATTTATTAATTCGGGTCTTTGGACTGAAATAAAAGAAGCGATTGGTCCATTGCTGCGCTCCTTTCATTTTGCATGATAATCACTATTTGTGATTTGCCAAAGGCAAATGTAAAACAAATTCAATGACTTCCAAATCTAAATCTTTAGACGTCATGACTAAACGGCATACATGGGTAACGCTGCGCGACGTTGCGCCATTGCGCTAACGCAGTAGGGTGGCATTACGGCAGTGTTCCTAACTCTCAAAAATATTTATCCCTAAAGTTTGTGTCAAAAACGGCAAAAACCCCTAAAATCGCCTTAATTATTGAGTTGTCTCCTTAATAAATATATAAATATAAATTCATAATTATTTAGAAATAATATGCTGTAATATGTTTCAAAAGTCTTTTTATTATAAGTTATTTACACAGACCACCATATGCACAGATAATAAAATGGCTGCCAGTGGCGCCAGTATTGCCGCCAGTCATCACAGAGTGGTTGTAGAATTACGTACTAGATGTCGTTATTAGTCGCTAGGTCAAGAAATAAATATTAATATTATCAATTTAAAAAAATATTAAAGAGTCAAAAAATCCCTGAAAATACCCCTAAACATTTTAGACCCCTAAAAAAATCCCATCTCACTTATTTACCCCCTAAGTCTGGGGGGAAAACCCCTAAGTTGGAAACACTGCGTTACGGGCGCTGTAACACAATCCGAAAAACTGTAACGCCAATGGCGCCAAGGCTCCGCTCACCACTTCAGACTTGCGCCGCGCCGTGGCGTTGGCGTCGTCACCCGCCGCCTGTACAGTCTGTACACCAATATGACGCCAAGGCCACGCTACACTGTGCGCTGTTGTATACAAGGAGCCGAGTGTATCATGCGTTGCGTCGGTCGTTGGCCCTTCGCCACCCCAATGAAGCCAAGGCATAAATAATAAATAACACCAATTTATAGATTTAAAAGGTTATAATGAACTTTCAATTTTAAATTATGTATGTAAAAAATAATAAAATATAATAAAAATAAATGAAAATAACAAAAAAATATTTGATCTTCGTTATACAGTCGAACCTAATCTAAATACACGATAACTTAAACTTTGGAAATAACAATGTAATTGTAAAATTGGAAAGAAACTTATTTTAGGGTAGTTTTATTGCACTTATTATTATTGCACGCTGCGTTGTGGCGCCGTCAACCACCGCCAACGCCAAACGGAACCCGGTGTCGTCATGTCGTGTCGCGGCGCAGCGTGGTGGGCGATATTCATTCATTCAGTGCGCTGGCGTTGGCGTTACGGCGCTGCGTTGATACCTTAATTGGCGTCGGCGCTTTGGCGTTGACGCAAGAAATTTGCTGGCGTTACCCATGTCTACGTAAACGGCAGATTCACACAGACTAATCCAAAATTTGGATCAGTCACAATTCCCACATTCACGATCTTTTGGCGCGATGGAGTTCATGGAGTGACTGGCGCGGTGCGAACGAATCGTGGGTTTCCGCATTCACGATACGTTGGTTGGAGCGATGGCGCGACGCGATGCATCGGCGTGGCATCACTGGATTTTGGAACGATTGGATTTCCGCTCATGGCGCGACGTCACGCAAAAATCGAACCGTTTTAACATTCTCGGCAAGATTTTGGACTAATGTGAACGTTTTTGGAATGATGGAGTGATCATGAATGGGCCGCCTAAGCGTGAAAAGATTTGGCCTAATATTACTTTAAAACTATAATGACCTGAAATTTAGGTAGGTATGCATATAGTTTGATTGGACCTGTACCTAAATAACATTGTGTTTGTAGGTGCATCAAGCCGATATTCAAACCTTACTTTCGATATAGGTTCCTCTTTGGGGACCGACTCGTCATGTACCTACCTAACCGTTAAATGTTTTCTTTGTAGTTTTAATTTTCTGTTAGGAATATATACCTAGGTAACATTCGATTGCAACACTTTTGAATTTTTTTAAGTATTGTAGGTACACCGACTTATAAGGTATTGTATAAAAATTTAAAAACGAGCAATCAATGAACTTGATCACTTCCATCTATAGTTTACAAGCCATGCTACTGAAATCTGCAACGTTGCGTGTAATCCGAGCCTTAGTATCAATCAGGTCATTAATTCGCGTTTTCTTCCATTTAAACGTTATGTAAACAGAGATATTGATTTAAAATAATAAATCAGTGTTAAACATTACGTTTTGCATCGTGTTTATTCGTAATTAGTAAGGTAAGTTGATATTTTCACCATAATCGTTTTTCGTTTCACGTCACAATCTTGACACGTTTGGGTGAAAATTACAGTAAATTTTTATCATTTTTCGAATAGGTTCGAAGACATGGAATCTGGAGGATCCCGGGGAACTATACTTATACCTTTCATGGTCACTTTAACAGCATGCTAGCCACCAGCAGGTCCGGCGAGATTACATAGAGAACCCAGGAAGAGGAATACTCTGCAAGGGAACGGTACATTCCCGTAGAATATTATACAATAAAACTAGTTTTTAAGATATAGCCTGTGATAAACGCACAAAATCATAGTAACACTAACCGAAATGAGAAATAATAACCATTATTTTTATTCTATTGATGATTCTATTTTATTCATAAAATCCACTTATGACACGCAAACGAAGTCGCGGGTGGGTGCTAATATAATTTAATAGATACTCCTATTTCTATTTTCTGTTAAATGCCATCGATAATTTCATATAGTTATTTAAATCCCATATTTTTAAATATTAAATCATGACATCTTGTCAGCTGACGAAATAAATCAGACTACAAGTGACAGTTAATGCGACGTTGCCAAATCTAATAGCATGCATAGCATGGCTTGAAACTGTAGAAGGCAGGGACTTATTCAAACAATTAAAAACAAACGAATTAGAAAAAATTTTTAATGGAACGCCAATGACCTAAGAGAGAATTTTTAAATATTGTTTATGAAAAATTGGAAAACGAACAAACAATGAATTTGATCGAACAATCACGAACAAACGAATTAGAAAAAAAAATATTAAAAAACAATTCTATCGGGTGCCAACTTAAGTAAGAATTTTTAAATATTTTTTATAAAAAATTGAAGAACGAACAAACGATGAATTTGATCGAACAATCACGAACAAACGACGAACAAACGAATTAGATAAAAAAATATTAAAAAACAATTCTATCGGGTGCCAACTTAAGTAAGAATTTTTAAATATTTTTTATAAAAAATTGAAGAACGAACAAACGATGAATTTGATCGAACAATCACGAACAAACGACGAACAAACGAATTAGAAAAAAAATTATTAAAAAACAATTCTTTCGGGTGCCAACTTAAGAGAGCCCACTATTGACTACTATTGAGTTTGACACTATAGTCAACTATAGTTTGTGATAGTTTGTGTTTGACACTATTTCGCTATTTCGTTGTGATTTCGTGCCCTCACTCCACCCTCACTCCAATAACAATAATTAGGTAATTTAAATTGTTTCAGATTTGGTGGGATTAGATATTTTTTAAATATTTATATTATAGATTCCTAAGTGACTGAAAACAATTGTAGAAATAATAAGCAAAATATGTTATTTGGAATTTTGGATATCATTTTTCAAAGTAGTTAAATTGTTTTTCATTAAAAAAAAATTACAAAGGAAAAGTTAACACGATGGATTTATTGAAAACTCCATCTGTACAGTCATTGTTGGAATCAGACTTAGGATCTGTGGAAAGTCTACAATCATTAGATATAGAAGAGGTAATTACTCAAACAAGTGTTTCTACATCATTCTATATCATTTTCAGCATACCGATGACGGGTCGGCTTTCCAATGCTGCCTGATGGAAATTATGTTTTTATCAATGATCATTTTGATATCCGGCTAAAATAAATTGATGATCCATTATTTAAAAAAAAATAGGTTAGGTCAAGGTATTCTTGTGATAATGCGAAGCGGAGCAATAAGCCTTATATTTTTTTTTTCACATCTCCTTAAAAAAATATTTAGTGCTTGAGGTTTCTACAGTGCTCCCCTATAATAAGCCTGATTAAATATTTTGTAACTTTTCAGAAGGCAACAGAAAAGTGCTGCCTTTTTTATTGATTATTAGATTTTATTACAGAAGTCCTTTTTGGAATCATACCTTATTTTCTTAGTAGGTACTTGAGAAAAGTTTAAAAAAATTTATCACTCACCATAACAGTACATATCATAACATAAAGTCCCCTGCCGTGTCTGTTTGTCTGAAGGTGATAAACTCAAAAACTACTGAATGGATTGGCATATGATTGACACTAATGGATGGAGTGATTCAAGAGGAAGGTTTATGTGTATAATTTATCAATGTTTTCTGCAAGTTAGATGAAATATGACATTTTGTTGTTGAAGATGTCGGAAAAAATCAAACCGACTGGGAGCTTTCATCGAAAACACTGCCTAATTCCTTTAAGATATTACAAAACTGTATGGAGGAATAGTTTCTCTTTTATAGGACTAAAAAAAGTCCACAAAAGCCATATGTCTATCTTTAATGGATAGCTTACTATACCTATTTTTATGTTTAAAAAAATGGTGTCATATGATGTGGTAATTGGAAAGCAATTTATACGGATACAGAACTAATCCTTATTAAATTAAATATCTTATTTACCTTCAGCATTTCATGCACATTATGACTGTACGAATCAAGGGATTCATTTCATATAAATATGTGTACAATAGGCATAAAGTATAAAAGAGCAATTATAGAAAGATTTACTAATTAGCAAAAGAATGACTGAAAGAATAAATGACAAAGAACATTGTATTGTGAGGTAGCGGTCAGTCCTATCTGCCAATTTTATATAATTCATTTTGATATTAGTATATCCTATCCTAGGATTGAAATCAGAGTTACCGAAATGTTGCACATTTTAAATACCTACAAAAATTTATAAATTCTACCTGATCCACGCAGATGGCCGCTAGTGTTTTAAATGCTTTATCAATGTTTTTAACAAAATATTTGTTTGATACTACCTAAATAGGTAGTGTATCAATCGATAATTTTCACAATTAATTACATTTTTTTCAGTTAGACGAGGCAGAATATGCTTTACCACCAAGTGAAACACCCTCTTTGGCTGAAGCGTTGTATGCTGATGAAGACAATATTTCACAGAAAAAAACTGATCAGTCAACATGTGCTGCTTTGCAAGTTGAGCTGTTGCAATTTGTTTCACAGCAACTATCTCATGCTGAGGTAAAAATCGCTATGACTTAAAGGAATATTTAAAAAAATATTGTTAATAGTGGTTGCACAATATTATATTTGAATTTGAAACAATCTTTTTTCTAGTTTTTAGGGTTTCTTTCCTCATAAAATAGAGAACTGAACCCTGATAAAATCCGTTTGTTGTGTGTCTGTCTATTTCTGCCCTTTATGTTCAGGAATGGATAAAGATATTATTGTTGAAACTGATATCAAATATGGAAATTAAACATCAGGGGATAGTACTGTGATTTGTCGACAGTTTTCTCCAAACGCCGCTGTATTTTTTGAGTAGCGCGTTTAGAAATCCAATTCATACTGAATACCAAAAATCACAGTTATACTGAAAACTGAAAAATAAAATATTTTAACAAAATAATTAAAAATAACTTCAAATACATATTGCACTCTTGTCTTCGTTATTTGAATCATCATATCTGTTTGGGCTATTTCGCCACTGAAAACTTAGATTAATTCTGTGAAGACCAGTATGTAATAGTAAAAAAAATAGACAAATATTTATACCATAAGGACTACAGTGACGGACAGACAAATTAAACAAAGATGTTTTAGTTTTTAGGGTTCCATACATCTGAGATGAAAAAACGGGATTCTTATAGGATCACTCTTCTATCTGTCTGTCTTTAACAGCTTTAGCTGTTAAAGACAGACAATATAAGTATAAATACTAAAGTATAAATATTGGAAAAATCTGTACCGTTTGTTTTTGTTATAAATTAAAAACATTGCCTGTTTATTCCTATCTGAGAGTATATCAGTGTAAATCCTGTGAGTTCCAAAGTCAGTATCAAGTGATGTATTGTAATTTTGACATTTCAGGAGAGATCCTCTGCTGGGGCGGCTACAGCATTGAGTGTTGGTGTGGGAGGAAAACTGGCAGTGGGTACTGCGCATGGTCACTTATTAGCATTCCAAGATCAAATATTGCGATGGGTGTGTGACGCAAATTCTGATCGCGGCGCTGTTGCGTGCTTGGCCTACAACAAAGATGCTAGTCGATTGTTGGTAGGATTCGCGCGTGGCCTGATCTGTCAATATGAGAGTTCCCGCGGCCTGGCGCTACGCCGTGTCACGCCGGGTGGTGAAATGTGGGGTGCGCTACGCGTAGCATGGGCTGGTACATCGGGCCTCGCTTTAGACACCGGTGGCTCTGTGTGGCTAATTAAATTTTCGAGACCCCTAGGCGTTCGTTCAGCTCGAACGTCGTGTCTGTTTTCGGGAGCACGCGGTGAAGTGGTAGCAATGGCGGCGCGCGACGCTCGGGTGCTGGCTTTGGCGACGCTTTCGCGTGTTATAACGGTAGCGGGTGGGCACGCGGCGAGCGTTCGTCTGGCTGGCCCGCCGGACACTTTGCCGGTTTTAGCCTGGTCCGAAACCGATGACCGAATATTGGTTTGTGCGCGAGCATTCACTTTGCAATGGCTCTCGGTCACTATTAGTGGGACTTCGATCGTACTGCGATCTATAAAACAAACCATACTGAAAGCCTCTCCTCTGTGGATCGGATGGCTCTGCGGGCGGCTAGGTATTGTCGACGTCAATGAAAACTTTCATCTATGGGGAGAAGATTATGAAAAACCTTTAGATCTTTCTCGATTTGAACCGGTTTATGCTTCTGCATTTTTCAAGGTTAGATATATTTATGCATGGTACCTATATATTCATTATAACCACAATTTATATATTTATAAATATATTTTTTTATTATGTAATAAATATTTAAGTTTTCTATTGCCAATATTTACAAATTGTATTCAGGGCGTGTGGACTGACGGTCGCGTGTCGCGTGCTATGAGCGTAGTGGGCGCAAGCGCTTTGGGAGGTACGTGCACGGTGGAGGATGCACTCGTGGTGCTGGGCCGCCGCGGCGTGGTGCGCGTTCGACAGCGAGACGTGCTAGCCCGGAGTCGTGCCCTCGGAAATGCCGGACACTACGCACAGGCGTTACGTCTCCTTGCCTCCTCGCAAGGGCCTGAAGTACGACGCTTCGCTTCCGAATTCGTCTCAAATATGTGTGAAACGACCCAGCTTATGGACAAGGACATCGCGGAAGCCACGGTTGCTCTTTGCTGTAAAAACGACCTTAGGTAGGTACCAACGTTGAAGTGAATTACTTATATTTTTCTGTGAATATGCTAAAAAGAAAATTTTTCTTTAAAATAATGACATTATTTAAATATAGTAGTTCCAAATAAACCGAAAGGGGTCTTTGATTAAGGACAGATAATGCTTTTATATAATAAACACTTTACTATGGTTTGGGTTTAAATATTTATGTATAACTAGCGACCTGCCCTTACTGCCCTAATTTTTTTCTGTCGTAGTGTGGTATCAGCTTGTTGCGTGGAGCATGTGGATTAAATTTAAATGCAACATATGTTCATTTTACTTGGAGTATGTTTAATGTATTTATTTCCAATTCTGCAAATATTTCAAAAATTTAAAGAATATATACATAAAAACAAAGTAAAATATTTCTTTGTGTACAGACACTTTGATAACTTCTAATTACATTATGCGTGTCGCGTTGGTCTGGTACGGTGTAAAGGGCAATTATGTGCATGAAATGCTTAAAGTAACTAATGTATTTAATTTGATAGTAAGCAATCTGAAAAGATAAACATATGTCATTGAGACCTATAAAAGAGAAGCAATTCCTCCATACAACGTTTTGGTATATCTCAAAGGTATTAGGCAGCGTTTTCGATTAAAGCTCCCAGTCTGCTTGATTTTTTTCTGTCATCTTCAACAATCATGCCATGACATGATGACCACTTAGCCTAATGGGCAGCGACCCTGCCTATGAAGCTGGAGGTCCTGGGTAGAATCTCAGGTCGGGTCAGTATTTACATGATGAATATTAATACCGGTACCGGGTCTTGGTTGTTATATGTAGGTATGTGGTGTTTTCACTTGGTACCCAAAACACAAGCTAATGCTTAGTTTGCGACTTAGACGTTGTTGTCATGTATACGTTATTATTATTTCAACCAATTTACACAAAACAATGAATTAAACACATAAACCTTTCTATTGAATTACTCCGTCCATTGGTGACAACCGTATGAAAATCCGTTTGGTAGTTTTTGAGTTTATCACGTTCAGACAGACATAGACAGACAGACGCGGCGTTTTATAATATGTAGTGATTTATCAATATTGGAACAGACTCCTAATGAACAAAGAGAACGGACTTTGCATGGAGTTAGTTATATAAAAACCTATCAAAAGCGGTCCAGCATGTAATATTATAGTTTATAATTTGCACATAATTCTGTTTTTCGGGCATTCGTTTTATTGTTAGTTCATGTTGTTAATTGGATTTTCTATTAGATTGCTGTATTTCCAATTTTTTTTTATGAAGCAAATTGATCTAGTAACCTTATATGGATTAAACTGAAAGACGCGTTAAATTATAAAATAGATTGTGCTTGAAAAATTGTTTAGTAAAGAATTATTTTCTCGGTAACAATTACTTTGTGCTACCTGCTTACTTGAAACTTTTTGCTTAGTTCGATAAGCTGTGCTTGCTGTATTTTTTTTGGACTATGTTCAGCCGTACACGGTGTATATATTCAGCCACATTGTGACTGCTGGGGATATGTGTCAGTACATCATGTTCTCAGGCTATTTATCTGCTTGTCTTATTTTACTTGTGTACCATGCTTGTGCAGCATTTATCTTGTATTTGATGGGCAAAATTTTCGTAACATAAGTATAAGGTAATGTGTTAAACCAATGGACCAACCAGTTACGTATGGCCTAATATGGTAAAGACATGATACGAAGTAGAATGAACTCACATGTATAGATACGTAAAATACATTGTGGCACTCACAATTTCGGTTACAGTATGTCTCCACAAAATCAATGTTATTTTCAGTGAAGAGTTGTGGGGTCGCGTATGGGAGCGGTGGTCGACGGAGCATCCGTTCGTGGAGGCGCTGGGCGAGGCGATAGCGCGTGGTACCCTAGGGCCTGACATCGCGCCTTCGCCCGACGTGTCGCAGGCTCTGATTGAACGACTGACCGACTTAACGCCTGACCTCGTTGAGGCGGTAGTGGCGGCACTTCCCCTCACGTCCCTGGACCCGCACCGCGCCAGTGTGTTTGCGCGTGATCGAGGGATGTGGCGTACTGTCGGTGCGATCGCCGCTATGTTAGGTTAGGTCATATTCTGGCTATTTCAATTCATTTCAGATTTATTGAAAGGTGTGGTACACTCGTGCCCTTTAATTCAGGGCCTGTTTTTTTTTTAAACCTGATCTAAGCTCACTTCCCGGCCAAGTTCTATCAAAACTGATCGCGCGCGCTGTGTGCAATATTTACACATCATTTTTCCTTCTCTGCCTTCCCAAGTAATTACGTTACAGGACTGCACTTTTTTCAGGAGGGTTAAAATTACCAAAAACAAGCGCTATTTTAAATGTCATGTCAATTTACTAATATAAATTGCCAAACTACTAAAACCAGTAAATGTGATAGGTATACGTTTATAGAAAACATAAGCATAAATCGGAGAAACCTCGCCATGTTGTTTTTAAACATATATTTCATAAATCTCAGTGGCGCCGGTGACAGGGCTTTAAGAAGCACTAAGCATTAGAACTTTTATAAATTCCCACCAAGAATATATGGATGGGTAAAAATCTGGCCAAATGGTCATCAGGAGTGTGTGTTTTAATAAAAGAAAATAATAATTGAAGTGCAGAATTTATGTCAAGTTCCTTGCCTACCCGTTATTAATCGTTTTTCTTTAAGTACAGAAAGTTCAGTATTGTGTGAATATCAGTTAACATTTTCACGTTCACTAGATGGCGCATCTGTGTAGCCAGTCCAGTTAAGCGCGTTGGATCGTTGGAGTTAGCTGTAACATATACTCATAAACTAATAGAGTTAGTAAAATTTAAAATTAAAGGGGGCCTCCATAGGTACAAGAAACGTGTTTTTTTTTTTGTAATATTGTACGATGATACAGAACCCTTTGTGTGCGAATCCGATTCGCACTTGGCTGGTTTTTCTCTCCGTCCGTCTGTCCGTGGTTTAACTCGGTGAATATCAGTTCTAAAAAGCTTTTATTTGAATTGTTATATATTATTACGCCTTGATTAATATTAAAAAAAAAACAAACAAACATGAAATGTAGGTCATTCCATGGTGGCGTATATGGGTGATACTTCGTTTGGTATGATCCTTGACCTAGCTTATTCTAGAGGAACAATTTGCACGCCCTAAAATAAGAAATTATATATATATAATTTATTTTAGGGTGTGCAAATTGTCTTTTTAGAACAATATAATATATATAATACCTAATAAAAAACTTGAAAATATATAAAAAAATATCAAGTCATAGTGACTGTTTACTACTTCAGGATCATAGACATATATATACTAGCGTAGGAGACCAACTGACATCTAAAGATCGCATGACCGAAACGGAAATGAGTATGTGTGCAAAATTCACATGTGGTTGAGCCAGTTTTAGTGTTGTGCATAGGTGTTTTTTATATTATCGATAGCACGTAGTACTTTCATGATAATGTGTCGTTGAAATTACCGCGTTATCATAAGTCGAAATCGGCAATCCTATTTATTATTTTGAATCTGCTATACTACATAATTTTTGTTTTGAGTTACTTTTCCTAACTTTTAGTTTTTTAAAATGACAAATCATCAATCAGTCAATTCAAATGCCATTTCCTTTACTCAAATAAATATTTTTTTTGTTAACAGTTGATAATAAAAAATTTGCAGAAGTAAAGAAAGCGTTAACATCATTATGGAAATTTTAATATTTAGTTGAATACAAGCCAAGTAATAAATAAAACAATATAAATAAACGATTTTTATTTTTAATGACAATACGTCACGTTGCAACGCATAACAACAAAATTTTAACTCTTTGTAAACAAAAAAATGAGAATGTACAAAACAAAAACATTTACAATAGAGAAGTTCATGATGTTCAAAATATACAATTTAACTGAATTGAAAGATAAACCAAAACTAATAAAACAGTGAAGGTTTTTTTTTTAAATTCGTCAATAAATGACTGAGAAATAAATTATTGATATTTATTAATTTGATGACCGCTTAGCCTAGTGGGTAGCGACCCTGCCTACGAAGCTGGAGGTCCCGCTTCGAATCCTAGGTCGGGTCAGTATTTATATGATGAATATCGATACTGGTACCGGGTCTTGGTTGTTATATGTATGTGGTGTCTTCGCTTGGTACGCAAAACACAAGCTAATGCTTAGTTTGGGGCCACGACGTTGTAATGTGCACGTTATTATTATTATTATTATTATTATTATTATTATGTATTTTCGTGCGGTTTGACTGGTGGATTCTTACTGCCCATGACGTCACATTGTCTACTCGATTGAGTGTCGCGTCGTCTCACTACACCACAAATTATGCCTTGGATGCCTTGGACTAGTCTATAATATCTTTTGTTTCTTTGTGTAATAGGTAATTAAGTTTTATTTGAATATAAAGGAACAAGTTTTTGTAAAAGACAAAGTGATAATTTGCCTAAAATTGATATTTTCACTGTGATGGACTTTTTCTTCAAATCCATTTTATATTAGTGCTGAAATAAAGGTTTGGGCTCTAAAGTTGAAGGTCCTGGTGATATATCCCGGTAAACGTACGCTGACACCGATCGCTTGGTCTTCAGATTGACCTGTACAGAAATTACAGTTGGCATAAATGCTCTGACTTTAGATATTAAGTATTATTAGTATATTACTTAATATACTTAGTAAGCACATATGAAAAAAAAAGAAACCCCTAACGGCACAAATTCAGTAGGTATAAATCCTTTCTTCAAAAGTCGTCGGTGATTTAGTTAGACAAAACAGTTATCCGTAAAATGTCTACTGCAAACCAAAGAATGTTTTCGAGGAGTCCCACCTGTTCTATTTAACATTTTTTTACATTGTTCTATGCTAACCGTGTTTACAGGAAACCTGGATATTATGGAATAGTCATCATTATCAGGAAGCATTTTTTAACACCGCAGTTTCTTGGAAGAAAATGAGGTTAAACTATTGTATACAGTAGTTTTGTCATTCAAAGTTAAATTATTTACGACGTTCATAATCAGAGAACAGATAGAACGTCAGACTTTAAATCATAAATAAATAACGATTAAAATTAAATAGAGCATCAGATTTTAAATCATAAATAAATAACGATTAAAATTAATTGTGTATATATCTTATATTTTCATTTGAAAAAGTCTTGTATTTACATATATACCCTATGTGTAGTATATATGTATAGATGTCATACTTTCCCTTACAATGTGCTGCCAGGCTAAATAAACCTCACAATATGTTTAAAAACAGTTAACGACATCATTCCAGTGGAACAGGTGCAATTAGGTAATATCAAATTTACAAAATATTTATATTTGAAAATATCGGCATATCGATACATTTTGTGCAATCCCTATGCTTCATTGTTTGATTGTAATTTTACACAATATTTTTGTATCGTACACATAATTGTTTAAAATAACAAATTATTTACAAAATAAAGTATTTACCGTATACTACTGATGTATAACCAAGTAAATTTAGGATCGCTTTTTATAAAAATAAGCATTAAGATAACAATATGTTATTGGCAGTACTTACCGGTGAAATGTCTCTTTATTTGGATTATTAACATATGTTACAGTGCAATTTAAAACTGAACACTACACCATTTTTATCACAAGAATTAATTTTTGTAGAATTCAAAACGATTATAACACAAAATAGAAAACAAAGCTGGACCTTATTTTGACAAGTGAGTAATGAAGACTAAATGTGTTCAAAGAGGTTTTATGTCAGATTTTCTTGCATTTCTTTCTCGCATGTAGGATTTCCGCAAAGAGCTGGATGTCATTCGCACACTGTGTTCCTCTCTTACGCTAGTATATATACCTTTATGTTCAGGATGACATTAATAACTGCCTTCATGAATAGATTTGTTATGTATTGCATCCTAAACAAGCTGTCACTCGCCACTGACAAGTGTAAAGTTATAACCTTCACAAGAAAAAGAAACCAGATCATTCACACCTATGCCCTTTCTAATCAACCCCTTGCAAGAGTTAATTTCATTAAAGATCTAGGCATAGTATTCGACTCGAAAATGTTGTTTGACCAACATATA
Source organism: Luffia ferchaultella (assembly GCA_949709985.1). Lineage (NCBI taxonomy): Eukaryota > Metazoa > Arthropoda > Insecta > Lepidoptera > Psychidae > Luffia > Luffia ferchaultella. The sequence goes on along the minus strand of OX453252.1, from coordinate 10,190,505 downwards.
CAAAAAATAGTTGGCACGGCTTATCAAATGTTGGGTTTCGTGTACCGCGCCCCCAAAAAGTTCAAATTAACATCCACCTACCTAGTACTATATCAGCCCTTAGTTAGGTCTTACTTGGAATACTTCTCGGCTGTTTGGAATCGATTTTATAAGACTTATAAAACATTTAGAATCTATCCAAAAAAAGTTTATTAAAATGTTAATTTCTAGAATAAAATTACAGCAGCGCCCTTATTGTGATCGACTTGCCCATCTAAAACGTCTAACCTTAGAAAATAGACGCTAAATTCTCGACGCTATGACCTTGAGAAGCATCTGTGTTTCTGACGTAGATTGCCCCGAACTTCTTAGATAAATTAAGTTTAGAGTACCACGTATGGCTTCTAGATTGTCGCATTCATTTGCCTTACATAAGTGTTGTACTAATTCGGGTTAGAGAGCTACCTTGTATAGAATGTGTAGCGGCTTTAACAATGGGTTTAGTGGCACTGACTTTTATAACAGAAGTAAGGAGTACTACAGACGCTACCTTAACACTATGTTCAATTAATATTGTTTCACAGGTTTGATTTCCATAATTTTCAAATTCATTGTGGTGTCTTCCGTATTGTTTTGTCTGATTTCCAGGGTACTTTAATTAAGTTTTCTTTTTGTATGGCTTGCCACGCAAATGGCATCTGTGTGTTTTTTTATCATTAGATTTTTTAGCGAGAAATGTTAAGGTTGTGGTTTACAATTTTTAATGCTTTTCATTTATATCCATGTATATGTAACATTGACTGTAACTGTTCTTTCTCCAAATAAATAAATAGAAGGAAGAACTCACCAAGGCTTGTCTTGTTCTTTTTGCGCCTTAAGTTCACTCGTGGAACAGGTAATCGATACACGGGCGTAATGACAGCAGACACAAAATTGTTTTGTGTTGTCACGGGCTTGGCGACACTGACTAGTGATGTCAGTGAGAAGTGTAGGTAGAGTTTGAAGATGCATTTGGACTAGGAAATCAGATCAGGACTGTTTTAAGCCGTAATATACATATTAATAACGGCTATGAAGTTGTGACATAAATTCCAAAAAAAATTTGGTTTCTGAATATTTTATAAATTAGGTTTTTCAAAAATATTAGGTGTATGTGATGAAAAATTTTACGATTCAGGGTTCCGTTTGCTAAATATGAATTTTTAAAATGGTAATTTTTTGTTACAGTCACATGGTACCCATCATATCACACAGATGAAAATAATTACTTCAACCAAATAAGTTTACTTCTTTCAAGATATTTCTGTTTCCTATATAAGGAAAAACGAAATTACTTCATTAGAGAAAATGTTATTTTAATTGAGTAAGGAGTAATTTGTGTAAACTACTTTTGATTTGATAGAAAATATACTTTTTTAGATTTAAGGACTTGACTTTGAGACATATTGTTTCTTGAATGAAAATTTCATTTTTATCTGTATTCACGGCAGTAGTATATACAACGTAGTTTAAAAAACTATTACAGTGAACTAGGCTGTACATGTTATCAAGTAATAGTCGTCCAACTTATAAAATGTACTTGGTTATTAGTCGTTATTAGCCGTTAAACCACATAATGTAAACACACCGCCAATAACAAGTTTTTTATAGTTGCAGTTAAATATTCCAGGCGGGACACACAGTGCAATGCGCGAACTTACTCCAGCGACGAGAGAGTGTCGCGCGGGAAAGAGCGAGGACGCGTGTGTGTGTGCTGGAGACGCGCTGCTGCTGCTGGCGGCGGACGGGTTAGCGGGCCGCGGACCTGCTGGCCGGGCGCTACCAGAGCACGCAAGGCCCTCCGCAAGGCATGATGCTTTACAAGTTCTTCTCGCTGAAGAGGTCGGTTCAAAACGATCACTGCTCGCTCTGACCTTACTACTTATATATTCAAAAAGCTGCTTATCATAGCCTTTCCTAATCACTTCATTTTTAATTAATTTCATTGTTTGCATTTGAATAATTAGATGAGTTGTGCTACTAATAACTAAATGTCTCTTTCACCCGCGTGGATTATGCGTTTGTACTGAGACCGCTAAAAGCACGTCGAAGAATATCGTGAAATTTTCTAGAAAAAAATGGAACATTCTTAATGAAGATACTGGAATGTTACAAATTTTTGCTATTAACTACCATTCACACGCAGCCACTACCGCCAAATCGTCTCGGAATCGATTAGAAGCCAAGGGCTAGTTACCACCACAAGCGCGAGCGGTGAGTGGTTGTAAAGAGAACTGAGAATTCTCTTTACAAATCAACTAAGTCAAGATTGGTTCAACGGGTTAGCCGTGAAAAGACAATAGTCATATAAACGCTTCTTCCGCGGCAAATAGGACACTTTTTCCGTTTTCAGAATGCAATTTATTTTCCTATCTTTCATCAAGATCGGTTCAGTGGCAGTGGCAAAAAGTAATTAACACAAAAAAAAAACAAAGTACCTCAATAATTAAATTTAATACAAAGAGCGATCCTATCGCTAAAAGCAATCTCTTCCATACAACTTATGAATGGCTAGATAATAGTAGATAAGAACTTGAGAAAAATATTGGATCATGGCGTAAAGGTGCCCAGCATGTGGGGAAGCAGAAGAAAGAAGCTTCCACCTGTTAGAAGAATGCTCTATACATGCGCTACTTAAATGGGAAATTTTGGGAACAGACAAGATACATGAAGAGCAACTTACAGATATCGATATCGGGCAACTGGTAGACTTCTGCAAGGCAACAAGGAGGTTCGAGACGACTCCGGATGGACAGTACCCCATAAAGGGATTCGTCAAATGGGGAATTGGGTGAAATATTCAACCATTCAACTGATCATCATAAATTTTTGTATACGTGTCAGGAGTACAGAAAAAGCATAGGTACTTTAAGTAGTCTTCATCCGGGAAAAATGTATTCCCGAGGGATAGAAAAATAACTTTTAAACGGTCGTCCGGCATAACACCTCGGTCTACTAATGAGGGAAGGGAGATGTTAGTGACGGGGAATGTGGGAGGGTTAGGGTGTAGGAGGGAAGGGAAAGCGTACGTGATGTGTGAAATAGTAATGCGAGTGGAAATGTGAGCAGGAGAGAATCAGTACATATAACAGAGACGGAAACAGGAGCTAGATGAGAGTAAAGGTGTGAGAGGAAACGAGAATAGTAGCGAGAGGGGAAAACGACTACTAGGGCATAACGTCTGTCCGCGGGGGCGAAGCTGCGGGCGGAAGCTAGTACCTATATATAATACAGTAATACATATAAGTACCTACAATATATAAATATGACACATAAAACTTATTATAAACGTGTGAATATTGGATACATACATACGTACTACACAATTATACATGCTAAGAACAGAGACTCAAAGGAATAGGTACCTAAATGATTTTTTTTACCATTCCTTTATATGCTCTCGTAGATTATACGCGTCTCACATCTGTACGCGATTCATTCCACAGACGAATCGCCTGCACAGTGAAAGATCTATCGAAAAATCTGACGAAGTGCCTAGGCGTCTCAGATGCCAAGTTTTCGGATGATCTCAAATGTCGTGAATGAGTGTCATAAAGGAACTGAAAACGTTCTTTGAGGTGTAATGGGTTGCAGGATTATATAATATACTATAATGTATGAGCGTTCCGTCAAAGGTGAATTTGTAACCACTTAAGCTTATTGAGGCTTTCAGAAACATGATCATATTTGCATAATCTAAAAATGAATTGAACGCAGAAAATTTAGAGTCACTTAAGCTTATCAAGTTGTGACTCAGTGAGATCAGGATAGCTAACTAGCATCAGCATAGTCAAGGATAACTAGAACCAAGGATTGTACAAGAGCATTATACCGAATTTCATTAAGATTGGTTCTGGTGGCCTAGCCTTGACAAGGCAACTAATACACAGACTTCTGTCCACTGTAACAAGTAACCTATGTTCTTCCTGACTGTGGCAGCTATCCCTATATTAAATATCAAAATCGGTTTAGCAGTTATAATGTAACAGACAGACACGCATACAGCCAAATAATAAGTAGCCTATTACACTTCTATAATAAGGTATATTTAAAAAAAAGTTTCATCAATATCCCATCAAATAGTTTTAAAGTTAAATCTGAACAAACATACATGGATACAAAAAAAATTAAATATAATTATTCCAAAGGTCAAATAGGCCTTTGGCCAACAGTGGGATGATTATTATAGATTGAAGATGCTGAAAAAGCCATTTTGAAGAAACAACTGTACTGCAGCACCCCTGGCGGTTCATAACCATAAACTAATGCTAGAACCGGCTCGGAGATGATGCCTGTGTAATACGAAACAACGCATCAAAATCGGCGCAGCTGTTTAAGCGAAACTCATCTACAGCAGCGCCCCCTGGTAGCCTATAACCGTACAGCATTTAAAACAGTAAATAAAAAAATGACGGCATTCAAATCTATTTGTTTAGGCGCTACGAAGCCGCAGACAGAACTGTAGCTAAGAATCACCGCTATTAAACCAGCTTTCAATTTTAAAAACCGTCAGACACACACATGCAGACATAGCCCTCAAATTATAACACCCCTCGTTTTCGATGTCGCCACTGCCACTGTTCTAATATAACGAAAAATTAATTTAATGTGTATTATTAGGTCAAGAGCAAGACGTTTGGTTTTCTCATTTGATAATCGAGTATTCGCGGAATGTTTAGATAATCATTTAAAACGACAGACGGGCCAGAGTGGCGGCGGGAAACGTGCACCACTGCATGCGCTGCTGCGACATGACGCACGAGCTACTATACGTTTGCTGGAGCAAAGTGCGCGCGATCCGCCCTTCGTGGGTCCACTCGGTAAACAAAACCGGCTGCGCGTCGCTCGTGCTCTTTTCACTTGGACTGATGAATTACAGGTGTGTACAAATCCGTTCATTCCCCGTTCGATTTACGCCGTGTCATAGTAGTCGAAATCACATAGATTTGTTTTACAGGATACGGATAAAGTGGAAGTTCTCGAGTTTATAACTAGTCAGCTGAAATCTGGGTCGTTGCCAGCTGAAAGCGAGCTGACGAGATCGGCCCGCGCGTTGGCTGCGAGTATCGCGGGCGAGCGCTCAGACCGCGCTTGGCTGGCTCTTCTAGACCGCACCGCTACGCGTGCAGACCCTGCCGTACAGCTAGCCGCCGCCACCGGCCGCCCTAGGGTACTCTGGCGCCTCCACGCGTTGCTTGGCCAACACGAACACGCTCTCAAAGAATTCTCCAACATGACCGTACCCACTGACACGGACGTAGAAGAACTATTTGAATATATACATTCACAAATTGCAGACACTAAACCGTATCTGGAAACATATCTTCCGATGCTGATAGAACTTCGTCCGAGAATTGCCGCCGCGATAGCTATTGAACATTGTTCGGAATCTCTAGCACGCATCTTGCAATCAACGAAAACTGAATCCGCGTTAATTTTTGCAGAAAGTTTACTGGAAGTCGGTTGTCTTCAAGGAGACGCGGCGGCCGCGTACCTCAGCAATTTATGTGCACGACGGCCGCGTGATGTGTCGAACTTCCTCTTGTCACACGCCGGTCCCGTGCGACCCGAGGACGCGTTGCGGATCGTTAAAGAGATGGGCCCCCGTGACGCAGAACCTTTGTGTTTAGAGATGATTGGCGACCCAGAAGAAGCCTTGAACGTTATAATAGAGCTGTCGTATGCTACTCCGGAGCACGACAAGAGGGCAGCGCTAGTAAAGCAGGCATGCGAGCTTTGCGCACGGGTAGCGCCGTCAATGGCGGCTGCCGCCGCCGCCACTATGTGGGATCGTGTATTGCGATTGCACGAAGGCGTACCCGCGTCGGCGCTGCTCGAGGCCGTGACCTACTTGCCGCTCGAGGCGCTCGTCGACCACGCCTGCGGCTCTTCGCAAGTGGCCCTCGCGCTGTTAGGTTGTGCCGCCAGCAAACTGACCTTATGTCGAAGTACAATGCAAATTCTAGATCGTGAATTGCACGAGGCATTAGTGCGGGCGCTGCGCCGCAATGGACGGGCGCTGGCAGTTCGAAATACGCACTGCAGCCACTGCAACAGCGGGTTGGCAGCACGCGGTCCGGTGCGCACATGCCGCTGCGGCCGCGCACAACACACCGACTGCACGCCGGAAGCGGTTTGTGTTTATTGCGGCCGAACACCTGGCGATCTCTACTACCTGTCGGCTCGCACGCAACGCCGCCATTCGCCGTTCTTACAACATAATTTACTGTTAGTAGCACCGCCGAGACCAGACCTCGAAGGCATCGTCTAGAATTGTTGACCTGTTACTGTAATAGAAAATTTATAAATGCCAATGTAAATAACATGGAAGATGTTAATATAAATTCTAATATTTTATTTTAACTTTAGCCTCAGGCCTATAACCCAGTGTCTCGTTCATGTGAAGCATGACCACTCTCGTTACGAAGAAGTTAATTTTGTATAAATGTTGTTTGACGTTTTTGATTCTACTTAAATCAAAGCACAGGCGTCACCCAAATACATAATCATAATAATGAAAGCACGCAAATGTTGCGCGTGTCCATATACTATATTGTGCTGGCCGTGTAAAAACGAAGCAGCGTTATCCATTGTGGTTTTATTTTTTTAGATTTATCCTTTATCCGTTTTGGACTAGATGGCTGTGTCTGATATGTCTCAGGTAATTTTAAATAATGTCCTTGGTAATAAAAATTATCAAATTAATAAATTGAACTTGTTCGCGACTCCGTCAGCTAGGCCGCGCTACGAGTATTCAGTGCTCGTGTACCAAACGAACTAAGCAATAGTACGAAATAGTATTTTTAAGTATAGATAATAACAAGAGTTTCATAGTAAGAATTATACCACCTGTATATTATTTATATGGTTGAATATATAGATAATCGATAAAAGTTGCCTTTCCGAGTGTTTTTCTCTTCTGAACTAACACTTGCTCAAATAGTTAAAAAATAGGAAAATTCATACTTTTATACATAGGGGCTTTCTATGGAGTACTGCAGTGAACAGGTATGCCTCGCGACCAAAAAGGCTCTCTTTATAGTATTGCCTTCTAAGAGTGCCTCGGAAACAGAGGCTTTCAATATAGTACTGCCCTCAGAAGACGCCCAATTTACAGAAAGGACTCCTAATTGGTTAGTTTGAAAGGGCATGCAAAAATTAAAAAAACGTGGGAGCAATGTAAATAATCCATATACGAAAAGCTACGACGCCGACCGAAACGACGACGACGGAAAATCACCCTAAAAGTCATCTAGCGCACCATCGGCGTTCATTCATATGCAGGGTAGTATTTTCCTCACTGTGCATAATTTTTTAAATGATTTACTAACGTGAACATAACACATTCCCTTAAAAGAATTAAATATCCCTTAAAACTTTTATTTTTCATTATTTTGCAACCTGTCCGATACAATTGATCCTAAAACGTGGACACAGCGCAGGGGATGATTGCGAGGGATGGGCACGCAGGGTTACGGCGGCTCTCGATAGTGCGTGTAGGCTGATACGACTCGCGGCACTTTTATGGATACATTTAATCAATTTTGGAATAGGTAATTTTATAATTCCATCACTACCTGTGAGAACCTCTAATTGGCTTCCTGTTTTTATTAATGTTTACTATAAGTATTGTGTAGCTGTTGGTTTTCTTAAAATAATAAAAATAAAATATATTTTAATTTTCTTAATTTTGAATATATAGGTAATTAAGTGAAATTATATTTTCTATTTTCACTAAAGTACGAAATAAATTTTTATGCGCAGTGATGAAAAAAAATCCTGTATACTATACCTATGCGCCACCGTTCTAAAAGGCTGAGTGAAGTTGGCTACGCGCGAAGTCGCGCAGGTATAGTTCCAATCAAACCTTATGGCGGATGTGAACATAGGCACAAGTCCCGTCGCAGTAACCAGTTTTAGGTCTAGCGGGACGCAGTGGAGCGAGGGGCATATGCCTGCGCAAGCACGCATAAAGCGTTGTATTCCGATCCGCCATAAAGTTTGATTGGAACTATACAGTCGACGTTGTCAATTAGATAAAACAAATATATTTATCATAATTATTTTGAACTTCAAAAATCGTTTAACTTATTAAGCATATATCGTCAATCTCCACTGTTCATAATGTCTAATAAAAAAATTAAAAAAAAAAATTGTTTAATTAGCGAGTACAGTAAAACAACTTTTTCTTCATTTTTTATTTTATTGCTTTTTTATTTTTACCCTCGTCGCCATTCTGTTGTATTTACTATTAATTAAATAAATCAATTAAGATATTTTGTATTCGTTTTATTTTACTATTCGTTTTTCTATGTCATAATATAGTTTTTCACAATGGCCTGTATTCAATTCATATTTAATACAATGCAACAAAACAATTAACAATGCTAATGAACGACAATAATAAGTTCACGAAAACGATAACTGACCCGGCGCGGGTTAAAATTACAAAAGTAGGGTAACGACTGATATACGTCAACTGTACATAGGCAGCGCGGAGTCTGCGCGTGGTGCGATGCGAGGGACGCAACCTGCGGCCGTCACTGGCAAATAAACGCAGCGCCGAATACGTGCGATTTTAAAAATCCGTACTCTCGCCCATAGTTCTAGCGACCCGATTTTTGAAACGGAGCGTATTCAGCGCTGCGTTAAGTCAGATTAGGGCGACTGCTCTCGCGGCCGACCCGTTTCGCCGCGCCAACTGCACTCACCGCCCCTTAGCCATATTTTTGGTGTTTGCGCAGGTATCTGTAATCTAGTGCTAACTTCTGAGCCTTTTAGAGTGGTGGCGCGTATTGTACGTGGCTAAATTATATCGGACTTCTCCCCGTGATAGTCAGCCAACAGCGCCGGAAGAGATATGTGGTCCTCGTTATATGTTTCACGGCTAGTCCGATGCATTTAGAAATAGTCGGTTTGACGGCCGACTCGACCCTATTGGCCTTAATAAGAATTATAGTGTATCGAGGTTGCCCATGTGGAATATATTCCGATAACGAAACAAACCTACAAGGAGCAGCTAGAGCTACGACAAGCATTACATGAAGACGCATCCATAAGAGCGTAAGTACATTCCCCCAGGTGTACCCTTCATGGGTGAAACATGGGAACGATTAGTACGGCTTTTACCACGTACCTACTACACGAGTGCCACCCAAATGAAGAAACGCTGCATTCGCTACTGAGGACGACGTAGCCCTAAATCCAAACAATTTCATCATGGGAGGGTCGAGAAGAGTACAGACTCAGGTTCAGACAGCAAACAGCAATGGCAACTAGCTCAGCATTGGAGGGTCCAACAAACTATGGAATTATGTATACTAGTGGTTGCCCAGCGGTCGAAGTTCGACCGTACTCATTTTTTTGAAACCACCAATAATAATTTGGCCAGAGTAAGTGAATTCAAACTATACACTCATCCTGTATATAGATTTAAGCTTTCTGCATAAACTAAACTGTAACTATGCCGAATATGACTAACACACCTCCGTGCGCACAATATGCTTGAAAAGGAGTACAAAGTTTTCTTTTCACGTATTAATATATAGATTATCAAATCAAGCGGTTCGATTCCCTGTTAAAGTAACAGATTTTTCAAGAATGTAAATACGCAGTTTTGTTTTCTTAAAAATCGAGCTCATGACCCCTTTGAACACTTTTCGCTATTTCTCATAGTTTAGGATTTAGCCATACAGTCCCATCTCAAAAGCTCACTCTGTATATAGATTTTACCTTTCTGCAGTCCTACTTTACATAAACTTTAACAATGCAAATTCTGACACTCCTCCATGTGCGCAATATACTTGAAAAGGGGTACGAACTTTTTTTTACGCATTAATACATAGATTATCAAATCAAGTGGTTTGATTTTCTGTTAAAGTAACAGATTTTTCAAAAATGTTAATATGCAGTTTTGTTTTCTCAAAAATTGTTACGTACCGTTTGTGCCGCATTAGTGCCACGACAGAACTCATATTCCATAATTGCACAAATTTTTAAAGTGTCTATTATGACGAAAAATGTTCAAATGTAATGAAAACGCACCGCTAATCAATAAACATAAGATTGACTTTGTAAAAAGAATGTCACGTTTTCAAAAGAAAATTAATTTGACTTTAGAATTCACAGCCAATCAAAATTTTTTTTGTTTGAATTGGCCAGTACTGAAGAACGGCAACTTCATAGATTAAGACCTAATAGTAGAATAATAGATTTTAGTTTTCTGCACTCCTACACCATATAAACTATGACTATGCCAAATCTCACATTGCTATATGGGCGTAGTATGCTCAAAAAGGGGTCTAAAGCTTTTCCTTCGCGTATTTATATATAAATTATATTGGATTGTGTTTTAATAAATTCCATCATTTGCTTTATGCAGATGACACAAAAATATTTAAAATTATTAATTAAATGTCGCGAAGATTGTGAAGATTAACATCAGGATTTATTAAAAGTTGAACACTATTATAATAACCAGTAAATTTTAAATTCTAATAAGTGCAATTTTATAACTTTCACCTGAAAGCGTCACCCAAGCGAAGCATCCAAGTATTTATGATACCATATTACTCGTATAGAAACTTGACTCTAGTTACCAATATTCGTGATCTTGGGTATCGCTTTGGATTCTAAGCTGCACTTTAACCGTCATGTTGACAATATTGTAGCTAAGGCTTTCAAACAACTTGGTTGATTCTGCGCATAAGCCTTTTACCAGAGGCAAAACCCTTAAAATACTCAACAATGGATTTGTTCACAGCGTTTTGAAATTTGGCAGTGTAGTTTGGAACCTACAGCATGCTGCCCGCGTAAGATTGAGAAGGTGCACAAGAAATTCTTGAAATCATTGGACTCGGACGGGTGACCTTTGTACAGAATGAAGAAAGTAGACACAACATAAATTTTCTAAATGTAAGGTGAAATAGATAGCATTTCCTAACACAAAATTCTGCAAAAACAGGGGGAAGATTTGAGTTAATGTGGTTATGTATTTCTTCTTTTCATACGAACTATGCAAAGAATAATAACTTTTTTTAGATGCTCTTACATATATTATAATAAAGTCTTGAATAGTGTGATGTTTATGTATAGAAGTACGTTGATGTGATATAAAAAGTATAAGAAATATTCACTCGGCTTCACAAACACATCAATCAAATATAAATATAACTAGAAATTTGAGATTAAAATAAATTGTAAATGAACATAGTTTTTTGGTGATTGTGAAATATCACTTAGAAGCAATAGTTTACACTTGAAATTTTCATAAAGTATGTGCTACTCATAGACATATATATACTAGCGTAGGAGACCAACTGACATCTAAACATCGCATGACCCACTGCCGTCTATAGTTTACAAGCCATGCTACTGAAATCTTGCAACGTTGCGTGTAATCCGAGCCTTAGTATCAATCAGGCCATTAATTCGCGTTTTCTTCCATTTAAACGTTATGTAAACAGAGATGTTGATTTAAAACAATAAATCAGTGTTAAAAATTACGTTTTGCATCGTGTTTATTCGTAATTAGTAAGGTAAGTTGACATTTTCACCATAATCGTTTTTCGTTTAACGTCACAATCTTGACACGTTTAGGTGGAAATTACAGTAAATTTTTATCATTTTTCGAATAGGTTCGACGATATGGAATCTGGAGGATCCCGAGGAACTATACTTATACCTTTCATGGTCACTTTAACCGCATGCTAGCCACCAGCAGGTCCGGCGAGATTGATTAGGTAGAACCCAGGAAGAGGAATAAACTGCAAGGGAACGGTACATTCCCGTAGAACATTATACAATAAAACTAGTTTTTAAGATATAGCCTTTGATGAACGCACAAAACCATAGTAACATTAACCGAAATGAGATATAATAACCATTCTTTTTATTCTATTGATGATTCTATTCTATTCATAAAATCCACTTATAACACGCAAACGAAGTCGCGGGCGGGTGCTAATATAATTTAACAGATACTCCTATTTCTAATTTCCGTTAAATGCTATCGATAATTTTATATTTCGTTATTTAAATCCCATATTTTCAATTATTAAATCATGACATCTTGTCAGCTGACGAAATAAATCAGACTACAAGTGACAGTTAATGCGACGTTGCCAAATCTAATAGCATGGCTTGTAACTATAGAAGGCAGTGCATGACCGAAACGGAAATGAGTATGTGTGCAAAATTCACATGTGGTTGAGCCAGTTTTAGTGATGTGCATGGGTGTTTTTTATATTATCGATAGCACGTAGTACTTTCATGACAATGTGTCGTTGAAATTACCGCGATATCATAAGTCGAAATCGGCAATCCTATTTATTATTTTGAATCTGCTATACTACATAATTTTTGTTTTGAGTTACTTTTCCTAACTTTTAGTTTTTTAAAATGACAAATCATCAATCAGTCAATTCAAATGCCATTTCCTTTACTCCAATAAATATTTTTTTTTGTTAATAGTTGATAATAAAAAATTTGCAGAAGAAAAGAAAGCGTTTACATCATTATGTAAATTTTAATATTTAGTTGAATACAAGCCAAGTAATAAATAAAACAATATAAATAAACGATTTTTATTTTTAATTACAATACGTCACGTTGCAACGCATAACAACAAAATTTTAACTCTTTGTAAACAAAAAAATGAGAATGTACAAAACAAAAACATTTACAATAGAGAAGTTCATGATGTTCAAAATATACAATTTAACTCGATAGAATTGAAAGATAAACCAAAACTAATAAAACAATGAAAGTTTTTTTAAATTCGTCAATAAATGACTGAGAAATAAATTATTGATATTTATTAATTTGACGACCGCTTAGCCTAGTGGGTAGCGACCCTGCCTACGAAGCTGGAGGTCCCGGGTTCGAATCCCAGGTCGGGTCAGTATTTATATGATGAATATCGATACTGGTACCGGGTCTTGGTTGTTATATGTATGTGATGTCTTCGCTTGGTACGCAAAACACAAGCTAATGCTTAGTTTGGGGCCACGACGTTGTAATGTGCACGTTATTATTATTATTATGTATTTTCGTGCGGTTTGACTGGTGGATTCTTACTGCCCATGACGTCACATTGTCTACTCGATTGAGTGTCGCGTCGTCTCACTACACCACAAATTATGCCTTGGATGCCTTGGACTAGTCTATAATATCTTTTGTTTCTTTGTGTAATAGGTAATTAAGTTTTATTTGAATATAAAGGAACAAGTTTTTGTAAAAGACAAAGTGATAATTTGCCTAAAATTGATATTTTCACTGTGATGGACTTTTCTTCAAATCCATTTTATATTAGTGCTGAAATAAAGGTTTAGGCTCTAAAGTTGAAGGTCCTGGTGATATATCCCGGTAAACGTACGCTGACACTGATCGCTTGGTCTTCAGATTGACCTGTACAGAAATTACAGTTGGCATAAATGCTCTGACTTTAGATATTAAGTATTATTAGTATATTACTTAATATACTTAGTAAGCACATATGAAAAAAAAGAAACCCCTAACGGCACAAATTCAGTAGGTATAGATCCTTTCTTCAAAAGTCGTCGGTGATTTAGTTAGACAAAACAGTTATCCGTAAAATGTCTACTGCAAACCAAAGAATGTTTTCGAGGAGTCCCACCTGTTCTATTTAACATTTTTTTCCATTGTTCTATGCTAACCGTGTTTACAGGAAACCTGGATATTATGAAATAGTCATAATTATCAGGAAGCATTTTTTAACACCGCAGTTTCTTGGAGGAAAATGAGGTTAAACTATTGTATACAGTAGTTTTGTCATTCAAAGTTTAATTATTTACGACGTTCATAATCAGAGAACAGACAGAACGTCAGACTTTAAATCATAAATAAATAACGATTATAATTAAATAGAGCATCAGATTTTAAATCATAAATAAATAACGATTAAAATTAATTGTGTATATATCTTATATTTTCATTTGAAAAAGTCTTGTATTTACATATATACCCTATGTGTAGTATATCTTATATTTTCATTTGAAAAAGTCTTGTATTTACATATATACCCTATGTGTAGTATATATGTATAGATGTCATACTTTCCCTTACAATGTGCTGCCAGGCTAAATAAACCTCACAATATGTTTAAAAACAGTTAACGACATCATTCCAGTGGAACAGGTGCAATTAGATAATATCAAATTTACAAAATATTTATATTTGAAAATATCGACATATCGATACATTTTGTGCAATCCCTATGCTTCATTGTTTGAATGTAATTTTACACAATATTTTTGTATCGTACACATAATTGTTTAAAATAACAAATTATTTACAAAATAAAGTATTTACCGTATACTACTGATGTATAACCAAGTAAATTTAGGATCGCTTTTTATAAAAATAAGCATTAAGATAACAATATGTTATTGGCAGTACTTACCGGTGAAATGTCTCTTTATTTGGATTATTAACATATGTTACAGTGCAATTTAAAACTGAACACTACACTATTTTTATCACAAGAATTAATTTTTGTAGAATTCAAAACGATTATAACACAAAATAGAAAACAAAGCTGGACCTTATTTTGACAAGTGAGTAAAGAAGACTAAATGTGTTCAAAGAGGTTTTATGTCAGATTTTCTTGCATTTCTTTCTCGCATGTAGGATTTCCGCAAAGAGCTGGATGTCATTCGCACACTGTGTTCCTCTGTTACGCTAGTATATATACCTTTATGGTGCTACTATGGTCGCTATAATAATAAAAACAAAATAAAGTTCAAAATTAAACATTATATATACATTGCGTACTTAATTTTAACATTTGATTTACGGTTTTTATGTTTGTATAGGTGTTCTCAATAATCTGCTTTCCAAGTTTACACCAATTAACTAAAATTATAAAGTCTAGTTAATTTATCTGAAACAACTTATAACTATTGGTGAGGTCTAATAATAAAAAAAAACATGTGTTAAGTGTATCTTTATTTCTAATCATAGTTCAAAAAGTTTAAATCTTAAAAATATTGCTCTACTCTGTACATACTTTCTTCATACTTTTTTCACATAATAGCCAATGACAGAAACAAACAAACAGCAAGAAGAACAATAAAATTCTCAATGAAATTTCTTAAAATCTTTTAGTATGTACTTATATGCATTCAAATTTCAAAATTATAACATTATCCTCATAATGAAATATAATTCAGTTTACTAATTGTAAAACATTTACAAATAGATCATTTTTTATTTTATTTTATTCCATGCGGTGCTCTCCTTTCTATATATTTTTAAACATCAAATATAGACTAAGTTAAGAATAAAATAAAACATGTGACTCATCGAAGTTGTTATAGTATAACCATTGTTGATAATTGGTATAAAGTAAATGAGTCGGTCATATTGGCAGTTTTACTTTAAACTGTACCCGACACTTCCCAATCTATTTACGTTCAAATTTATTTAGGTCTGTTTGTGAGGTTTTAGTAAGCAGACATTAATTAAAGTCTATCTTTGACTACATGCTATATATTAGTCTAATAATTTTATACTAATAAGCAACTATGGTGAACACTAACAACTTCAATTCATAAAGAAAATTATTTTCTACAAATCATTAAAAAAAACCAAAAATAATAATGGTTCATGTAAATAAAACCCAATTACTAATAACATAGACTACCTTAATGTACACATTACCACTCTGTGCCTTATGTTTAAGTGTACTTTGTGTTAAACTTTAACTGCCAGGAATTCACAAGTAGATGCATACCTCGCCGCGTTGCTGCCTTGTGGTATAAATTACGTGAATTGGTGACGAAACGCGGTTGCAGCGCACAAGTTTGAAATAAAGCTGTTAGAATTTCATCACTTTAGAGTTTCAGCACAAAGAACTATTTATTTACTTAACATATTTCCAAATTAAGATGCCTCAAATGAGATATTATCACAAAAAATTGTAGCTTTGTGCTACTAATAAAATTATTTTGTATTTATTCTTAACACGCTCGTCAATATAACTGAAAAGAGTTTTTCTAATTGTGATTGCGGCATCTTACTTTGAAAAGGAAATACATGGAGCACATTCAAATCTTAACTACCTACCGTTTGTGTAGAATTTTACTTTAAATTTCAAATATCAACACTAAACGTTTACATACTTAATATAATTAGATATTTCAAAAATAAACCACACGACTTAAATAAAGAACCCATTAATATTTGTTCATTTATTCTGCACCATCATAGCGGATTCTGAAACAGACAAACACAATTAGTTAATCACTGCATATCACAAAATAAAGTCTCCCACTGCGTCTGTTTGTCTGTCTCTCTGAACTTAGAAACTACCAAACGGATTAGCATATGGTTGACACCAATGGACAAAGTGATTCAAGAGGAAGGTTTATATGTGTAATTTATTAATGTTTTGTGCAAATTAGTTGAAATATTATGATTATTGTTGAAGAAGTCGAAAAAAATCAAGTTGGCTGGGAGCTTTCATCGAAAACGTTGCCTAATCCCTTTGAGATATAACAAAATAATGTATGGAGGAATTGTTTCCTTTTTATAGTACTAAAGAAAAGTCCGTGATAGCATATGTCTATCTTTTATGGATTACTGCCTATTTTTATGTTTAAAAAAATGTGTCATATGATGAGGTAATTGGAAAGCAATTTATATGGACACAGTACAAAACCTTTTAATTTAATACATTATTTACCTTCAGAATTTCATGCACATTATAATTGCCCTTTACACGATACAATTTAAATTAATATCTTCGGAATTATCACGAAATATCGCGCGACAAGCAACCGAGCCAGGCTGCAGGGTCCCACACCGCCGACGCGCCTCACGTGATGTAAAATTAGACAGAAGTTATAAATGTTGTATGCAAAGAAATAAAATATATTAAAAATACTCCAAGTGGGATGAAATTACGTTACATTTAAATCTAATTAAATCCAATCTATGTGTTCGACGCAACAAGCTAATACGACAAAAAAAAACCACCATGGCTTATATGCTCTGCTACCCGTGCGAAGCCAGGGCTAGTTTACAAATAAAAATGTGTAAAATAAATAATAAAAATTTAGTTTTTAAAATAAGTTTGACAGAATTAGCATATCGGGCCATTGTGTTTAACCATGACTGACTGATTGGCCAAGTGGTTAGAGACCCTAACTGTAGAGCCAAAGGTAGCGGGTTCGATTCCTGCCTAGGAAAATATTTGTGTGCATGAGCATATCTATTTGTTCTGTGTCTGAATGTGAAGTATTTAATTTATATTATGTATATATTATAAAGAATATTTAAGTATGTATATCAATCGTCTGGTACCTATGATACAAACAATAGGTACTTGCTTATTTTGAAACTAGATGGTGCTGTGTGAGATGACCCCGGTATTATTATTAAACATTTTCTGTTAAAAGACTACAGTCAAAAATTCTTTATTCTAAAAAAAATGGTTTACATTGAAATTGTTGTATAATCTCATTGTCTATGCAAGAAAGCATAGACAATAATCTGAGTTGCATATTGTATTTGTTATAAAAGTCATGTCATGTCTAATTTGTAATTGTACAAATAAATAAATAACAAAAACTAAAAGGATTTATCATTTAAAAATATAACAAAAATAACAATGGCAAACTTTTGCATAATGGAAATATTACACTGAAGACAATAAATAGTTCAAAAACTCTTAAAGTGTTTGACCAAAATTTATATGGTCCTAAAAATTTTATTGAACTTTGAAGCTTTAGCAATGTTATAAATAGAATTATTATTTATGATCCATACCCGTTATTAATGAAGTTTCCAGTATTGACAATTTTTCGTTTGAATGAAAAACTATACTAAACATAAATTATACATAATGTTATGTATTTGACTTGCGCGTCAATACGCGGCGGGCGACGCTCTACAAAGTTGTAATGTGTGAACCCTAGAATCAAACATGACAGATAGCAATTTTCAATGTATGATTTTACGCGATACATGTGCTCGACACGATATCTTCATATATTGAATTGTAACCGTAAAATGTTTATCAATATATCCGCGTTTGTGATTTAACATAAATACTATAATCAACTTTTGTGTCTAATTACAAATATGTAAAGCCATAAGAAC
Organism: Luffia ferchaultella; assembly: GCA_949709985.1. Lineage (NCBI taxonomy): Eukaryota > Metazoa > Arthropoda > Insecta > Lepidoptera > Psychidae > Luffia > Luffia ferchaultella. Next base: position 10,172,364 of record OX453252.1, on the reverse strand, counting down.
CACACGATTTATTCGAAATAATAATTTAAAAAATCATCATATAAACAAGCTTGTTAGATTTATAGTTTCATACCTCTGCCTTTGGCCTCGACGCTTGCTGAGGCGCCGACCCGAAGACGGATCTTGCAGGGTGAACCGCTGGGTGGACTCTGGATTAACGCGTAGACTTCTCGAATCAGTAGAACGAGCAGCATTCACCTAATATTGGAAAATGTATAATTTCACAACCCAAATTAGATGTGCTAGCCTATTTCATAAATAAATATTCATTTATAACACGATTTTTTACAGTTATTTATTGATTCCTGAACCATTAGACAGGGATATGGGATTGTAAAATATGTGCATTATATTACCGTATGTCGTGATAGCCCAGAGCACAACAAACCTGTCTCAAATTTATAAAGCCATAGGGCCATGGTTCGAATCCGGGCGTGTACCAATGAGTTTTTCTGACTTAAGTACATTAACTATCACTGACTCCGTGCCTCGTAGAGCACGTCAAGCAGTCGGTCCCGGACGCTGTCAATAGATGGCGGTCGTTACAATCCCCAACCCGCAGTGGAGTAGCGTGGTGGATTTAAGCTCCAAACCCCCTCCTTACCCTGGGGGAGGCCTAAGCCCCTGCAGTGGGGTAAAATGGGCTGATGATGATGATTATATTACCTTATGTTTTTTTTTTGTTTGTGATATGTATACATGGTGTCTCATAAATATTATCTTAAGTCATTCAACCATAAATAGTATATTGTGTACCTAATCCAACAATATATAAACTTTGAATTAATAATTATTGAATATTAAATGAATATTATGTGCAATCAGGAATGATCGAACAATGCTGGGATCATAGATGCACATAAAGATACTGCCTTATGACAACAAAAATTAGACCAAAAAATATACTTCACTTCATCAGCCCATTTTTACCCCACTGCAGGGGCTTAGGCCTTCCCCAGGGTGAGGAGGGGGACTTAGAGCTTAAATCCACCACGCTGCTCCACTGCGGGTTGGCGACTGTAACGACCGCCATCTATTGACAGCGTCCGGGACCGACTGCTTAACGTGGCCTCCGAAGCACGGAGTCAGTGATAGTTGTGTACTTAAGTCAGAAAAACTCATTGGTACACGCCCGGATTCGAGCCATGGCCCTATGGGGTCCTATAAATTTGAGACAGGTTCGTTGCGCTTTGGGCTATCAAGACATACAACAAAAAATATACACTGCACACCAAATATACACTTGTTGATGTCTTGAAATATTTACTGTGAAGTAGTGACTCACATGTAAAATTAATATTGGAAATAATCGTTATTTTTTTCAATACTTATCTATCTTCTACATGTTTAGCTATAGATAAAACATATTATTCAATGAACCATTGTATATTTTTTTAAACTAGTGGCCTGTAATTCCTGATTTTTTACAATTAACATAGACAATATTTAGTAAATAAATAGAAAGTCAAAACCACTAACATGCTTAACACAATATCAATACCACATTGGTTTGGTTACTGGTACACTGACTGGTGCTTTACTTAAACCCACCTTACTCATAAATCTTTTGATCAATTCCGGACAGTTCAGGTTTCCTTCTGGTTCCCAGCTATCATGTTTGGTAGACCATCCCTTCCAGTGAATCAAAAACTCCCTCTTACCATTTTTCTTATGGTGAACTTCCAGGATACGCTCCACCTTTACAATAATAAGACCATTATTAAATCAATTAACTGTTCCTTGACTTCAATTAAATTTATTTTTAGGTACAGCTTGGGTCGCTTGCAGCGCCGTATTAAAAATGTGAATCAATGGGATGAGATCGGACCCCGCAACTGCGTAAACCTGCAAATGCTTCACAACTTCAGGGCGGTCAAGATTGCCTTGCGCTGTACCACACATTGTAATTTATGTCTGTGGTATAATAGATTTAATGGCTATAATATAAAGATGAATAATGCATTGATTTGAATTACTTTTAGTAAAAAATTGTTTTATTTTGTAAAATAAACTACGGAACAGATTTTTAGTTAAATGTATTAGATATAATTGAAATATTGTCAATAAGAGTAAAACGTTCGAAACTTTGACTTGTTACTTTACCGTTTACTATCACTGAACTTTAGTGATCATCCTTAATTGAATTCGTTTAATAAATATCTTTTAAACTACCAAGCAAACAAATTAACAAGATCCAAGCTGATTGTGTTTTATAATTACCTCATATTCTGCGTTTTCATCAGCTTTTTCACTGTCCCATTCCATAGATTTTGCTCTTTTTGGTTTTGGTTTTTCAACTTTTGAATTTTTTGTCGCTTTCCTTTTTTTCGGAGTCTTTTTGGAAGATGAACTATTCTTCTTGTCACTCTTTGAATTTTCCTTCTGCCAGTAAATCATCATTAAATTAAATAACAAAGTCTATAGAAATAACTTCTTTATTATTATCATGGCATACTAAGATATGTCAGCTTGAGATAAATAAGTGCATAAAAACATATTCTAAAAAACCGGGCAAGTGCGAGTCAGACTAGTACACAAAGGGTTCCATACCACCATACAATATTAAAAAAAAAAACAGTTTCTTGGATGGGGACCCCCTTAAATTTTTAACTTTATTATATTTTTATCATTTGTTGTTATAGCAGTCATGATAATACACAATCCATGAAAATTTCAAGTGCAAATAATAATCTCACAATTACCAATCATCAAAAACGTCAAAAAAAAAAAAACAGTTTCTTGGATGGGGACCCCCTTTAATTTTTAACTTTATAATATTTTTATTATTTGTTGTTATAGCAGTCATGGTAATACACAATCCTTGAAAATTTCAAATGCAAGTAATGATCCCACAATTACCAATCATCAAAAACGTCAAAAAAAAAAAACACTTATCGTACGGAGACCCCCTTTGATTTCCAACTTTTTTATTATTTGTTGTTATAGCAGCCATATGGTACATATTTCATGAAAATTTTAAGTGTAAGCAATGATCTCACAACCAACAATCACCAAAACGTCAAAAAAAATACGTTTTTTGGATAGGGAGTTTAGGGACCCCCTTTAATTTAATTCTTATTATTTATTGTTATAGCGGCCATAGTAATACACAGTCTGTGAATATTTCAAGTCTCTATCTATTATGGTTCAAACGATACAGGCCTGTGACATGGATGGATGGACGGACAGCAGAACCTTAATAATAAGGTTCATGTTTGTACCCTTTGATTACGCAACCTTAAAAAGGTACTGTTTTTTATAGATTGTCTAAGAAAAGCTGGCACAAGAGATTTACTAACATATATAATAATAATCATTTATTTTCAGGTGCTAGCCCCATAGTAATCTTTACATATTTACACAGTATTTACATATCAAGTATTAAAACTAAACAGTAGCATAAAAAAAAATATTAACAAATTATAACAATAAATAAATACAACTAATAGTAAAACTAAACAGTCAATTATTTGACATGCAGGTGTAACCAATTGGCCATAAATGGAGCGTCCCATTTATCAGCAATAGTGTCCAGGATGGTGTTGCGGCCGCCACGCACCCGCGCCAGATTGGAGGCACAACGTTTGCGCATGATGGCATGAAAGCCGTCTATGCGCGCCTCCGCGAACATTCCAGACGCGTTACAATACCGCGGAAGCCGCATCAGCACCCTGAACGCATTATTGTATTGGACACGCAGAGCGCTGTATGCCCTTTGTGTATAACTCACCCACATACTGCAAGTGTAAAAGGATTGACAGAAGGCTCTGAAGAGCGTGGTCTTGACCTGATTAGTACACTTTACAAATCTGCGAACGGGCATATTACATCGGACAGACAACGCTCTACGCTCACGCTCTATATCTACATCATCACTCAGATCATCGGTGACCCAATATATAATCATTTACATGTGCAAAATCTTTTGTTTCCCTTGGACTTGCCAGCTTTCCTTGGACCCATACATTATCAGAATGTAGAATTGTAATGAAGGTGAATGTATACACATATGAAATGGAAGTGACATGAACGAAGCGATTATGAGTGCAGGAGTGGCATTTGGAAATACGCTGCCAATAGAATTATGTTCAAGAGGTGTGTTTTGGAATTTAAGTATTTTTTAAGTATTAAAGCCCTTATCGTAATTGAGCATTGGATTACACAAATTAAGTCCTAAAACATAACCTTGGTGAAAGACCGATAAGATTTAATTAATGAATGTAAATAACACATATACCATATTTCACTTACACCCGAGTTCTGAATCGCTGGTCAAATTGTTGATTCGTTGTGTGCCAATAAAATTTTAATTTCATATACAAAATTTAACCAACAGACGAATTTTAATGTTGACTGATTCCTTCATGTACTATCACATTCAGGTGTATTGCCAGAGGCATAGTCTCTTTCCAGTCAAATTACATTTTTCAAATTAACAAACTTGACTTTAAATTGAAATACGATTAATCAACTAATCAGAGGCCGTAATTGACGATAGTACTTATATCTGAAACATTGGTTAACCTGTGTTTAACAGACGATTAAGTTGATAAGCATTTCAGCACTCGGGTGTTAATATTTCACACTAATTACAAAGAGGCATCAATGCAGCCACGCATAAATTATTTAAATGTTTTACCTCATCATTAAATTTATTTATCAATTCCGGGCAGGATAATGTATCATGTGGTTCCCACGTATCATTGTCGGCGGAATACCCTTTCCAACGTATCAAATAATGTATTTTTCCTTTAATTTTCTTTGAATCAATCACTTTCTCCACCTGTAAAAAGTAATCACTAAGATATTATATTTTTGTTTTAGTAAATGTTACTAGGTAGTTAGGTACAGTTCCAATGAAACTTTATGGCGGATCCGAACATAGGTACAAGTCCCGTCGCTGTAACCAGTTTAAGGTGCAGCGGGACGCAGTGGAGCGAGGGGTATGTGACTGTACCTGCGCAAGCACGCTTATAGCGTTGTTTTCTGATCCGTCATAAAGTTTGAGGCGAACTATAGTAGTCATTGATATACCAATTTAACTGGATGAACCGTCTGCATTCTTAAGTGTCCGCGCAGGAAGTCTCCTAAAATGCAATAGGTGTACCAACTAAGTCGCCCAACGGGCTTTTAGTCAGTATCATCAACTGGCGACGCACAAATGTGCGCGATGCCGATTTGTGTCGTAAATATTTGCAAAAACTACTCGTCAGTAACAAAGAAAAAAAATATGAATATCGTATTTTCGGTAAGTAAACATTTTAATTTAACATTAGTTTATTACTGCAGACTGTTATTCAATTAGATTTCAATTTAATTTGAACACTATCACGATTTTATTTTCATAAATTGTAACATGACCAACCCTTAATAAATGTTCGTAATATGACATCATCGGCAGGTCCGAAGAAGTGTGTTCTAAAAAGTCTTATACTAGAATTACTCTAAGTGAATATATGCCATAACCGTTACGAATAGAGCTCAATGTCCAAAGAAGTGGATTCTAAAGGGTCTTAAGTTAAAATTTCATAATGCGTTACGTACATGAAAAAGCTCCATTTCCATGCTTCATGCATTCATTCAAAAAAACTATATATAATGTAACAAACTATAATACGCTAAATTACGACACATTACGGACGCTTTTGTTTTACCTTTATTTAGAATCTACGAATCCTTATTAAAATTGGTAAATAAATTTTTATATATGTTAGATATCACCAATAGACCCATTACGTAAATAAAAAAAAATATAGGTTACATTTTCATAATAATTATAATTATAATAATCATACCTACAGTGTTATTTTATAACGTTTGGTTGCCTTCTTTGTGACGACGCGCCCGAGACCTTGAGACCGAGATGACTTACACTACGAAACTAAGAACCAGTGCGCACTAGTGAATTTTAGTTGGCCGATAATAATAATAATAATAATATCTGGGACATCGCACACAGCACCATCTAGTCCCAAAGTAAGCAAGTACTATGCTTGTATTATGGGGTACTAGACAACTGATATATATACTTAAATATTCTTTTTTTTATTATGTATACATATTTAGATACTTTTACACCCAGACACGAAACAAATAGACAATGTTCATGCATACAAATATTTGTCCTGGGCGGGGATCGCTAACCACTCGGCCAACCGGTCAGTCAATGGTTTGATCAATCAGGGAATCAGTATGGAGCTTTGGCAATGCGCGCATTTGACGATTAAAAATCGAACGATCCAACTATAGAAAACCACTGCCGATCCCTATTCAAACTAACGAACAACTATAGCCCTCTAAAATACACAGTGTACTAAAGGTTATAAATTAGCGATAAGTAATTAGCCAGCCGGGCGACAGTGGACGGTGTCATCTCCATGTTCGTTCGCAGTTCGTTCCCACTCGGAACAAATAAAAATAATATTTGAACAGTGCACTACGAACACGATGAAACTTCCAATACGTTAAAATACCTACGTGGTGCGCCGGGGTGGAGCGTGCGGTTTTTGTGAATGGTGACTACACATATTGGTTTTTCGGGAAAGGTTTGTGTAGTCATATCTCAATGTTTTGAAAGGAAAAAAGACGGCCATCGGTTTTTTACCTAAGATCATACATAATGATTTTTGGTAAAAACCCGATGGCCGTCGTAGACATTTGGTAAGAATTTGGATGGTTGTTAAAATTTCAACTTGTATATACAGATAAGACACGGCCATACCTTGTGGTGTGTCTGCAAAACCAAGCTTATTGTTTGTTTCTTTTGTAAATGTATATACAATAAATAAATAAATAAAAAAAAAAAATTGTGTACATACGCGAATTCACGCACATATTCACACAAACACCAAGCTCTCGCGCGTTCAGTACATAACTGGAAGTCGCACAGTGCACAACTAAAAAAAAAATGCTTTCATGCGTAATGAAACAGCGCACTAACAATCTAATAACACACAATCAAACAAAAAGTCTGAGGGAGTGACATTTCACTTGTAAATGTTTAAAATAACTAATATTTATATTCAAATACGATTCAATTTGAGTTTGACATATTACAATACGCGCTATGTTTTATTACATGATAGTATCGCTAGTAGTAAGTTTTTAAAATTTTCCAAATAAATAAAACCTACCTCGCTTCACTCAACAGAATATAGGCATATACCATAGATGTTCAAAGAGATACCGCGTTGTGACAAAAATGTGAGCAAAAAATAATCATGTAAACCAAATATACACCAATTGTCGTTCGACTAACGGCAATAGGTCGTAACCCACAAATTAAAAAAAAAATGTTTTTGCATCAATCGTTTCAGTTGTATCCCACACACCTATAAACAAAATATCGTAAGCCACAATTGACCCATTATTTTATAAAAAATGTTTTAGTAAAATGTCTTAACCAACATTGCAAATAAATAGTATAAACTAAATGTCACAACCAACAGCTAATTTTAATTTATAGTAAATTATTATAAAAAAATAAATTAAGTAAATTATTATAAAAAAATAAATTAAGTAAATTAGTAGTAATAATAAGTACATCATTTACTTAACCTTTTCTACATTTTAATTTAGTAACAAAATATATATAATACAGCACAGAGACAGTTTTATGTTTCTCCTGAAAAATTGGGAGTTTGTTGTTTACGACGTGTTGCCATTAGTCGCACGTGATGTTTAAAATAAAAAACCTGAAATTTCTTTTCTTGTGTGATTTAACAAAATGTTTGTTTAAAACAATAATAATGACATATTATGGTCTATCTAATCACTGAGTAATAGTTCGCTCACGTTTTTGATTGTTTTAATGTATGAGACGCTCCATCCTGATTATCATGCTATCTAAGGTACATACATGTTTGCATGCGCACAGTGTCTAACAACTGTATTTATGTTAGGTATGTACTTATTTGAATAACAATACTTTTGGACATGCTGATTATGGAATTTAATTTCTTGGATTTAAAATTTTATTAAACCCGAAATGGCGGAAGTTATGTTTCTCGATGAATCCATTTAATTCTATTTATTTACTAGCTTTCTGCCCGCGGTTACGCCTGCCAAAATAATGTGTTTTATAATAAAAAGATTCCAACTTGTCATATTTACGAATGATGGTACTTTATTTCATCAATCGTCAAACATGTGAGCACAAATCAATAAGTTTAGACAGAAGACCCACTCCGAACAAATTTTGTCATGGTACCTGGTTGCGATAGGAAGTTTAAGATGAATACCGTCCATTTCTTTCACACATATAACATTGTGTGTCTCTGTCATACAAATGACTCTTGACCTTGAACCTAACCTGATCGGGTTAGTGTGTAGAATCTAGGTTAATTATCAAGATGGCGTGGCTCATACTTAGAAATGATCCAAACCGTGAACAAAATTATTCAGAGATTAGTTAATTTGTTTCAAAAAATCTGTTATTTTAGAATAAAATGTAATTTCAGAATCTTTATTTATATTTTCGGTACGACATATGCGGCTCACTAAATTCTACTTTGATCTGTGACATCTCTATGTACAACCATGGTGACTAATTAACATGCTGTAAAAGGCAAAAGCAGAACCCTTATCATTTTGTCTTATCCGTCTGTCTGTCCGTCATGTCCCAGCTAATTTGATTGAAGGCTATTGATTAAAATAGCCATGATGACATTTCGGAGTTGCGTGCACTTTTTTAAACTTATGTGCATTTTTTCAGTGTTAACCCTTTGTCTTCATAGAGACCGATATCGGTCGCTAATGACTTCCAACGCTTTGCCTTCCCTGCGACCGAATTCGACCGCTAACCGCCCGCTTAATACCGCACCAAGAAATTTTTTTTTCTCTTTCTTATATATAAGTACGTAAAACGAAATAAAAACTAGAGAAAGACAAAATATCATAGAATTTAAAAATCACTGCTAACGATTTTGTCGCAGACGCTACCATTGAAAAAAATATTCGTTTATTGTTCATTCATTCCAAGAGTGAATCAGTGAGCGTTTAACTTTTTTTAGCACCATATTTCGTACTGTATTCTTGTGTAATTTGATTACTTGTTTATTTTTATAGTTGCAAATGTGAACACGTATCTTGTACGCATAAAATCATCGTACCTGTTTCTGTAAATTTGTGTTACAATCTAATATATATTGTGGTTTGAGAAAAACCTAACCTGTGTGATACTTATTATATATTTTAGTGTATAAAAAGTGATATGGTTTTTATAAGTGATTGTTTTATTTTGTTTTTGACTTCTATAATAAATTATGTGTGTGTAAAATGTGTTTTCATGTCATCCTGTAACTTTTTTATAAATAATTTTTGAATCAAGGCTCAATAAGACGTGTAGATGCATCTAGACACTAAACTTTCTTGAACAATCATTACAGTTTTTTTACAATAAATCTTCCTTTGTCAGAAAAAATCAAATAACATTATAGTTAGCATTTTTACTAAGCTTTCTATTGGTATTATCTATTTTTTAGATATACTTATAATATACGCATAATAACCTTCGAATGATCTTTTGGTCGCAAATTTTAAGCCCATAAAATTCATACGTGTTTTTTTATTAGATAGGGGAGATTTAAAACAAAAAATAGTTTGCAACTAAAAAGACAATTTACTTAAGATTACATTACATATTTTCAAAAATAAACTTCCATAGAAAAAAAAAATTATATCATTTTATTTCTCGAGGTGATCATTCTGTCATAAGAGCTTGGTAGGCGAAGGATTGTTTTGAAAAATATGTAATAAGACGAAGGGTTAATATGACTTGAAACATTTTCTTTTCATTAACTATTATAAATAGGTAAAGTTTTATTAGTATTATTTTATGAACTTATGTATCTTGTATTTCTATTTCAACTTAAGATGGGATACACCTAATGCCAACTGGAAATGTCCAGTTTAAATACACATTTTCTGTGAATGACCCATAACACAATTAACATCTGAGAAACTACAAAGTTAAACAAAACACTCATAGAAAGAACAGCTCTTAGTTAAGGTACTACTAAACGATCAAATTAGCAACAGGCCTGAACAATTTGCAATTCTATAATATATTAATACATGAACAGAAAACTTTGTACCTATCCCTTTTTCATATTATGCACATGGAGAAGAGTGAGATTTGGCATTAAGTTTATATGAAGGAGGAAGGCAGAAAGTTAAAATCTGTAGAAAATCTCTTACAACTACTATCCATGTCAACAAAGAGTTGTCTGTGTTACAGCAGTAAAAGCATAATTCTGAACATAGTTTAATACTGTTTGTTTACATTCATACTGTCAATGTCAAACATATGTTAGTCTGCGTTTGTTGCCATTTAAATTGAATTAGTCTTGCCTAATTGTTATTGGCGGTTTCAGAAAGTGAAAAGTTGAATTTTGATGACTGAGACCACTAGTTTAACTTAATCACTAACCCCATCCTCTACAGGGATGGAATTAAGTGAAGTTCATGCATATACAGACCAATTAACAATTTGACTGATACTTTTCTTCATGTTGACTTTGTTTCAAACAAGTATCACAAGTAAACACATGTGATTAATAAATTATCCATTAATTATATGAAAATTCAATGCCATGACATTAAGGTGACATCAATGGTGGGTATTTACACCGGCTACCAATCAGTACTGGGTTACCGAGTAATGTTGGACTTCTCAATCTCAGAAAAAATTACCAAGTTAGTGTGGTTGGTATCATCATGTCAAAAATCACACATGCTGAATGTGTAGAAGGTAGAAGGTGAATCGTGTAGAAGGAAATAAAAACATAGGTACTAAAAGTGAAGTTGGGGATAAAAATTGCTAAAATGAAACTCAAATAAATACCCAAGTGCTATGCAACAGTTATCAGAAAAGCGGTCGGCACCTAAGACGCATTCCGAAACTAATTTCAATCTGCGTAGCAGACGCAAGCTGGGACGATTACTTTCATTACTCTACTTTTACCATAAAAATGAACACGGAATAATTTGTACCTCATACTCTTCCGCATTTTCATCTTCAGACATGTCATTTTTGTCTTGTTCCTTGATAGATTTCCTTTTCTTTGCTTTATTTTTAGATCCGCGTTTTTTTGGCGGTTCTTTAATTTCATCTTCCGATTCGTTATCAGGATCAACATCCTTCTCATCGTCGTCGTCTCGATTAAAATCTGGCTGATCTTTTTCAGAGGGTTCGTCATTATTTACGGACCCATTGGTAGAAGATACTATATCATCTTCTGTTCTACTTTTTGATAGTTTTCTCATTTTGGTATTTCTCTGTTTAGTGGAAGACTAATGGGTTTTACTCAATATTTTTTCAACACTCAACACGTTTATTAAATGTTTTAAATTTTGATACAATGCAGTAAAAACCTTAAATGGCCTCAAACACAAGAAGTAAAAGAAAAGCGCCACAAGCCAACAAGCCCACCAAAACATCAATCAGAAATTACGGCGTCATCAATGTTCAATCAAAATATAAAAAAAAAACAATTTATAGACTAGATGCAATTTTAACTTTTACAGCCATACCTTTTTATTTCCTAATGAAACAAACATATATTTATGGCAATAACCAATAAAAATGATAATGATTTATAAAATATGTCTAATATTTGAACTTACATCAACCCTCAATCACTACTCATTCGTCCATTTTGGTTACGAACTGATTGACCCGCGACGTGGAAGCATGGAAGCTAACTTTTCTAGACAATTGATTTATGATTGAAGTCAATTGAAAAACATTATCGGATTATTGAATTATACACACCTTCCTCTTGAACTTTGAATCACTCCGTCTAATGATAACTATCGTATGAAAATTCGTTTGATAGTTTTTGAGTTTTAACGCGTGCAAACACAGACGCGACGGGGAACCTTTGTTGTATAATAAGTAATAGTGAAGTTAGAGCTTCTTCGCATTTCGCTAGGCGAAAAAACGGCAACGTTGTACAGTAATCACGAAGTTTTAGTCAAAATGACTCAAAACCACGTCATTACCTTAGAACAATTACTAAAGCTTAGAAGGAATGTAAATTTTACATATGTTTAACTTGTTCTAAATGTCCAATAAAGCTTTAGAAAGAAAAAGATAGCTGATACAAAATCATTGCTGCTTATAATTACTCATGATCAGTACGTAGCCCCCAAATTCATTTGAACTTATATAAATGATAAAGGTAAATAGTGAGTAGCTAACAACGTTATCGATATATTTAAAGTTAAATATTTCTATTGATTGTTGTAATAAACTACATAGGTACGTTTATTTCTTTAAACTTGTACATTATTTTCGTTTCCAATAAAGATCATGGTACGGTATATTAGTAATAAGTATTATGGATACAAACAACGATAACACAAACACTGATTAATTATGACCCGGCACAAATATTTAAAAAATATATGATTGACTGACGTTCCAAACCAAAATTAAGTTAGAGTTACAAATAACTGAGCAGTCAACATTCACGAAATAAACAATTTAGTGTTGAATATTATAAAAGAACAATGTTAGTAAGCCAAAAAATTGAGACAATGTAAATTACAATTTTCAGGATTCCGTGCATCTGATTTGAAAAAACGGAACTCATAAAGCATCACTCTTCTGGTGTCTAAACTTATCCGTCGACCACAGCCTATTTCCTTTGAATCTGTTAGACAAAAATAACTTGATTTTTGGTACAAATAGAATGTTTTGTGACTCAATTAGAAACGTATAAAATTAATAAACTATTTTGATATTGGGGATCAGTTGTAGCTGGCAAATTAAAAACACGTACCTATATAAGTGCATTCATCATGTGACATAATAAATAAAAAACTTGTTATGAAAAATGCACAGTTTTAATAATAACAGGAAAATGTAAACGATAAATCAATTCTCATTTTGGAACCCTGATTAGAAAAAAAATCAAATTCATTATGTGATACATCAAACGAAAGGATACGTTATGAGAAATATGAATATATACAACTTTTTAAACCATACAATGTAATGTGTCAAAAAAAATTACCAAAGTTAATTTAAAATTTTACTAGTTTCGTAACAGCCATATATTAAGCCTCATAACTAATAAATAGTTGAAAGGTAGTTATGGCTCCTTAAAACAAATTATTTTACAAATCATGTGTTATAGGTCAAACACAATTTCTTGAGCCTTCTGGGAGGCTTGTTTCTTCGGTCTACTTCGCTCCTTACATTGGCACAAGCAAAACCTAAATCATCCATTAAATTGCTTAATGTCCATTTAAAATCAAACGACTGTTTACTTGTCGTCTAGTTTACCCTTTTAACGGCTTTTATCCATTTACTTCGTATCTCTGGATCCAAAGAAAAACTACAATAAGAATTTGCCAAGCATTAATTGTGGTACCTACCTGGAGTAGCTTCGAAGATACAACTTTGGTACAAACTTTTAACCGCCGTTACCGGTAACTGAAGTCATTGAAATAAATTGCATTTAATATGAAGTGAGGAATACCCACTCTATTTTTCAAGCATGCAGGACCATAAACTACAATAATCCCGGAGAAAAATGTTAGAGATTGTGGGCACATTACAATGAAATGAAGCGGTACATTTCGAAAAAAAATCTATACATAATTATTTCATAGTTACTGATGCGAAACCGTGTTTATACGAGTCGACGAGTCAGCCTTGCATTTTTTTATTATGAGAAGATTATTAGGCCGAAGAAACGTAAATATGAAATTAAATTACTTTTTACTTCTTTTAAGCTGTTTTATCACAATTTAGTAATTTTAATACTTTCAGTGTAATGTAGGCTTTTGTTTAAAAATACGTAATAATAAAATTGTTCATTTCTTAGTGTTTAAAAGCAAAATTCTTTCATTTTCTTTTGATTTTGAGGAACTGTGATTGTGGCAATTCACTGCAACAGAAGCCATTTTGAGGCAAATTCACAGATTAGGCAAATTTATTTCGTGTTTATTTCGTTCTATATTATCGAAATTTTTAATAATTTGATGCAAACGTCAGTCTGACCTCAGTTTGACGTCCGTCTGTCTAGTCAGACTAATATCACTTAGAAAGGGGTACAAGCAGATTGAAGCAAACCGCAAATATATGCTTACATTTTTTTCACTCACACTGAAATGCACCATGTGGAAAACATGTGAAAAATGAAACAAATGTTTGTAAATACAAGAATGCCTTCTATGACTTTAGTAATTTTTCTGAAGTCATTACATATTAACCATTTTGACACAGCATTTTGAAAAAACTTCTAGCAAAGCAGTTATCAATCAGTAGCATAGAATAATTTTAATTCTACGCTCTCTGCGGAATCATTAATATGTCGTCATATCCGGCTCTATCAAAAACGATTTTGAAAAATTAAAACCTAAAAAACAATAATTTTCTTTAATACGAAGTCCAGTAATTATAGTTAGTATATAAATAGTAGGTCATCAGTCCACCTGGCCGGGGGGCGTCCAGCGCTTCGCTTCCCGGTACGTGGCCTCCACTCGAGAACTCGTCTACGCCATCGGTTGTTGGCTGTACGGCAAATGTGACCAACCCTTTGCTACTTCAGATTGCTAATTACTTCGGCTATGTCGACGACTTTAGTTCTTCGACGGATTTCAGCATTCCTGATTTTGTTCATCAAAGAAATACTGAGCATAGCCCGTTCCATAGCGCGCTGAGTGACATTAAATTTGTGAACCAGTCTTGCCGTGAGAGTCTATGCGTGACCATGAGTAGTGTAAGTCATTATAGGCAGGACGCATTGGTAGAAGACCTTGGTATTCAGACATTGTGGTAGTGGCGACGAGAACAGACGACGGAGCTTCCCGAAAGCAGCCCAGCCCAGCTGACTTCAGCTTCGGTCGGCCTCTTTGTTGAAGTTGTGTTTGCCTAACTGGGCAGTCTGTCCTAGATACGCATAGTCTTGCACAACTCTATGAGATGTTCAAGAGTCTCGGTTACCGGTCTCGGTAGATTAAATTCGTTGAACATGATTTTCGTCTTATCTAAATTCATCCCGAGTCCCACCCACCGAGAGGCGCCATTGAGGCCGTTTACCATTCTACTGAGCTCCTCCAGCAACTCTGCCATGATGACTATGTCGTCAGCAAACCGGAGGTGAGCACCATACCGGTGGTAATTGGATGCGGAAGGCGGAAGACCATGTGTGGTGGCGAGCCTTAGGAGAGGCCAATATCCTGCAGTGGAAAGACACGGGCTGATGATAATGATAAATAGTAGACAAAAAAACTGAAATTAACTAAATTAAAAGAACGGAAACAGTTTTTCATTTTGTACTTGTCGATAAAAAGAATGAATAAAAAAAAATGGTCTTACCGAATTTTAGTCAACAGTCAATCGTAATTTATTGTCGCTTTAAATCCCAAATGTTTCCAGTCATTTATTGCAGCACTGGTGCCAGAAAGGAGGATTCCCTGTAAATTCGGATGTTTTGTTTACCTCGGAAGGAACTGGAACTGCAACACAAATGAAATTGAAATTCTAAAAGGTATTGCGGAAACTTGGCAGAAATATATAAACGTATATTAATTTCATTACAAGTTTTTATTTTATATCTGGCAACACTTTAGCGGATGTACGTTACCACCTTGCGAATCTGTCAGCTGATTTGTAGTTTGTAATATTGGTTAGACTGTATAGGTTTAAGCGCCCGCCTAATGTTAATTTTAATGTCGAAGTATTTTCTTACCTTGGTAATGATTGCTTTATTTAAATAATTGTGTTAAAAGTAAACCCAAGTGAAAGATAATTGTTAACACTTTAGACTAAATAGTTCAGTAAAATGCAATATGTTCAAAAATACCTTGAAAATGTGTCCAACCATAAACCTATGTGTAACAAGGTTCCAAATGGAAAGAAAATTTTATTGTACTGTAATTTCTATAGTTTTTACTCTCAAAAAGTGAGTACAACATATTTTTTGTATTTTTAAATATTTTAGAATTATAAACATACTAAGTGAATGTTAGCAGAACAGACATTTTATTTTATGCAAAACAGAATAGATGGATACAATAGTCTATAAAATGTTTTTTGCATATTCGGATAGTTTTTGGCTAAATACACTTTATTGCAGGTGTTAATGGCACTGTATGAGAAAAATGTGGATTTTGAACCCATTGTTGTCGATATAACAAAAGGTGAACAATACTCTCCTTGGTTTCTTGAAATTAATCCTCGTGGAGAAATTCCAGTATTACAAGTTGGAGATCAGATAATACCTGATTCTACAAGAATTCTTGATTATTTAGAACAATACTTGGAGCCAGGTTTGTAGCTATGTATTATTTTTTAATCAGTTAGTACTGACTTAGTAATGTAAATAGAATATTATATGACATATACCATATACCTAGTCAAATTTTAATTTCTACATTCTCACATTTTCTTTTCAGAAACACAACCTTTAATATATGTCTCAAATGATCAAAAATTACTAAACAGAATAAATAAATTTCGAGACCTCATTGAAGCTTTGCCTGCTGGAGTAATAACAGTTGGCTCATTTTGCCATCCTCAACTTTGTGGTAGGCCTAAACTACCATTTATTTTACCAGTCCGTGAACTACTCAAAAGTAAGTTAATTTTAGTGTTATGATACAAGAGAAAGTTAAATATTCAAGTCTTAGATAAGATTAAAGATAAGAAAAATTTTATTTACTGAATGATATCATCACTTTTTTTATGTTATCTGAATTCTTATTATATAAATCTTTGTAATTTGATGTCACTGACAAGGGAACAATTTGGTTGCTGTTATTTTTAATGTGATCTAATAATTAGGGAAAGTGTGAGGTGTCTGTCACCGGTCTGTTATTTCTAGAGGTTCAAAGTTAAAAACTTGTAATTTAGCATGTAATAATAGTTGATAGTCTTGAGGTAACCCATTAAGTACCCACGGGTACTTAATAATTTTGGTATACTTAGTAGTTAGTCTGTCCGGCCGTCCATCCGTTCCTACTTTAACTTTATTTTCCATCAGATTTTTCTGAAACTTCCTTTGACCTAAAATTTTGCAAGTACCATTATGGAGCTGATTAGAGGAATTGAAGAATTCTTTATTTTCCAATGGATTTTTTTTCATGGCACAGAGGTTTCCGTTTATATCTAGTTTTGCAATTACCATTTTGGAGCTAATTGAAGGAATTGAGGATTACGTTATTTTTAAATGGATTTTTTTTAAACTTGTCTCCGAGGTTGCTTTTGATCTCGAGTTCTGCTAGTAACATTTTGTAGCTGATGAAGAAATTGAGAATTTCGTTATATAAGATTTTTTTTTAAAATTGGCACAGAGTAGCCCTTTAACTTCTGATTTTGCAAGTACCGTTTTGGAGGTCATTGTAGGAATTGAGCATTTTGTACTGGAAGGTCATAATATGTTAATAACGCAAGCAATATAGGTCGCTCTAAATTTGACATGGGTGCGTTTTCCACAGATGTGGGGCTCGCTCTCGACCCACTGATACCTCTTTTTCTACTGTGACATTACTCGCTTCGACTTTCAACAAGCTGTACTTACTAAATTCGTCCATTGAACTGGTTGAGAATGGTACATATACCTTGAATTGCAAATTGGATCATGTGTGAACCCAGTTGAGTCATAAGCTCTGTTATAAGCCTTAATTTCCAATTTTTATTACTATCCAGAAACCTCTTATTTTTTCATTTAAAACTCTTGAGGTTATTAAAAAGCAATCTTTTTCTATTTCATTTTATTTTTAAACATAGATTGGAAGCAAAAAGACAACAGAATCGCGGTAATTGCGTTTCATCACGGTTATGTGCAAACTCAAATTTTCAAAATAAAAAATAATTAACTCTGTGGTATGTTTATTGTACCATCTAATGTTTCAAGGTAAATTTTAGCTCCGAAGACCAAGAAAAGAGCGGCCCTCGTGTCGTTTGAACACCAGCGGTTATTCTTGTGCATAAGCAAAAATTAGCTCTTCAGATGAGGCCAATCAGAACAACTATTAAAAGGGTATTAAATGAAGAGCTGGGACTACAGGTGTATCAGTAAAATCCGGATACCCTTTCAATATATGTCTGTAGAATTTAAGGCTAGAGAGATCCCGGGGCCTGTTAAAGTGGTACAGGAGGAATTTGCCGTTCAGATGGGCTAAGTAGTACAACTATTAAAAGGTGTTTAGTAAACCTAACGTCGGGATGTGTCACTTCACTATTGGTCGGTTGCGGGCTGTCACTATGGCAATGGTCGAGAGCGCCAATCAGAAGCGAGATTGCCAGAAACCACACATCTGGGTTGTCACAGCAAGTTGACGTCAGTCGCCCGCTACCTGTCGTGCGAATCGCATCGTTTTATTGCTATTTCTCGCATTTATTGTGATTGTCGTTGGGCCTCCTCGTAGCACGCCGAGCGTCACAAGTTTCACGTTTTGCGAACTATACATGTCATTGTATTAGTAATTGTGAATCGAATACATATATATATATATCAATAGAAGATGTACCAGTGCCAGTATCAACCCGGCGAGAGTAGGAACTGCCCCCGGCTCACCAGGTTTCGGCAATCGTGACCTCACGTAAGCGCACCTGTTTCGACTAATTTGTGTGGGGCACTCCGGATAACTACGTTTGGGGGTTTGCCCTGGACTCCCTGGTCCTTCACCACTCTTATATCTTTCCGATCCATCCCTCAATCATGTATTAAATGAAGAGCTGGGATTACAGGTGTATCAATGAAAACCGGATTCACTTTCAATATTTGTCTGAAGAATTTAAGGCTAGAGAAATCCCGGGTCTTGTTAAAGCTGTACAGAAGGAAAAAGGCGCAAAATTCTTTTTACAAATGAAAAAAATTTAAACAACGAGGAAAGTTACAATAAACAAAATAATAAAATGTATCTATGCTGATAACGGTGAAGGAGCGAGTAAGCATGTAAAGGTGTACCTAGTGCTGTTTGTTTATCAACCAAAATATTAGGTCTTAACCTATGGAGTTGCCGTTTTGTATGAAATAAGTAATTTCTTTTCAAACATCTTTTTTTCTGTTGTTCAAAGTAATCACCTGTGCAATTGATGCATCTTTACTAACGCAGTGGCAGTTTATTGATGCCCTTCTTGTAAAAATCAACTGGACGGGAGGCAACAAACTCTTCGAAGGCATTTTGTACTGTTTCTCGGGAATTGAATTTTTTCCCTTTAAAAAGTTGGCCAAATTTAAAAAAAAAAGTAATAGTCGGTGGGTGCAAGGTCTGGTGAGTATGGCGGATGAGGTAGAACTTCCAACCCCAGCTCTAGAAGCTTGGAGACTGTTGTGCAATATGGGGTCGCGCGTTGTCGTGAAGGAGCGGCGAGGACGACCGATTGACCAAAGCTGGTCGCAGACGTGCGAGCTTCTCCATCATTGTCTTCAGTTCTTCACAGTACACATCTGCAGTAATGCTCATGCCATTTTGTAAAAAGCTGTAATGAATCACACAGGCACTAGACCTCTAAACAGTGATCTCACCTTTTTAGGGGTTATTTTTCGTTTAAAAACTTTGGAGATTGTTGTGCAATATGGGGTCGCGCGTTGTCGTGAAAGAGCAGCGGGGACGACCGATTGACCGAAGCTGGTCACAGACATGTGAGCTTCTCCATCATTGTATTCAGTTCTTTACAGTACACATCTGCAGTAGGGTAAAGTCATATATTTTCGTGATATATGTAATTTCGTGATATTTTTCTTATGTGTTCCCCGATAAAACCTACCGCATAAATACTTATGAGACAGCGCTATACGTATTATATACTGTCGTCTTTTTTATTCTTCTGACTTGCCGTATAGCGATGTCTCATAAGTATTTATGCGGTAGGTTTTATCGGGGAACAAAGAAAAATATCACGAAATTACATATATCACGAAAATATATGACTTTACCCTAATGCTCATGCCATTTTGTAAAAAGCTGTGATGAATCACGCCGGCACTAGACCTTCACCTTTTTAGGGGTTATTTTTCGTTTAACACATTGCTTTGGTGCTGAACCAGGATCTAAACAACTTGTTGAGCGCTTTCGATTGTCGAACAAAATCCATTTTTCATCACAGGTAACAATTCGGTTCAAAATTCCTTCATTTCTGTGCTTGTTGAGCAATGCAAGGCTCAAAAACTACCAAACAGATTGGCATATGGTTGATACCAATGGATGGAGTGATTCAAGAGGAAGGATTACGTGCATAATTTATTAATGTTTTGTGCAAATTTGTTGAAATATGACGATTGTTGTGGAAGAAGTCGGAAAAAAATCAAGCCGGCTGGGAGCTTTCATCGAAAACGCTGCCTCATCCCTTTGAGATATAACAAAATAATATATGGAGGAATTGTGTCTTTTTTTATAGGACTAAAGAAAAGTCTGCGATGGCATATGTCTATCTTTTATGAATAGCTTACTATACCTATTTTTATGTTTAAAAAACGGTGTCATATGATGAGGTAGTTGGAAAGCAATTTATACGTATACAGTATTAATCCTTATCAAATTAAATACGTTATTTACCTTCAGTATTTCATGCAGATTATGATTGCCCTTTACACCATACAATTTAAATTAAAATCTTAGGAATTATCACGAAAAATATCGTGCCACAGCGGCCGAGCGCGGCGCCTAGAAACATAGAAATAGAACAGACAACACGGCGCAAACAGTGCATACGTGTGCAGCAATGAGCAGTCAAAGATATACGATGTCATTGTCACAGAGCACACTGTTTCATTTCACTAAAAAAATTCCCTATGCTGCTGCTTATCGCATAAATCGATTAAGAAATGCATTTGAAATGCAAGAGTAAAACATCCACGTGTTTATTTAACATACTTTATTTTTTTTTAATAATTTGTGTGTCGTGACTTCGACGTAAAAAAAGATCAAATAAATTCTGTAAGCGTGTCTGATCTAAATATATCTTTTTGATTAATATGGTTTGATGAAGGACCTTCAGGCGCATATTTTCCAGTTTTTATTTTTTGAAGATCGCTTTTGGTTACCGAGTTATTAATTTTTATTTTTTTTCTCCCAAAAACCTCAAAAGTGCGACTTGTGACTGGAACTGAAAGATTCCTCATAAATGCGTCTATCATGGATAATAAAATTTGAACAAACGTCTGGATTGCGGCGTCGCTTCTCTACGTTAGTAATATTATTTTTAAGCATAGAAATAGCGTGGCGACGCTCCGGGCGTCGTCTTCGTCGTCCTCATACCGATGCGACACGTGTGGGTGTATATCAATGTTGTATATAAAGAAATATTTTAGTTTGTTATGTATATATTCTTTACTTTTTCAAATATTTACAGAATTGGAAATAAAATAAATTAAAAATACTCCAAGTGACATGAACTTACTATCAAATCCAATCCACATGTTCGACGCAACAAGTTGATATGACATTACGAGAGAAAAAATACTATGACTTATATGCTCTGCTACCCGTGCGAAGCCAGGGCGGGTCGCTAGTTTTAATATTAAAACAGCTAATGCCAATGTCATTTATTTAAAAAAAGTAATATAGATGTTGCGCCATTTTTAAATTTCATTTATATTTAAATTAATTTATTAAATAATTTTATCGTGAATAATTTTATTGTAAAAATAGTACTTATTACATTGTGTTCTGTGCCTAATTCAATTCTGTATACCTAAATGGTGTTATTGACAAAATAAATTATTATTATTAATCGTTTTACACAATACGGCCAAAGATAATACTGTGTTTTTAAATATTTCTATGCTTGTCATTTTCTTCAGGTTCAGACATATATCATACCCAACTTCAATTGAATCAGCTCAGCCAATTTCAAATTAATCCACTGCTACGATTCTATGAAAATTTTCAAGTTTGTGCCGTTCTTATGTTTGATAAAATAAAAGGTTTTTTATAACTAGTAACTTGATTAACAAAGGCTATTGCCATTGTTTGGGAGTATTTATTTATAATAAGAAAGTAAAGTATATGTTATAAAACACCAAATAATATGACTAAATTCTATTAATAAAATATTATATTATTTGCATTAAAATATTTTTCAAGTAATTTTTGCATGGAAGTGAGTAAATGTTTCTTTAGCAATTTATTAAATGTGACAAACAAAGCTTGTGACTCATACCTTTGCCACACTTTTTGGACCCCTCCCATTCATATGTGACATAATATTTTATGGATGGTCCCTAAACACCACACACAAAGTTCCTGGTATTAAGGTTTAAGGCATGTGTGCACTCAACGGCTTAAGGAAATCTACTGATGAAAACAAGGCATACCTATGTAGAAATAATTTTACAATCAGGCTTTGAAATGGGCATCTTAAAGTGTAACCTTAATAATGATTTCACATGTAAAACATCACTCAAAAATATTTGACGTAGGAATGCATTTTCTAAATTCTTCAAATTATCTATTTAGTTATATTTTAAAAAAGCTGCAATGGATAAACTTCATACTACAATAAAATAATTTTGGTTGTTCTGCTTGCAACTTATATTAAATGGAACTCACCATATGTGAGCAAATCTTAGACAGGAAAATATGAACAATACTCAAACAGGATTTTTTTCATTACCAGCCCGTTATGCCCCACTGCAGGGGCTTAGGCCTCCCCCAGGGTGAGGGGGCTCAAGGCTTAATCCACCACGCTGCTCCAGTGCAGGTTGGTGGATTTTAATGACTGCCATCTGTTGATGACACCCAGGAAATGGAATAATGCATTCTTAACATTGGGCAATAACCCTTTTGTTAGCACAGCTTCCACCTGTGACATAAGTGATTGCCTTTGGAACAAAAACTATTGTTTTTGGAGGTCATTGTTTCGATATTAATTGTTGGTCCAGTGCTTGTTCTATTTTATGTTTGAAGTTCCATTATTATAGCTCCCTTATTTTGAAGGAACAAGTATTTCTATTAAGTAATAATGTCAATTTGAGACTTGGTGGAGATTTATTAAGTTTGGTTAATGAAACTGTGTTCTTGGGCATTACTATAAATTTACAATGGGGTCCTCATGTTATGAGGGTGGCTGCTAAACTGAGCTCTGCTGTTTTTGCAATTAGGCAAATAAGAAAACTAACCGATGTGCCTACAGCGAGGCTGGTTTATATTAGCTACTTTCATAGCATAATGTCATATGGCATTCTGCTATGGGGAAAGGCCGCTGATATTCAAACAATATTTGTTCTGCAGAAAAGGGCTATTCGAGCTATATATAAATTAAAATCTAGAGATAGTGTAAAGGCTCATTTTAGAGAAAGTAACAGTTTGACAGTTCCTTGTCAGTACATTTATGAAAACATAATTAATGTACATAAAAACTTAAATGCTGTCTCTAGGGTGGGTGATGGCCACAACTTAAATACAAGACATAAGCATATGTTATCAATTCCAAGGTTCAGGCTCTCAAAGGTTAATAATTCTTTCATGGGAAATTGTATCCGTTTTTATAATAAAATTCCAAAAGAAATGTTAGACTTGAAATCTAATCAATTTATAAAGCCAGTTAAAGTCCAACTCATGAAAAAAGCTTACTATTGTATTAGCGAGTATTTAAATGATAAGTGCGCATGGACATCACTGTAATAGTTGTAAGCACTTTAAATAAAAAAAAAACAATAATGAAGAAAAACATATATTTAAATAAAATAAACAGGGCGGAATTTCTTGCCGGTTCTTCTCCTTTTAGTTTTTGAAATGGTACCTATTCAATTTATTTTGACTTTCAATAAGTGTGTGTAAACATCTTATATTGAATAAAAACTTTTTGAATTTGTGAACTACTGCTATTTTTGCACCTTTTCAGGGGCAAGAAATTTCAGATATTTTGGTGGCTTCTTAGTCTTGACCTACGTGCCTTACAATACTCAGAAATTTAAGATTTCCAAGTGTAGAAATTAGGGCTCAGTGCATCAATTAATTTGCAATGCAGTATATGACGATACATCAGTATATTAACAATGATTTTACAAAAAAACCCTTTTAACAGATGGCGATTTGGGCAGTTCACAGAATTTGAGGAAACTTGCAGAAACAAATCCTAAAGCCAAAAGTATACTACTATATAAAGCCGATATTCAAGACAGAAAACATGAAATAGTTACAAACGAGGATGAATATTTGAAAGTATTGAATGTTGTGGATCAAATATTAAACGAGGTAGAGGATGAGTTGAAAAACCAAACAGAAGGTACATAAAACAATAATTCATACCAAAACCATTATGCTACTTTTACTTATGCATTTTACAAATGAATAGCAGCAGTTTTTAAATAATTTGCACTTTAGCTAATAAAAATATCTGTTTTAGGTAACTGGTTGTGTTGTGAAATCTTCACCATTGCTGATATAAACCTGACTATTTTACTCGAGCGACTATATGAACTTGGTTTAGAAGATAGGTTCTGGGCAAAAGGAAAGCGATATTCTATAGAAAACTATTTCAGTAAAGTAAAACAAAGGGATTCTTTTCAAAAAACAATACCACATATTACAGATCATATTAAAATGATAGTAACATCTCAACCCCCTACTTATGTCGGTGCGGCTGCTATAGCTTCATTAGGAATAGTTATAGGAGGTTTATATATAGTAAAAAAACTTGTTCGTGGATAATGTACAGACCAAAGAAATAATTTTTGAAATTACTTATATGATTAAACAAAAAAAAAATAGAATGTCTTCCATTCTTAGACACAAATTTAACTGTATCTGACATCAACTATTTTTGGAAAATGTATATAGTATATAATATGTAGTTATATAATAAAGATTAAATGAGAACACAAAAAAAACCTGTACATATGAACATCTAATTGTTTTATTTATTTGACCTACGCAATGACTGAATTCCACAACAAACAAAACAAATAACTATATTAACAATTTTATTAAAAAAACAACCATAACCAAAGAGATTACAAATGACAATACACCAAAACTTTTCTGGACATGTTATCTTGTATCATTAATAGTACTATCAATACCATCTTGAGTTTTATATATAGGCATACCCATGAAATGTTTACCATTGGTAGAACTTGTGCGTTTTTTAGGCACAGTTGTTGAAGTTGTCTTTTCTTTGTTATATTTGAATATTGCTTCTCCTGGCATGTTTGGCCCTAAATTTGGTATGGTGTACCAAACACGATATGTAATGTACCATGTTAGAATTGCAACAATGCCACTGACAAACTTTTCTACCATTATATGATAATATAAAATTGTAGATACTAACATTAAGTCCCATAATACTTGCAGTAGTGTTATACCAATAAACATAGCACGAACATATGGAGTGAATTTCAAATATGAGTTTTTTAAGATGACAAGTTCCTCTGTTGTCACATTCTTCAATGGATTCATACTCGGTGATTTATCATCTGTACTTCTGGCATATTCTTCATCTCTAATATAGTCTTTTATTCTTTCCCATCCAATAATGGCTTTTGCTTCTTCTATAAGAACTAAGTTAGAATAGATTAATATGAAACAATGTCCCGAAACATCAAATCCATTCCAAAAGTGGCCATTTTTCAAACAGGTGCTTTTATTATCAAATGTTCTGACATTGCATCTTCCATAATTCGTTTCAATCATATTAAAAAGTGTAGTCCAAGCAAACCAAAAACCAGTGGCAACCACCAGTCTTATTAAGTGTGTAATTACGAGTTTCCATTTGCCGCACGATGTTGTATATGTTGTCATCAACACATAAGGTATACCAAGGCATAATGTCCAAAACCAACCTATTTTTACGAAATATTGATTAAAAATGTTATCGCTTCTTGAGAAGTATGTTTTAGGAAAGGTTAACACATCCGCTACGAGTGACAAGAGAAACAGGGCACCTAAATATATAGCTATTTTTAAATTGGTGTCGAAGAATAACACTTTCTTGCAAAGATGCAATATCATTACGATGAAAACTTCCAAAATAGACGAAGCTTCACGTGTAGGTTTAGTCCCTTTACTTTCGAATCCTTCACTTTGCCCTTTGAAATTCATGCGGGAATTTTTAAAACTTGCTCGACTAGTCATGGTCAAACACTCGTTTAATAATAATAAATCTAAAACTATAACCACAAAACACCTCCAACTTGCTACCTTTCTACTGCTTTCTATCTTTCTACCACAGAACAATTTTTCTACTGTGCGTCACAGATCTGTGCGTTTCCCATGTTTCCACAGAACAAGGCAAAAAAACAAGTGCTGTCTACTTAAGCTGTCATCTGTCATAGGGCTGTGCTCATGGACGTATTATTAGGTTCAGGACGGTGCACTCGGCTTTGTGAAACGAGAAGATGAGTTAGCGAGGTCAGAGTCCCTCTCATGGACGTAATACTAGATTCAGGACAGTACACTCGACTTTGCGAAACGAGAAGATGAAATAGCGAGGTCCAAGTCCCTTTATTTCGTTTCTTCTAGGGTGACAATAATTTATTTTCATTCTTATTTTTATCTTAAGGGGGGGGGGGGGGGGGGCGTGGGCGCCGTCCCCCCAAAACACTATGACATAAATTAAATAAAGAAAATCTACTATAATCTAATAAAATTAAATAGGTATAGTGTTTATTGAATGCTGACCACATTTTACAAAATTAGATTTGTTTAAACATGGCATTTTTAGGGTTGCGAATCTTTATCTTCTTCTTCTTAATTATGGCGTTTTCTGATTATATCAATTTCGCCAATTATATGTATCCTTGTAAGTAGATAACTTATTTAAACCCGCCATATATTTTTATCAATTATACCTACATGTAATTATTATGCTATGCACATTGATTCGGTGCACCATACACTCCTTAAACCATTTTGACAGCTTTTTTTTTTTTTTTTTTTTTTTTTTTTTTTTTTTTTTTTTTTTTTTTTTTTCTTATTTACTACACGTTTCCATAGGCGCGAAGCCCATGTCTTTAGAAGAGCTTTGACTTTACATAAATTTTTATATCTATTTATTATTTCTACCGCATCTGCTCTACGTTTTGCCTACTGCTATCCTAATGAGTTTGCCACAATACTACTAACTTTTTTTTTTTTTTTTTTTTTTTTATTTTATATATTTTTTTTTTATTTATTTATTTATTTATTATTTTTTTTTTTTATTTTTATTTTTTTTAATTATTTATTTATGAATTTTTTTTTTTTTATTAAATGTCCTTATTCCAACACATTTGAGTCGTCTGGTTTGCCTGCGAGGCACCAGTTCACCAGTTTGACGTGGCACACTGTTTCATTTCACTAAAAAAATTTCCCTATGCTGTTTATCGCATAAATCGATTAAGAAATGCTTTTTAAATGCAGGAGTAAAATACCCACCTGTCTATTTAACATACTTTTTTTTTAAAAAAATAACTTGTGTGTCGTGACTTTGACGTAAAAAAAAGATTAAATAAATTCTGTAAGCGTGTTTGATCAAAATATATCTTTTTGATTAATATGGTTTGATAAAGGACCTTCAGGCGCATATTTTCCAGTTTTTATTTTTTAAAGATCACTTTTGGCTACCGAATTATTAATTTTTATTCAAATTTTTGTTTTTATTTTTTTTCTCCCAAAAACCGCAAAAGTGCGACTTGTGACTGGCACTCAAAGATTCCTCATAAATGCATCTATCAGTGATAAAAAAATCAAGTCGCACTATGGAAGCGTTTGGGAGTTACGGATAAAGGTTATATAGTACATTTTAGGGTTGTCACTAAAGGTCAAACAATTGTAATATTTGTAATCCATAAAAAATGTAAGACTCATACAAATAATTTTCAATTACGAGTATCAGCATGCTGTCGTCAACATTATCATGTTGGAACTTCGTCAGCCACTTCTTCCAACTGCAAGTTTTCTTCATTAACCGGCTTCAGAAGTTCACGAACAGCTGCTGGCAGACAAATCCTATTGGACAATCTTTGGCGCTGTCTATAGTGTGCCATAGACACAAACGGACCCGACGATTCAAGTGCATGGTGGAAGAGGTCAATCATAGTTTTTTTCCTGTTCATTTTCCGGCAGTGGCGTTCCCTACCTGAGCGCCAAAATTTATTGCGCGATTCAGCCGCTTGTTCTGAGAGCATACCTACAGGAAGAGAACATGATTCTACGATCTCTTTACCATGGACTAGAATTTTGTGTACCGTCACAGTCATCGACTGCCAATTAAATGCCTGGATGTACTTTTCCGCGAGCGTGCGACAGAAAATGTCAAACTTTACAGTGTCAATAGGAAATTCACAAGATATGGCTACAAAGATAGTATGCAGCCCGTCGATCAAACATGCATCTAGACCTAATATCTCTGCAAATATAGCACGGTATTTGTCTGATAGTGCTGTGCGGGCTGAATTGCCATCATTTGTGGTTCCTGCATTGGGTTTAACAACGTCTACCAACAATCCAATCCGATTTCTTATATCAGCCTGGATATGTTTTCCCGTTCTTTCACAATTTGACTTTCTCTGCTATCTTTTTTGATTCTCCATTTCCGTACTAACGAATCGTTTTTGTAACTGAAATGTAATAAAAATTCGAAAATACGTATCCATACATGAAGTGGATTGATGCCGTGTTGCATATTTTCTTTTACAGTTCGTCTTGTTTACGATGTTGCCAAATCATTGAACTGACTGGCAGTAGCTTTGCAAAATGGGCACCTTAACTGTGAAGACGTACCAGTTTAGGACTTTGCCGTTGATCACACTCAAAATTAAATTAGAAACAAACGTAATAAGTATAATGCTCTTCCGAGGTTTAGGTCGTAATTCCTATTACGACCCAAACCTCCGAAGGGCATCATAAAAACTTTGATAGAGAAGCAAATTAAACGTTTGACTCCTGTCAAACGTTTAATTTGCTTCTCTATCAAAGCTTTTTCCTTAAGAATAAGATTAGTGTCTTTTTTTCTATACTGAATGTGGAGCGGCCGACAAAATCTATACGACTGGGGTGCAGGATGGTGCCATGAAATATATTTTTGTCCATTACTATACTTAAAGGAATAAAAGTCGAGGCAAAAAGACTATTTTCGTTCACGGAAATGTCTTCGTCTGATCCTGAAAAGTGTTGTTTATATAATGCTTGGCCTGTGCTTCCATCAAAACCCCAGGACCCTTCAAATACGCATGAGACTTCTTGCTTGCCTGTTCTGTTACAATACTCGATAAAATTCTCATCACAACTTCGAACAATTCGTCGCAAAGTAAGAAGTTTATGCAACGAAACTGACGCTTCTATTTCCGAAACATCTAGCTCTTTTGCTGGGTAACATGCTTTTCTTGCTCTTATTAGTATTTCTAAGAAGGGTGGATAAGCTGAATAAACTCGACTTTTCAAATCCTGTCTTAAAAGTTTATATGTTTCCACATTCAGTCTCCTGTCGATAACGAAACCTAGAGCTTCCTCAGGTGTATAGGTTTTCGTCAACGTAGATACTTTTTTTAAAACTTTGAATCGTTTTTTTGGTGATGTCAGACAAAGTTTTATTACGTCTTCTAAATCTTTTGAAGCTTTTGGGGTTATCTTGCTTCCATCTTCTGAAGTAATCGTGGATGCAAAAGATTTTATCACTTTAGCTTGGGGTTGATCTTCCAAGGACTCCATGATTCGTTTTCTAATTTTGAGGTCTTGTTTATAATTTGTACTGGAGTCATTGGTTAATTTAGAAGATCCCAACAATAACGACGTGCCAGGCGATTCTAAGAGCGTTGGTGCGGACTGTGTGACATCCAGTGGATTTGTCTGCCAGCAGCCGTTCGTGAACTTCTGAAGCCGGTTAATGAAGGAAACTTGCAGTTGGAAGAAGTGGCTGACAAAGTTCCAATATTAGATGGATCTTCATCATCAGACGATGATGAAGATCCATCTATTGTTGACGACAGCATGCTGATACTCAAAAATGAAAATAAAATGAAATCTATTGACAGCGTCCGGGACCGACTGCTTAACGTGTTCTCCGAAGCTCGGAGTCAGTGATAGTTATGTACTTGAGTCAGAAAAACTCATTGGTACACGCCCGGATTGGAACCATGGCCCTATGACCTTATAAATTTGAGACAGGTTCGTTGCGCTTTGGGATATCATGACTATCACGACACGAAAAATTAATAACTCGGTTACCAGAAGTGATTTTCAAAAAATAAAAACTGGAAAATATGCGTCTGAAGGTCCTTCATCAAATCATATTAATCAAATATATATACATATATATTGATCACACAAGCTTACAGAATTTATTTAATCTTTTTTTTACGTCGAGGTCACGAAACACAAATTATTAAAAAAAAAAAAGTATTACAGATAGACACGTGGGTGTTTTAGTCTTGCATTTAGAATGCACTTCTTAATCGATTTATGCGATAAACAGCATAGGGATTTTTTTAGTAAAATGGAACAGTGTGTGCTGTCGTCAACATTCGAACTTCAGACGATGATGAAGATCCATCTAATGTTGGAATTTCGTTGTCCACCTATCCCAACTGCAAGTTTTCTGCATTAACGGGCTTCAGAAGTTCACGAACAGCTTCTGGCAGGCAAATCCCATTGGACAATCTTTGACGTTGTCTGTGGTGTGTCATAGACACAAACGGTTCCGCCAATTCCAGTGGAGGGTGGAAAAGGTCAATCATATTTTTTTCCTGTTCTTTTTCCGGCAGGGGTGTTTCTTATCTGCGCCAAAATTTATTGCGCGATTGAGCTGCTTTCTCCGAGAGCATACCGACAGGAAGAGAACGTGATTTTATGATCTCTTCACCGTGCACTAGAATTTAGTGTACGGTCACAGTCATCGGATGCCAATTAAATTACTGGATGTACTTTTCCGCGAGCGTGAGGCAGAAAATGCCAAAATTTACTGTGTCAATAGAAAATTAATAAAAAAAAAACTAATAAAAGTTAAAAAAAACTTCTAAAGTAATTAACGAAGTAAACGATGAAAGGGTAGATATTACAAAATAGAAGCCGCTTAGTGATAAAATTTTGTCGACACTCTAATTGTAAATAACTAATATGCAATTGTAAATTTTTTTTAAATAAATAAATGTAAATAAGTAAATAACAATAAAAATAAAATAAGTAAACAATATAGAATTTTGTAGTAAAGGACAAAATTGAATTAATTTAAACAAAAATAAAAGGTCATGTTGAGTGACACCCCTAACACCATATTTTGAAATTCGATTACTCGTAAACGCTTCCATAGTGCGACTTGAGTTTTTTATCAATGATAGACGCATTTATGAGGAATCTTTGAGTGCCAGTCACAAGTCGCACTTTTGCGGTTTTTGGGAGAAAAAAAATAAAAACAAAAATTTGAATAAAAATTAATAATTCGGTAACCAAAAGTGATCTTCGAAAAAGAAAAACTGGAAAATATGCGCCTGAAGGTCCTTTTTCAAACCATATTAATCAAAAAGATATATTTTGATCAGACACGCTTACAGAATTTATTTAATCTTTTTTTTACGTCGAGGTCACGAAACACAAATTATTTTTTTTTAAAAAAAGTATGTCTAATGGACACGTGGGTGTTTTACTCTTACATTTAAAATGGATTTCTTAGTCGATTTATGCGATATACAGCATAGGGAAATTTTTTTAGTGAAATGAAACAGTGTGCGTGGGAACCAGCCATCGCCTCACTCAACCATTTTGAAGGGAATGCTGCGACCCGATTCCCACGCCACCGCGCATTCAAACGTTTGGTGTGCGACGGCTTTCGTGTTAGAAGTAAGGTACCTTTACTTATTTAACTGAAATTTTATATAATTCTACACTATAGGGATTGAGGTTAAGGGAAACGGGTCAAGAAGCTGCGCCGTCTTTATTTTTGCGCGTCAGTCTCTCCACGATCGCCTCGTCCCCGCTCCTCATGGCCATTTTGAGGTTGTGCTCAATTATTCTGCTAACCGGGACGGTCACCGCCCTAGTGACGAATCTGCCGATCGCGTCGTCACTATCATCCGTGTGGTATGTACAGCTCGACGTGTGCCGAGTGATTGCAACCACTGCGTGGTGAATACTCTCGTGCAGCTGCAATCTCTCGGTCGTCCGCACAATAATCACCCGACTGTAGGTCAGGCCCTGCGCCTCGTGGATCGTCAGGGTGCGTGAACCTACGCCCCTCCCAAATCCCAGTTTTATTAGGGATTCTTTCTCTGCCTGAGTAAATGTCAGGTAGAGAGTGTTGGGAAGAGCCGTAGGTATCTTCACATCCGTGACTCTCTCGAGTTTAAGCGACTGGACCTGATCCCTCGACGAGTATATGCCACTATACACTTCGCAAAGGGCATACGCTACGTCCATCGGGTTCCTATGAGTGCAGACCAACTCTCTGCTTATACCCGCCACACGGACAGGACTGGTGTAAGGATGTAAGGACCCCCGTTTTTTTTAAATTAAATTATTACCTAATGTTTCAAGTTAAAGCAACGACGAAATTCTAAAAAAATAGAAAAAAAATATTAATTAATCCGCGTGAGTCTTGTTAATGGGCCTAACACGTAGCAGACAAGCCCCACGGATTCGACATTTTCGTATGTTTAACCGTCTGCTCAACACCATGTATGATTTTAAGATGATTAGTTTAAAAAATATTGTGAACCTCAGGCACACCATTGGCGATCTGAAACTGTCGAAATCCCGGCAGACTCTCTTCAAAATGGACTGTATAAATAAACACTGGCTTGCTGCTACTTCCGTCTAGGTCTAGGTACACTTCACTTCCCCACATATTCTTTTGGTCTTTCTCGTCGGTGCCGCCACCGCAGACGGGGCCAGTCTTGCTCGTGCGCTTTATTTTTTTTATCATGAAAACTTTTTAACGAAGGCATCCATACTGAAGTCCTACCAGAATTAGCGATGATACGCTTTTGTTGTAGCCGTAATCGTTATGATATATCTCTAATCAAGGTTGGTACCGCCAAGTGACGTGCATATTTTAAAAATAGACAGTGTCCAATACCGGTTAGTGCACTTACGCTATCGTATACTTCCGTCATCGATCGGAGGAGGAGGGTCGAAGAAGGGCTTTGAAATGCACTCCATGCGACCAAAAAAATATCTAGTTATAACTCCGCAACGGACGGAAAGGGTTAGACAAGATATTTGTATGTCATCGTGTAGATATATCGTGCTCTACAAAGTAGGTCCAGCAGAAAAAACCAGTCAAATATTTTTCTTAAATTATACTTGGGATCACGAAAAAAAATTACGGTAGTGTAGCGGTACTGCTCACACCGGTTTTTTATGAGGGCCGAATTTGCATATAGAGAACTTGACAACATTTTCACCACGAATTGGTGTTGAAGCCAAGATTGTTTTCTCATGAAGACACTCTTCAACGGCTAATAGCACGAGCACGAAACTTTGTATACCTATACGTTGAATGTTGATAGTTAATCATGATTTTCACCACGAATTGATGCTAAAGCCAAAGTTGTCTCTTCTATCTACGAAACTATCTTAAGTGCATCATCATCAGCCCGTCTCTCAATCTTGGTTTCAGCATCAATTCGTGGTGAAAATCATGGTTAACTGTCAACATGGTTAACCACAACATTCAACGTATATACCTACAAAGTTTCGTGTTCGTGCTATTAGCCGTTGAAGAGTGTCTTCATGAGGAAACAATCTTGGCTTCAGCATAAATTCGTGGTGAAATCATGGTTAACCACAACATTCAACGTATATACAAAGTTTCGTGTTCGTGCTATTATCCGTTGAAGAGTATCTTCATGAGGAAACAATCTTTGCTTGAGCATAAATTTGTGGTGAAAATCATAGTTAACTGTCAACATGGTTAACCACAACATTCAACGTATATATAAAGTTTCGTGTTCGTGCTATTAGCCGTTGAAGAGTGTCTTCTTAGTGAGTGAAAATCTTAGTTAACTATCAAAATTCAACGTAGGTATATATATAAAGTTTCTTATTAGTGCTATCAACCGTTGAAGAGTCTTCATGAGGAGACAATCCTGGCTGCAGCATCAGGTTTTATTTGTCATTTTAGTGTATTGCCATCGAAGTTACATAAAATTTCAGCCCTATATCTTCTGTGGAAGTGGGTGAAAATCGCATTCTAAGATTCCATTACATACAAACATACAGGTGGAATTTATAAAGGCATATTAAAAACTTTCTGTTAAACTCAATATTTACCACACAATTAAAAGAATTATTAATTAAAAGAGACGACTAGAAACCAACTAATGGCGTGACAGCACAATCACATGGTGTTGTCGGTTTGCGTCAGCCTGCCAGCCCGTCAGCCTTTGGGTTAGCATAGCAGGGCTTAGCATGCATACCTACTCGTTGTTTAACAAGGTACAATTTATCGATAACTTTTCTTGTTCTACTTACCACTGTGAACTGAAGACACTCGAACGAAGAACTGCATTACAAATGCAAATATTCATTACAAAATAAGTTGATACACTAAAATCAAAAAGTGGATTTATTGTCCAAAAAATATATTTATTGTAGTAGACAACACGAGGGCGCGCGCCCGGCTCCAGCCCGCGCCGCGCGCGCGTCCGTAATAACGTTCCGCTATCTACGTTCGGTTTCCGGTTTTTAATAATTGGAATAATTTATTTAATAATTACAACGCTTTTTTATCTGTCCATATTTTTAACATTACGTATAACTAACTTCGTCTTGTATAACTTGGTGTAAGAACAGCCTTCAGGAATTGAATTAGGGTGGCGCAAACGCGCCTCACAGCACTGTTTCCATTTCAACTCGCATACGCTCCCTGAAACAACAGTGCCGATCTTTTAATCCTTACTAAATTATAACAAAATTCGTTTCTGGATGTTGGTCACTCTATTATGCTACAGCAGTAGGTAGCTACGAGTCATGGGCCCATTTAACAACTTCAATTGCCGGGTTATCGAGCAAATAATAAAAACAATTACCAGTTTCGACACAGGTCACTATCATAAAACTTGGCCAAGTTTCGGCTGCGAAAATCTAGTAAGAAGTAAAGATTAATTTTATCATGAGAAAAATGACCATAGAACGGATTATTTTAATTATAGAGTTTACATTAAAAGCTGTGTCAAATGTTTTGTCACCTCAAACTAAACGCTATCAAGTGCATAAAAATTGGGCTAGAGTTTGACAATGAGCGCGTCTTGTGATTTTTGTTTATTAAAGAAGTATATATTATTATGTTGCCTATATTTAAAAAAAAAAAAAAAAACTAATTGGTGAGAAAATTTTGTTGATATCTACAAAAATGTCAAAAGTACAAATTTTTAAAGTAAATCGGGCGATGACGTCGTTTGGTTATGGCTAGCATGGGTCATTTCTATGTAGCGCACACCGAATGACGTCAAGAAAGGCACTTAGGTAAATATATATAAACTTTGTAACATTTTCAGGATAATAATCGGTGTTTACTTATGCAAAATTAAAAAAGTGTAGTAGGTAGGTACTAATAAGTTTGTAATAACTCTAACGTGTGAAATAGCATATGACACATGATTTTGTTGACGGAGACGCGCTCAGTGAGAATGTAAAACCTTTTTTTACCTTGGACATGTTGTCTGTAGACATTTAACTATTTAGTATATAGGTACTCAAGCATGCTGGATAAAATGTATAAACTAATATCTTCTCACACGAACGATAAATTATACGAGTGTGCCAAGCAGTAGTATCACCACCTATCTCGTAGGTCGCCACAAGAGAGCGGCCGCTCCAGGTCGGGCAGCAAGTCGGCACGGCGGTGATCGCGCATGACTGGCAGCGGCGCCTGCAGCGTCCGCGGTCGCGTCGCGTCGTGTTGCCGGTCCAGCAACTCGGCAGCCGAGGCGAGGCGGCGTGGGGGCGGCTGCAGTCCATGCGCTGCCAGCACTGCGGCTAGTTGCCGCACGCGCATTACCGCCGCGTCGCGTTCGTGACGGATGCGCCATAGCTCAATGAAAATATGACATTATTGTGGCAAATCTGTTGGTTTTTATTAGCTTTTGGAACACTATTTCGGATAAATAAAATTGATTAAATCCTTGTCCACTTTCTCTGTAGAAAATACAGTTAGTTAATTATTAAAAAAATTACATTTCTCTTAGTTTTTTTTTGAATTTATTAAATGAATTCATTAAATAAATAAATAAATAAAAAGTTTTAAATGTATGTATCGACGCATGTTCAGAGATATTTACTGTCACGGTTATTTAACAAAGTGCTGGGCATTGTACATTCTCTGATATATATATATATATATATACGAGTACTACCAATAGATACCTACGTAATACATAATAAATTGAATTAAAAGTTATTGTTCATAACTGATTCTGTTATTTTACATATGAAAATTGGCGCTAAAAACTTTCTTCATTAGTTTTTAGCACGACAGTTTTAATAATATGCAAGTAAATGATATCGAAGTGTCTGCCTGTAATTTTGAAATAAAAATTTTGCTCTTATGCTCGTATGGTTATTAGTAAGTACTTCATTAAAACCGAAATAGGTGTATTTTGTCCATTTATCCTGGCCAATCTCCGAAACAGCTAAACCTATTATGACAGAATTTGAAAAACTGTAGGTAAAAATTATAAAAAGCATGCGAACAAAAAGTCGAGGGTTTTCGCTAGTTATGAAAATTACTTGCGCTGCACAAGCCGCCGAACGGCAACGACGCGGTCCGCCGTGGCCCCGCACCGCCGCCTCCATTACAGCGCCGCGGAATGATAACGATTGTCCTAAAACAAAAATTAAAAGTTCAAACTTAATGAAAGAGCACATAAACTGAGAAAATATAATTAGGTGAACAAGGTGGAGTATGACATTGAAATTTTATCAATTAAACATAACTAGGGTACGTACATTTCCCGAAACGCACCACCCATGGAGGCTATGTTATTTAGCTGGATTGCTTTAAAATTTTAAATAAAAATGTAGATCTAGTAAAATATACAGTTGGAAATACAGGTCCAGTATGAATTAGGTAAAAGCTGTAGTGGAGGGTGGTTGCCTACAAAAGTAGGTATCGAAAAAAGTTCGTAAGCCGTATTTAAGATGAAAGCACAAGATAAAACAATGAAGTAAGAGAAACAAGAATCATGACAAGAATAGTAAGTACCCATAGAGAGCGAGACTAGCGCGCAACAGGAGCCGGCACGCGAAGCGGCGAGGTGGGCGCGCGCGTACCGAAAGTACAGGTGTTCCAGTAGCAGTAGCAGCGCGGCCAGGAGGATGCCCGCCATAAGAAGCAGGAATGCCGACAGGAACTGCTCCAGCGCCAGCGGGTCCGACGACTTGTGCTCCTGCTTGTTTGGCTTGCATGTGCCAGTCATCCAGTATCTGTTCAACATCAGACGGTATAAGGTATAAGGGTCGCGGAGACGGACATAGAGAGGGGCGGAACTCAAATGATCAAAATGTCAATAAAACTCTTTTGAGTCATAATAATTCAAACTCGAGTATAATAATATCTTGGAGACATCATACACAGCCATCTAGTCCCAAACTAAGCAGACCATAGGATCTGATCGTCATGGGTAGAGACCACTGATATACATACTTATTTATATTTATATGTTTTACAACTGTTTAGGCACACAGAAGTTTGTCCCGATCAGAAATCGAACGGCGACCTTCGTTTCTGTAGTCTGGTCTTTTTAATTAACCAGTTGACCAATCGGTCATGCAGTCGAATTATGACGACTTTTTATGCATATCTCTAGATAAAAATACCCCGATGTTTGAAGGCATTTTCATTCATAAGAAAATTAAGAAGTAGGTAAGTAGATACTCAATATAATGATATATATGAAGACATGAGTGGCTAAAGATCGTAACTCACAAAGTAGACATTTTGAGAAAACGGAGTTTAAAGTTTCTCTTAATACGGACGTTGTTGTGCATTTCCTACTTGTTCTTTAAAATTAATTAAAAACTATAAAAGAAAGCGGTCTTATAGCATTGGGAATACATTAAGCGCATCATAAAACCTTTGTTACACCGAAAAAACCGGTTTTTAATTTTTTGGAGGTATAACCTTTGGCCACTCATGTCTTCATATGTTTCGGGAGTTTAATATTACTGTTAGGGAGTGTATCCCATCCAATGATAGCCAATGTTAATTGGGAGAATTTTTCAGTTTCAAAAAATGGTACACTATTTGTTGAAGAATAGGTACTTATTTTTTTGGTTGGACTGTGCCAAATGTCAAGTTTTTATAGTTCTATCTACTAAGGTCTCACCGTCGCAGTCGTTCGAGGTCGCCGTTGGATCGTAAATCGAGCAGACGCCGGTTGAACATGCCGAGATACTTGGAGTTGCGCGTGAAAGCGAGTCCGTAGCCCGTCATCGCGTACCACGAGCCCACCGTTAGGAGTCGACAATCCTCGTCCTGAAACAGCGAGGATTTATAACATAAATTGAATTTGAATGATGTTTCCAAATATTGGCTGACAATGTTTTTTTGAAATAATGTGCACTTTTTCTGGACAGTGGAAGAAACTGAACGGTCACTACATACTCGGGTCGGTGACGCTGAATCGGGTATACTCTGCTTCAGTCGGTCCGTGAAGGTTGCTGTCTAACAAAGAGTCCATCATTTTAAGAATTACGTATTATTATTATGTTAGTGACTCGCCCCGGCTTCACACGGGTAGCAGAGCATATTATTATATGCCTACATTTCTTTTTCTGTTGTAGTGTCGTATTAGCTTGTTGCGTCGAGCGTGTGGATTAGATTTAATTAGATTTAAATGTCACGTATGTTCATCCTATTTCCAATTCTGCAAATATTTTGAAAAGTAAAGGAAAGAATACATAAAAACAAGCTAAAATATTTGTTTGTATACATTGATAACGTCTGCCTAATTTCAATATATCACAAGCGTCGCGTCGGTGTGAAACCGCTCGGATTGATTTTGTCCCGCGATAGTTGTAATTTCGCGATAACTTCTAAGATATTAATTTAAATTGTATGAGGTAAAGAACAGTTATAATGTGAATGAAATGCCTTAGGTGACTAAGGTATTTTAGTTTGATAAGGATTAATATCTGTATAAATAACTTTCCAATTACAACATTACATGTGACCATTATTTCCTTAACATTAAAATAGGTACAGTAAACTATCCATAAAAGATAGATATATGCCATTGCAGATTTTTCTTTAGACCTATAAAAGATGATCAATTCCTTTATACATTGTTTTATTATATCCTAAAGGAATTAGGCAAAGTTTTCGATGAAAGCTCTCAGTCGGTTTGATTTTTTCCCACATCTTCAACAATCATCGTCTTATATCGACAATTGACAAAAAACCATTAATGAATAATACACATAAATCTTTCTCTTGAATGGTTCCGTCCATTGGTGACAACCGTATGAAAATCCATTTAGTAGTTTTTGAGTTTATCGTGTTCAGATGGACAGACGCGGTGCAGGGACTTTTGTAATTTGTAGTGATATGTACTAATAGTGATGTAGTGATGTAATACGCAATTATTATGCTTGTATTAGGGATACTAGACAACTCATATACATATTTAAATAGTCTTTATAATATATTATAATTATATGTATTTACATACATATTATATTAAATGTATATACATATTTTACACCCAGACACGGAACAAATAACATGTTCATACACACAAATATTTGCCCCGGGCGGGAACTGGTTCTGCAGGTAGGATCCTAACCACTCAGCCAATCGGCCGGTCAATCATATAAAGTGCATAATTACCTATACACTTAGTATTTAATATAATAGGTACTTTATTTGAGAGTAGTTTAATATAATACGCGTGTGTTATTGTATATTCGTAGAGTTTTCAATTCTATCGTGTGGTTTCGTTATAGGCATACACCTTCTTTTTCATTATTATTTTTTGTAGTTGTAACTAATGTTGTTATAGCATCTTTATATAAATATTCTTTGGAATATTTTATACATACTTAATAGTTATAACTCTGTGAATAAATATTTGAAGAACAAAGTTATATACTTGTGAGACAAGGTAGTCGAGTACGGTCCCGTCATAAATGAATGCGTCCAGCTCGCCCGTCAGCACACTGGTCACACCAGCACTCACCGTACTGCGGTTATGTCTGTAAATACACACGAGGCCATTTCAATGAATACGTTAGTTATGGAACGTCGTGTGTTGCAAATTTAAAGGCTGATATAGAGTAAAAACTTACTTGGCCATATATGCGTGTGGCTCAGGGAAGTATTTGGCGAGTGTGGCGTCTGTGTGCGACCAGGGCACGGTGCCGAACCGCAGCGAGGGCCGCTGCGACATGGGGCGTGCGATTCGCGGGTCGTCCAGTCCGCTCAGCTCGTGGAACTCCTCCCGTGTAATCATGAACGCGGCCAAGTTGGCGGTATAGATGGCGAGGAACACGACCGCGAACATAGCCCACATGTTCGTCATGAAGCGAGCCGTGAAGCCGCGCGGCGAGTCGACGTGCACTGAAGCCTTTAACAAGAATATCATACAAATTGTTAGTAAATTTCGACGTACTTTATCCAAAATAATTTTAACTGGAAGTAATTGTTGTTAAATAACCTTGTTAATAGATGTTGTAAAATAAGAATTGTTTAATATTACTTTTATTTCTTTATTTTCTATCTAGATTATGCGCTTTTACGGAATGGACATTGTGTTGACTACAGATCACAATAGGCAGCCACTTCCACTGAAGTCTCTTATAATTACCTAGTCACTGTTAATCTTCTAAATAAATGTAGTTATTTTGTTTAATAAACATATTAATTCATGTAGATAATTTTATCCACTTAGTGACTGCAACACTTAAGATTGAAAAAAATCCACAGATCTTGCAGTCCCCGCAACCATCGGTTTCATTGAAAATGAACCTACCCAAACCCGATTTTCACAGATTATTTTATTTTATTGCCACGAAAACGTGGCACTATTCTTTTCAACTCTTTAAACTCAGAAATAAATCAACGAAAAAATTCTCTGCTGCCCGTGCGAAGCCGGGGTGGGTCGCTAGTTCAACATATTCAAAAAATTTAGGTTTTAAACTGCAGCCTCTGATATCCTTAAACGTTCGGAACTCGATAATTAAGCATTCGAACGAATACAGGCGGAAAGGCGATGACCGTAATGTTACAAGTTCCCGAACGTCCATAAAATCTAACATGTGATGTCAAATTTCTTGTTCGATTACCAACCGATTTCCAAAATTTTGGTCTCAAACTGTAGCTACCGACGCCTTCTAACCTTTGGTATAACACTTTGAAGCGATCCGACGAATACCCTCTGAAATATAGTAACAAACACAAGCGATCGACCAAAAAATCTCATCTTTCGGAAATAATTTCTATTACAATTACCAACCGATTTCCAAAAACTTGGTCTCAAATCGTAGCTACGTTAATGGTCGAGATACTATTTACTTTTATTTTCTATATCGGTCCCCGTTCTTGAAATATTTTGGATTTAGTAAAAAAAAATTCCGAAAAAATCCCGATTTTTGTACATTTTCCAATTTTTTTCAAAAACTACTTAACCGATTTCCAAAATTTTGATGTCATACAATGCACAACTAAATTCTTAATCTTTTAAAACCTTAAAATCTTGGCTAGATCCCATACCCTCGGATTTATGGCCAAAAATGCATCTCCCGTGAAATGGATATGATAGTCATTTTCAATGACAAAAAAACTATAATGAATCCCTGATAAACACACAATCAACTGATGCACAGTACGTACCTGAAAGAGCACTGCCCAAACGATCCAGTAAGTGCGACATAGCGAGAAGCGATTCTGACCAGAGCGCTTGGGATCCCGGCTGACGCTGCAGTCGAAACCACTTGGTGACAGCCATTCGAAGAGGAATATAGAGAACGTGGCCGCTTGTATAGCCACCGCGCCCACCAACATCCACGAAGCCGTATCGAAAGGCTCTAGGAAGGCCGTTGGCGAAATTATTCCCGTTCGCTTAGCTACCACAATTGCGATGCCGGTTTCCATGAATGGCACACTGAAGTCCACGACCGCTTCACGGTCCGAGTTTATAATTAAAGACGTTAGGACCTGCAGATGGCAACAATATCTTAATGAGTTCATATAAAATTATATTTAAATTATTTAATCACAGTTAAATTTTTAATAATTTAATTTCTGATCACAGTGCATCTTAATGTCATGTGATTGTCAAGTGCGACTATAGCTTAAGGAATAAGGTTAAAATAAAAAACAAGTGCCTTTGAATTGGGTATAGAACGACTAAATTCATTCTTTTCAAGATCTAAATAATTTTTACAACGAAAATGGATCTCATTTTTTGTGAGCAATTCTTCTTTTCTTCTTTTGTGGCTATATCGTGAATATGACACTGATCAGGGACGAGCTGTCTGACTACATCTTGTAATTATACTCTCTAATTATAATGAACTGATGGCTTATGATAATTAATACAAAATATGTGTAGAACAAAATAAGTTTTACTTCAAAAAGTTATTTTTCTTTATACTGACTGTAAACGGCGTGTTCGGCTGAACGTTGTCCAAACTTATAAGCATCTAGAGCTTACCAAACAAAACGAAAAGTTTCAATTTAAAAAAAAAGAAATAAGTGATTAAACAAATGAAACCTAAAACATGTTTTTCTCGGTAACCGTATGTTTGCGCCATCTGCTCACTTGAATTTTTTGTATAGTTTGGTAAGTTTACTATATCTACACGCTTTATAAATTTGAACTACGTCCTTAGAAATTTGATTTATTTATTTGCATTTCAACAATATGTACACCGTTACAGTATAAAAATACAATTCAGATTTTACATTATTGTGATTTTTTAGTGATTGTGTAAATAAGTAAATAACGAAATTTTGACGTTTCTAAACTCTATTTACCTATCAGAAACTAGTAATTTGAGAATTTAAATATACATATATAATGGTTTCCAAGTTTTTGCTTGCATTTGTAACAGAGCTTTTGAAAGTTTAAAACTGCCTCGAGTTGCTTCTATATATAGAAAATGATTCCCGGTGGCGGCCGTTTGCTCGACTTGGTAGGGATATGTCGCGATTGAACTCGTGACAGTTCTATTATTTCCTATTATGTCCTTCTAGAAGTTAACGGTTATCAGATCCGGTGAATTAGTTATACTTACATAGGCAACTTTACTACAGTCGCCGGTAAACTGGTAAGCAAATATAGCGCCATTTTCTAAACACTTTGAAATTTATTTGCTACCCTCCTCATCGGACATGTTTTTTTTTTATTTAGAAGGTTTTAAATGTACAGATTTTTCGTGTTCCGGAATCACTACAAATTCTTATCTAAGCGTGCATATACGTCATAGGCTTGCAGCTCCTACAATTTTTATCTA
Source organism: Luffia ferchaultella (assembly GCA_949709985.1). NCBI lineage: Eukaryota > Metazoa > Arthropoda > Insecta > Lepidoptera > Psychidae > Luffia > Luffia ferchaultella. The sequence continues at coordinate 10,129,032 of OX453252.1, read as the reverse complement.
TATAATACGATGATTTCTGTGACGATCTTCGGTATTCATGGTGTTATACCTAAGGTGAATCCGCTAGTAATTACTTACTTAACTCATTTAAAAAAAAACTGACTCAAAATAATTTAGACGCCATGACAAAAAATGTTTGTACACTGACATTGTTGTGTCGGCAATATTTTCGAATTCTCGTTAATAAAACAACTAATAAAAGAACCCTACTGCATGGTCCGATATGCACTTAATTTATTATGATAAATTACATTTATAAACCCACCATGTCAGTTTTCTTGTTAACCAAATCGGATATGAGGCCGTTCCACTTGCCACGGTGGAGCGTACCCCAGCGGCCGTCCTCCACGCGTGACAGTTCGTATGTGAAACCGAGTTGCTCCGCCAGTTGCGACAGTAAGTCGATGCAAAACCCGCTGCAGCATTGGTATAGTGAGCTATTGCGATGCGCCGCGCCTGCCTCCAGCCTGGGCACCACACGTCAAAATTACAATAGCAGATTGAATAACTTAATCAAACGAACTCAAAATTAAAAATCAAGCTAAGAGACTCAGATCTTAAAAAAGAACAAAACATATGATTAAACAGATCAAATGTAACTTGGACTTATAGATTCCACCTTAATTATTGTGATAATCGGATTTTAAATTGTATTATGCTATAAGTAGTTTAAAAATCGGGTCGTGTTAGCCCGAGCGCAGCGAACTTATTTCTGGTTAGAAGGCCGTGGATCGAATCCGGACGTGTATCAATGAGTTTTTTTCCGACTTAAGTAGGTACATAACTATCACCGACTCCTGTCATCAACAAATGGCAGTCGTTAAAATCCACCGACCCGCACTGGAGCAGCGTGGTAGATTTAACTTCAATTCCTCTCACCCTGGGAAGGGGGCCTAAGTCTCTACAGTGGAGTATTAATGGACAGGTGGAAGTTTAAAAATACATTAAATTCTTGACTAGCTTCAAAAGATTTTTAGTATGGTTTTTAAAATATAAGGTACAATATTATTTTTAACATTTTTTTCCATATTTTATAAAAATATCTAGAGACATGTCTACAAGTAGATAGATATACGACCTATCAATAGCTAACTTGCTAAATAACAAAAAAAATTAAATATTGTCGTTGTTGATACATTTTTTTAATCCTATGAATTACTTTCATATTACTTTAAACTATATGCTTGTTATAATTCTTATCCTTGTGCCAAATTATAACTTGACACGACTTTAATACGACAAATTCTAATAACAGAAAAATAGATATGACCTAAGTCTCTAAATTAAATGTCGTAGCATAGCCGATGATAACGTTCAAGTTAGGTAAATAAAATTAATTCTGTCTATTATCTTAACGCGTCGTCTTTAAAGATGAGCCTAAAGTCACGCCTAAGCATCCAAAATATTTTTTTCTGTAAACTGTCTATTAGAATATGGACTATGATAAAGCAGTCTAGTAACTTCTTTAAAACCAAAGGTTTGAGTATCGGTTCAAAATTTGGGGGCATATCAAGGGTTATTTTCATGTTCCGCAATGTGAGATCAAGGGGTAGCTTACCTCCCAGAAAAGTTCCCCATAAGCCGCACCGAGTTACTCACAATATGCATCCATTGTTACGACAACACATATACGAGTATAATTGATGCATCTTACGAACCGAAGACGCGTCCGTTCATAAGATGCATCGGTTCGATCGATTCTATAATTTTGTTAGGATGCCAAATGCTGAATGTCGGAATCAAAATGGAAACAGACGAGTGACCTAAGAAAGACCGATAGAAAACACGTGACGTTATTTATAGATTGCGTATTTTCACATTGAAAATGTAGAGGCAATGAGATACAAGACAAAAATTGCCGGAACTGACCTCATGCAAAAGCTAAAGTTTGAGAATTTAAAACAAGTAAACAACCACCAAAAAGTCGAATATTTCAAATTGAATTTAAAAGTATAATAATAATAATAATAATAATCGAATATTTCAGTTTTATATTTTATTGTACGAGTTATTTCATAAGTGAAATAACCACTTGGAAAAAAATATAATAATAATAACGTATACATCACAACAACGTCTAGGCCCCAAACTAAGCATTAGCTTGTGTTTTGGGTACCAAGCGTATCAACCAATATATATATCTCTTGGCAATGTAACTTTGAATTCTGTCATGAATTATTAAAAAAATATAGCTATTATACCTATTTATGTCCTAAAAATTTTAAATAGACCTTCAATATTTTCCGAGTACCATACAATTGGAATACTTTGCAAATCTCGAGAATTTTTCGCGAACGTTTCTAAGACGATTTTACGTGTAGTCGGCCCAGGGATCTTGTTGGGCAATTATTATTGATTAAGAAAGTATAGATTATACAAAAACTAACCCAGCAACTTCGTATTCAGGCGCGACACGGCAAATAACGCCGCGATCTAGTGAACAGCGGCCAGTGACGGGGTCTGGCGGCGCCAAGTTTATATAGGGTGGCTCCTCCAAGAACGTGATGCGCATGTGGAATTTTTCAGGAACACCCTGCGGTGGCGTGTGTAGCCCACCTGGCCACACGATGTCTTTGATGTCCAGTCGCTCTCTCGGATAAGAGTTCCAAGTTCCTATTTCTTCCCACACCAACTGCGTAGTTCAATTAGTAATAATAATTAGCTGAACATAAATATTTTCAATTTAATGATATAACCTTAAGTTAAATTGTTTATTTTCAAGGTCCTTGTTCCGTAGAGATATGAACTCTATCTTTGCGTCTCTCCTATACATAGAGAACCATTCTTATGATGTAATCTCTAGTATGTTGAACTTAGTGCTTTTGTTTATAAATACTTATCCTACCAATCAAGACAATGAATTCAATAGTATCTATATAATATGATTTGAGAGGTGCTTGTGGTCAATCAAACCTTTGTCTTTTACAAATACACAATAAAAAATTTGCTATTGTTAAGAATATTTTTATTTTAGGAAAATTTTATAATATTTTTCGATTCGTTTTGCAAATACAAAATACATTTTTAAATATATGAAAATTACCTAATAAGTAATTTTATTATTATATATATACTTATTTAAATATATGAAAACTACCTAATAAAGAGTAATTTTAATGATTTCTTGATAAGTGCACTGATGGTGATAGTACTTACACAGATCATTCACGTACATTCACATATGACACAATACACGCGGTCAGTCAGCTGAATATATGGATGTTGTAAAGCTCTACGCATTTTTTATTATGTAAAAACTAAAAAAAATAACAATTTTCCAAAATCTAATTTTTAAAGTACCCAAGGGGTAAAAATAGGTCCCAATTACCGAGCCTATACACTGTCTGTCTGTCCGTTCGTTTGACTTTCAATCTGTTTGACTGGGGCCGCGTCGGCCCGTCATAGGCGTCTAATTTGTTGATGGTAAGAAGTATCCAACTAACATTTTCACAGATTGTGTATTGAAAACAGAATTTCTATACATTTAGAGTTCTTCAAGCTCAGGAACATGGGGCATATCAAAGAAAATGTTATTTTGGAAATATTTGAACCGCGATATCTTTTGAACGCTTCGTTTAATTTTAATGCAGTTTACGGCATTCTATACGCAATTTTCTAAGCACAAAACTTTTGTGTGAATTCAAAAATCTATTGGTCGTAAAATCTCAAAATTATATTAAAAGATTTGTAGATTTTTTCGCAAGTTTGTAGACTGCAATATTTTTTGAACGCTTCGTTTGATTTTAATGCAATTTACGGCATCATAATAATATGTAAATTTGTGAACTGCGATATCTTTTGAAGGCGTCGTTCGATTTTGATATTTTTGGCGGCACTTAACGCAGTTTTTTATGTACAAAAAACATAAATAAGGTTTCACGTAGATCGGTTCGAAAATCTCAAAGTTATTTAAAAAAAACGTTAAAAACTTTTTTTAAATGTTTTTGAAACAGCTCAACCGACGACTTCAAAATTTAATCAGATTTAAGTCTCGATGAACCCTTTCAAACGCCGTATCATCGGTCTTAATTAGTCAATCCACTCTCAAGATATCGTACGACAAAAAAAAGTTTCACACACACACATACGGATGTCCAGCCGAAAATGGTCAGAATGGCTTACCAGGACTTCAAAACGTGGAGATCTGATGAAAACTCGATTTTCGAAAATCGGATCCAAATGAATAACTTCCCTTGGATAGCGGAAAGTTAATAAATAATAACGTTTACATACTAATGGGGTCCCTAAAATGGTCATCAATAAAATCAAGCTCGGGAAGGCGTTCTAAGTTAAGTGTAAAGTCTATCCGTTATATTAGACCTCAGACGCCAGCGTCGGTATCCTTTGAGGCGGCAGCCAAGTGCCGGCGGCTTTCTTTGTGAACTTTTGTCGGTATGCGGTGTCCACGGGTCAAAGGGTGTGGGTTAATATAATGGATAAACTATATCCAACTCACACTAGGCCAGTGATTAAAATAAATTTTGGAAGTTATAATTTTAAAACAATTATTTAATTATTTAGGTTTTTTAGGAAATCATTTTTCGATATTCTTTTATTTAAATGTTTGCTCATCATAACTCTTTCTATTAAAGATTAGTAGGCCTGTGACCAAACGTAGATAGTAGGTTGCTTTTTGGTGGCCTATAAATGTATAAGACGTGTCTAAGGACCTGGTCTGATGTGATGCATATGTAATGCGAAAAATCGTATCGAAATCAATTAATTCGTTTAAAATCTACGCGTCTATTGTAGCTCTTCCTATGTCGACGAACCTGCTCTGAAGTGAATGAAACTTCATCGAAATCGGTCTGCGGAAAATGGTAGGTATCAGACCAACACACGCAAACGCACAACCTCTTACCCCAACGCATATCCCGTAACCGTTTCGCCGCCCGTGGGTAAAAAGTGTGCAGTAGGCACCAGTTTTCGCAGCTTTTTATAAATCGTACGAAACCCTGTGTTTGTTTTTATTCTTGCAACGCTGCTGACGACGCGCCGCACACCAATATACGTGTATACAATAGTTCACTGACTGTACCAGAATTGTAATACCTACAAAAAGGAGGTTTCAAAAATTTGGTATTCTATTTATTTTCAATTTTACGTAATCGTACTACCTGCGTGCGCTATAAAATGCTGGTTGACCGCCAGTACCTACGTAAATGAGCTTAGTAAGTACCGTCACCTGACGAAAATTCAAATTTTAGAAATTCATGATCGTTTTAGTCATGAGCTCCTGGACTAGATCACTAGTCCACCCTGCTAATATTGGCTTGTGACTTATTGCTCTGCCTTAACATAAACTGATTAATAAACCTAATGCAATTTCAGCAGCAGTACCTGATCACCGATAGCCGGACGGAGGTTCATAATTTTAAGTTCTGCGGCACGGAGTTCGCCGTCGGGGGTGAACTCTATGGTCTGTCTTCCGGCGTCCGCCTCGACGCTTACATTACGTAGATGTCTGAAGAAACGCTCGCCGGCGGACCAGCGAGCTTCGCCCGCGCCGCCGCAAGATAACCGCGTGCCAAGTGGGTGCCGCAAGTTCTCCGGCGCCGAAACGTACGACTCCACCCCATAGGCGAACACCTTTACAGCAGTCGCGATCTCGCTGATTAGCGACGAACTGGACGTGTCGAAGTGCACACCTGCGGGAAACATATATATATATATCTTAACTTTATCAGCCCATTTTTTACCCCACTGCAGGGGCTTAGGACTCCCCCAAGGTGAGGAGGGGGCGGGGCTTGGAGCTTAAATCCACCACGCTGCTCCACTACGTGTTGGGGACTGTAACGACCGCTATCTATTGACAGCGTCCGGGACCGACTGCTTAACGTGCCCTCCGAAGCACGGAGTCAGTGATAATTGTGTACTTAAGTCAGAAAAACTCATTGGTACACGCCCGGATTCGAACCATGGCCATTTGGGGGCTTATAAATTTGAGACAGGTTCGTCGCGCTTTGGGCTATATATAAATCTGTAAATACGATATACGATAGTTTTTTACTTTCGGTCGTGCTGCTTTTGTAATATATAAAAACGACGAAATCTATTAGAGACAAGAGTCAAACTAAACTATCCATTTCAGATACATAAACTAGTTAAAACATGTTTGGTCTTTGTTTTTATTGGATATTGTGAAAGAGACAAAATATATTATTATAATAATTACTTATATCTTCTTAGACTCGTATTGTAAATATGTTTTGTAACCCAATTGGCAATCCTTGAAGCGCCATCTTTTTTTTTTTACGGGACAAGCTTTTATTCTCACGGGTAAAATAGAAAAGGGCACGGGCGGTGAAATTATTAGTCACAATTTCATACATAAAGAAGGAATTTGAGAGGATAACTAGTCGAAAAATAATATATAGGCAACTGCAAGAATAAATTGAATAAAAACTGAATGGCAATTATAGGAACTGCTGACCGAAGTGAAAACTTAGAACTTTTAGTATTAAAATTTGAATTTTCATAATGTTATTAAAATTATCAACATCAATCTGGTTTTCACGGTTTTCACATCTATTGACACTCCGAGCAATGACGCAGCTGCCAGCGACACGAAACTGAGTAACGCTCTAGCCTTACTCCCCACTCAGCAGTTAGTAGTGGGGATATAGGGAACAACCGGCTTCTCGTGTGAAAGTCGATTGTTCCTTATATTCCCCCTCTTATATTATTTAGCGTGACGCATTTTCGTGTCGTTTTAGGTTCACCCCGTGCCATGAGAAGTTTCTCTTCAATATAATTATTTAAAATCGCACAAATTTTTACCGAGCATTCCGACGGGGAATTTGTGCGACTGTTGCATGGATCCGAGCACGCTCTGGGTGACGATCCAGACGAAATTTTCCCCAGTTAAGTGCAGCTCGCCGGCCGTGGCGAGGATATCCGCGGCCTCTTCGCGCGTCGCGTACAGCATCATCACTCGCGCCTCGCTGGCCACCAGCTCGTTCAGGTCCGAAGACTTTTTAACCACCACCGCGTTCAGGATAGTGAATTTGAATCGGTCCTGAATATGTTTAATATGGTTGAATAAAAAGGATTTTTCGTATTTTAGATAGGTACAGAACATGCAAAGAAATTCAAAACCGATAACCGAACGGTTTTGCCAATGCCATTCTATCGTTATAGTCATCGACATTATAGTATAGATTGTGCAATGATCTAATCATGAATGAGAAATAAATGTAAGTAAGTACTCATACTTAACAAAGTATTTACTAAACAGTTTGAAGTTTCTCACTTGTAGCGCAGTGATACGCTCGCGAACCGCCTGTATGAAATCGTCGTGGCCTGCAATAGCGGAGGTGACGACGCTGAATTGATGCCACTTGTAGCGCTCGAGGATAGACAGCATGGCTGCGGTCTGGTGCTCGATAGACGGCGCTAGCTGTAGTCGCAAGGATGCGTGCGATGCGCGCTTTTCTAGCCCGCTGTTGTCTGCGTTCCACGCTATCACCTATTCATCCAATAGTTTTTGATAAATTAAGCCCACTCGTATAATAAAAGTGACTGGTGCTTATTCGTTTGTTTGTCTTTTGTTCAGGTTTGTACAGCGGAACACATTTCAATGGAACTTTGTATATTACAATAATAATGACTTGGATATCCCACACAGTGGCATCTAATCTCAAACTAAATAAAGCTTATATTATGGGTACTAGACAACCGATGCTGAAGTTGGTACGAGATTAGAAACGAGAGTGGAAAATAAAAACGTTAGAAAAACGTTAAGTGTATCCATATGGACGCATGCATCGACATAGTACATATACGACAATTAGGGATAGTATCTGATGATCCATAAAACATGTAACTACCTAAAAATGTACCTACGTATGCAACGTCGAAGATTAGTCTCGTTCAGGGGCCGTGTTTTCTATAATATTTTGTACAAACTCTCTACATCTCATCTCCACCATCCACCTTACCACTCCACACCCATCCACATCCATCCACACCCTCCTTACATCCATCCACTTATTATTAGTACCGAACTAGGTAGTTTAAAAACTATTTAAGTAGAATAATGTAATAATAAATTCAAATAGTTTTTAAACTACCCAGTTCGGTACTAATAATAAGTTAGTTATCAGCTATTAACATTTCACGATTTTTGTTTATTCGATTACACTGCAGCTAAGGTAGCCGAGTGATTAAGCACCCTGCGTATTTACAAGAATCATGGCTTCGATTCCCGCCTTGTGTAATTTACCAATTAGGTAATTTTTAATTCATGAAACAAAAATGTGCGAGCTGTCATGGGACGGCAGCGAGCAGATGTGAAACGTCTACGGCAAACGGTCCACGGGCAAAAACAATCGACAGTGGACCAACTGGTTGTACAACCCTGGCAGCATCAAGGACAAGTCATGGTTCAGACGTTCTCAAATGACGTTGGAACAAACAGAAAATAACAACTAGCATTCAATTGTTTGATCTGTCTGATTTCTCATTATTGACCTCTAGGTGTTTTGAATATATATGTCGTAAAAAACCTTAATATGTTAGGTAAACACTGTACAAAGTACTCATTTTCATACAGCATATTGTACATATGCTTTTCGTGTTGTGAACTTCTATTTGGAATTAGGGATAGAGCTTGATATGTTTTTTAATGAAACCGTAAATGCTTTCTTTCAAAATTTATGGGAAATTATCACTTTAACTATGTAAAGTATCGAATCGAAACCTGTAAAGGGTCTTGGCTCTGCAAAATGCTTTAATTCAAATCACTCTCCAAATATCGTGTAAGTCAAACACTTAGTGTACGGACTCAGTGCCCGCTCAAATCGAGCGTCCGGCGGTGCGGGGCGTGCGGCGTTCATCACAAACGCATGTTTGTAAATGAACATGGTCTAAGTGGCCGGTCGGCGGAGCGGTGAGGACAGCGTGCATGTTTGCGTTCTGCGGAGCGTCGGCGTGCGCGTTTAAACCAGTTCGAGTTTTGCAGCGGCGTGTGTAGCGTTTCATAATGTATAGTTTCAGAAATTCCAAAAAACCTGAAATATGGTTGTCATCGCTTAAATTATACAAAAATAGAAATAGGTTGACACTGACATTCTTGTATATTCGTGGAATTTGTTTTCGTTTAATCTTAATGTTTTATAAAGCATCGCGAATGCTCCCAACACTTTTCTCTGTTTAACAATGTCAGTTCGACCTTCCCGCAATTCAAATTTCATCCAGAATTTTTTTTCTAAATACATGTCAATAATATCGTACGATGCCATCGACGCCATGTAAACGCGAACGCTGGGCGTTTACTAAGTCCACTTGGTGAGCGCTCGTACGCTGCATGAACGCCACGCCGCACCACAGAACAATATATACTTCCCTACGGGAAGAAGAAATGTAACTCTATGGGGGGAAAAAACGACAAGAACAGCGCTAACTACTGGTTGCCCCTAGAACCATTTAATTGTCAGCAATGACAGCAATCACAAACCTCATGCCTCACACTCACAAACTATACTCACACTCCTGTATCTAAACACACACACACAAACACACTTATTTTTTACGTAAATTTATTAGCCCCCACTGGCCCCCTTATCTATCTAAATAATCAGTCAAACTTGCAGTGTTACCATGTAGTAATGTGCAATAATATTTTCATGTATTCGAGGTAGAATTCCTATAGTTACAGTTCTTACCAGTTCTTACCTAGTTTAAGAGATACAGATCGCAAATTGATATTATATGTTATTTAGATGGATTATATGATTACGAATAATAATATCAGTACTGAATAACTGTGAGAATTTTTAGTTATGTAAAGCACCGAATAAAATATTTTGTTATAATTTTACTAATAAAAAATCATTATTATCTTAGTATATAGTTATGTAATATGAAATTTATAAATAAAATTGTAACATATTCGTATGGTCAACCCTGTACATAAGATATTTTTCCAAAACAATAATTGTTATGGGTTATGACGACAGCTTATCCTAGTGGGTAGCGACCCTGCCTACGAAGCTGGAGGTCCCAGATCGGGTCAGTATTTATATGATGAATATTGATACTGGTACCGGTAATCCTGGTCTTGGTTGTTATATGTATGTGTTGCCTTCGTTTGGTACCTAAAACACAAGCTAATGCTTAGATTGCTTAAGCGCCCTTTGGGGCCAAGACGTTGTTGTGATGTAGACGTTATTATTATTATTATTATTATGTGTGGGTAGACGATACTTAAAACAATAGTTTTGGGAATTTTTATCTATTTGTATAAACACCATAATAAAACACAAAACTACTGAACCTATTTCGGTAAAACTTTTTGTGATTTAGCAGTCGTAATCAAAGGTCTAATCTAATATACAATTTGAAGATAAGGATGCAGAAATCAAACATCAGTGATGTAAAATCAAATAAATATATATAGGTAGGTAATTATTATTTACAAAAATTTGTTTGTGTAGTTGTCTACATGTTATGTATATGTGAGTAAAATATTTACACTAGATTTATTCATCATCTGTAAAACTTTAATATTATGACTAAAATATTGAGATACAGCGCTGTGGCGACGCGCCAGTGACTAACAATAACATTGTAGAGGTCAGCGGCCATTTGTGGGATACCCCTCACTGTAACTCGCAGTCGCACCGTTCTTGCGTGAATTTATGTTTAACTTAGTAGGTAATCGCGAAAAATGTTGTACTTGTGCATTGTCCTGGTGAAACGTAGAATATAATTAGTTTCTTCGTGAAATGCCGAAGTGTTTTCATAAATATTTTATGAAAACGGTTCACAAATCGAAATAACATTCGCTGTTGAGAGTTTTTCATTTCTGGAGGTAGGAAATGTGGATTACACCATAAGCATCCGAAAAAAATTAAGTCATTTTGTTAGACGATAAAAAACATTGACTGACTTATTGGCCGAAAGGTTAGAGACCCTAATCGCAGAACCAAAGGTCACAGATTCAACTCCCGCCCGAGACTAATATTTGTGTGCATCAACATGTCTATCTGTTTGGTGCCCGAGTGCAAAATATCTATGTATGTATATACTGCAAAGAATATTAAGCATGTATATCAGTTGTCTAGTGCCCATAATACAAGCAAAAACTTGCTTACTTTGGGACTAGGTGGCGCTGTTAAGATTAATTTCCATTTAACTTGAGTTCGTTAGATAAAACAAAGTATCATGAAAACTGTCTTATTACTTGTATAATTCAATTTCGTTATCATACATTTATAATTTTTTAATTCATGTTTCATAAAAGTGACTGGGTAAGAGTAAGACCATATTTTCTAACGTACAGTATTTATGATCAATTGGAAACATATTGGTATAATATGTTAATGTTTCCGCACTTTATCATGTATTTCTACTAATTTGGTACCAAAGGTTGTCTGGAAGAGATCGCTTTTAGCGATAAGACCGCCCATTGTATGTACCAAACTTAGTTATAAGAAATTTTTTATTTATTTTTCTTCTAAATACTTTTAGTGTACAATAAAGAATATTATTATTATTAATAATACAATAGGAAAACGAGCATCCATTCCAAATGAATCTGTAATTATTTAATAACTATCGATATTTAAAGAAAAATTAAGGTGTGCGGTTAATTTTGTACGTGAGGCGGTATAAAAAAAAACTTATCTTTGATAGATCTAAATTTATGGAACCTACCGAACATGGAATCAATTTTTTCGTACCATGAATCGAAAAAACACGAAACTCGCCGGTTGTCGCTTAGTACACACACTTGAACAACATTCGAAGATACCGCGCACTTACACTTTTCAGTAATACTCGAGCCCCCAGGACTGATTGCTTTGATTTCTTGTTTGCCCGATACCTCAGTTTTTATTCTACATTAGTCGAATGTGGCTGACGGTCGTGATTTCACTTTTATTACACTTTTTATGCCGGAAGTTAGACAATCAATGTTCAAACTCTGTCTTTAAATTCTGTAGGTAACTCAAAAGTGATGTCCTATGCATCAATAGATATGCTGTTTTATTAATTTTTTTAGTGATGTTCTATTTAGGTCCGTAGCATTAATCGTTTTGGAGATAATAACAATTATTCATATGACAGTCAAGAAATTTCCCTAGAAAATAACTTAAATTTAATGTCACAGCACCGATAAGGTATCACTGCGAGTGAAATTTTCCTTTACTACTGTAATTGGGCTACCTTATTTGTTCGATCGAGACAAGCACCTACTAGTATCATGTCTGAACAAGCGATACTTATGTAAAGAAATCTACTCGTTTTCGTGGAACATGTCTTGTAAAACTCACCTCCCCACTATTTTTTTTCCGTGTAAAACACGATATTTGATTCAATGCTAGAATCGGCTAAGTGCTAGTCGTACTTGCGCCTTAAGGGTTCAGTATGCTTTTACCGAATAAGTCAAATTGAAAACGCTAAAAAATACACTTCCAATTTACAAATTGATATTTACAAGATTGTCTTCTTGTACTTGTGTTAAAGAAAACAACACTAAAAATAATAGCAGAAGAAATCCACAAGTGTCCCGAAACGGATACAGAGTCAGAGCCCGAAACGGAATTCACTCAGTTAACGACCGAAGCCCGGAAGAAACGAACTCCCACGGTTGCAGTAAATACTAACCCATCCTCTATATGTTAAACACGAAATATAGTATCTATCTTCCCTATGCTGGCTTTAGAATGCTGGTATTCGGGTCGGCTCAACCTCCTGTCATTCTTATATCTCGACTGCAGCCTACCTACACTCTGTCCTATTAACTGTGGCTCACTGGTGTCTCGGACCTCCGCGTTCTTGCAGCAGAACTCCTGGCTGCATGGTGAGTCATTGGAACGGAATGGATTGTCTCCTGTAGTTGTGCTACGAGACTTTCTTTTAATTATATCAAATTTCAAGACTCTAGGTTAAAGGGTCAGTTAGTTAGTTTGACGATGCGCCATTCAGCAGCGTGAAAATACGCCAGCATCTATTTGTGGTATTTAGTAAAAGTTGAAATTTTTACAAAAGTATAACAATAATATTTTTATTTTCTCCACAACTTTTGATAAAGGGTTTCACGCACATATAAACTTATGGTAAAAGATGTGAATTATTGTGGAAGACTGGAACTTAAACTAGGTCAAGCCTGTATTCATGAATGTTAATCGAAACACCGCGTAGCAAGCAATACACACCAGTTTAATTTTGAAACGTTCGCTGTGAAGTTGGATTTTGTGATTCACGTGTGAAAATCGTACTTTAAAAGAAAATAAAGATTCTGAAATTATTTAGTTAGTTATTGTCTAATTTAACGAAATGTTAATTTATAACAATGAAATGACGTATGGTCTGTCTAATCAATTTTTGCTCACGTTTTCGATCGCTTCGAAGTATAAGACGCTACATCCTGATTATTCTGTAATCTAAGCCTTTATTATCGATTTCCAGGCGCCCACTCCTAGATAAGATGAAATAGGATGAAAAACATTGGAATGACTATCCTGATAAATCATGCATTTAGTTTATACAAGAGCAAAGACATTGCAAAACAACAAACCGATATGATGCCAGTATAAAGACGTGGTATTCGTATATTATATCTATTTATATCACATATAAACTGTATGTGCATGTTTTGTGGGTATATGTGTATGTGTGTGGAGTTGTTGTGTAATATGTACGAATTTTATTTTTCTTTATTTTATAAGCCCATTATGCCCCACTGCAGGGGTGTAGGCCTCCCCTAGGGATGAGGGTGCTTAGAGCTTAATCCACCACACTGCTCCAGTAAATTTTAACGACTGTCAAAGTATTATAAGATAAAAACTTAGTATTTATCTTATTTTTTAATTTTTTAATATTCTTATTTCTTCTATTCTTCTAATATTCTTATTGACTTAAAGCAACGTCAGTAAATTCATATATTCGAAATATATAGATTAGCTTTTTCACTTTGTTATATAGAAGTGGGCCCAAATAGTTTAAAATACGTTTAGCGAAAGAGGTAAACACTGTTAATAATAACAGAGTCTTTATTTAGAATTGAGGCATCAAAAGACATTATCGTGTGTTGCTTTAGTATAATTTTAAATATAAAAAGTTGTTGAACTATGAGCACCTGGTAGTCTGATAAAGTTCAGATGTAGGATGCCTAAAAAAAGAAAATGAATCACTTTTACAATTTCCCTTTGGGCCTTTTAAGTCTTTATCATATTAGTTCCGTCGTTTGTCTGTCCGTTTGTCACAGCCAATCCGAAGACTCTGGCCCTATCTAGATGAAAAAAAGGTAGGTGTGATTTATGAACCGCTATACAATGGTGTAATTAAATTACGGAATAGAAAAAATCTAGCATAAATTAATATGTAGGGAAAAGTCGTAAATAGTGTCGAAGATCGCCTTTTTAACTTTTAAAGTGCGAAATGGAACGTTTTGAAAAAAAAAAATTAATAAAAATCGGTTTGATTAGGATAAGTTGAGTAGTAACATATTTGTCTTTAAACTTATTATTTGAATTTTAATCATATACTTACATCCATCTCGAATGCGGAAATCTTTACTGTGCGTTACAAACATTCACTTGGTCGGTTTTCAATTTTTTTTTGTAGAATCAACAAGGGCAATTTTTTATCGATGATTTGAAGATAGGTATCTCAAAGATTCTGAATGTTATACATAAAGTATTCTACTTCACACGATAGAAAAAAATTCAAATCGTTTCATGAAATAAAATAAAAAATAATAATAATAACACACACAATCACAACAACGTCTAGGTCCCAAACTAAGCATTAGTTTGTATTTTGGGTACCAAGCGAAGACGACACATACATATAACAACCAAGACCCGGTGCCAGTATTAATATTCATCATATAAACACTGACCCGACCTGGGATTCGAACCCGGGATCTCCAGCTTCGCAGGCAGGGTCGCTGCCAACTAGGCTAAGCGGTGGTCTGTCTTCTGATTTTCATTTTAATGGTTAAAACTTTATATAAAGCTAGGGATCGCTCGCCCGTGGCTTTGCCTGCCCTGAGGAAAGTGCCCATCATCAGTCGAGCAAAGGATGACCCCGTAATAAAAAACGAAAAATATGAAGAGAAAAAAAAAATTGCGACAGCGGAAATTATGGTTCCTGTGACGTAGTAATGATTTTCCTTTCTCTTTTTCTTTTTTTCTTTGTTTTTCTTCCTAAGTTTCCTCGTATTTATGATTATCTCAATCGTCAATCGCTCTACTGATAGTGAAACCATCATAATAAAATCTGAATTCACTGTAGTGATATAGCACTTAGCACTCAGTGTGCGTGGGCTTAATGTTCGTACCTATATACCGTAAGCAAGTTACTATCATCCTCTCATATACTCGCATTTATCATTTCTTTCACCGCTCTGTTCTTGTCATTTCAAAACGGAAATGAGAGTTTCGCAATAAAATTCGAATTAACAAAACCCTTTATTTTGGCATCACAAACAGACACTTGTTTTTCATTTATATGTATCGATAAATAGTAACTTAAATTATTCTCCGGAAAGTTTTCTATCTGTTAATGAAAGTCTCATCAAAATCGGTTCAGTCGTTCCAGAGATCAGCCCGGACAAACAAACAGACAGACGCGATAATATAGCCTATGTCAATCTGAAAGTCCATTCTAAATATTGGTGAAAGAATTTTGGGAATCGTATGAGTAATTTCAGGGATCATGTCCTGAATCAATATAAACTTCTAAACTTGAAGTGCTTTTAATATATTAAAATTCCAAAGCTTTCGTCTTGCGTGACTACAGATAGTAAAGTTTAAGAAACTTATAAACAGTGCTGAGTTTTATAGCTTTTTTACCCGACTGCAGAGGGTAATGTTTTTCGAGTGTATATAATATGTATGTATATTTGTAACCCAGATATTCTTTTGGTACGTCCTGTAGTTCCAACGACTTGTGTTTTTGCAATCGGGTTTTTGTTTTTTTTTTACGAAGTCTGTGAGTTGTGAGTCGAAGATGTGAATTTCTAGTATCATTCAGAAATATAGAAATAGGGTTTTCTGATGTCTCATGTATATACCTCTCTATAAATATTTTTTTTACCACGTACCTAGTCTTTGTGCATAAAAGTGTTAGAATAAAAAAAAACATTTTCAAATCAGCAGAACAACATCCATAAGATTTTTACATAAAATTATTTAAGCAAAATTTTTATTTGCACAAATGTTATTAATTATTCAAGAATATTAAATTATTGACACAAAATTATCACTAACTTTTATAACATATATTTTATTTTCAATTTTCATTTTCATATATATGTATTCACGGGATTCAGGTAAATTTTTTACCGTCACTATAAAATTGTTTGTTCACACTGGTTGTCTAAAAACTTTTCGAACGGAATTCGATTGATTTTTTTGAGGACAAAATTTCGGGGCATTCTCGTAACAAACCTATTTAACACTCGAATAAGTCCGCAAACTCTTCGTGTAATATAATGCAGTAAAAAGGAATTCGTCATGTACCTTAATCCTCAACGTCGAGTGATGGAAATGAATAGAACGTCTAATGGTCCAAATTGACTTCACGCAAATAACGAAGCAACGTCGTATTTCTTTATGGCCATTTTTGCTGAAATGTCTTAGCATTTTATTAATATAATATAAATTACTACACGGTATGAAATTCTTGTTATTTGTAAATTTTCATTAATTTGAGTGTTATATATTACGTTATAGTTTCGGATTGGTCAGTAATTCACAGATGTCTTAATTTTTGACTAAATATAAAAAATTAGAAAACCCCGGATACGTAAAATTATTAATCGATAAAACTAGAAAAATTAGCTCTATAATCTATAGAATTTTCTTGAGTAATGTAGGTGTTACAATGTAAAGCAGTATATAATATTTTTTTGAAAATATACCTACCTATATGAAAACTTGATTGTTTTAAGATATTGCGCCCCCCGCACAATACCATAAAACATTCAAGTGTTTATGTAGGAAAATTATATTAAATAAATAAATATTAAAAAAAAATTCCCTACCTATAAATTTTTTAAGGGAGGCGTGGAGAGTAACATTATACGAAACTTAATGCGTAAAAAAAATTGGCGAGTGATGAAAAAATCGCCCCGTATATGTTTATTGTACTTACCATTCTTAGGCTACCGTTTTGCCACAAACTTCGGAAAAGTACGTTTAACATAAGAACAGTACGTTAATTATTTTTCAGATCTCAGCTCAAATCACAATTTTTTTTAAACTCAAACTGCGTAAATAAATATGAACTGAAATGAGAAAAACAAACTCGGTATGTTAAACGTACTGTCCGTAGTTTGTGGCAAAATGGTAGCCTAAGAATGTTATAATATATATGTAAGAGGCGATTTTTTCATCACTCGCCATTTTTTTTTTACGCATTTACTTTCGTTTAACGTTACTCTCCAAGACTCCTTTAAATTAAAAATAAATATAGGTAGGGAAATTTTCACTTTTTAATATTTCCCGAAAGACTTATCGCCACGGTGATTCGATCTTTGTGGCGTCATAATATATCTCAATATTTTAGTACTAAGCGATACTAAGGTGTGAAAATTTGACAGGTGAAGAAAAAAATAACCGGGTATATAAACATCTTTTTAATTATGGCGTATATACATATCTAGGCATTTATATTTGGAATAGGCAATAGCCTATTAGCAATTATGGCATTTATATTTGGAATAGGCTATTGCCTATATTGCAATAGCCTATTCCAAATATAAATAAATACCTAGATATGTATATATGCCATAATTAAAAAGATGTTTATATTCCAGGTTATTTTTTTCTTCACCTGTCAAATTTTCACACCTTAGTATCGCTCAGTACTAAAATACTACGTACTACTAAGTACTAGCTTTCTCCCGTATTGTTTTACGGTTACAATAAGATTTTTATTTTTTTATCTGCCTTTTTTGATCTATATAGCTATATTCAAACATAATAACAATAATTTTACAAAGAAAAAAGTTTTTGGTCATAAGTAACAAAAAATTTCATTACTTGTTACCTAAAAATTGTGACAACATAACTACTGTTAGGAGTAATCAGTTGTACCAGCTTACCAACCAGTAACTTGCATTTTAACTAATTTTGTTTAAAAATTATCAAAGTTTTGCTATTTTCATGGCAGTACAACTAGTTTTGTTATGTACTTTTTTCAGTGTCAGACAAAAAATAACCGTATGTATACACAAATTAAAGTAGAAATCAGTAATAATAGCTACCTAATGTCACTCCCACAAATTGATTCGAAACAAACGACTGCTCATATGTTAAAAAACATCAAGCCGTTTAGGTTACAGAAAGTGACAAAGAAATAGACATGCATACCTACATAAATACACTCGAAAAACATAATCCTCCTTATGATGCAGCCGGGCAAAAGGTTTTAATTTTTTTTAAATACTTTGATACGTTTCAGCGAAAGGGTAGGTTTAAAATAACATTAATCCATATTACACGATGCGGGAGATTCTAAATATTCTCCAAATGTTTTAACCGTTGATAACTTAATTTGTCAAAAACGTGACAAATAATGAAACAAATTATTCTTTACAATCTAATTGGGTAGGCGCAACCAATCGCTATAATTATTTCGAATGCAAGGCTTTATCAGAGGATGGTCGAGGAATAAGAAGATGCGTGTCTACGTGCACGAAACATGCAAGAAATCAATTCGCCGTACAAACTGAATATAGCGATTCGCGAGAAACGTTCGAAATTGGCATGCCGCGTTGTCACAGGTGCAATGCAAAGGTGTCAAGTTCCTTCATAACTTTGAATCGAACGACAAAAATTATACTATTTACTGGTGTCATCTTAAGATTCCGAATAATTCGCATACATACGGTGTGTCATTTAGAAATAACGAAAAAGACTCATACTTGTTATATTTTCTTCACATCATCAGCCCATTTTGTCCCACTGCAGGGGCTTAGGCCTCCCCCCGGCGAGGAGGATTGGAGCTTAAATACACCACGCTACTCCACTGCGGATTGGGAACTGTAACGACCGCCATCTATTGACAGTGTCCGGGATCGACTGCTTAACGTGCTTTCCGAGGCACGGAGTCAGTGATAGTTATGTATTTAAGTCAGAAAGACTGATTGGTACACGCCCGGATTCGAACCATGGTCCTATGGCCTTATAAATTTGAGACAGTTTCGTTGCGCTTTGGGCTATCACGAATCTTATTATATTTTATATTTATATTAATTATTTTTACTAATTTTCAAATAAACTTATATTGACAATAAGGCCCACACACCTAAATAATATCATATTGAAACTGGAAGGGGATAGATCGAAAAAGGAAATGAGAAGGGGAATAGTGGTGTAGGCAAAAATTAAAGAAACAAAAATGTATGAATAATTCGAGAACTTCGTCAATAAGCTGTTATTTTAAATAAATAAGAATAATATACCTTTGTCAGATCTGGAAGAAAATTAAGGGTTCGACGACGAATGAACTTTATATGAACGCGAAGCCGGAGTGGTAGCAGAGATAGAAGCAGGACGAAGGCACTGTTGTCAGGGCTAGTATGCGAGTGGTGAACTATTCCATGCGATACGAAATATATCACTATTCAACTAGAAATACTTGTTACCAAAACAGCAACGTTTCTTAAAAATCAATTGGTGTTAGCGAATCTATTGATGACCTATAGAAGTTTTACTCGGAAAATGGGGCACATATATCGCAGATTGGTGATTTTATACCGACTTCAGGTATAATGTATTTTGTCTGTAACATTGAATTTCACCAAATGGTGACGTAATAATATTGGTACTTAATTATTATAATATAAATATATAATATAAATAATAAACTAAATTATTATTTTCTTATGTTATATAAGAAAATATGATTTCTCCGCATCACAATCATTCAATCGTTTATTTGGTGTTCTATTTTCGTTACGAGATCACGCAAAGTAGAGAAAACAGCTTTGTTAAGGCACACGTTTTAATAATTAAATTATTAATAAAGAGTTTTACATGCTAAAATAACTGCTGAATAGTAACTTATACATTGAAATTGATTTATAACCTTAATCCGCTGATTAAACAGAGTCAGGTTACTGTTAAAATTTTAACACCTCTTTAAACTATTGACTTTCAGTTACGTTAAATTAAAATTATTAAATAACTGTCCCGTGAGTTACCACTAGAGACCAAAGAGAAAAGCGGTGGTACCTATATAAGTTTGATACAGTAGGTACCTACCCATAATTACATATACTATCGCCTATCATCATAATGGGACATTATCCTGGGACCGGAGATATTAATTTCTTTTCAGGTTTTTATAACTCTATCAAAACCAAACGCTGCTGTCAAATTTATTAACTTTGTGAGTTTAATTAATAAACGTACCTTATATATAAGAACACAATAATAATAATAATAATAAAATATAAAACTAATACAATAATCCACCCCTCGTCGCCCCCGACGCAAACGCTTTTCAGGTTATATTTGTTATTTTCCTACTTTTATGGTTTTATTTTGTTTGTAAAATCAATAGAAACATTACAAGTACTAAATAAAAAACTGGAGAATAAAACGAAATCGCTTTATTGTAGAGTTTTTGCGACCACTAATACATTTTGTAAGCTTTATTGCGCAAATGAGGTCTCGGTGCTAGGTTTATTTGAGTCTCCCACTAATTATAAGCCCTTAAATTGTTTTAGAACCGTTTCGCTGGTTGTATAGTACTTAAATAATAATAATAACCATGACCCGGTACCAGTATCGATATTCATCATATAAATACTGACCCGACCTGGGATTCGAAACCGGGACCTCCAGCTTCGCAGGAGGAGGAGGAGGAGGCAAATATAATATAAAAATAATAAATCCCCGTCGTAGAAGTATATTATGCTCACTTTTTTGTTTAACACAATATCTTACTAAGCAGATACAAAGTTAATAAATAACTATTTTTATTATGCCTTATTTGTCCGCAGTCTGGCCACTGAAAAAAATGTCGTTTTATCAAGTAAAAGACTTCAACGCGCGACTTGCTGGAAATACACACTTGAATTACTAGTATCACTAGTACACAAGATTACAAATAGAATTATGAAAATTAACAGATTACAAAATCAATATACAAGAATATAATAACACTAGAAGAGAAAATTATCAGTGATAGTGACATGCAATTCAGTTCTATGTGAAAGATGCGTCAAAGCGCAGGCGGGGACTGGGGGACGTACCGGCGCAGGCGGCGCGGTGGCGCGGCCGGTGCAAACAGACAAGCACACGACAACAAAAGGCCGCCGGGCCCGCTACCTGTGGGGCTCGGCGTGAGCGAAAACATCTGCAAGTGCACGTCGCTCAAGGTAAAGTTGTAAGCTCGCGCGAACTGCAGCGCGAGCCGCGACCGGTTGCGGTGCAGCGCGCCTACGGCCGCGGCGATGGCGCGCTTGTAATCGCGCAAACCGAAGCTCGTCTTGGGCAGCACGAGTCCGACTCGAGGCACGTGTGAGCTGACCACCAGCATCGCCACCGCCACCACCAGACCCACCGACACCCTCCACATTTAGGAACTGGAGATTTTTTCTTTATATGCCAAGGACTTATGCTTTACTTTCATACATAAGCTGAGCCCCATTCTTAAGCTTGCCGGGCTACGTATTGTCTTTACATCATACGAAACAAAACGACCGGATTGTATAATAATTTTGAATCGATACACCAATTGAAATTGAAAAATTTCTTATGAGGACACTGGAAATGACTACATAGTTCTATATAATAGTTGTATTATTTAGAAGGCGCGCAGCGACAGTGCTCGAAAGTGAAAGTGAAACCAGCGCTGTCGAAAGAGCGTGCGTTCACGGGGTGGGTGCGGCCGACACTGGCCGCGCACGCGCGCGCCCTCGCCCGGCCGGGCGCGCCGCCCGCCCAAACTGAGCTCCGTTCATTCCCTCTCCCCACTAATTATATCTATAATCACTTTAAATACAATACAACATTTTTTGTTAAGCAACAATAGAGTCGGTTTTCTTTTATTTGAAGTTGTTGGAATTTAAAAACATAACTTGATTCGGAATTTAAATTTTAAATTAAAAAAAAACATTATTTATGAAATTATTTTAGGCCACTGAATGGCGATCCCCAAATTCTATTTTGAAATTTATTTATTTGTCTATCTAGCTTCTGGTTCGAGTAAAATGGATAAATAAAATAGTAACTTAATGCAAGATAAGCTCTTAAACTTAAAGGTTTCATACCTAAATTGTTTATATATACTTAAGGAAGATCTAAAGATTACATGGCTGACATAAGTAAAGTAAATACGAGTACATATTTAATTGTTTCTCGTGCCTTTTTAGCATTTTATTTAAATTAACAATTAACAATTTAAACATTTAAAAACTTTACAGCGAGCAAATACGAAGTGAAATTAAAACGCGAGCATTTTAATGAAAAAGTGATTGTCAATAAATTTTAGGGTACGTACTGACTATACTTATTAATTATTAATTCTAGTCGAGTCGGCTGACTGATTGGTTGAGTGGTTAGAGACCGTAATTGAAGAATTAAGGTCGCGAGTTCGATTCCCGCCCAGAAAGTATTTGGGTTATTTATTACTGTATAACAGTAGTCTAATACCTATGGTAGAGGTTCTGCTTAGTTTGAATTTAGATTGCCGTGTGTAAGCATTTAAAAAATTACTTCAAAACTAGATCGAGTAACAAAATTGCTCTAAAATTGTCATTTCGATGATCTTCGCCTTGCTATTTTCAATTTAATAAAAAATAATCAACTAGACATATCGTCCTTATAAAGTTCTGTCAATGATACTCTACATGCTTAGTTAAAAATACCTATTTTCATTGCCAACTCACTTTACGTGTATGAACTAAAAATATTAAGATTTTATTACGATGACGTTTGGATTCCCATAAATTTAACAAACAAAACTAGTGAATTTGAAGTCTGTTTGTTATTTTGGTTAAATATTGTAGATATGTGACAAACAGCGAATGACTTCATGTGCATGTTTTGTAAAAAAACCCACAGGATTCTGTTCATTCCGACCCTTCCGAAACACTAAAAATAAATGTAACATACAAGTATGCTGCTTATGTGTTATGAAAAAAAAAACGCTCTAGTGCGTGACAGGCACTTATCAACTTAGGATTTCGTAGCGTTTATTACAAACAATCGCCTTAGTATCACCAATAACACGAAATTGAGTTTATTGAAAACTGAAAACTGTATCGACAATCTGCAAAACCAATAAACCTATTGTACTTGAAACAGTTTTCGTTGAAAATGTTTATTAAATACTGCTTCCTTGATTTTTTCAGAATTTTTATAGATCTTATAGATATTTTTAATATATTTTTACAGAGACGGTTGAAAAGTTAGAGGGAGGAAGGGGAGAAACATTGTGAATGATTTTGATCGATATGTGAGCACATATCCTGAAATATTCACCTAAATAAAAAAGTCAGCAACTTAAGAACTATCATTGCATTTTTAAAGTTTTGTTCAACGCTAAAAATAAATCCAAAAGAACAAAGTAAATTTTTGTTTATTTAATTATACATACACATACATTTACAATTAAATAGAACAAAACCATTTGAGTGAAAAGAAAAAAGGTGTTAGCTAAAAAGAGAAAAACAAGCTATATTTTACAGAATTTGATTTGATCTGTGATTTGAACTCTGCATCATGCAATGTTTTTTTGTCCCATACGTATTTAAGTAGATATTATCATAAAATATACTTAAATATGACTTGAATGGTATAAGGTACGACAAGGGAGGACAAACAAAAACTACAAAAAAAAAAGAAACTTAATAGTTAACATAAAAATAACCAACAAACATATTTTGGTCATTGGTTTGTTTGTTGCCATCTGCAATATCTTCAAATCATATTCATATGACAGTATATTTATCTGCTTAAGTAGATATCGGACCCAAAAAAAATTGCAAGGTACATTCTACGTTGTTCAAACAAAATTCTATAGAATATACGGTTTTTTTTTCTCTTTTCAGTTAATTTCTTTTCAGTTCACTGGTTTTGCAATCGGTTTTTTGTTAGTTTTTAATAATTTAGTTTATTTCAAACTTTTCAGTTTTATTAATTAGCACGCATTCACTTTTAGTTTTTGTTACAGCCCAACGAAGATAAGAACGTACATACATGTACTTACATGTGTACCTGTACCTGTCTGTGCGTTAACACACAAATTTTTAGTTTATGTCAAAATTGTAGTATAAAAAGTTGTATCCTCCGCAGTCGGGTAAAAACAGTATGACATAAGCTGTACATAGTTTTTCGGCATACCCGGCAGTTTGTATGCTAATTTATTATTTTTCTCCATTTCTTTAATTTAGCCGCCACGTGTGTATAATTTTTTGTTGGTGTATATGTACAATGTATTCTTTATTTATAAATAGGAAATAAGAATTTTCAAATAGCAGAAAGAAAAGGAATTTAAAAATAAGCACTACAGATCAAATATTTACAGGATATTTCTAAGAACAATAAAAACGTGTTTACAGTAGACAGTATAATGATAATAATTATATGGTAAAATTAAATCAAGCATTTTAGTTTCTTCTTTTAGTAAATATCTATTTCATTTATAAACTATTGTATAACATAAAATGCTGAATGTTTCAGTCACCGGAATCGTCACAACATTTTACTTCTAAGGAATAATTAAATAGGATATTGTTACGGGCTATAGGTCCAGATACATATAATAGCATGCACTAAACACCGATTTTATTGCACTTTACTTTATTATGAAAAAAATCACAAACTGTTTCAAAAGAAGTTGATTGCACTTAATGTCCTCCTTTTATAGGCTTTAGAAATCCCCATTACTAAGCATCTCGAAGTTTCCCATCGTAATTCTTCCACAAGACCATTATGTCCTACTGCAGGTGCCTAGGTCTCCCCACAGGGATTAGAAATTAATCCATTACGCTGCTCCAGTGTGGGTTGGTGAATTTTAACGACTGGCATCTGTTGATGCCATCCAGGACCGCCAGCTTTACGTGCGGAGGGCATTATCGGGGTGACATAGGGTACTTTTTGTCTATCTGTCTGTCCATCTGTCTGCCTGTTTGTCTGAATTTTTTTTTAGTAGTACCGTGAGAGTATGTAATAACTACCTATAACTCACAAATAAAAAAGAAGTCAACTCGGAATCAAATATATTATTCCACAATCAACTTGAACCGCAAACGCGATGGCCCGCCTCATTTGGATTTTTGTCCCGGCATGCGTCGCATCGCTCCATCTCTGTTTTTGGCGCCCACATCACACACGCAAAGGCAAAGCTCCGGTCACACCTTTTGTGAACGCGACACGCAAAGGGCCTTGCCAGATCGGAGTTCGTGTCGACAAAGTATTGGTTTCCGGAAGTGCCACCTTGGCGTAATTATTAGCCACTCAAAAGGAGAACCTACTCCCTTTGAAGAAAAACCCACATCGCGTGTGAGTATTATTTATTATTTTTCGGACCGTTTTTCGTAAGCTCTAATTTGGGTCTCCGTGGAGCAACTGTTTTGTCTCCAATGAAGGTGACAGATTCGATTCTCGTGTCACAATAAAACTAGGAGTCCTAGTTTGAGGTCAGTGTAATGTGATGCGTGCGTTTGACTTCGCTAGGATAATTTTCACGATACGCATTAATTAGTTTTCATCTACATAAATTTTAAATTATATTACAATAATCCGACGAAACGGCTCTCTTTCAATAATCTCATCAGAGCCCAGCTACCTGATGAAGCGCCATTTACCGATCGCGGTCGCACTTGTACTTACTATCTCAAAGTAAACTAACATTTTTAATGCCATTAGAAATCATTTGAGTTCATGTCTGACGAAACTTTATGTAATATTGAAATCCTCCCATCTGAGTATTTATTTATTTTTGACATGAAGTCCTTGCCGTAGCTGATTGTAATTTTACAAGTAGTAGGTCTACATAATAGACCAGTTTTTGAAGTGGGTCTCGAAATTTTTTGTTATGTGATTTTCTGGAATTAAAACCCCATAAAGATATAAGTAAAGTATCATCCAAATAAAAAAAGTTCACTATTTATTTTTTTTCTCAGAAAATAATAAGCTGAGTTAAAACTGTAGCATGTGTAATGATAGACCTACTAATTGTTCACATTCACAAAAAAAATCAAGGTTCTAGTAGTAATAGTCTTGGAGAAAAATTTAAAAACATTTCGGGTTGTAGCGAAAAATTTAGAAAAATGCTATATTCTCGAAAACTATAAATTTTCGCTCAACATACATAGGAGTCCTCAGAGTAGCCCCTAGACCCTTCTATCGAAAGTTTTCGTTTGGACCATATGAAACCCGACACCGTGTATAATAATAAGCTTTGATGTCATTATATACGTGAATTCTTTAGTAAGTTTTAATCATCAAAGGCGATAATTACCTAAGAGTTGTGAACATGAAAGCTTACCATAAATAACCCCCTGAAGTGTGTGCGCGCGCGAGCGCGCGCGTGTGTGTGTGTGTAGAGATAGAACTATTATTCACTACCTTAGATTGTTAATGATCAAGATAGATAGGTGTCATACTTCAAAACGATCGAAAACGTCAGCAAATGTTAGATTCAGTCTTTAGACATACCGTACGTCGTCATTATTGTTAAGTTAAATTTCAGTATCTATATTTACTTTTCCAGTACGAATTATACATGTGGACATAAAATTCTACTTTACAGCGTATATTTCAAAACATCAATTGGTGTATATTTGGTCCACAGCGTATATTTTTTGTTCACATTTTTGTTGTCACAACGCGGTATCTATAGGAACAACAATGTCTACTACATAAATTGGCTATATACTTATACTATGGCTACGGAACCATATCTTATTTGTATTTGCCTAAATTTATAATAATACAGGTTGGAACTAGATTGCAATGTATATCAATATAATATACGGTATGTTTCCATCAAGTAAATAATTTTCTTCAAACCCATTTTATATCAGATCTTAAAAGGCTTAAAAATGTATAGCTAATAAACAGATGCCAAATAAATAGTTACTCGTATGCATCTAATACGCCACACTTCTATAGCGCTGGACAACACCAGTAGGAACTTATATCTATAACCACTACGTTCCCGCGCGGCACGGTGCTTTATATGTAGGCAAAGCGATTAAAAACATGTTATTAATTTTGTAATTTATTTTATTTTTCATAATTTTTTCACATTACTCATTTAATCATTTGTATATTAAATTTCTTAGGGTGTTAGACGTAAATGTGAAAAAAAAAATTAAAAAAAGCAAGTCTCGTTTGCATCCAAACCCCCGGTATGGTGCTTCAGGTCATCTGTCCATCTGGCCGGGGGGCGTCCAACGCTTCGCTTTCCGGTAAGAGGCCTCCATTCGAGAACTCGTCTACCCCATCGGTTATCAGTTCTACGGCAAATGCGACCGGGTGATCCAGCCTTGGATGCGAAAGGCGGAGGACCGTGTGTGATGGCGAGCCTTCGGAGAGGCCTATATCCTGCAGTGGAGAGACACGGGCTGATATGATGATGAAGTCTCGTTCAGAGCTACTTCATATTTTTTTGTACGTGTTTGAACCCTATACTAACTTTAACTTCATTGCATTACATATTAGAAAACAAAGTCTCCTACCGCATCTGTCTGTGTGTCTGCACGTGATAAACTCAGAACTTAAAAAAAAAAACATATAAATTTACTTTGTTTATATGTATCTACACTTTAATTTTTCAAATACTTGCCGAACTGGAAATAAAATACCTTTAAAATACTCAAAGTACGATGAACATATGTCACATTTAAATCTAATTAAATCTAATCCAGATGCTCGACGCAACAAGCTGATCCGACACTACGACAAAAAAAAATGTAGGCATATATGCTCTGCTACCCGTACGAAACCGGAGCGGGTCGGTAGTATTAAATATTTCAAACATAATTCACTCAAACGTATTAAATTAGCACTAAAAGGGTCTTTAAGAACTTGGCAAAATCGTTTCCGACGGATATGTAGTTGCTATCTTTGTTGCTCTCAAGTGCAGCCAGGATATCGCGCTCCGGTCACTCCAATCACACCACACGGCTTGCTACGAGCGTGCTACGACTTGTGCTACGCCGTCACTATTTGGATTCAATTCGCTTCTGATTTAATTTTTATTATTATTTTTATATTTGGACAACTGAAGGAATAGATTAACAATTCGCCTGTATATAATACGTATACGTGGGTCACTAAATAAGTTTTGAGATGCACGAAATTTAAAAATGAAACGCACCCGTATTAACCCGCAAACTATACCCGTATGTTTTTGAAAGGCAAATTGTATTCCTCTGTATTCATGGGAATCATATTGTACGCAAAATTGCAATGGGATCCTCATATCACTAAGCGATAAGGCTCGTTTCTACCGCTTACGCTGTGAAAAGTTTTTCTTCCTTTTGGACATAGAAACAGCGAGATTGGTGTATTTCAGTGAGTTCCATAATTTAATGACTAATGCCATACTGTTGTGGGGACTCGCTACTAATGTAGATACAATCTACAGAAACGGGTTGTTGGAACAATTCATAAAGTAAAAGTGTCAATTAGAGGCACGTTCAAGGAAATTAACATAATGACATTGCCATCTTAAGGTGAGTTGGGTGAAGCCAGATCTGGGGGAAGATTGGTAACGTTTAACAGCGCGTGACCTAGGCGACCTGTATATAAAATCAAATTTTAATTTGTCGGTCTCACCCAGCGTAGGGTAAATAAATACAAAAGTTCTCAAATATGTATTCGAGTTTATTATAGAGAATTGAAAGATAAAATTATTTGACCAAATTTCACGCCTGCAGAACAATTTTGTGTACAACGGAAAATATGAGAATCCGGCCGAATCCAAATCCGAGAGCGACCGACAAGTAGACGACGAATTTTGACCCAGAAATGTACTTCTTCGATGTCCTTCGGAACGGTGTGCAGGACCAATGATTAGGTAGTTATTAAATGAAATAAGTGGACTGTTACAACAAATAACAAATATAATTCGTCGTTAATGACGGTGTTAGGAGAATTAACGTTTCTCCTTTGCGTCCCTGTCGTAGAGAGCGCGGCGAGCGGCGACATATGAAAATATATTACTTATGGACTGGGAAAAATAGGAAAATTAAAATTGAGCACTTCCCTCTATAATTTTTATGGAGTAACAAAGGAATAAAATCTAAAATCTATTCCAACACTAATTTAAAGTAATCAGTGAACGTAGACATAATAACTATCTATAATATTACAAAATAATAAAAACACCACAAAACTTACCTAGAAAAGAAATTGTCAATTTAGAGGTGAGATCGGAACTCCAGAAATTTCTGCAACTATCGACACGTTTACGAAAATGTCGATAACAATATTTCATTAGGAGCTTCAGATAGACGCTGACGATCGACCAACAACGCGAACGTTTCAAAAGAAGACAGTAAGCATAAAAAGAAAGACTTATAGCCCAAATCATTGCGTAAATAAAACGTTTCGCTTTTCCACCAAATTGGTTCTTACTCCAACGCACCTTAATATAAAATATCAGATTATTTAGATGATGAAAATCCATGGGTGTAGACCGCTGGCCTATCAGTCTGTTAAAGCAATTTGTTTATAAGTTTTTTTTTCAAAGAGGGTCTCATAGTTTCTTGCGTATTCTTTTGAGAGGCATCAGCACTTTTTTGAATGCGCCTTTGTGGGGACGTTTTCCCCCAAAGTAATAAATTAACTTTTGTGACTATTGCTAGCTTAGTTACTTGTGTAAATTTTATTATACACTACGTGAATACAACGAATACACAAACTGTTGTAAATACCAGACGAATAAAACAAATGTCTTTTTTTTTAATTCGCTTAAGCTCGTCAATAAAAGATAAATAAATAAACCTACTGCAAGTAAACAAATTCCTTCTTTAAATGATTCATATCCATTTTTCTCCAAATACACGCGAAAATGAAAAAAAAATCACGAGAAATACTACTGAAAAGTAAACAATCGTCTATACGTTTAAACCATAAAAGTACGAATTGACTAGAATCCCTCTTCTGCGTTTACCTTATAACCACTCATATTATATATAGTCAGCTGGTGTAAGATGGCGAGTTTTGGTCCGAATTTCAGTGCGCATGCCCCCCGCGCGCCACTCTTCACCCCCGAGAAAACCCTGCACGCCGGTTTCAACTATGTTTCAATTCAAGCCCCCGAAAATGCGAAATGTTACTTCGATACGGTCAACTGACATTTAGGACTCTATTAAATTAAAACAAAACCAAATGCTGCTGTCATATTAATTTACTCTATGGTTTATACCATGTTTATACAGATATTTACACCCGAGTTGCAAGTGGCGCCGCGTAGTGGCAGAAATATTTACAGTAGTTCCAATGAGTGGAACTACCATAAAGGTATGTTTTATGAGAACTACTGAAAGCCTGCTATGAGTGTTATACAATGTTTGTATTATCATATTTTAATTTGGGTGATATAATTTGTTTAGAATACTGTCTTGGATACATTTTAAATATTATTTAGTAAAATAATCACAATCCTTTTTATTTAGTTTCTCGATTTGTATTAATATTTTTTTATTGCGACATCGCATCTTTAGGGTACCGTACCCAAAAGGCACCAACTGAAATCCTAATACTAAAGCTCCGTTGTCCGTCTGCCCTATCGTTCGTCCGTCTGTTACAAGGCTATATCGTCTGAGCCGTAATACGATAGGAAGACATGGACACTCGAAATTTTCACAGAGTGTACTACTAAGTCTGTAAGTCGTGATAGCCCAAAGCGCAACGAACCTGTCGCAAATTTATAAGGCCATAGGGCCATGGTTCGAATCCGGGCGTGTACCAATGAGTTTTTCTGACTTAAGTACATAACTATCACTGGCTCCGTGCTTCGGAGGGCACATTAAGCAGTCGGTCCCGGACGCTGTCATTAGATGGCGGTCGTTACAGTCCCCAACCCGCAGTGAAGCAGCGTGGTGGATTTAAGCTCCAAGCCCTTCCCCCCTCCTCACCATGGGGGAGGCCTAAGCCCCTACAGTGGGGCAAAAATGGGCTGATGAAGTACTACTAAGGCCGCTATGACAACAAATAATAAAAATAAAATAAAGTTAAAAATTAAAGGGTGCCGTATCCCATACAAGAAACGTGTTTTCTTATATTGTACGGTGGTACGGAACCTTTCGTGTCCGACTCGAACTTGGCCGGTTTTTATAATAAAATGCACTCTATTATGGAAAAGGTAGATATAATTTTCAGATCAACACACTTAGGTTTGTGTGATTGATATTGTAACATGAGCGTTTGTAGTGCATGCCACGTAACCCTAAGTTGATTGAATTCTGTATCACAACACTATGATGACTTTCACATTAAACGGTTTCAGCCGCAAGCTTCAGCAATAATAAATGATTTCCAATTTATATAGCGTGAACGTTCAATAGGCCCATCAGCTTCAATATTGAGAAACGGTCCAAATATTGCGCCCGTGCGTTCTTGCGACTTCCAATATAATCATTCCTATATGATCAATATCAGTAGACTGTAGGTGACGGTAGATAAAAGAGCGAGGCGTCGGGCGAAAGGACGGATGGCCCGAATGGACCACAGTTTAAACATATGCGACCAGTAACCTAATTCATCATATAAAGAGAACACATGCGCCGCCTATCATCACTGCTATCAGGTGATCTCAATGTACGCGTTTTACATACATGTAATATAAAATTCAAATGGTCACTGTTTCGTGTAAATTCGAGTCTGATTATTGCATTTGATGTGTGTCATAATATAATGTAATCAATATTTGCGTGTGACTCGTTTTTGTCATTGGAAATGACTTTCATTTCGTTGGAGTATAGGGGATCATTTGGGAGTATTGTGAAACAGGCAGATTGCACGAAGAGTTTTCGAGATATCGGGATGAAGGTGGTGCCAAAAGACGCAGATCGGCGAGCTCTACAACATGGCAAAAGACAATTTGGAAAAAGTGCAAAAACAAAAAAACTATCGGCAAAAAACGAAAAAAATTGCAATTTTTTTCCCCGATTTTCATTTTGGGAGCCCGATATTTCGAGAACTAGGACCGAATAAAAAAAATAAAAAAACGGCTCGGGGTAATTAGACGAGGGATCGATTGAGACTAAAATTGTTAGAATCGGACAACCGGAAGTAGTGGTTAAGGGTGCCCTTAGTTGGAAGTCGGATATGCGTCGATGTTACATTTCGTACTAATTCGGTTTGTTCGATCGAAATGTCGTATAGAATGTCATATTTCGAAGTTTTAAGCTTATTCAGAGTTATTTTTTTTGCGAAAAAAATTTATTTCGAAAAATATTATCCAAAATATGTGTTTACTTTATTCCGTTAGGTTCATTTCCAATGTCGTAAGAAGTTCGTGCGAAAGCAGGAGATCCGTTGATTTTTTTTATTACTGAACGCATCTAAAACAAAAAAACACTTAATTTTATACAAATACAATATAGGGCGCTGATATTGTGTTTTCAAGTTTTCTGTTTCACATTAAGTTACCGCCTCTAGCGCGTGTTTTGACGGCATGGCGTTATTGACTAATTTGATTGAAAGGAGCCGAAGCGGTCAGCGTTTTTGTGCACGCCAATATTTACGGAATTACAGCTATTGCTGGATCTATACCAACCGACATTCCCTCGCGTACTTCACTTCTGTTAATGAATATTGGTAGAGCGATATATGTTTGTATTAAGGTTATGGAATTTTCATTATTTGCTAATGTTTTCACGGACGTAGAGATAACAAAATTTGCGGTTATGTGTTGCCAGCATTTTAACGTCCATTACTGTGCAATTTATTAATACCAATATAATTAATTAAAATACAGGAACATTTAGGATTTTATTACCGCATGATTATTTTACCTGTCGTATGTGAATTAGTACATAGGTAAACCTGATAAATTGCAAAGGAATGATCAATTATAGAATTTATCTGTCATGGTGATGGATGCATGTAGAGATACCGCGTCGTGATCACAAAAATGCGAGCGAAGAAATATACGCCACTTGATGTTTTGAAATATTCAATGTGAAGTAGAATTTATTTGACTCAGAAGTGACACACATGGACAAACTCAGTGGAATGAAATAAATAAATATTGTTTATTGTACTCTAGCATTTGAGTTGTTTTTGTCTAGAACTCATCACGTAGAGTACAAATATATTTTTGAGTCAATTTATATACAATAATAAAAAATTAGGGGCCATAAAAGTGGTACATTTTAAACAATTAGTTAGGAATTTGGATTTTCTTGTTTGTCGTGGATTGGATTATGCATCATATATCTACCTAATGTGTGTAGAAACAACAAATACGACAAAAGCCGATTCTTAATGTAGTTTGTAATCAATGACCAAAACAAACTAATATTTTTTCTTTCACAGGTTGTTGCGATCATTGTAGCTCGAAAACGAAATACGTAAAGGCATGACACAAATGAATTGCGTGGTGGTGCGGAACTCTCGGTACGCGAGTCCGACTCGCACTTGATCGGTTTTCTATAAATAAAACAAATAGGCCGATCTAGTATTCTCTGAGATAACAGTATTTATATTTCGGTGAAATTGACGTGGGAAAATTAGTTTCATTACTTAACGCTAGTTCTAAAACATAAATAAAATGGTAACACAAAAATACTGCATGTAATCGAAAGACGTAGTAGTTTTCAAACAAGCAGGCTGAATCAATAAATTGCAAATAATAGAAATATTTGTTATAGATATTTTGGTTTATTAACCCAATCAGTGTGAACATGTGTGTGAAACCCAATTATAATATTTCGGAGCCGTATATCACAGAGGCGTTTCAATGCACAAACTAGCCTAATAGTCGGTCGGCCCTAACTAACAAATAAATTACTAAAGCAATCTCCTGTAAGTTGTTCAATACATGGAAAAAACTTTACCTTGGAGCCCTGATAAAGTTGCTCTCATCGTCGCTGAACGTTTTTCACTTCCAATTTCCAATTCCACTCCACTCCATTCCATTCCATCAGCCTTTTTTATACCCCACTGCAGGGGCTTCGGCCTCTCCTCAAGACGAGGGGGCTTGGAGCTTAAATCCACCGCGCTGCTCCAATGCGGGTTGGTGGATTGTAACGACCGCTATCTATTGACAGCAACCAGGATCGACTGCTTAAGGTGCTCTCCGAGGCACGGAGTCAGTGATAGTTAATGTACTTAAGTCAGAAAAAAACTCATTGGTGCACGCCCGGATTCGAACCATAGCCACATGGCCTTATAGATTTGAAACAAGTTCGCTGTGTTTGGACATAACACGCAACGCATAATATGCAACGTACCATTACTGTACGCAATATTAGTTTGAACTACGAATCGAACGTAAGTCGATTTGGCGAGTGTGAAGGCGATTGCGCGGGGGTCCGCAAACAGCCGTCGTCGTCAGCTGTTACGGCTAAATAAACCGGAAACTTATACACCAGAAAACTAGTGTTTAAATGGTTTGGTATAGAACGACCGAAATGCTATCTCTGTTATAATGGACATCTGTTATAATGGACGCTGGTGTTGATTTCGTTCATCCGTACATCATATAGTGATGTTATAGTCAGATGTGATGGATAGAGACCACCGATGACGTTTGAATTAGTTCAATAGAGGAGTAATGCTGACTGTTTAGTTCGAAAAAAAAGTTATCACATTTGGCATATCACGTATGGCCCACTTATATGTTGGTGTTGCGTGTAGGTCTTTGTGTATTACTCGTCACATCTAGTTACATACTATTGAATGAAAGGCGGACACCGATTTAAAAAAAATTAAAGTAAATAAAGATTACAAAATTTGTTGGCTTTGAGTCGTCGACTTTAACTCTAGTCTGCTACGTTCAAAGTTCGGTGGTAGAGACCCAAAACATAGGAGTAAATAATAACCACATAGAAGCGTCTCTATAACCTTATATAGCGGTAATAGCGGAACGACCGTTTTTACCAATATAGCGCCATGGTTGTCGATTTTGCATGGTTGGCGTCTCTACGTGGTTATTATCTAAATACTCTTACGTCCGAACTACCGACAGCATAAAAATCAACGACCTTAGCGAAAAAGACCGCTGACTGTCAGAGATGTGTAAAAGAAAGGTTTACTCACACATCGGGCTCGGCGTGAGGCCCTGCATGGAGAGCGTGATGTTGAGGCGCAAGTGCGTGAAGAGTTTCAGCTTGCGGGGCAGCTTTGAGAGGGCCGCTTTTTCCGCCTTGGTGTAGTCGCGCGCGCCGAAGGATTTGTGCGGCACAACGAGCGCGGCGGTGATGACGGTCGGCGCGCGGGGTGGAGGCGGGGCGGGCGAGGTGCGCGGGCGCCAGTTCTTGTCGCCACCCAGGCGCACGCCACCACCGCGGCCTGCGCCTCCCGTTCCACCACCCGCGCCGCTACCCACCTTGATGCCACCGCCGCGCTCGCTGCCCGCCGCCACCGCCAACGCCACCGCCATCGCCACCGCCACCACAGCCAGCGTTCTGCGCGCCCGCATTCCGACCCCTGTCAGCAATGCACTTGATCAGAATACGTTCATATGTTACTAAGCACTCATAGATATACCTAGACTTACAAAAATAATTTCTATTTTATTTTGAATGTAACATGGCGTTTCACAACTAAACAATATTTATATAACTTATTGTGACGATTAAATCACTAAAAGCTTAAAATATAAGTTACCTACATGTTAAACGACCGAAAGCTATTCAGTATAATTGCATATAGGTAATTAAATTTTTTTATGGCATAGAAGGTTGATAAAATGGACCTGTTTTGTCGTATTTCTTCCTATTTTTTCATTATTTTATTTGGAATACTAACAGCATTTATACAATTAGTAATACAAAAAACTTAATCATAGCTATAAATAGGTATTCGCAGCTAGATACCTATCTTATATCTATCTAACCTTATTCACAACATCCACAAAACGTTTGCAACCACTGAGAACAAAAGAAAACCGTCACGCGCCCGGTAGAAATAATTCAAGTAGTTGTACGTGTATATGTATCTTACAGTTAAAATTTGTTTTCAGTTAGAAGACCTTTTTACCTGTTTTTACTGATGTTAAACTACTTAATTTTGACTGCACACCTCAGTTACAACTTTAGAACTAGTTTTTTCCACAAAAAACTATTTTGACTTACAAATATGAATGGTAGGTAGTTACAATTAATTTTAACTAAGAAAAACTAGTTTTAACTCGGAAAAACTAGTTATGACTGACAAACATTTTAGAAAAACTAATTTTCACCAGGAAAAACGAGTTCTATGTAACATGAATTAATTTAAACTGTTTTTGACCGAGGTCAAAGTTCACCGGACTTACATAGCGCTATATGACATTTTTTATTGTTTGAATAACGACTCCAAAATTGACTTTTTTTTTTATTTCCTCCGCGTACTGAAATTCGCAAACTTTTTTGTATAATTACCATATAAAATAGCCTCTATTTAATCGAGCATGTAGGTAAATATTACGATTACATCATACAAAAAAAAAAATGAAACGGTAGTCAAAATATACTAACTAAACCTTTCTTTTTTTGAGTTATAAAAGAGAAAAAAACCAGTCAAGTGCATGTCGGACTCGTACACGAAGAGTACCTACCACTGTACAATAATAAAAAAACACGTTTCTTTTATGGGGAGTCCCTTTTAATTTTTAACTGCATTTTTATTATTATTTGTTGTTGAAACATACTTCCTGATTTCAAGTGTAAGCAATGATCTCACAACAACCAAAAACTTCGAAAAAAAAACACGTTTTTTGTATGGGAACCCACTTTAATTTTTAACTTTATTTTATTTTTTTATTTGAATATTTCAAGTGTCTACTAGGCGCCCTAGCCCTATGTGACAGAGGGATGAACGGACAGACGGGTAGCAGAGTCTTAGTAACAAGGTTCCCGTTGTCCCTGAAAAACAGCCCTATAAATGAAAAAAACAGTATTTTAAGAATTGAAATTTTAACTTTTTGAGCCATGTGCGTAAATAGGTCTTTCACCCGAGGTAAACATACTGCCTTTCATTACAAATATGCGGAAAGTAAAAAAAACGCGTAAAATCCATATTCGAATCTGACAAACTCATTTTATATAAATAACTATGTAGGTACGTAAATAATTAGCACTCGTCAAAACAACTGAAGATCGAATTGCCACTTTCTCGCCTTATTTATGTATAAAGTCATATCACAAAATTGTTGATAATATTCTTTTATTACAATTTTACGCCGCGATTGAACAGAGTTGTTGTATAAAAATTGGGACATGGCTTGCATAGTTTTTTTTTAAATTTATTTGTCAGCAGGGAAAATCGTTTCCCAGGGAACAAAAGTACTACTTTCAACCCTCTGATCAGGTAACTTCATGCGTACTTTCCGAGTAATGAAAAAAATTTTGTATACGTCAAACACATACGCGAAAGACACACATAATACGACATTTCTTCGCCCGATTCAAGTTTAATTTTGCCTCGAAAATCGAGTATACTTTTTTCAAATGTTAAAAGATGCGGGAGCTTGCGGGGCGTCGTCTGGTACCTACCAAATTTTCGAAAATTGCTTCATAAATTTTTTCGAAAAATTTAAATAAAATTGTTGACAAAAATGTGTTATAACTTTCTATTTATGATGTTCATTTTCAATGTACTCCGATAGTGGCGAGAAGTGCGAAATCTGTAGATTTTTAAGCTTGTTTTCATTTATGCAAAGTAATTACTGGCCAAAAAGCGACATATTTGAGAAAAGTATTTGAATGTCTATGAAACTCGATTTTAAATGACAATTATTGCGAATGATAAAGCAATTTAGTGTTATTAAAAAAAAAGAAAGAAAATGCAAATCGGGATATCTTACCTATTTATATTAGGGTTAAATCTACATTCAAAGTGTGAGGATTTTTCTCAATGTATTTAACATTTTTTATAAAAAATTATTGATACGATTATGTTATAATAAATAATAATAATAACGTATACATACAACGTCTAGGCCCAAAACTATGCATTAGCTTGTGTTTTGGGTACCAAGCGAAGACAAC
Organism: Luffia ferchaultella; assembly: GCA_949709985.1. Taxonomy (NCBI): domain Eukaryota; kingdom Metazoa; phylum Arthropoda; class Insecta; order Lepidoptera; family Psychidae; genus Luffia; species Luffia ferchaultella. The sequence goes on along the minus strand of OX453252.1, from coordinate 10,090,907 downwards.
ACATATAACAACCAAGACCCGGTACCAGTATCCGGTACCGGATTCGAACCCGGGACCCCAGCTTCGTTGGCAAGGTCGCTAACCACGAGGCCAAGCGGTCGTCAATATAAGATATATATAAGAGTGTTCTGTGACCCGTACTGTCAGTAGTGTTCGGCCCTGTTTAACGAACGTTTAACAAATCCGGCTCCGGCCGATCATTCCTGTGGTTCATTCCCCTCGTAGTCTTTCGTAAAAAAAATTGATTTTGTCATCTGATTAAAACTATTTAGACAAATAACAATAAAATTGGTACTACACTTTTTTATTTAGATTTATTATTGTAGTCGCATTGGAGTCTGCCCTGGCTAAACCTCTACTATGTGACTCCCCCCCACACTGACTTGAAAGCTGGATCCGCTTTTGGTGTGAAATAGATGAACTTTGACTTCGATAAAACATAATTTTTATTTATTTATTTTGTTTAACTGGTTTCTCGTAGTTAAAAGTAGTTTTAACTGACATTCTTTACCTGTCAATCAAAGTCAAGCTTAACCAAGTATCGAGACACAGCCTCACTGATTGCCTAGTTGCCTACGACAATTTTTATTATTATATTATTTTTTTTTTTTTTA